>JAMJFZ010000181.1:2440000-3660000 GCA_026225945.1 Cricetomys ansorgei | reverse complement strand
TGTGTGTGTGTGTGTGTGTGTGTGTGTGTGTGTGTGTGTGTGTCTAGACTTTAGTAAAAGTTATTCCCATCTATGTTCCACTGGCTTCTAAGCACCCTGGGATAAAAACAACGTACAAAGTACTCCAACTCCCAGTGTACTTATTTTTTATTCTTAAAGATATTTAGTTCTGGAGTTCATGAAGCTTAGTCCTCCCTCTTGTTTCCAAGTCTCACCTTATTCACAGGCCCTATCTTTATCAGGCACGGGAATGACCAAAACCTGTTTGTCAGTTGCTAGAGGAAAGCCTAGGAGGAGCCTGTCCACAAGAGAGACAGAAGAAATAATCCCTATGGGAAGAAAGTCTAGCAGATGTTTGTAAATCAGTCTTAATGGCCAGAGAGAAGAATGTGAGACAAAGATTGTGCTGTGGTCTTACCTCAACCCACTGTGTATCCAACTCATGCATGTAGAGATGAGGCTGTGACTGAAATCTGACTCCTAACGATTTGTACAAGATATAGAACCACTTGTAACCTTAAAGAGAATGACACATAGCAGAATAAGGAGTTGTCTCCCAAGTATAAGAGACAGCTTTGATCAGAGCAGCTTCCCAAGACATTATGTACCAGCCATGTGAGAAGTGGCCCTGGTGGTAATCTTGGATGGCAGTATGCTGTGACTTAGCATGTAAAGCTCTATATAGAAACCACTCTATCAGAGCCTGCAGAATCAAGTACATGAAAGCCTATGAGGAAAAATGCTCCCTGGTAATTTCAAATCTGGTTACTGATATGTAATAAAAGTATAAAATTGGCAACATTACCTCAGATCTCTGAGTTATCTCTTAGCAGAAAAAAAAAATTATGTGCACTGTAACGTGAGGATTAATTTAGATAAGATGTAAAAAGAACACATATAATAGAAAATATATTAAGTGAAAATGAGCTTGCTCTCTCTAACTTTTTAACAAGTACATAAGCCCAAATGCGAGTCAACACACAAAAATACTAGTATCAAACTACAACAAATTCCCAGTTAATAATTCACTTAACTGTAATACTGAGTGTCTGCAAACTAAGAGAAAGTAGGAGTTACCTGCATGTGTTACATGAACATTCCCCAACTTGTGAATTATTTTTGTACATGACTTATTTATTCAACTATATTATAAGCTTATTGTGGGCAGGATTTATATCTTACACTTTCAGAAATCTCTTGATAAATGACAGGTGTGGGCACAGTAGATTGTAAATGGTAGGAATGGATTTGATCATAGTCCATAGTTCTGGTTGCAGATCAAGTCCTGGTGAAACAATTTCAATTTGACACACATTGGCTCTTGACCAAGGGTTGATTAGGACCTGTGACATGACCAAGTATTCAATTAAGTATGGATAACTGATAATCAGAAGGTCCTTCTCTGAAATTTGAAATAAGAAAGTGACTCAAAGAATCAGAAAATAAGAATATTTAAATAGTGGAACCTGGAAATGAAACTGAACCTTTGGCATACAAAAATGTAGACAGTATGAGGAGACTTTCGATGTAAAGACATTACGCAAAACAAAGTCATCACAAAGAAAGAATTGGATGGAATACAGTGTGTAGGATATGATCAGAATGTGACAGAGATGTAGGCACTGAAAGGAACTGAGCCATGTTCATGTAGATCAATGGTGTCAGCAGCTAAGGAAACAGATTTAAACACCCAGCTTTGGATGCTCTGACTCCATTGGGATCCTTGCCTCCCTGAAAAAGATCTGACACATACTTGTGAGTGTGTGCTGCTCATCAGCTTTTAATTCATTAAATTATCTTTACTAGTAGCTTATAAGAACCTTAAGAAGGCCATGTACTTCTTCTCTTTTGTTATTTCACATAAATTCCTAACAATATTTCACACACATGACTGATTGATTCAAAGCAGCTTTGAGATGCTACAAATTAGTCTTCATCTCGAATAAACAAGATAATGACTTCCATATCTTACTTCAGCTTAAAACAGGGAATACAGATTAATTTCTAACTTGTTTTCTTTCTTCTTTTGTCACTATTTTTAAGGACTGGTTATAAAATTCACTGTGTAGCTGGAGCCAGGTATCAGAAGAGTTTAATACATAGGAAGTTGAATTTGATAAGTGACAAGAACTTGTCAAAGTTTGTTTATGACAAGAAGGAAAAATGATCCTTCCAATTATGAGGAGACAGACAGTCATACATTGTATTTGATTATCTCTTCCCACTATTACTCTTTTAAATAGACGCATGCCAAATACAACTTCAGACTTTTTAAATGAGAGCAAAGATAATAGTACAAAATGAGTCAAATATGCTGGCATAAGAAAATTTCATAATAATTCCTTTGTAGTTTTGATTGTTACAGAAATGAGTAAAACAGGGATGGAAGCCCTCTTTATATTTGAGAGTAGTTATTAAGCTATCTTTTGGTGTTCTATTCTTTCAAGTGAGTAATTCCAGGTTCTTTGAGTTTTCTGACAGGTCATCTTTCTCATCCCTTTAATCACTGTGGTCAGTCCTTTCTGAATCAGGCAATTTCTCAGCACCCTTCTCAAGTAATTTCCCTGACTTTAAAACGCCTTGTGTTTAATGACACAGTGAACCAAAAGGATCAAAGATTTATTTGGCTCTTGTTGGCTTGTATCACAGCTGTGATAGAATGTCCTGGCTTATAGACAAGGAGGAAGCAATAAATATAGCATGTCTGACCTTCAGGAAAGACTTTTTATTTTATTACAGTGTTCCTTTTCTCTACAAGCCAGAAAGCTAATTGTCTTCATTACATAAGAGACTGGACTACACTGGGTCTCATTGTTTCTCATCTAATTTTCATAATTTTACACTGAATAGAGAGGCTCCTTTTGCATGTTTCTATGCCATTGTGGTAGACCTGCAGATGTTCTTTCTTGGATCATTTACTGATATGAAGCCTCTTACATGTGTCTCTTCTGGCTTATCAGTGGATGAACCAGAAGCCCTCTTCTGTTTTACAATGCTATGGAATGAACTCATGACTTGTGCATATTAGGTGACTGATTTACCACTGAGCCACACCCACAGCCTCAGAAGTAGTTTTCTTTACTAGATTTTTCTGATGCTCTTTCTGAAACTGATTTAATATTTTCATAATTTTCACACACACACACACATATATATATATGTATATATATATAATGGGAGAATATATTTATGGGGGTGTAATGGGGTAAAGCAGAGCATAAGGTGAATGAAAAAAACATAAAGACAAGTTCTTAACATCTCTGAAACTTACACAGAAATTTAATAATTAAAATGCCCCATTTAAAGAAGTCCTTTTTAATATTATTCAGGTTTCAAGATAAGCTACTGAGAATCTCTGTGGATGAGATAATGACTAGTGATTTAGGAAACCATGGTTACCGTATTGATTTGAAATTTGTGAATAGTCAGCAAGGTACTATTCCACTTTTAAGGCTTTATTCTTCCACTCAAATAACATACATAGAATAACAAATGCTCCACACAGGTCTCTAATAACTTAACTTCTTCAGTTCAGAATATAAAGTAGTTAGATTGGATAACTCCAAAGCTCCTGTTATCTTTTAAAGTATATGCATAGACATCTTTTCGAATTTTTTTTCTATTGCTCTTAGTCTGATGTGCTTCACTTTTCAAGTATCACAGATTCTTAAATGAGCCTAGTATTTCTAATTCTTAGTTATTCACATTGAACCTCTTCAGCTAAACACAGACATCATATGTCTATTAGCACTTCATTTCAACTTGCATCAGCAATGCTCTTGGAGATGCAGAAGCAACTGAACTCTCATATCCCCAGGGTACACTGATGACAGGTAAGTGTCCACAAGCTTGTGAGGACCAGGTCTATATCCTTGTACCCCTCCATAGCACCCTTTATGATGGGAATTGTTTATACTTTCTTGAACTCAAGGTGCTGGTTCCTGAGCTCAGGAAAGGGAGGTTTAGGCCAGCTTTCCCCATGTAGTCTGGACCACTAGTCCTTCTCATTGAGAAATGTAGTGAAACTCTTTGTCCTATGATGAGCTGAATACTAAAATGAAACTTTATGGACCCTGGTGTAATATACACTGTGTGCACTAATGAAAATTTATTATGAAATAATTACTGTAGAAAACACAGTCTTATAATTTGCAAAAGCACAAATGGGGTGACAGAGATTGGAAAAAAATGGGATAGAGACCATTTGTTATGTCATACGCTTTTGTCTCCTGAGAATAAATTTAATACTGTATAAAAATACATATTGCATTTCTTTGCTGCAGTGATATTTCACATGAAGCTGATTTTCAAGAATCTAATATTATAAATTAAGCAAATATATGCTATTTCAATTTTAAATGGTTATGATTAGGATTTCTTGGGCTTATTTAAGCTTCGTGAATTTTAAAACATATGTAACAGTGTACATTAGCATGGATCTGGTACACATAAAAGCTGATGTGAGGGAAAATTGAGAATTCCTGGGCATAGAAATAAGATCTCTACATATAGGAGAGAAATAAATAAAGTCAAGCTCTTATTTGCAACTCTTCTCTCAGGGTTGCAAACCCTTCTCTCAGTTCCTCTCTGTTCTACATGATTGTTTTTAAATAATTACAGAGTTCTATGTTTAGGATTCACTAAAATTGCCTGCAGATGATGAAGAGCCCAGTGGAGAGTCCTATCATATTCTATTACAGCTCAGGTAGGTAGACAAGTGACCATAAAGGACTGAAATAAAAGGAACTCCTATCTCAGTGTGCTATACAACATACTATGTAAATATGATTGCTAACCATGGAAAAGTAAATGCTAAGTACATGTGTGTATGTGAATGTGTGCATTTGTGTGCACTCACTAAATGTGTGTGAGTGCACCTGTTCATACACCTTGTGTTTATGCAGAGTGATATATAGAAAGACAATGAAGTAACGAGAGGAAAGATGAGGGGAGATAGGGAAAATCAGGAGAGGGGAAGTAAAGAAATTAGAGGCAAGTAAAAGAGTTCAATTGCACAAAGACAATGACTGTGGTTATAAATCCTGTTGTTTGTAACCAGTAATTGTAATTGTATACCTACTGATGGGGCTGCTCAGCAAGAGAGAAGGAGGCATTTTTCATAATTGCAAATGCTGCCAGACTTCAGCAGAGGAAACCACCATCATGGCCGGTGCCATACTGCCAACACAACCCAAGAGTCTGAGCTCAGGTGTTTTATTGATTCAGAACTCATTAGATGTTCTACTGATACTATGTGCAGATCATAAGCAATCAAACATCCCCCACAGAAATCTAGTACATGCAGACAATACAAAATGCCAAGATCTAGGATAGCCCCAACAGTGCATAAAACAATTTAAACATAACTAAAAATAAACTTCTATGACAAGTAAGTAATTGTTCAAATCCATAAAAGTGCTTTAGGCTTCATTTGCTGAAAATATTTTGAGGTTATCAAATGTTGAAGGTTATCAAATATGTTGAAACAGAGGCACATCAAATTTGAGAAAATATAGATTAGATATATATTCTACATAAAATATAAATAGAAGATAAAAATGGTTATGAAGTAATTGACTTTGTAAATCAAATAGAAAGAGGCCCCCTTTCTAATCTTTTATTTTTTTAAATCACTTACAAAAATTTACATGAAACACCAAAACCAGCATGCCGCATTCATGCCCAGAAAGTCCTTCTTGGCGTGTGATGCAGTGAAATATTTGAGCCACCAGCACTAGTCTCATCTCAAGATGGTCTCGTAATGTAAGTGGCCTGATGGAAGCTGACTTAGTGCTATGTTTTTCAAATTTTCATTCGGTTTGTTGGTGATTTCACTGTTTAAAATGACTCCTGGGTATAGTGTTGAAGTACTATCCAGTGTTTCCAAGCACAAGAAGCTTATGTGTGTATTATAAACAAAGATAAGCTTCATTCAGACTGACTTCTAATGCTGTAACCTGTAAACTCAATGGGAGTAAATCAACATACATTTTCTAGAGGTATTTTAACTGAGAGGATGAAAGGACACAGAAGACCAAGTTGTGTTGATAAGTAGAGTAATATAGATCCAAAAGCACACAGGAACCTAATCTTATATCTCCCTTAAGAAAAATGGTACAGTAGTCTCTAATTTAGGGCCTGTGGTAAATTTACAAAACATGACATTTCAAATAATGAGACTTGGCTGTATTTGTCATTCAGTTACACACAATTTATCTGGAGTATTATATATATAATATATGGATATATTATATAACACATACTCCATAATATGATATGACCAAGACCATTAAAAAGACTGATTGATAGATATAGTTACAAAATAGCATACATCAAATTAATTAGAAGTCAAACATCTAGAATATATCCTTGAAGCTAAAATTAAGAGAGAAAGCTATTATACAGTGAGGAGTTGTAGACACCGTGCTCCTCCCAGCCTGTGTCTCTACATCAACCCAGGCTCTGCTTCCTGTACACTTGTGATTACTTGTTAGTAATCTAGTTACTTGTTAGTAATTTAGTATTACTAAATGAGGCTTGGGGATAATATTTTGGAATGCACACCAGAGCCAAAACTCATGAACTTAGGGTGAGTTAATCCCAAAAGATGAAGTCAGAGCTTAGAATTTACTTGTGATATTTAGTAATCGTTTAAACCATCTTATTACAGAATTCACAAAGGTCATTATTTTCCCATTATTGCCAATTTATACATCATGGAAATACAATAAAAATTAGAATTGCAACCACTAACTTCAACAAAAGTAATCTCAATTTGTTTCTGTTATTAATGTGTGTCTCTCCTAATGTCAGAGTAGTTTTTCATCAGTGTAGATATTGAATGTTGCATAAAAAGATGGGAAGATTCTGTTGTTGTAGACTTGTAGTCCATAGGCTAATTAGAAAGACAGAGTATAATCTTACACGTCCATAGGAGCAAGATTGATAAATAAACATTGTTATCCTGTTTTAGCAAGAAATAGCAGAATGGACATATGTCTTAAGAACAGAAACTGACGTTTACTTCCTTAAGCTAGTGAACCAGTCTTTAATTTAAGGTTCTGCTGGTTAGTTTTAACTTCAACCTGACAAAATCTCAAGTTACCTTGGAGTAGAAAACCTCAACTGAAGAATTTGCTTGATCAAATTGGCCTATGGTCATGTCTGTGACAGATTGTTTTGACGATGATTGACCCAAGAGGGCTTAGCTCACTACGGGTGGCACTGTCCCTAGACAGATGGATCTGACTGTATAATAAAGATAGCTGAGCCCCAGACATACAACATACCAATAAGCAGCATTCTCCTGCTTCAACTCCTCTTTTATGTTCCACCCTGATGTCTCTCAGTGATGAATCAGGACCTTGGAGTTGTAAAATAAAATAAACCTAAGATTTTTTTTTTTTTTTTTTTGGTGAGGGAGTTTTATCACGGCAACAGAATTACATAAGAGCAAAGACAATATTCTAAAACATAAATATACTGCTTTCTAAATTCTTTAGTCCCCTGGGACTCGGTTAAAATGAAGATTCTGACCTAGTAGCTCTGAGGAAGAACCGAGTCTGAATTTGTAATAAGTTCCTCAGGATTCTTAATAATGCGTGGTGACAAATTACTCATTGAAAAACAGTTGGCTCCTGAGCTCTACTCCCAGATATCCTGATTTGGTAGTCCTGGACAAGGCCTAGGCAGTTTCATTTTAATCAGCAACACAAGAAATTCCAGAGCAGATGATATTCAGACAGCACTCAAGAACAGCACTGATATATGAACTCACAAAAATTCCCTCATTAGTAGTCTCCTCTACGATTAATACATGTTTTCTAATTCCTGCCACCTGGATATGTTTAATACACCTTATAATTTTAGAAAAATGCAAAGCAAGGCTAAGAAATAATGTATTGTGCTCTAATTAAAATGGAATTCTGAAGATATAGCCAAATTTATTTTCATAGAAACAAATATTTAGTCAGCATTTATTTTTAATTAATGTTGCAGGTGTTATATTGGGTGTACAGGTTACAAAATTGAGAAGAAAAGATCTATTTTTAACAACTATCCCAAATACTCCAAATTAAAAAGCATGCTGACTAGAGCTGGTGAAGAGCTAAGCAGTAAGAACTTCCCTGTCTTAGAGGGACTAATCTCATTTGTTGATTAAGTATTGCTTTAATAGCTGAATTTTCTGTTTGGTCTCCAAGCTAGCCTGATGCTTTAGCTACGTGTGTCATATATTATTTCTATAGCCCTTTTGAACAGCCATCACATAATATACCAAGAATGGGCTTAACAAATCATAGATGTAATTAATAAAATTGAATTTCTCAATTTCAAAAGATTAGTTCTGGATTACTTTACTTTTTGTGATTTTTTTCTAAAATTTATTTTTCTTCTTTTATGTAATACTAATCAACACCCCTTCTACCTTCCCTCCATTCCTCCAGCTCTCCATATCCACCCTCTCTTCCTATTACAAATCCTACCCATCCCTACCCACCCATCCCCCCTACATGCTTCTCCCCATAGAAGAGAGCAGTCCCCACAGAGTCACCACTCAAGCAGGGCACAACAAATGGGACAAGGTCAGGCACCAGTCCCCCCATTGAGGATGGACCAGTCAACCCAGCTGGGGGAAATGGGTCCCAAAGGCAGGCAAAAACATCAAAGAACCTCCACACACATACTAGCCTGCAGGCTTTCTGCAAAAACTCCCTGCCAGTCAACCATATATAATATTTAGGAAACCCTGCAGGTTCTTTGTCTGCAGCTTCAGGCTCTGAAGGACCCCAGAAGTACAGGTCCAATGATTCCATGGGGCCTGCTCTCCTAATGTCCCTGACCTCTCTGGTCCCAGAAATGCCTCCAACCCTTCTGTGGGTTTTCAGGAGCTCTACATGATGTTTGGCTCTGGGCCTCAGTATCTGTTCCCATCAGCTGATAGCAGAGGCCTCTCTGATGCAGACAGGACTAGTTACTGATCTATGAGTAGAACAAGATATCATTAGAAGTCATCTCCTTCTATCCAGTCTCTAGTTCCTGACCTACCCGGCAGAATCAGGCATGGATTCTCTCCTTTGGCATGAGGTTCTGCCCTTCCATTGTCCCAATGGGTTCTGCAGGGAGGATGAGTTATAGTTCAAAGGTTTTGTGGCTGGAGTGGTATCTTAGTTCCCTCCCTGGAAGCCTTGCTAGTTACATAAGATGGCCTGTTCAGGTTCCCAATCCCCCATTGCTAGAGGTCCTTGCCAAGGTCTCCATCATGTGTTCCAGTGAGTTTGCACTGCCCTTGGTCTCCATATCCCCCCTCAACATCCCCTAGTTCTGGCCATCCCCCATATACTCCCTCCCTCCATCCCTCTCCCCACACCTGAACTTCCCTCCTCCCATTGTCATCCTCTGCCAGCCCACCAGGGAGATATCTGTGTCTCAGCCCAGCCCCTCCTTACTGTTCAATCTCTCTGGGTCTTTGGTTTGCAGTGCCTTTGTCTTTGGCTTAACAGTTAATAACCACTTACAAGTGAGTCCATGCCGAGTTTGTCTTTCTGGAACCAGGTTACCTCACTGAGAATGACTAACTGAGAATTACTTTTCAAAGATAAAATAGTAATACTTGTCTTTCAGTATGTAATTTGTTTACTTACATTTCTACAACTGGATTGAAATGTTTCTTCTTAGTAAAAGACTTGGTAATCTATTGATAGAAGAATGCAAAATCCATAGTCTTTTTTATTTATTTTTCAAAAAAATAAACTCTATTAAATTAGAGAACAAAAACATTTTATGTTTAAAATTACTATTAAATGCAGTGGTGCTTTTCCTGAACAATATGCTTTTTTGTCAGAAAGTCATTTCAAAATCATGGAAAAAGAGCAAACGGCTCCAATAAAAGCCATTGCAGTTGCAAATGAAGACAAGAGTGTCTCCTGGGCAAAGTCTGTGATCTGTAACACTGCTCACTCAAGTAAGAGGAAGATTATTCTGTTGTTTTCATTTGTGTCTCAGACATGATCAGTTAACCTTAAAAATACCAAGAAAATGCCACAGAAAGAGCAACAACCTAAAATTCTTAGAGGAAAATAATTTCAGCTCTATATCTGTGGTTCTGAACAATGAATGTGGTAGGTTTAGGGTGATAAGTCACTGTCAGGATGCTGAACTGATAAGGATGTGAAAGAAAACAGAACACAGGAAGACAACCGCAGAACCTCCCAGGAAATGTAGCTTACAGACATGGTCCCGAACAGCAAATCATCCTTTGTTTTCCCCTGAGTTCTATTTTTCAGGAGCTTTGATTCCAAAAGGTTTTACTAGGCCTGCCTGGAGAATAAAGCTTTCTCTCCAAAGAAGGTCAAATCCAGTGCAACTTCTCATCTCTACTCCCAAATAATCCACTCCGTGGCTCTGCTCTAACCTGGGGAATAACAGTAACAGAGTGAGAGGTCCTAGAGTGTATGTGATTGCATCCCACCTTACGTAGGTGGCATACAGCCAATTACTAGAGCAATGAAGGTTCCCATACTCCATTACACCTCATTAAAAACATCGCACAATTGTCAGAGTAGACAGATACCAATATGAAAACCAGGGAAAGTAGTGAATATTTAAAAACATACTTAAAGCTCTACAAAAATAAAAAAAATAATATTCTATACGATAGAGACTCCTTTTCATGTAGATATGTCAAACTTTCACTTTGAACTTTCAAAATATTAGTTCACTAGAATATATCTATGTTTCTCTACCATGTCACACAACTTGTACTGATAATCAAAGAGTGCTATGATGCTTTTCCTATTCTGTTCAATGCAAATTACTCTAAATAACATCTCTAAAAATCCCTGAGCTTTCATACGCCTTCCACATTTTGTTTTTAGCATCAAAATAAATTCATAGACTATTACTTGATTTCCCCCAACATTTAAGGAAAAAGAAATGGGAAAAAATAATCCTACATTTTTAACATTAAAGTATGTTTAAAAGTAGAACTTGAAATATGGTACTGTAATTACACTGACATCTTTTCTAAGTGATAACACATGATAACATATAATTCAATGGCTCCTCTGCCACAGGAATCACAACTAAGAAAAAAGACAAAGAGCCTAATTTTTTTCTGACTAATCAGTATTGATGTTAATTAAAGAAGAGTGCAAGATAATGACTTCTCATTACTACCTGATAGATAGAAATAGATTATTTTTCTTCTAGGTAAAATAGCAATTAAATAACTTTTTTAAAAGGATGTATTTTCAGAAGGCTTTCTTCTATAATTGGTGAAGCATTAGAATAAAGGTCTTTTCAAAAATGAATTTTATCAAAGGCTGTTTATCCTTTAGTGTTTTGTCACATTGTGGGGGATATGAATAAGGCAAAAGATGATATTTGAACATGTGGTAATCAGAACAAAATTGACTTGTGTTATTCTGTGGAATGCTCGCATTAAGGAACACCTCTAATGAGATGATTAAAACACAAGTTCATATCCCAGTTCCTTCAGCGACTGTGTCCCAAATCAAGTATTTTAACTTCTGTAAAGCTTACTTTTTCATCTTTAGAATTTTTCCACAACACATTTGTCAAATGTCATGATACATGCCTATGCACATAATCTCCACTGGGGAAGCTGAGGCAGGAGGACTGAGAGATTGATTCCAGCCTGGGCTACATACATTGTTCCAGAATAAATAACTAAGAGACTATATGAGACCCTGTCTCAAATACTAATATTAGATTTTTCTTCATTGGTCCGGCTATAAAATATCCACATTCCTCTGTTATACAGAGTTCAAACCATAGAACGAACTAAACAAATGCTAGCAGCTGCTCTAGCTTTCTTTGCCCATGTAACAGCTCAGCCCCCTCCAAAACCTAAAACACAAAACAAAAAACAGCTTTGCACCAGGCAGTGGTGGTATATGCCTTTAATCCCAGCACTCAGGCAGGTGGATCTCTATGAGTTAGAGGCCAGCCTGGTCTACAGAGTAAGTTCCAGGAGAGTTACAACAGAGAAACCCTGTCTTGAAAAACCAAAAAAGAAAAAAAAAAGAAAAAGAAAGAAAGAAAAAGGAAAAGAAAGAAAAAGAAAGAAAGACTCACATAATTTTGCAAAAGCACAAGCAGTAAGTGTTTGTGATTTAGGCAAAGTAGGTTGAGTCCTGAGGTCCTGCATATAGAAAATTATGCTATCAGCAGAGGCTTCTGCCTCGCCTACAGCTCTGATTCTTTTCTCAGATCACTGGCTTTGGGCAGAATCCAGTTCATTACAGATTGAAAATTATGACACTGCGATCCTTGAAACTAGAGGTTTTCCCTGATCCCCATTAGGAGGCCCTTCCAGTATATGAGGTTTGTTTCTTCAAAGCATACAAGAAGATAATCTGATGCTCCCTCTCTCTGATGTCTCCGAAGTCTAACTTCTAAATCGATTTAACACAGTGTTTATCTCATTAGGCCAGAACTTCCCAGATAATCATTTGATTAAGTTAAAGCTGACTGATAATGGACTTTAATTACACCATTACACTGCTACTCCCCTTCATCTTCGCAGTCCTTACCTGTGTTCCTGGGTAGGGATTTACAACAGGACTAGGAAGTTTGGACCTATCTTGGAATTCTACACACCAACACCACCACACTGCATATTTACCATCACCGCTTCTACTAAACAGTAACTGGATTGGTATTTTGTTTTATGTATATAATTACATTTATCTATCTCTCTATCTACTTATTTATTTATTCATTCATTCTTCTTTCATACAATGCATCCTGACCACAATTTCCCTTCCCTCCATCCGTCCCAGACCCCCCACGAACTTCTTCTCACCCCTTAGCTCCACTCCCCCTCTGTTTCCCTTCAGAAAAGAACAGGGCTCCAGAGACATCAATTAAACAAAGCACAAGATACAAAACTAGGCACAAACCCTCATACCAAGGACGGATAAGGCAACCCAGTAGAAAGAAAAGGATCTCACGATGGGACAAAAAGGTCAGAGACACTGACTTACTTATCCATCTTACTGTTAAGAATCCCATAAAACACTAAGCTAACAATCATAACATATTTGCAGAGAACCTATTACAAACCCATGAAGGCTCCGTGATTGACACCTCAGTCTCTATGAGCCCCTATTTAGTGTTGCTTAATTGGTTCTGTGGGCCATGTCCTCCATGTCGACCCCTTTGGTTCCTATAATCCTTCATCCCTCTTCCATGGGGTTCCCTGAGATCCCAACAAAGGAATCCAATAGAAATCTCCAAATTGGGCTGTCTCTCCACCTAATCTTTGGCTGTGGGTCTCTACATCTGCTCCTATTAGCTGCTGTAAGGAGCTTCTCTGGTGACCAATGAGTACAGCAGAATAGAACCATTTCATTGATGTTTTTTTCCAGTTGTGTTTGGTTGTACCCTAGGTCTCTGGGCTACCCAGCCTCTGGTTCCTTGCAATCCAGGCAGCATATGGCATGGACTCTCTCTCACAGCCTGGGACTCAAGTTAGACTATTGGTTGGGCACTCTCGCAAGTTCTGCCCCTCCATTGCCCTAGCACATCTTAGTGGCAGAACAGACCATAGGTTGAAGGTTTTTTGCCTGCGTTGGTGATCTCGTCCCACCACTGGAAGCCTTGCCTGGTTACAGAAGACAGCCATTTCAGGCTCCTTATCCTCCATTTCTAGGATACCTTACTAGCATCACCCTCATTGATTCAGGGAGTTTCGGGTTGCACTGGGTTTCCACATATCCTTTGAAATGCACCCCCCCCCAATTGCAGTAGTCTCTCCCTGTACTCTATCCTTCCATTCTCCCTCAGCTGATTCCTCCTGTTCCCATCCCCACCAGTCATCAGTCCATTCATAAAATCAGTTATATTTTCCCTTATTTGATTGATTCTTAAAATTCATAGGAACATGTGATGCAAAAAGATCTGCAACATCCCTCAGGTACCTACATTTCCAAAAAGCACTGTGTACACATAGAACAGCAATCATCTCTTCAATTAGTTTTCCAAAGTTTGCTTTTCCAAGTATTTTACATTGGAGTGAATCAAATAGCATCACTGAAGGAAAAGTTTAAAATGCTTAAATCCAGGATTAAGAGATCTCGCTTCTAAGTGAAGATGCAGAATCATTTCTGAAAAACTGAAACCAAAATGACTTTTCAGGAAATATTAAAGAAAATAATGATTATCAGTACGCCAAGACTGACAAAGAGAACCATTGCCTACAAAATGAAAGCCAAGCACGTGTGTGAGCACACACAACCTGCTCCTCAGAAAGTTTAACACAATATTCAAAAGAGAAATAGGGAAAAGTTTGTATTTATTTTGATCTCAAAAGGGGCTATTTAGAGAATTACCTTTTTGAAAGGAATGTGAGCCCTTTCAAAACAAAAATGGACTTACTCATGTCAACCTGAACAAAATATATAAGAAATCCAGAAGTAATGAAGGAAGTGTCCTTCTAAATGATTACCTGACAGTTACTATCAAAAATGACCCCAGTGAACCGGCTCTCAGACAAAACCCACCATAATTTTAGTTTCCATCTGACATTACTCTTTCTCTTAGTCTGTAGCGAGAGACTATTAATTCATAGCATCTAACATTATTCTACTCTCTTCTTTCTTCTGAAACTTACTCTGGCATCAACCCCTTTGAACCTATCTATAGTGAAGCAGTTCACAAATTCTTTGAGGGTCAAACGACCATTTCACAGGGGTCTCTTAAGACATATACATTCCTAACAGTAGCAAAATTACAGTTATGAAATAGCAACAGAAGTAATTTTATGTTGGGGGTGACCACAACATGAGGAATTGTGTTAAAGAGTCTCACAGCAATAGGAAGGTTAGAAACCACTACTATAGTGTGTTAGCCAATGTGTATCCCTACTTATGTGTTCTGATGTTTCCAAATAAATAATGTTATTCTCTAACGAGTAACTTTCTGATTGATTTTGTTGTTCCTCTTCTGTAGTCTAACACCTTAATCAAAATTATTATGTTAAAGAATAGTAGTTAATTTATTCTATGTTGAAGCATAACCGGGAAAATTTACAGTAGTATTTCAGGAGTATAAACCTTTACAAAGATTATCAAAATATCTCAGAATGAAGGCCTTATGTTTGTGGTAAGTACACACGTGTTTGGAAATTAGTGCCTTGTATGGGAAAAAGTTTAGGCCAAAGGAAATAGTCTCTCAAAAACTCCTATGTGAAAAGGTAAACTGTAGAATTTATGACTTCTTTATACAAAATGAAGAAATCAAATTTCAGGATTTAAATGAATTAAAGTAAGGGAGGGATATTGAAGTCAAAAATACCCTGTAGAAGGCTAGGGAGATGCTACATGGGTAAAGCATTTGCTTTGCAAGCATAAGGACCTGAGTTAAAATCCCAGGAACCCAAGAAAATTCACGCACTGTACTGCCCATGTGTAATCTCAGAGCTCTTGCGGTGAGATGGGAGGAAGAGGTAGGAGAATCCCTGAAACCTTGGATATTGGCTAGCAGGGCACATGCAGAGAGTGACAACGATAAAAGACACTGTCTCAAACAAGGTGGGAGGTGAAGACTGACACAGAGATTGTCTTCTCACCTCCAGACACATGCTGCGGTAATGCTCACCTGTATTTACACATACTCACATCATACACAAACACACATAAATACGCTTCTATACACACATCATTCACATACACACACTAACACAAATATCTATAACAAACAAAACAAAATGAAAAAGGAGACAATAGAGCCACAAATAATTTACAGTTTTGCTTATATCAAAGGAAATGGAGTGTGACCCAGTTGAACTCAGGGTCAACGAGAGTGACCTGTACACGTGTTTCTACATGAACATAGTGTCTGGGTCTTCTTGTCATAGCCACAATTCATAATCATGGAAATTCTGTCAACTGAATAACCCTTCCTTGGTGACAGATCCTCATCAATCCAAGCTCAACTCAGAGTTGTACTTAGAAGTCTTTGTGAAGCAGACAATAGTGAGGAAATACAGATATGATGTTCACATGTGACACATATAAAGGATGCCACACCACCTAAGCTTGCTTAGCTGTGAAATCCCAGAGATGGGTGTATTCACTGTTGCTGCTATTGATTCTTCATGGTTAGTACTATTAAACCCAGCTATCTAACCACTTGGCCATTCTGCTTCTTTCTTTGGGCTTTGCTTTCTTAGAAGCCATGACCCAGGAAGGTATGACAGATAATTCTGTTGTTTTTCACTATAAAAAATTCTGGTTTGTTATTATTGTTTTTCCAAGTATTAGTCATAATGAAGGGAGAATGAGAATAGAACAAGAAAACTTAGAAAAGAATTAAAGATATTTTATATATATACAATATATAATATATATTGTATATATATACACATATGTATATATACGGAATATATAATAAAAAGGAACACATATATACATGTATATATACATACATATATATGTAAATAATCTCTGACCTATACTCTGGCAAAAAACTAATTAAACTCAGTATTCACACACAAAAAATGAAAATATGAAAGTAGGATGGGATGGTTGATAAGGAGGATTCAGTGTGAGAGGGAGAGAGATGAGAGAGAGGAATGGGGCTTTAAATGACTAAATAATTCATTATATAAATATATTAAACTGTCAAACAATAACTTTTTTAAATTATCATCTTGGAAATATTCATACTAATGAAATTTTTGATGCCTTCATCTTCATCTCTGTCAACATGGTTGGTTGAATAATGATCCTCACAAGCTCTCATTAAAATCTTTAACCCAACAGGGAAAACTAGGGTTCCCAGGCCGAATTAAGGACAAGGACTTTCAAGTGGGAGATCAGCCTGAATTATCTGGAATTATTTGAGTTGTCGACTTCATGATACAAAGCTGAAAAACAGATCATCATTCCTTAGATGTGGTCAGAAAGAGACGTGATGATGTAACAGCTACAGGTGACATCTTTGGTTTTGAACATGATAGAAGAAGAGTGTCAGCCAATGAGCGTGAGTATCCCCTTGCATCAGGACAAGGAGAAGAAACATTCTGGCTGTTCCATGAAACACAGTTAAGACACTGTGTTTCCATCCTAAATAACACTCATGTCAGATGTGAAACCTTCTAAATCCCAAATAACACCTTTGCATAGTTTGGGATGGTCATTTTATGATAATTTGTAAAAGAAGCAACTTATGACTATCATAATTCCTTATAAAAATTCATATAAGTTATTGCATTTGAGTAAAAAATACCTCTCTTGGCAAAAGATAAAATGGAAAATTTGAACAAGTGAAAGTAAGCTTGCATTTGTTTTCCCATTTCAAAAGAACTTCTGCTGCTATGAGGGAATTGGGGGCCATAACAGCAGTTTATACAGATGATTACTTCAAAAATCTGTAGCAGAACCTTGTGGTAAATTCAAGGTAACATTCAATGACTAGAGCCAGACATGACTTTCTAATCACACTCTCCCCAGAAGACGACAGGTGCATTAGTCTTGCATGCAAACAGTTTAAAAGTATATGTTAGGGTTGAAGGGTGACTTTTGAAGGAAGACAGTCCTAAAACAAACTAATATGACAGCTAATAAAATATGCATGATTGATCATGATAAGAACCAAAACTATCAGTTGAATGTTCCTCTGATACACAGTAGTACCTTCTAGCATATTACATTAGTCATTATACTTGTCCAAGATGGAGAAGAATAACTTTAATATTGCCATTTAGAAAATGTGTACGAAAGATGTCTAAACTACCATTCATCACATTCTAACATTGGTATATGCTAGAGATGTACAGCCAATACTGAACAAAATGCCTTGCAAGAAGCATTAATACCTCTTACTATTCTGGAACACAATCCACACATTCGATTACTCAGTTAGTCCAATCCCAAATGAGTCATAGTGATGTCAGTTTATTTAAATGACTCTTTGGGAAAGAAAGATTAAAAGAAAGAAGATTCTTTAATGACTGAAGATGTTTCATTCTCTTATATCTTTAGATTTAGAGAAACAAGTGAACTTGCCTTTATCTACAGACGCATTGTTCAATTATTGTTTCTGTCTACAAATAGTTACTTCTTTTGGATGTGTTCATATGTGAAAGTCAGAGGATAGCTTTCAGGAATGAGTTCTCTCCTTCCACCACCTGGATCTCAAGGGTAAAACTCTTGTCATGAAACCTGGCAACAAGTGCCTCTACCCCCTGAGCTATCTCGCCAACCAAATTCTAAATGATATTTTAATAAATAGGCATTTTTTTTCCTAATAGCTCAAAAAGTGAACTATAAGTCATTTTGTATAAGAATTAGTTAATGTGATCTCTACTTACTTACTTACTCACATACTTACTTCACTTATTTATTTTATTTTATTTATCTTATTTTGTAGCCCAGGTCATCCTGATGCTCACAGCAACCCTTTAGCCTCAGCCTCTTAAGGGCTAGAATTATATATGTGAGCCATTGTGCACAAGTTAACTTTAATTGTTAAACTGTTGTTCTTCTTAACATGATAGAATTGATAAATGCAGACTTAGAAATGAATCTACTGTTATTTATTTTATAATAGTTCACAAAATAAATAGCCATTGACTTTTTTATTGTCCTTTGAATATATATATATGATTAATGGATTTATAAGCCAGAAACATCAATTTGCTGACACATACATGCATATAATCTTAGCATGTCAGATCATCAGTTTTCAGACAGGTACACGAGACAAGCAATCAGTATACTTCCTACAACAGAGCTAGTTTCTAAGATCAACCTGTGCTACAACATAGAGGGAATTTTTCATGCCATCTAGAGGACAAGACCTGTCCTGTGAGTCCTCCTATTGCATCATCTCAGCCCATATTCATTCTCAAAACCTTAAATGAATTAAGTGTTTGGTTGCGTGATAAGTAGGATGCACCAAAAGTAATTAAATGTGGTAATCGAAGATTTGTTAAACCTGTCACTGCACATCATTATCTGCTCTAAATCTAGCACGGCACAATTAGCTTACAAGAGTCAGAGTTGAGTCAAGTCCACACCATGGTTGGGTGAGTAATGCATACTCCTCAGCAAATTAATTAGACTCCAAGTGGATGAGCAGAATAAAGGGTGCCTGTTTCAACAGTGAGACCTGGGATTTATGGAGTGCCAAACCTATTTTCTGAAGCAGTGTGGGCTAAATAGCCTTCATTACAGCCTGTTAACCAGCAAACATGTCACAGATCAGGCGAGAGCCTAAAAATAAAACTGTTCCTTATCTTACAGTTGATTCCTTAGAAGTGAGTAGCTTGATGTGTAGCCATTCATGAGTGATAGATGCCATCTTTTTCCATTGCCACACACGTGTAGGGAAACTGTGAGGGACAGAACGTGACAACCCCACTGTCCCACAAAGATTAGAGAAGATTCGGGAAACAAAGACTCCCCCATGTGATCACATTTGTTTTGTACTTAACTCAAAACCCCACTCTCCCACCTCATATTTTTAATAAAAAATATTGTTACAATGATGATAAAACTTCATTACAAAATGTATATAATGATGGAAAATAATTTGAAACAATAAAGATTTATTTAGCAAAAAATTATAAAACTCTACATGGTAAATTTACATTTATATTTATATAAGGTTCTAAGTGAAGATGTCTGTTTTGGAGAATAACTTAAAATTGCCATACATACAATTAAATGATAGGTAAAAAAGACAAAACAAGTATTTGTATTACATGTTTCGGAAATTGAGAAACAAGAAAGGACAATTGTGTGAATCCTAGGGATAACTACGAATCCATGATCCTCATGATAAATAAGTATCTTTTTATACGAGGTCATCTAAATATTAATGTTCAAGACAGAATGTATACATATCCATCATGTGGGTTAGAATTTTAGCCAATTGAAACTAGAGATAAACCTCATAAATATTATGGCATGTTCATATTTTCTACTAATATTATCTACTTCTCTATCATGGAATCTGAGAAGTAAAATCTGTAATGTTTGGGGGATAGTGTGTTTTTGGCCTTGATAAATACTTTATTTCATTGATATGAAATAAAAGAAAGAAATAGAGAGACAAGGGACTTTTGAGGGTCTAAAAACTCAGACTATTTCTTGACTTCAGGTAATTAAAAATGTTAAAGATTTCATTTCCCCCAGAACCTCTGCTCTCACTTTTTGAATCTCCTCTATCTGTCATTTCAGCAGATTTTCACCACTTATATGTATTCGGACATTCCCCATGATTGCCTTCTCTGCTGCTCATTTCCTGCCGCCTTGGAGTCAGCCTCCTTGATCTCACCAACAGTGTCTGCCAATCTCAGTACAGAACTGATTGCTTCTGGGACACTTTCCCAGAGATAACTAAGCTCACCCTTCTGAATTCCTGTTGCCTGCAATAACAACATGGTGAGTCCTAGCATGCACTAAGACATTTTTTTCTGATTTGTACTTTAGATACGTTTTTGAGTCTTCAGGTTGCAATTGAGTTGACAACTCCATTATTAATTGGTTTTCAAATAAATATATATCATATTTAATTGTTTTTAATATATTGATAAATAGATTATTTACTCTGATTAGTGTCCCTGAATAGTTTCTATGGGTGGTACAAAATATTCTTGTTTTTTGGAAGTTTGGAATGTTGATACCGAGACTCACGTTTATATCTATAGATAGATAGATAGATAGATAGATAGATAGATAGATAGATAGATAGAATCCCTACTTTTTATGCATTTGAAGCATTCATCTTGCTAATTTAAAAGATAAACATATCTTAGTGAATAACATTATTTTGGAGTTATAAATTTCCCAATATTTTTTGCTATTCAATGGCTATTTATGACATAGAATCTCTTCTGATCTCTACTCATCCTTGGCTTGTCAGTATAATTCAGTTGTTTTCACCTTGTCATGTCCCTTTACGATATGTATGGGGAGTGTAGAGGGACTTTATACATAGTTACCTTAAGTAGTCATTGATAATTTTCTTTCTCTTCTGTAAAAATTAAATCAATACCTAAATCCAAACCTGTTAGGATAGTCCTACAATCTATTTTTTCTGGTTAAAACTTGAATAGTTGTGCCAAACAATTAACATATAATCTTATTTCTAATGATTTTTAATGAAATAAACATTATTTGATGAGGTTCCCAGCTTTATCTGGGTGCTTCAATTGTTATTTAATATCCATTTAACGGACACTACCATCACTTAATTTTCTCATCCATTAGATGGAGTATGCAAAATAAATACACAACTTAATCAAGATACACATAGATGAGAGGATAAGTCAGCAGATAAAGTATCTTTGTATTAGTTCTCGGTGGCATTGTTTATAGCCAGCAAAGTACACTCTCATCATATACTCTCCAGGCCATCACACAGACCATGAAAAATTGCAAGAAATGAAAAAAAAAACATAATAGTAAATCCAAACCCGTCAGGTTTCCCCAGACCTCAAAACTAGAAAAATAACTGTGCCATACTTGAGGTGCATGTTCGTAGAGTAGACTCAGAGCCATCAAAATCCATTTAGTATCTGAACCTCAATATTGTAGCAGACCAGGAAAGATCAAGAGAGTTAAGTAAAAATAAGACAGTGATTTTGATCATCTCCCTTAATTTTTCTTAAATACTTTCATGAAAATTTTCAAAGAGAGTAAAATTAATAAGGTAATGTTTATCTGTCAAAGATTCCTCATTCAAAATTTTCCATATTGTCTTCATCTATCTATTCCTCTATATATGTAGTCCTTTTTCCCCTGTTGATAAGTTCATTTGTTTGCACCTTTGGACTACTGAAGTTCCAGGAGCATTCCTATACAATCCTTACTGTGCTTAAATTTTGGGTTCTTTCAGAGTAGACTTGATGAATCATAGAATAGGCATATATTTAATTCCATGAGAAACTGAAGGACTAATATACTCTCACAATCAATGAATGGATGTTCCAGGTGTGTTACATTCTCACCGCATCTGGTATGTATCTATGTATTCCACACAAACACGATGGATTTTCGAATGCCTTTGTACCTCCTTAATGATTTTAGTCTGTGCTACCCAATGAGTGAATTATTCTGAAGGAAAGGTAAAGTGAACCCATACAATGGGTACTACAAACGTTTCTTATAATCAACTATTAAACTGCAATAGAATAATTAAAACATCTACCAAAGCTCTGCATGGCACTCTAGGTCTGAGGGAGAACACCTTCGGAAAGACAAACTTGGAAAGAGGCTCTCTCATATCTATTGGAAAATGAATAATAGGAAATTCTCTTGGTTTCTCCAGGATAATACTGCTATGCAAGACTGGGTACATCACAGGTGGGGGATGTGGTAGCACGGTAGTGCGGGAGGTAGTGTGGTTGTTGATAGCAACAACCAATTGCATGGCAATGCCTGAGAGTGAGAGTATTTCAAGTCTGGGATGAATCTGCAGACAGAATAGCAGTAGTTGGAGAACCTGTCGTATCAGAAGGGAATTTGAAGAGGGAATCTGGGTTTCTAACACCAGAGAGCGGTAGTGGAACGACTGTTTTCCCTGCTGATGGCTTTCATCAGAAAGTTGTTTTAAAATTAGGCTGAGAGCCCAATCCTTGTATGGTGTATCCTCTCCAGATCTACAGTTGAAGCAAAGCCATACTGGTTGTCGCCCCAATTTCTCTTCAGCAAGCGGACACTGCAGAAGGACTCGCTGCATCAACAACACTCCTACAGCGCCCTCTGCTGGAAACTCACGTTAAAGGAGAAATGTGGGAGCCAGGGATTCCCAGGGCTTACCCTGAAGTGTGAATTTGGATATGAAGGGCAGGAAGGTGATGACTGGTAAAATAATCAGAAAAGCGTCCACTTTTCTGAGTGTTTCTTCTGTATTTTTACCTGTGAAATGCCTGCTCAAACTTCTGTTTTTCAAGAAATCCACTCTTAGCGGTTTGATCTGGCCTGTGCTTATCTGGAAATATGAATATCTACAAAGAAGAAGAGTACCTCAACTTTATCCTCTTCCAATCCCAATAAGCAAATGAAAACTCTCAATAAAGTGCAACATAGAAAAGACAAGAACATAACAAGAGTACTAAACAAAGAGATAAACTACAAAGCAAAGATTAAAACTATAGAGCTATGTGGAATTAAGGACACAAGGGTGTAGATGGAGCCCAGAAACCGTGCAGAACTAGTGTTGATGTTTTCACTAAGGTAGGAGGTCAGACACCAAACTTTTACACATTGGAAAACTGCACGCCTGTCCTCTACATAGCCAGGGAACTTTAAGAGTGTAATTTTACTTTAGTTATCGCCAAATATTATGAAATTTTCAACTTTAAATACTCCTATCCTTAAGGATGGTTTCATAATTTATTTTTCCAGCAAAAGTAACTTGCAGTTTGAGCAACAGAGAAATCAAACAGATGTTATATTTTACAGAAAGAAAGTGGAATTCTCTTAACCACTTTGTATCAAACACCTAAAAAAGCAATCACAAAATATATAAATACATTCATGCATTTAATGTAGGGTGAATTTCAGAATTCATTGTGTGTGTGTGTGTGTGTGTGTGTGTGTGTGTGTGTGTGTACACAAATGGTACTTAATTTTCTTCCACTGAGATTTAACCTGTTAAAATAGGATATAACAGATACCAAATATCAAAATGGTTTACTGCCTCAAAGATTATTTGAGGCATCCCTCTACTTCTCAAAAAAATCGCCTTCAAATTAGTAAAAACTAATGCTTCTTTGTAAATTTTTGATGGGAATGCATGAAGAATGTTGTGTGTTCAGTCTTACAGGTGAATACTCGGAGTGAGAAATGCCAAAGAAATATGCCTTTGCTGGAATTAAACAGATAAGAGAGACCTGGGTTTAAGGTTGTTGCCGTGGAGAAAGAGACTGAACTCAGCTGTATTGGAATTAAAGTAAAAGATTTTTGCTTGCTGGGATGAGCTAGTGGAAAAACACTGGAGGACTTTAACGGGGCATCTTGGCTAAGGAAGTTAGCCTCCTACCCTCCTTTCCACAGGGAATGGGAGTCTGGGGCTCTGCCCTTCCTACATTTCAAGGGCACAAGTTCTTTTTTCCTTAAGACAGGTTTTCTTGGGTTATAAAGCTTTCCAGAGACTGGAAGATTTACATTTCAGAGGAACAGAGTAAGAGGTTTAATTACACGTTTTCTAAAGTAAAAGTCTAGAAAAGATTAGAAACGTATCTAAAGTTTAGGTAAGCCAGGGGAGATTTGGGCTTTTTTAGTCAGCAAGCAACATGGAAGTAGTTAAGCTGCATTAGCTCAGCTATGTATTCAGAGCCACAGGAGGAGGTAGCCGAGCATTTTAGAAGGTGAGCTGAAAGCAACAAGGAGGTGTATTTTACACATGTGGCATTGTCCCATCTCTTCCCGTATCGTTGTTCTGTCGGCTTCACTAATCTCTTAATGTCACATCGCTACTGAGAGTCCCCTGGGTCTTCCTGTGATATCTTCTGTCATCTTTGCTCAGATTTGGTCTCAGGCACTACTGAATCTTGAGGCTTCAGTTAGTAAAGCTACCTAAATTGACAATTTTATACCCAGACACTCATGTATACCTTACAGGTTATTATGAGAAAAGATTAAGGAAATGTATGCAAAAGCACACTGCACAGTGCCTGCATTCAGAAGAGTTTTTTTTTTATTAGTTCAGCCTTTCAGACTTCCATTTCACTTTTTTTCTTTAGTCCTGTCTTAACAGTAGGAGTCTACTATCCCTGCAGACAATAGCATGAATATGAAGTCCCAGCAGTACCACTTCTTCCACTTACCTAATCGGGAGCTAGTCCCAGCTGCTCACGGGCAAGCCCCAGGTCTCTCTTACTACTGTCCACACAATTCAGCACCGAGCGGGCAACGGCAGCCTGCCCCGTCAGCTGCCAAGCGGAACCATCGCTATGAGCCATAGGTATATGGAGGCTCACAGGGATCTTTGTACCCCCAGCACCTGAGCAAACACTCACAGAAATGGCCTGAATATTACAAAGTGAAGGAAAGCAAAAGCAAAGGATAAAGTAAGGATGGGGACCAGAACCTACATGCTTAAAGTAGGAGACATAAAGGAAAGCAAGTGAAGAAATGTAATGAGGATTTAAGCTAAATGTCAGGATGAAGAGCTTTGTTTTGTCGTTCTGGTTTTTTTTTTTGTTGTTGTTGTTGTTTGTTTTCAAATCTCAGGGATGAAAAAGGAAAACATGGAAGAGCAGAGAAGTCAGTACTTGGTGACAGTCACATTCAGAATGATAGGAGACAGAAGACGTGGGCAGGAAGGTGTTACACAGTTCTAACATTGCCAAGTTTAACACACTTTCCACTTTCTTTAGCTCCCGCTTCCACACATATGCTAATAACAGAATGATCAACTGAAGCTTACTGATTGAAAAGTACATGTGCCTCTTCTCTAAACCCCTCTCTCTGCCTCCCATCCGTCTATCTAGTCTCTTCTCGTCACCTCTCATTTCAGAGAAATATTTAACTCTATTTGGGAGCTGTACCTTCATTCTCCAGTCCTTTACTTGGTCTAGAATCCTCTGTCCCAATAATTAGTATTATTTCTCTTCACAGGCACTACCCAGAAAGTGTTCAGCGAAGTAAAGAGTATTTACACATAGCAACACTATTATAAATATTTGAGAAACTAATACTATTATCTTGCACAAAATGTACTATGAAGAATTTAATATATCTAAAACAAAAATGATGGAGTAAAAAAGAAGAGATCTTAAAAGCAGAAACCACGGTCATATGTCTTGCATTCACTCGGCCATGACAATGATGTTATGAATGTTTTATAATGAAGTACGGGATGAACAATGACCCACATGATATTTAAATTTTCTCTCTTCTTTAAGTCCATTGAATTGTTATTATGCCTGCTCTTTAAAAGTATAAACTAGCAATTCGTGTTATTCACAGAATTAAATGTGTGTGGGCAGTATTGTACAATTATTCCAGAGAGCTCTTCTGTGACACTCAAGGAGTTTCAAATGAACTCGGTATAAACTGAAATTTTGAAATGGTGATGAGGCCACATCAGAATAACCAGGAGGACTCAGGAAGAATATTCATTACTGAAACACACTTAAAATGTGTTTACAGAAGGACTGATCAGAGAGTAAAACCAGGCACATTCCATTGGAACTGTTGCATTTCTCCCATTAAACTTGTAATAACTTAGATCAAATCATATTTGGTTTATGGATCATTGCTGTAATATTGCATCAACACATACTTAAGGAATCTTCAGTGCATGGATAGGTGCAGTGAAAGACTCTAATGTACTCTCATCTATCAAGTTAATGCATATTATTATAGAACATTAATAGAGAGGTTATTGATAAAACATCCTACACACTACATTTTTTAAGAAATACCTAAATTGTCCTTCATATTATCAATAGAAATAACAAAAATCAAAATCAGCCACCAAAAATTTTAAGGAAAAACTGAAAAATTAAAGCTTACTCAAAGTTCACTGTTTTGAAAACTATTTAGCATTGGATTTTCCCTTAAATCTACTTCTTTATGAAGACTTAGGTCTTCAGCTTTTCCTGGCCATTTACTAGGCTCATTCTTTCTCCAAGTGACTCTATGTACAAAACTGAGATTGATGCCCATCCATCCTCCCACAGGCAATGATCACACAAGTAAGTTTACATTAGTTAAATCCAAAGTGTCAGCTGCTATATCACGATAATTGAGAGAATATGGGGGACATTTCACATTCACATCAGATATGATGTGCTTTCTACAGCCCATAACTGCACATAACTACAAGGAGCCATCAGCCAAATGTAAACCATCAGGTATTCTACAACGTTCTGTCACGTTAACCCGTGAAATTCTCAAGGCAACCAATGACTTGGAAAGCAGAATGGATATCATCCTTCTATAATTTGTGTAATCTGAACAGGAAGAGTAAGATAAATATAACAAAATACACATGAACCAGAATCTCCTGGTAAAAGAAAATATATTACTGATCACTGCCCAGTTTCTCTTTTCTAGACTCAAAAATCCTAATGATTAATATTCTCTGAGTTCAGAACTTGTTGTTTTTAATAAAAATGAGTATTGTTGTATTTTGTTACTGCTCCTGTTTCATCCAAAGAAATTTGGAATCATGGGTGTTAGAGATTAGAACAAGAACCTAGCAGCTTTTTAAATAAAATCTAACAAACTGCTCACATGGGCATCTCAAACCAAGGATGTGTCCTCTGTGTTTGTCCTAGGCCTTGTCTATCCCCCACCATCCCCAAAGAGGAGGACATATCTCAGCACACTGATCTAACAAGTCCTTGAAACCACCCAGAGAATCATTTTAAGCACTGTGTTTCTTCTTCGAATGACTAGAAAATGGCCTATTACTTGACCTTGCCTTTTTCAAACCGTCTAAGAGACCAGTGTACTGAGTAGGTTATCCCTGGAGGTATGTTATTCAGCAATCATCCAAAATTGCTGAACTTTCTGAGTGTTTTGAAGACAGCCCCATGGCTGTCTTGGCACAGAGTAAATTATCCCTTATTTTGATAACTTAGTCTCTTCTAATAATCACTACATGTTTCTGGTCATGTTTATTCTCTTACTGACAATACATAAAGAAGAATATTGCTGAACTGAACCATTTTTAAAAATCTATGCTCTGCTAGTGTTCCATCCTTATACTTCTGTTAATTCAGAAGACTCTAATCTCTTCTTTCTAACATATAGTCTGGCATACACAGTGTCCTATAAAGGAGAAAAGACACAAATGTTTTAAATATTTCAACTTCTGGTTTATGAAACTGATACAATATTATATATCAGGCAACAGGTAGATTATTGAAAAAAAATACCACAATCAAAATGTTACATTTCCTGTGTATGCATTTAGAAGAATGAGAGTTTTCCATTTTCTGTATATCTGTAACTATTTGAGTATTTGTTTGAATCACCCAAATTTACCAGCAGCAAGGAAAGGAAAATAAAATGAGAAAAAGACATTTCAACAAGTGGATCTAAAATCTTCACAGGTAGAAGAAAACCATAGCAAGTTACTTAAAATTCATTAATTCATTCTTCAAATGCTTAGATTAATTGCATCAAAATTAGTGTTTGCCTCTGGAACAACTAGGTGGTGATAAATTTATTAAATGTCTTTTATCTTGACAAATCCTGAATTGCCAAATGTTGCTTTGTTTATGTGTGTAAATATATGCAAAGTAATTCCAATTTTGCTTTGAAATATTCAACTTTATCACTAAAATTGCCCATCAGCCTCAAAAGAGACAAGGCAGTAATTTGTTAATGGTTAGAAGTGGAGCCTTGGGAGGTTTGATTATCCTAGCTAAAGGCAGTGGGGATTTCCTGTATGCAGATTCTGCAGATGATACACAGGATAAAGTTCATTCTCACAGTTATCTAAGTTACATCTTGGCTCCTCTAATTACTGGCTTTAAAATATTCTATCTAGAAAGAAGGACAAAAGCCGGTTTTTAAATTGCCCCACCGCCCTAGTTAGGGTCACTGTTGCTGTAACTAACACTGTGACCAAAAGCAACTGGGGGAGGGAAGGGCTTATTTGGCTTATGCTTTCATGTCACTGGTCATTATCAAAGGAAGCTAGGATAAGAACTCAAACAGGGCAGAAACCTGAAGGCAGGAGCTGGTGCGGAGACCATGGAGAAGTGCTACTTACTAGGTTGCTCCTCATGACTTGTTTAGCCTGCTTTCTTATAGAATCAAGGACCACCAGCCCAGGGATGACCCCACCCACAATGGACTGGATCCTCCCCCATCAATCACTAATTAGGAAAATGCCTTACAAGCTTGCCTATAGCTTGATCTTATGGAGACGTTTTCTTTACTGATGCTCTCTTCTCTCAGATGAATTTGGCTTGTCAAATTGGCTTAAAACTATCCAAATACCTACCTTAAAATTACAGGTCCACCGGACAGTGGTGGCACTTGCCTTTAATCCCAGCACTGGGGAGGCAGTGTATCTCTGTGAGTTCAAGGCCAGCCTGGTCTACAGAGTGAGTTACAGGACAGCCAAGAATAAACAGAGAAACCCTATCTTAAAAAACAAAACAAAAAGCAAAAAACAAACAAAAATATTAAAGTTCTAAACATATACCTTAGTAAATAAAGACACAGGCCATGTGCTATAAGATCAATTAATTTGCCTAATAAAATCTTGAGGATTCTTATACTTACATATCTTTGAAAGGCTGTTCTAAGAACAAGCCTTGTGATCTCAATGAATGCTTCACATCTAATATTATTTCTGCTAGTTACATTTGCAAGCATTGAGCAAACTATGTGAAATGAGGAAATATGTGTTTTGACTCATGGATCCAGAAGACTCAGTCCATGGTTGCTGGTCTCTGTGGGATTGGACAAAATGTCATGGTAGCAGGGGCAGATGGCAGAGAAGTTTTTCATTTTGTAATAGTCAGATAGGAAGCACAGATGAAGCTTCCAGGGCCATGCATTCCCTTGAGCAATACTCCCATACCCTGGGTACCAAAAGGTTCATTTTCAACACATGGGGCAAAATGAGCATAGGATGGATAAATTCAAGCTCTTTACTAGCTTCCCTGCTTTGGAACATGGCCACCACAGCTTCTGAGTTCATATAATAATAGTAGAGTGAAATAAATCACGGGGAAACAACTTTCTGTGTGGCAGTTTGCTAGTGGGGTACGCTTTTCTCCCTTTTGTCCAGGGAAATCTTAAAGTGGAATTTTCACATTTGAACTCTTCTGGTTGCTATGGGAAGTTTTGCTGACTCAAAAGGTGGCCTCTAAGCCTTTATTTATTATCCTGGTGCAAACTACTTGATTATCTGCTTAGTGATCCGA
This sequence comes from Cricetomys ansorgei, assembly GCA_026225945.1. Lineage (NCBI taxonomy): Eukaryota > Metazoa > Chordata > Mammalia > Rodentia > Nesomyidae > Cricetomys > Cricetomys ansorgei. Next base: position 3,630,125 of record JAMJFZ010000181.1, on the reverse strand, counting down.
TCCCTTTACCAACCATGCCTTCTGTGTTCACAACTTTAAGTGCTCTATATGTGCCCCTTTTCTGATTAAATCAAAAATTTCAAGGTTTTTGTTTTGCCTTTGCTTCCAGTCTTTACTGCCAACATCACAATAAGTGCCAAGCAATAAGAATGCTACATCCTAAATGACAGGCAGTCCTGAAATTTCCTGTGAGAGATTAACAAGTTTGGCTGCACGGACGAAGTCTTGGGACATGGACAAAATTTAGACAAGTTTTTTACCACAGTATAACACAGGTGTTCTCTAGTTTGTGTGCCAGTCAAGTCCCCACTTTCATCGGAAACAGCTTGAGCCTGGCCTTTTATTGTTCACGTTCTTAGTGGCTCTGTGGTCTTTTGAGCTCCCTCCAAAATCATCAACTGAATTCTGAATACAGCACTTTAAAAGTTTTATATTTTATTTTTCCACACTCTTCTGAAGTCCATCCATGAACCAATTCTAAAAGCTACCTGGTTGAGCTCAGTCACGGAAATAAACCAACTTTTCTGGTAACAATTCTCTATATTAGACATTGCTTTGCTGTGACAAAATCCGGACGTGAGACGGTGTTGCTGCAGGGCTAGAGAAATGGCTCGGCAAGCAAAGGCACTTGCTGCCAAGTTTTATGATGGAAGTTTGACTACGGGATCCATGTGGTAGAAGAGAACCAACTACTGCAAGTTGTTTTCTGATCTTCATATGTACATCATGATACATATACTCACACACAGGCCCACACATGCATAAGGTAAAGAAATAAAATAATAAAAAATTTAAAATATGTTGTGGTTTGAATGTGAAATGTGTCTCATAGGATCACAAGTTTGAATACTTGGTCCCAAGATGGTGGTACTTTTTGGGAAGGTTATGAAATGTTTAGAAGGTGTATCCATGCTAAAAGCATGTCCCTGGGTTGGGCCTTGAGGATGTATAGCCTGACCCCACTTCCTGCTCCTCCTCTGCTTCTAAACTACCAATGCAATGCAGGGGACAGCTCTTAGGTGTCTGCCCCTGTGCCTTCCCCACCATGATGGATTATCATATCTCCTAGAGAACTATGAACAAAAATAAACCTTGCCTCATTTAAGTGGCTTTTCTCACATTATTTTATAACTGTAACAGAACAGTAACAAACAGAAGGTACAGGGAATGATTATTTACTTGGGTTCATCGTTTCAGTGGATTCAGTCCATAGTTGCCTGGGATCCACACACTTGAGGAAAAAATTGTAGCAGTGGAAAGGAAGGGTGGCATGGGAGGTTTCTCACTTTAAGACAGACAGAATCAGAGTGGAGCAGAGATAAGAAAGGGCAAGATAATCTTTCAATGTTATACTCCTGTGAATACTTCCTTCAGCAAGCCCTACTTCCTACAGTTTCCACTACCTCTCAATAGTCTTTTTATATTTTTCATCAGTCAATAACAGAATCATTATTTTTACCATAGTCCTAACAATATGGTGGCACTGGGGTTAGTATTTTGTCACCTTGACACAAGCAAGAATCTTATGAGAGTAAGGAACCTCATCTGAAAAAAAATGCTTCCACGAGTTTGGCCTGTAAGCAAGCTTATGGGACATTTTCTTAAATCATGATTGATGTGGGAGGACCCAGTTCTCTTGTGGGTGGAACTGCCTCTCGGCAGATAATCCTGGATGGTATAAGAAAGCAGTCTGAGCAAGCCATGAGAAGAAATCCAGTAAACAGTGTTCCTTTATGGCCTCTGCTTCAGTTCCTGCCTCTAGGTTCCTGCCCTGAGTTCTTGCCTTGGCTTCTCTCAGTGGTGGACAGTAACCTGAGAGTTGTAAGCTGAAATACACTCTTTCAACCCAAAGATGTTTTTGGTCCTTCTGTTCTATCACAGCAATAGATACCTAATTAATTCCTTAATGATTTCTGAAAATGCTCTCACAGACATGCTTAGAGATGTCCATTATGCATCTCCTATGTATGTCCCAACCTAATCAAGGAGTTAACCATCACAGCATCTGACATTTAGGGCACAGTTATCCTATCCTAAAATTTTGAAAGTAGGTAGTTCATCAAATAGTTAAGATGACCTGAAAAGAAATAAGAGTTTTATGTAATTTTTTCAGATTATGGATCTGAAGCGTGGCTATTTTGAGTAACTTTCTCAAAGTCACACAACTAAGAAGTGGCAAAAAATAAATAAATCTATATTTAAACCAAATTAGAACAATTCTATAACCTGCATTCTTCATATTATTTCATTTTCTTAAAGTAAACAAGTATTCTCCTCATGTCTCAAGATATTGTGACTAGTAAATTACATATTTAAAAGAAGTGGGGTAATACAGGTGCCTGTGTGATATCCAGTTGCCTGTGGGATTTCTGGATACCTTTGAGATGCCCAGGTAGCTGTGGGTTAGCCAAGTTCCTGCATGATACCCAGGCATCTTCAGGATTCCCTGAAGCCTGGGAAAAGTCTGAGTGTCTGTGAGATATCCAGATGCCTGTGTGATGCCTTGTCTTAGTCTCTGTGGGAAGCCCTGGTGCCCACATGATGTCTGGGTGCCTGTGGGAACTCAAGGTGCCAGTGGGAAACCTGGGTACCTGCAGGAGGCCTGGATGACTGTTGAATGGCTGGGTAACTGTGTGATACCTGGGTGCCTTCAGGATCCCCTAGTGCCTGTCATGGTCCCTGCAGATTTCTGGGTGCCTGTAGAATTTCTGGGTCCTTGAAGAATGTCCATATGCCTGTGGGAGGCACTGACGTATATGGGAAGTCCTGGTGACTGCCAGACAACTGAACAAATGAGGTCCTGATCCCAGAGGGATGACTGGTTGTCTGCAGGAGGCCCTGGTCTCTATGGGATGTAGAGACCCATGTGGAATGCTCCAGTGATTGCAAAATACCAGAGAGCTTGCTTGATGTCCAGATTTGGGCGGTGAAGACCAAATTCAGGTTGAACTCTGTCATGCTTCATTTTGGGCTAGTATAGGCAGGGTCAAAGTACATAATCAAAACAGCCTTCTGTTTCCAAAGATCATGGAGAAGCCTGCCATCCATTCTCCTTCACACAAACTTGACTTAATTTTATTTTTTTTCTTTTTTCTTCCTTTCTTTCTTTTTTGGGAGCACAGGAGTGTGTGGATGAAATAGGGAGGAATGGGAGTGGTGTTATCAAGATACATTGTATGAAACTCAAATTATATATTATTAATAAAAGTATTATAAAAACAACTGAAATACTAATTATTAGAAACAGACACCATCAATAGGCTATTTTTATGTTGTAGTTTCTTCAACTGGGTTTTCAAGTAAAATTTTTTCTTCAAAACACTAACAAAATTTGTTTTACTTGTTAAGACTTTCTTTATCCTAACAAGAACAAGGAAATGTTGAATGTACAGGAGTAATCAGTGGGTTCTGGTTGTTCCTGAAGATTTGACTGAAGATGACATGGGTTGGAAGCAAGAAGCAGATGAAAGTTTGAACCCCTAGAACAAGGAAATAACTACAAGCTGTATAAGGAAGAGTAAGGAACACTCATCACCAGAGTAAAGGTCAGTGTGGTCACTGAGCTAGTGTTACCTTATAAGGTATCTATTGAGCAGCTCTGAAGGGAAAGTTTTTTGTCCATAGCTGTTTGCAAAAACATTGCATTGCTCAGTGGAAGTCCATGCCACTTCAAATGCAAACTTTATTATTTATAGATAGATAGATAGATAGATAGATAGATAGATAGATAGATAAAAAAGTGTCTTAAATAAATATATGGAAGATATGACATTGATGAAAACCTCCATTACAACTAAATCACTGGAACATCAGTTAACTATTATTCAAATACTTCATAATTTATGAAGATAAATACTTTTGGAAGCAAATTGTTTCCTTTATGTTTTTTTTTTTTCTTTTATTTCTATATACCCCACCTCATATAACAACAAAACATATAAAGTCGAGAGTGAAAATTGTAATAGAGTAAACAAGAAAAGACTTTAGGATTGACTTTTGGCATGGATTCATACCCCGGACATGGTTTTTAAAAACTCTTTTATGACTTTTTAAAACTTATTTGCTGAGTGTGTTTGTGTGTGCGCATGTGCACACACGATTGCACTAAAGAGTGTGACTGCAGCTCATGCAGGTCAGAGCCAAATTTCAGGAGTCAGTACTCTCCTTCCATTACATGGAACCTCAGGTCATCATCTTGACAGCAAGTGCATTTACCTTCTGAGACATTTCAGGATGGGTTTAAACTACATCCCAGGTTTATAGGTAATTTCTTAATAGGACCAAAACATATGTTTAACATAGTAGGAATTCAGCCATAGTAGTTTTCTAAGGCATTAATAGTCCCATGACCCTCATGTTGTGCCATTTTAACTTTATAATGCAGATCAGGTCATGGAATTGGCGCACACATACTTTTCCCTTGCATCATTTCTGTCACTAATCAAAATCTTTATTAGTAAGGTCTCTTGTAATTTAGGTCAATTCTCCCTCACTAACTACTGAAATGAATAATCAGTCTCAAATCTCAGAAAACCCATTTGTTGCATTCCTATTGGCTTTCTCAACAGCTGGGCTTTTGTGACTTTGTGAAAAATGGTTGTTTGATCTAAAAAATGTGCTGTATTTCTAGGTAATGGACTATGTCAACTTTCATTTCTTATAAAATTTGCAGAGAACAGTCCACCATAGCTAGACATTTCTTACATTCTTACTTGCTTCCTCCTTCCCACCACACACTTTAACATAACTGACATCCCAATCTTTACTCGTATCTCTTGACTTCAGCTACTGAGTTTTCAATTTCTGTGTGCTTCTTTTTATGCTGCACAGATTTCATCAAAGAACAGTACATTTAGTTTCCCACTTGTACAGCTATGAAGGAAGAAAATGCACCTATTTCTTCCGGCCTTCTTAGCCAAGGGAATTTGGCTCTATCTCCCTGGCTTTTTGTTCTTCCATTTAGTGTTTGAGAACATTTTGGGAAAACATATTTATGTTCTATATTTTGAAACTCCTCTTGCCCTCTCTGTGATGCTAGGAGTTTTAAAAACAGACCTGCAATTATAACTTTTCCCACAGAAGTCAAATGAAAACTTATATTGTGTTCCCTATACTGATGCAATTTTATTTACCTTTAAAATGCACAAATACATAAAATAATTGAATTAATCATACAAAAATTATGACATTTCGATTCCTGATAGAATTGTTAGGTTGGAAGCATCCCTACTGAGTTGGCTTTAGATGATTCACAGCTAATACATCAAGATTCTTAGTTTTCTTTCAGAAACTAAACTCAACAAACTTTTACTTTACTTTTTAAAAATGTATTTGTTTTATTTAGCTATTTAATATTTGTGTATGCAAATGTAGACTTTTGTGTGACTGTAGACATGCCAGTGACACGGTGAAATGTGAAAATTGGAGGACAATTTTCATCAGCTGGGACTCATCTCCCATATTTTTAAGGCAGAGTCATTTTCTGTCTCGGCCATCTACCTCCTGTAGGAGTGCTGAGCTTACAGAAGTAATCACTGCATCTTCCTTTTATGTGAGTTCTGAGATCAAACTGAGCATCAGGCAAATCCAGAATATAAGTATTTAGTTAGCTTAAATATTACATAGGGAAACATTCCCTTTTATTTATTATTCACAAATACCCTAGATTCTACTTATTTATTACACAGACTGATGAATTAAAATTTCAATTTCAATCATTTTCCTAAATGAGTGACAGTGACAACAGTAATTGTGTTAAACCTCTGAGAGGATTAGATCTATATCTTAGCCTTGTTGTAGCACTGTGGCCTCTAAAGATTTTGTTTTAATATTTAGAAAAACAAAAACTGCACCAGGGAGATGACTCGGTGAGTGAAAGCATTGGCTATGCAGGAAAGTATTTCTGCGCCTACTATGTGACTTTAGTTCAGGAATCTCTTGCGGAAAACACAGAAGTTAAAAATTAAAAAGAATAAACTTGTGTAACTGATGACCTAACAATTTAGATAAGACTTAAGGAAAGAGGTTGGATGTGCTATATTAAAATCAACATGCGGAGGTATGTACTGATACTTATTTCGGATCTTTAGAAGTACACCAGAAAAAAGAACTCAGTAACACTACAATAAATGTTTAAAAACACAGAATACATCGAATACAATGTAGACTAGAATGGGAACTAGACCATTTTGCCTTCTTATATATTCTAATTGATTTTTGTAGTTTTGCTCTGTTATCCTTAAAATAATAAAAGTTCTGTTTTCTGAGAGTAAAAATATACTTAAATTTACCTAGCACCAAAAAGAGCTGCCTAAAAACAATTTTTTACTTCAAGTATATTTTTGAAATTTATTGTTATTTCTGTTTCATGATTCTTCACAAAACTAATATATATGTATGAAATTTATTGTTATTTCTGTTTCATGATTCTTCACACACAACTATATGTTATAACTAATGTTTTATAAATAATTTCAAATAATATATGACCTCTTCTTATGTAATGTTTTCCCTTTGTAAAATTCTATAATAGTAACAGACATGAATATTTTCATATGTAGATCACCAGCCTAGAGCAAGGGCAAACTTAACCATCTGAAAATTTCTTGTAGGCTTAGATTAGCCTGGCTTTCCTTTTTGATTCGAGTGAAAAAAACAGTCGTATTTTGGGAGCCTTTTCCTCCCATCTTTTGCTTTCAGATGCAGCTGCATGTTAAATGAGCTTTTAAAACCATTTCAACCAAAAACAGCCTTCTTGGTAGTAAGTAGGATAAAAAATAGAAAGAATGAAAGATTTTGTCTGGCTTTCCCGCCTGGCCTACTGGGACAAAAATAATTTGGCCCCTAAAGATCACTTTTACATACTATGCAAGTCTGCTTTGTCTATTATCAATCAATTGGGGGAAAAAATGAGACCATGTTAAGATAAGTAGAGGGAAGGAGCTTGGTGAAATGGCTCATCTCATAAGTTGCCTGCCACCAAGTCTAATCACATGGGTTCAATCTGTATGGTAGGAGGAGAAAACTGACTTCCACACATTGTTTTTTTAGCTTCCCAATGCATGCCTTCACATGGACTCTGTCTTAATTAGGGTTTTATTGCTGTGAAGAGTCATCATGACTATGGCAACCCTTACAAATGAAAGCATTTCATTGAGGTTAGCTTTACAGTTAAGAGGCTTAGCCCATTGTCAGCCTTGAGACATGCAGGTAGATGTATTGGAGATGGAGCCAATCGTTCTACACCTGAATCAACAGGAAGGAGAAAGAGAGTATGAGCCACTACGTCTGGCTTGAGCTTCTGAACCCTCAAAGCCCTCCTCCAGTGGCACACTTCCTCCAACAAGGCCACACCTCCTACTAGTGCCATTCCCTGTGAGCCAATTGGGGCCATTTTTATTTAAACCACCGCAGAATCCCCTTCACAGATAGAAAATAAATAAAATAAATAAGTAAGTAAAATAAAAATAAAGTAAAAGAAGTTAAAATATAAAATAAAACAAAAATAGAAAGGTATTGTTTCTTTTAGATGAAGGCTTTATTATGGCATTTGAAATTAAAATCATTGTAGTAAACTATAACACATGTATACATATCTCAATGATCTCAGATGTTTGGGTTATAAATAAAGGCAGGATCATACACAATGACCAGAATTTCTTTGGGTCCATCATACACTGTGATGATGAGACCTAGAAAGCAAAGATATGAGAGGGGACATTCTTGACCTTATGGTCAAGTATTCTAAAACAATCTTTCCTAGCTGTAGTATAGGCTTGAGAATTCATTCTATTAGTAACTTAAGAGAGGGATACAAAAAACAAAAAACAAAAAAACAAGAAAGCAGACCCCTAAAGCCAGCGATGGAATAATACAGGCAACTGGAGTAGAACACAGATAAAGAAGTAAATACAAATGCATTAATATCTCTTCCTTTTAGCAGACTTGCTTTCCTGTTGAAAATTAAAATATCTGAACAAAACAGAAAATAAAACAAACACCCACATCCACCCACACACCCACACACATAAGCACAGGAGAGTGACATGAGACCATTCCTGAGCTTTTAGCACTCAAACAAAAAATAGCTATTCTGTTAATTTAATGAGACATCAAACTAAGTAGCCTCAGTCATTAAAATAAGTGGATGTTAAAACAGGAACCTTCCATGATAGGATTGAAGAGTACTGGCACCTCCATATTCCAATCAGACTCCTGAGCAGCAAAAACATAGTTGAACCTACAAAATTGGGGTGGGAAACATTTGAAAAGATGAAAGAATTAGGCAGAGACTCTGTGGCTTTCCTACTATCTGGGAAAATGGACACTGGCCTTTCTCTGTTGAGAAGGCTTTAGTAGATACTTCACATTTGCCGCAGACCCTCCCTAACAAATCCCCAAACAAGACAGTGAGTTCAGTGTTGTATTCAGATTATTTAACTAATACAACAGAAAGTAACACTTTTTAGTGGAAATTGATAGACACAACAGTCTCTAATCAGGGTTTCCAGGAAAGAATGAGGGGCAGATAATCAAATTAGCAGACAAATGTGACCAATCATTGTGTGGATAGAGAGAGAAAGCAATAGAAACAAAATTATACACAAACTGGACACATCAGACAAGGTGATTACCATATGTATTGTAAAGAGGATAATATAGTGAGCAAGAAAGTGTTAATAGTGAATAAAATGGGAAATTTTAGCAAAGAAATGAAAAAAATGGCCATTCTAATAGAAAAAATAACATATTATATGATATGAACATCATCCTGGACTAATGTGACATTAATTTAATAGGAGAAGAAACTGTTCAATAGAATTAAAGAGGGATGAAATTTTTTTAATAGAACAGTTTAAGATGGACTACTGATATCAAAAGACAGGATGTGTTTTAGCTTTTCTATGACCTGTTGAGTAAAATCCATGTTTTATATGTAGAACTGAAGTACTGAAGGAAAAAGAATCAAGAGATTGGGATACGGCTATTCTTTAGGAAATAACCTGAAATTCTCCAAACCTTGGGGAAATATCAACTAGCAAATCCTTATCCCTAAACTCAAATGACATAAAACCTGGATTAAGAAGAACACAATAAGTCACCTTATTGCCATGCTGCTTTAAAGTCAAATGATTTTAGTTTTAAAGATTATTGAAAACCATCAAACATAAAGAAATCTGTCTTCTCAACACACATACACACACCACACTGAACACCAGGAGACCAATGTACATCTTCTAAGCGCCATAAAACCTAACAACCTAGACTTATTTTTGTCAAAATTATAACTCAAAATTTCAAAAGGTATAAAGTTATTTTCAAGTGAATAAAAGCTGAGAGAATATATAACAGTCAAAATGAATAATACAAGGTGGAAAAGGAATTCTGGAGAAAAGGGTAAATAAACAAGTGAGATAAGATTCTACAGAAATAACTCCTGCTGAAAGCAACAGCGTAATTAAATATGAATGCCAAATTATTCTTAATGTCTTAAAACAACATGAATTTTTTCAAGAAAATACATAGCATCATGTGATAAGCAGTAGTGCAAAGGGCAGTACTGAGATGTCAACTGTGACAAGTTAAGGATACATATTTAACCCCCAGAGTAACCACTATGAAAATATCAACGGGTAGAAGATATGTATAATATTGAACTGGATTGTCAAAGACCAGGGTTATATTGTTGCTCTTGCTGTTTTTGTCTGGTTTTTGTTTTGTTTTGTTTTGCTTGTTGCTGCTTTGTTTGTTTTGTTTTTGTTCTTAAGACAGAAAAATTAGGACACAAAAAAGAGCACCAGATGGGACAAATAATAACAGGCTTTAAGCCAAAGTCAATCAATAATGAGACACTGTAAACTCCTAAATACTCCAATGAAAGAAAGAAAGTGTTTAAAATTATCATGGTGAAAGTGCTTATCTTTTAGGAAATTAACATACATATGAATTTATACTTAGTGTTGTCTTATGGTTTCTATTCTATAATACAACATCATGACTTGAAAGCAACTTGGGGAAAAAAGGGTTTATCTTACACTCCCAGCTAACAATCACTGAGAAAAGTCAGGGCAGGAACCTGGAGGCAGGAACTGAAGCAGAGGCATGGAGTAACACTGCTTACTGGCTATCTCCTTGTGACTTGTTCAGTCTGCTTTCTTGTACAGTACCACCTGCCTAGGGGTAACACCACCCACAATGGGCTGGTTCCTCCCACATCAATTATCAATCAGGAAAACATGTTGCACACTTGCCTGTAAGTCAATCTGTGAGCCAAATGGAAGCATTTTCTCAGTTAAACATTTTGTCATCCCTGATAATCTTATGTCAAGTTGACATAAAATCTAACCAGTGCAAATGTTTACTAGTCTTTTAATCTCTGAAATAGCACTAGCTATTGCTCAAAACAAGCAACAAACAGAAAATCTTAACTAAGTTCAAAGAAAAATGAATAACTTAAGTTCAAAGAGTTCTCTATTTTCTTTGAAAAGAGATAATCCAGTAATATGTATGTATAAAATACTTGATCCCTCCAGATAATTGAACTTCAGTACTTTCTTAATAGTTCACCAGTGAAAGGTTCCCAGTTATTACAATACATTTAAAGTAAAACCAAAGAGTTAACAGCAGCATTTTTCTAGGAATGTGCTGCTTCAGGAAAGTATAAATGCATAAAAAAGTGAGTTATGAAGAACACGGAGATTAAAATTAAACAGCAACTTTCAAGAACCATTTCACATTGGTAAGATCTGGACTGAATCATCATCTCAAAACTGTATAAACTTCGTTGAAGTGTCTCTGACTGTGAGTGACTCCAGCTGAGTGTTATAATTTAGCAAGTTCCTCTCAAAGCAATTCCACTAAAATCAGGAACCAAGACAAGGCTATCTACTCTCTCCATTTCTATTCAATAGAATACTTGAAGTTCTAGCTAGAGCAATAAAACAACTGCAGGAGATAAAGGAGGATACAAATTGGAAAGGAGGAAGTCAAAGTATCATTATTTGCAGACAATATGATAGTATATATGTGACCCCAAATATTCTACCAGGAAATTCCTACAGTTAATAAATAACTTCAGGGAAGTGACTGGCTACAAGATCAACTCAAAAAAATCAGCAGCCCTCGTATATACAAACAATAAGTAGACTGAGAAATCAATCAGAGAAACAACACCTTTCATGATAGCCACAAATAACATACAGTATCTTGGGATAGTTCTAACCAACCAAGCAAAAGACTTGTTATGACAAAAACTTCAAGTCTTTGAAGAAACAAATTGAAGATGACCTCATAAGATGGAAAAATATCCCTTGTTCATGGATAAGTAGGATTAACATACTAAAAATGGACAACTTATCAAAAGCAATCTACAGATTCAACACAATCACCAGAAAAATCATGACACAATTCTTTACAAACCTTGAAAGGATAATGCTCAGTTTCCCACATGGAATAACAAAAAACCCAGGATAGCTTGAACAATGCTTAACAATAAAAGAACTTCAGGAGCCATAACTATTCCTGATTTAAGCTGTACTTCACAGCTATAGTAATAAAATCTGCATTTTATTGGCATAAAAACAGACATGGTGATCACTGGTATCAAATTGAAGACTCAGGCAAAAATCCACACACCAATGGACATCTGATACTTGATAAATAAGCCAGAAATACACAATGGAAAAAAGAAACATCTTGAACAAATGTTGCTGATCTAATTGCTTGCAAATAGATCCATACTTATCACCATGAATCAATCTTAAGTCCAAGTGGAACAAAGACCTCAACATAAAGCCAGATACACTAAACCTGACAGAAAAGAAGTTACAGGATATCCTTGAACACACTGACACAGGAGACAACTGCCTGAACAGACCACCTATAGTGCAGGCACTAAGATCAACAATTAATAAGTGGGATCTCATGAAACAGAAAATTTTCTGCAAGATAAAGGACCCAGTCAATGATACAAATCATCAGCCTACGAAATGGGAAAAGATTTTCACCAACTCTTCTTCCCATAGAGGAATGATATCCAAAATACATAAAGAACTCAAAAATGAGATATCAACAAACCAAATCATCAAATTTAAAATTGGGTGCAGACCTAAACAGAGAATTCTCAATAGAGGAATCTCAAACAGCTGAGAAACAAAGAAAAGTTGAACATCCTTAGTCATTAGAGAAATGCAAATCAAAACTACATTGAGAGTCTTACACTTGTCACAAGGCTAAGATCAATAACATAAGTGACAGCTCATGCTAGTGAGTATGTGGAACACCTCTTCTTTGCTAGTGAGAGTGCAAACTTGCAGGTCACTATAGAAATCAATATGACATATGACAATTCCTCAGGAAATTAGAAATTGACCTAACTCAAGACCCAGCCATTCCACTCCTGTGCATATAACCAAAGGATGCTCCACTATACCAGAAGGACACTTGCTCAACTATGTTTATAGCAGCTTTATTCATACTAGCAAGAAATTGGAAACAACCTAGTTGCCTCTCAACTGAAGAATGGATAAGGAAATTGTGCTATATATACACAATGGAGTATTACTCAGCTATTAAGAAAATGATCTCAAGAATTTTTCAGGAAAATGAATGGAATTAGGAAAAAATTATACCAAGTGAGGTAATCATGGCATGTATTCATTCATATATTAACTGTTAAGCAAAGGTGTAGATGTAGAGTCACCAGGTGTAGATTTTGTTTTGGTGCAAAGGCTTTTAATTCTTTTCCTAATTAAAAAAAAAATCAGTCGTTAGCATTGGTGCCCTGGAGCATTTAGGCCTCCATGCAATCCATTCTTAAGTCTAGAACAGGAGGGGTTCAGCCTCCACACAATCTCAAATTTTTAAGCTTCCACTGCTGACTGAGCCACCCAGACTAGCATCCTCTGAGCTCATACTCTTCAGACTGCTTTTGTGTCTCTGTGGGCTCTCACTGCTCAATTCTGCCTCCTGTAACTGACTCTGTAACTGACTATATAACTGACTCTTTAATCACTATAACTCCTCTTTGAAACTGACCTTTAGCTGACTCTGTAACTCACTGCTCTGAGCTGAGAGCCCACCTTATAGTGAGAGTGGGGGGCGTGTCCTCTCTCTGACTGACTCTGCTAACTCTTCCTCTGATTAGTCATTTTGCCTGTCATTCACTCTGATTCATCTCAGAGGTCACTTCCCGTGTGACACTGATTTCTGCTCCTGTGTCTGCTTCCACATTCTGTTTTTCTTAGGGGTTAAAGGCATGGACCGCCTCTGCTTTTCTGGGTACTGGGATTAAAGATGTTTGCTACCACCACTTTACTGGGATTAAAGGTCTGTACCAATTCTTAACATTCTTTCTACATTCCATCTAGATCACACAGGCCTCTAATTTTAGAGCCTTGGAATATAGAACCTTCCTAGCTTTCACCCAGGCCTATTCCTCTACACAACGAACAAAGATAATACAATCCACAGACCCAGAGAAACTATGTAACAAGGAGGGTCCCAGTGGGAACACAGGGATCTCCCTAGTAAAGTGGAAATAGTACAGATGGTTCAGGTAGGCTTAGGGAGTATGGGAGTGGGACTATAGGGGACCAGGAAGAGGAGAGTGATGGAGAGAGAGGATATATGGAGAGATGACCAGAATTGGGGAACACTTAGAGGGTGATCAAGAGACCTAGTTCAGTGGAAACTCACTGGAAATGGAATCTATGAGGGAGACCCTAGCAAGATCCTCTAGTATTTGGAGATAGGGAGCCTGAACAGGCCATCTGCTGAGGCCAGGTAAGGCTTCCAGTGGTGGGACTGAAACACCATCCCAGCCACAAAATCTCCAAACTATGGTCTATCTTCCCTGCAGGATCCTCTGCAACAATGAGAGGGCAGAACCACATACCAAAGGAGGAAACCCATGCCTGAAACTGCAGGGCAGGCTAGGAACTAGAGACTAGACAGCCTGGAGATAATTTCTAATGATGTTGTGCTCTGCTCATAGATCAGTGCCTAGCCTAGTCCTCATCAGAGAGGGCCCTTCTAGCTGCTGATGGGAGCATATGGAGAGGTCTAAGGCCAAACATTGTGTAGAGATCTGGGAACCCTTCAGAAGAAGGGGAGGAGGGATTTTAGATACCAGATTGATGGAGGACACCAGGAGAACAAACCCCAGTGTCAGATAACTAGCACAGAGACGAAAGAGGCATTCATGGAACCTGAAGGGTCCCCTAAATATATCTTAACTATCTGGATTGGTGTTCTTGCAAAACTCCTACAGACTGGAGTGTGGGGAGTATCTGACCCTTTTACCTAAATTTGGGACCTTTTTGTGCCTTCTGGGTTGCCTAGACCACCCTTGATATAGGCACGAGTGTCTAGGACAGGAATAGGAGCAGGAGGAACCAGTATAGAAGGAGGGATAAGTAAAGAGGGAGAGAATATAAGGTAAGATGGCCAGAGTTGGGGGTGATCTGGAGACCTAGTACAGTAGAAACTCCCTGGAATCTATGAGAGTGACCCTGGCAAGGACCCTAATAATGAAGAATGAGCCATCTTCTGTAACCAGGCAAGACTTCCAGGGGTAGAACTGGGCACCCAGTTCAACCCAGCCAAACCTTTGATCTAAAATCTATCTTTTCTGCAGGATCTGCTGGGGCAATACAAGGGCAGAACCCAAGGCCAAGGAAGAGAGCCCATGCCTGACACTGCAGGACTGGCCAGGACTGGCCAGGAGAGGATTCATAACAGTATTCTGCTATTCTTATAGATCCATGCCTAGCTCAATCATTATCAGAAAGGCTTCCTCCAGGAGCTTATGGGAATATATGCAAAGGCCTGTGGCCAAGCATTGAGTGGAACTTGAGGAACCATGAGGAAGAGAGCCTACATGAGTCTATGCTAGGTCCTCTACACATGTGTTAAGGCTGTTTGATTTGATATTTCTGTAGGATGCCTAAAAGTTGCAGAGAGTTGGCTTCTAACACTTTTACCTGTCCTTAGGACCCTTTTCCTTCTGTAGGATTGCCTTGTCCATCCTTGATGGACTTGTTCTATCTTCTTATGCCCTGTTTGACTGGTAACTTTAGAAGGCTTGCTCTTTTCTGAGGGGAAGCACAGTGAGGAATCTGGCGGGACAGGGGTGTTGGGGTCAAACGTACTGTATGAGGCTAAATTTTAAAAATTGCAAATTTCATCCAGGTGGTGGTGGTGCATGCCATTAGTCCCAGCACTCAGGAGGCAGAGGCAGGTGTACTTTTGTGAGTTCGAGGCCAGCGGGCTCTACAGAGTGAGTTCTAGGACAGCCAGAGTTACAGCAGAGAAACTCTGTCTAGAAAATTAGGAGGAGGTTGAGGAGGAGGAAGGAAGGAAGGAAGGAAGGAAGGAAGGAAGGAAGGAAGGAAGGAAGGAAGAAGGAAATTGCAAATTTCTATGTAAAGACCGATTAATCACTTTACAGATTTATCCTCAACACTGGAGTAGGGGAGTTGAAACCTTATAAGTAAGGTAAAACTGTTTATATTTCATTCATAAGGAAGATATTTTTAAACATGAAAAAAATAAAAGAAAATGAAAACACTTATATGGCATGTAAATACTAAGTCTAAAGCACTGAAATGGTTAAAAGAGTAAATTCACTGAGAAGGCACCACTAGTAACTGTGAGGACACACATTAACAACGTTTCAAAACCTAAGAAAGTGGGAGTGACAGAAATCAAGGGACCAAGACCTACATCTGCTGCCAGCACTTCTATCACTAAGTGCTGAAAAAGTTGGCAATGGATTGTCTCTGGTGCCTCTGGTTTCCGTCTTATAAGAACCAGTCAGCGAGACCTCAGTGGTCTCATTTAAATTTGACCGTGACTTTCATGATCTTATATTCCAATCCATTACCTTTATGATTTGGGGGAAATAAACTTAGCCCATAATAAGAAACAATTCAGTTTAGAGATTGTTACGGATGCATAATCAATACCTAAAATTAAGTTTTATTAGGTAGCAGCAAAAATCAGAAAATTAAATTTTAAAAAAAACACAGCATTTACTTTATATTAGCATAACTGGAAACTACACAAAAGTTAACTAAATATGAACAATATGAAATTTAAAAGAATGAGTTACTCTGGTAGCACAGATGAGTCTTAAAAACACAATGATGTAATAGGTAAGTCACAAATGAGTAGACTTAGTAGTGTTCTACGTAAATGAAGTTCAGGAGCAGGGAAAGCGCCATGATAATAAAACAAGAGTAGCCTTTGCCCCCATATGGAGATTGGCTGGAAGCAGGGTGAGGCAGTTCTCCGTGTGATTTGTATGTTCTGTATCTTGACTTATGGATCCTCCATAAGATGCTTAAGATCTGTACACCTATTGCAATAAATTTCACTTAGATGTTTGAATATGTGCAGAATACTCGAGTGACATCAATATCAATGTCTAGGAATTAGAATATTAAGAAAATTAAACCAGCTTTGACGTCAGAGGATTTTAAGCCCAGATCTGCCACCTACTAGCCATGTGACATTGATTTGTGTATCAGGCCTGAGGCTATGCTTTGCAGCACAAAACTAGGAGGGCTAAGCTTAATAATATGTGGGAACACATAGAAGAGTAATCAGCACAAAATATGAGCTGAAAAGTTATAAAAGCTATTATGACTAGGATATGATAGAGTCCTTCTGGAAGAAAATGATGGTCTCACACTTGGAGATAATTGTCTTCCACTCGGTGATGTAAAAGAATATGTAACATGTATCTATCTACTAGATATGGAGGAGGAGAGCTAAGGAGAGAAGGTGAAAATAAAACAGCAGATGAGATTAGCTTCTGTGGTTGCAGATAAGGTAGAATGCTCACATTAGCATAATTGAAGGAGACATGAGGAATCCGGTGCTGTGTCTGGGAGTTATTGAGAAGATTAAAGAAGCTGCACAGAAAAAAATTACTTGGACTTGTGTCTTATATTCAATAAACCCTCGACACGCAGCCAGAATCAATGTATTCATATTCACACCCAACAATTTCCAAAGAGTAAATACTAATAAACAAAACAAAAAAATTAAAGAATTGCATCTTACTCAGAAAATATAGCATAAATGCTATCCCTAATAGCTCATTCTAACTGGTTGTCACTCATTTTATCACAGGGCACACTGTGTTTAGCAGATCAATATTTTATGTAGTGGCCTTTAAAATGTACTCTATAGTACAAATTCAGTATCTGAGTAAGAGATGTTTGTCTTTACTATTTACTGTTACATTTATTCCACTTTAATTTACTCCCCAAATGAAACTCACAAGAATGTTACTCACTCCTGCTGTGCTTCCAATTCATTATCCAGTGTTTATCTCTTTTCCGATGTCCATGACGGTGTTCAGGTCTCAGCCAGTTCTAATTAGCTTCTGCATTTTTAAATCCACTGAAAAGTTTGTCAACTAGTTATAATGAATGGATCTTGAAGGCTGTAATATAATTATAATTCTTTCAATTCAGGAATTTCCCTCTTACTCATGCTGCATTTTGTAAGAGTTCCTTTGCTATAAATTTTAATGCATCTTCTTTTTCTACTCCTAGGAGAATAACTTATAATTTTCTTCTGTTTCTTTGGTCAGCTTTTGATTATTTGTCAAAAAAATCTTTAAAATCTGGATTCTTCGGATTCGTATTTATTAGATTCATTGACATTCTTTTATGGCTTCTGTATTTTAATTATATCTATTTTCATAATCAACAGAATCACTTCAAACTGCGGGAAGCTTTTCTCTTGCCATTAACTACAATAAATAGTTTTTCTGGGCACAGTAATCTAGATGGTCACCCACAGTCCTTTAGAACCGGGAGTACATATCTCCAGGCTCTTTTGGCTTTCAAAGTTTCTACTGAGAATCTAACTTCTCTGCTGAATATTTCTTTATATGTGCCTCTCAGCTTTCAATTCTCACTCATTATTCTGCATATTTAGTGTTTGAACAATAATATACCATGGAGATTTTCTTTTCAGGTCCTGACCATTTGATGTTTGTGTGCTTCTAGTGTCTGTATGGGTGTGTGTTTCCTTAGTTTGGGTAAGTTTTTCAACAATCTTGCTGAATAAATTATGCCACTGACCTGGGGTTTTCCTTCTTCTATGCCAATAATTTGAAGATATATTCTTACTATGATATCCCATAATTCCTACATGGTCCTTTCATGTGTTTAATTTTTTCCCATATTCTTTGCTTCACTATCCAATTCCTTTACTTATCTTTAAGTCTTGACCTTCGATCTTCTACTTGCTCCGTTCTACTTAGAAGGCTTTCTTCCGCGTGTTTTAATTGGATAATTGAGTTTTTCCAATTCTCCTTTATTTCAGCTTGGGTTCTTTGCAACATTTCTCCCTCTTCACTGGTTGCGGTTTTCAAATCCTGTATTGCTTTCATCGTCTCTTTCAGTTATGTATTTGTGCTTTCTTAGACATCCCTCGGGTGCTTTGTTGACATTCCCTTTAAGTTTATTGATCTTTCTGTGGGCTTCTGTAAATTCCTTGAGATCTTGATAGTGAATAGAATCGTTCTTTTAAATTCTGTATCCTAGAGTTTGTCTGGTTACTCACATTGAAGGACATTTCTTTAGGACTAGTGGACCAGGGGCATACTATCATGGGCTTTCCTATTATTTGTATTCTTGTGATATGATCGTGGGCATATATACTTCTTATGTTGGTTTTTGCCTGACTCTAGGCTGCCTAGGCTGGATCAGTACAGGAGCTGTGTGACCTGAGCTAGGGCTATAAGTTGGGAATCATTTTGCATTATTATCAAGTGATTTTCCAACAAACAGCTCAAAGGGAAAAAAACAAAACAAAACCTTGGAATGCTTAATAGTGGTTTGAATGGGAATATCCTCCATAGGCTCATATATTTGAACACTTGTTCCCAGTTGGTGATGCTGTTTTGGGGGAGGATTAGGTGGTGTTATGATCTCCTTGGAGAAAGTATGCCACAAGAGAGGGGCTTCAGGTGTTTAAAGACTCCTGCCATGTCCACTTGTTTTCTCTGCTTTGAGCTATTAATTGAGATATAAGCCCTTGGCTTCCTAACCCTATTACCATGCCTACAGCCTGCTATTTGCTACTGTGGTTCCCTATCATGACAGAGTATTATCCTTCTGGACCCATAAGCTCAAATATACTCTTTCTTCTATAATTTGCCTTGGTCATGGTGTTTTATCACAACAATAGAAAATTAACTAATACAAGGTTGTACCATCTCAAAAACCTAATGATCTTGTTGCCCATTTCAAAGATTTCCTAATACTGACAGAACTCTTAAAACTCTTCTGAGATTCCTTTGACTCCTTTCAAGAGTCAAACTCAAACAGTTTTAGCTTTCCTTGATTCTTGGTGGTAGCAGGATAGTATTTAAGACTAACAGGTTACTGAATTTGTTGCAGGAATGAAGTCGTTTCCAGTATGTAAGAAAAAGAACAAGATTGAGGGAGATTCCAATAGGGATAAAAATCAAGATTTCCAGGGGAAAGATAACCAGCTCTGGTAGAACGGGAACATGACAGAATGATGCTGAGCACAGACACAAGATGTGTATGTCTGTGTGTGTGTGTCTGTGTGTGTGTGTGTGTGTGTGTGTGTGTGTGTATGTATGTGTGTGTGTGTATGTGACATGCAGCAAGCAGTGTGGCAACAATAGACAGCAAGAACCCATGCAGAGCAGCACCCCGATATAGTAACAAACCAGCTTTGATATTTCTGTTGCACCCAACACCTGGAAGGGTGGGTTTCACTTTTGTAAAACCAGAGTTTCTACATGAAGGAAGGCAACCTAAAAATGTCTGCTTCTAACTTCTCGTCTAGCCCCAGCACTTAGTACTCAGTGTCAGCTATAATTTGATGTATAAATGCAAATAACACCGTATTTCTGGAGCACAAATGCAGTATAAAATTATCGGTTTCCACTACACTTAAAATTTAGTTAATAACATTCTGATTCCATTTAAGTCCCCCTCCACAAGATGTATCCCAATCTGACACCATTATTGGGCTAAGAACCTATAGTCAGACAGTTTGTAGGCTATAGGAGGAAACTTACTACTATTATTCTGCTAACTTTGGGCACAGAACTGAACTGACTCCTAATGACATCATTATACCCATAGATTAGTGCATCTCTCAACGTTCATCTGAGAAGCTTCTATTTGAAGTACATGGTGATTAACACAGAGCCACAAGTGGCCAAAATGCAGAGAATTAAAAACTGAAAGGATACACTACTTTTTGGAGACAGCAGAGCAGCTGCACATATGAACTCACAGTGATTGTGGCAGCATGCACAAGGTCTACATTAGCTCAAACCAGACAAAAACCCAGCATGGAGGAGGAAGGTTGGTATGAAGCCCCATCCCGAGGCTCCATTGTCTGCTGGGAGAACAATTGATATTTTAAGGGTAGCCCCTTTTAGGTCAACCATGCTCCAATCAATGTCCACAAATCTAAGATTATATGGACAATGCACACTGGACTTGATGGATTTATTTCATTGTTTTGTTTTGTTTTTTGTTTTGTTATTGTTGCTTTTAAAGGAGCAGATACAAAATTAGAGGGTAGGGAAGGAAGGGATCTGGGAGAATTTGGGAGAAGTGATGTGTCTTTGTTAGTGTTTCTATTGCTGCTGTAAACCAACACTATTACTATGGCAACTCTTATAAGGAAAACATTTAATTGGAGCTAGCTTACAGTCCAGAGGTTTAGACCATTGTCATCATGGTGGGAAGCATGGTGGCATGGAGGCAGATATGGTCCTGGAGAGGAGTTGAGAGTTCTACATCCAGAGCCGCAGGCAGCAGGATCCAGTAGTGAGCATCTGAAACCTCAAAGCCCAATAACGTATTTCCTCCAAGCCACACCTACTCCTATAAGGCCACACCTCCTAATAGTGCTATTACCTATGGGATTATGGGAATCATTTTTATTTAAACCACCAGAGGCTGGATATGGTCAAAATGCATTGTACAAAATTTTCAATTAATTTTAAAATGCAAAACAAAAAGAGATTAGGAATATGCTAAGAAACCTAAACATGCTGATGAATGAATGAGCTTTGCCTACTAGTATGTGGAATTTTAGAAGTTATATAGTACCATTGAAAATATTTTACCTTGTCAGGCGGTGATGGTATACATCTTTAGTCTCAGCAGTTGGGAGGCAGTGACAAGTGGATCTCTGTGAGTTCGAGACCATCCTGGTCTACTGAGTGAGTTCCAGGACTACCAGAGGTCACAGAGAAACCCTGCCTCAAAGAAAGACAAACAAAGAAACCAAAAAAAAGATTTTACCTCTAGAAGAAAGAATATATTTCCTGTATAGTGAATTATCACCATAATATAATCACCCTTAATTAGTTATGAGCTTATTCATACCTATTATAACATGCTGAGTCATGCACCCGTTCAGCAAACATTCACCAGAGGCTATTATCTCAGTGAAGAGGAAAACCTCGAATAAGTGATGGACCGAAAGCAATTAAGAATACAAAGAATATGCATGTGCCAGGTAATAGAAAATGAAATTTATTAAAGTAATCATGGAGGACTAAATGAAAAGAAAACAATTAAGTAGAATTTTTAAATTCTGGAAATCAGATTACCATATGCAGATTACCAAGTGAAGACATTTGTTGCAGAAGAATACAAAAACAAAACAAGACAGGCACCAAGCGTATCTGGAATATTGAAGAAAAGCTAAGAGGCCATATTTGACAGCATCTACCAGAATAATTGAGGGAGGTCAGAGAGACACTATTTGCAGGGAGGAGTCAGGTGTTATAGGCCATAATAAGGACTCTGAATGGGAAAAAAAGCCTTCTCCTGCAACATACAGTAGCAGTGGTAAATCCCAAGGCCACCAGACCTTTACACAGCAGAGCATATATTTATTGCATATAGGTTTGGTAGTTATAAAATATTGACTCATAGTATAAAATTTGCAAACAATTAAAAGCACTCCATGCTCAGTGGCTGTTAACTGAGTACTAAATATCAGTAGTTAAAACACTGTAAATGGTTGCTTCTGTCTTGTGTAAAAGTCAAGATAGGAAAAAGCTATGCTAGAGTTGGTGAAATCATTCTGTTGTATCAGGCTGTGCAGTCTTCTGACATCTTTTAAATCTTCAGAATTTCTCTATTGTCCAAAATAAATGACATCGTAGACACTGACATGAGCAAGGAATAGGAAAAGGAAATGAAAGGTTATGCCTTCCCTGTAATCATGGTGTGTATATTATTTCTTCTCTGTATCCCCATGAGAGTTTATGTTAGTTGCAGGTAACTGGAAGGAAGATGGGGATATTTAGCCTTTATTCTGGGTAGCCAGGTGCCAAGTTAAAATTAGGAATTCTATTATTAAAGAAGAAAATGATAATATATATTTAAAGACAACTTGTGTTATCTTTTTTAAGTGAAATAACGTAACAATTATACCTTTAAATGTCTTCAGCATCCTTTAAGTCATTGTTTTGTGAAGGAAAGGGCAGCTGATGAAAGTGATGGTGGGACCCTCCTCAAGAAGGAGTATGCATCCTCAGATTCGCTGCTTCGCTGTTCTTTTCTCTATGTTGTCATCTGTAATAGTGGACTGAAAATACCAAGCTGCATTTCAGCAAAAGATTTTTCCTAAAAACTTTCTGAAAGTCAGTTTTATCCAGTGCACAGTAATTTCAAAATATCAAAGCCTGCAAAACGGTACAAATAATCAAGAACAGAAATATCTGGCTTTGAGCCCAAAACTTGCCAGATGTGTCTCTTAAAAGCCAATACCAACTACCTTTATCTTTAGTTTTTTTCTTTTAATATGAAAATCAAGTTGGCAATAAATTGTTCTATTTCTGTCTAGATGGAACTTTTGTGATCGTATCACAGACAGGACACTGTGACCCAACTGACTGGGTGTGTCATGAGACGACTAGCTGACACACTGGGATCACCGATGAGGGGCAGCTGGATGTCCTTCCAATGTGTAGACAGAGATCAGCAGTTTATTTTACTACAGTCAATTAATCAAGTTGTCACGACATTTCTTTTCAGAAAGCCTGTGACTGTGCATGTGCCAAAAAAAAAAAAAAACAAAAAAACAAAAACAAAAAAAAAAAGAAAACTCAAAAAGGAGCTTCATTTGAGTTTCAAGTCACAGCAGATGCTGGGATGTCTCTGCCTTGTGTAGAGTCTTGTCAGGAATTCTTCCTTCATTGAATTTATCTCTCCACAAAGCCTACTCTTGTGAATCTAGCGTGTTGCCTCTACGGCACTAGGAGAATGTTCATTCACAAGACCAAAATCAGACTTGCCAAAAACCCAGTCTTTTGCTCCTCCACATGTGGCAGTGAAGTCTACGCTGGGAACATTAAAGAAAAGCATCAGTCTTCATTTGCTAGTCAGAATCTGAGTTCCCTGCAAAGTTAGGTAATGTGACTAAAAATAGCATCTAGCATATAAGAACAACAAAATAGTCTTAAAGCTATGAGTCTCTAGTAGTGCTATAAAACACACTTTCAAGAGAAAATAAAAGGACAAGGAAGTGGCTTTTTAAATCAAGAAGAAAAACAAAAATTTATAACAATACCTAAACACCTCCCTATTATTAGGTGCTAACAACTTCAATCTGTCTGATACAATTATCGTAATGTCATGATTTTAATTTCAATAACTTGTTTTGACTTGCTGAATGAGAAATATAGTTAATATAAATAATTAAAACATACACAGTGCATTATTAAAACACTGGTGGCTACCATTGATGTTGCTTTACTGATGTTCTGTTTAAAAGGCAAAAAACAGATAGCTAACTACATGTATACGACACAGCTACAGCATCCAGTGCATTTGACAGACTAGGTTCCTGTGGATGTGATTAATAATTGAGGTGCTGAGTATACAAAGTTATTTATTCACTCCACTCTGCTTAATACAATGGGGTTTGAGTCAGTGAAATAAAGTTCTGATGCTTCCCATCTTATTCTGACTTTTCCCCTTAAGTCAGGCATTTGGTAATACAGGCTGAAAAGAAAAGAAAATGTCAGTGCACAGCAGAACCTTTCAGAGCCTCGAATTACTCATCTTTTCTCTAGCTACCTTTGTTATGGATGCTTTTGTAAAGCGGGAAATGGTTACTCCTTTAAAAAGGTATCTTCATAAACTACTTTTGGCATCTAAACTGTAAATACAGTTGTATTTAGAAAAATGACCATTTACTTTGGAATTATAAAAATCCAAGCTCCACAATTTTCTTAATAATCTGGTGATATAGATAATATGTTCATACATATTATAGACATATTAATGGACTACCATATTATAGACAATGAATAAATGCTTTTCATCAAATTCAAGCATAGTTTATTCTAAAGCAGTCTCCACTTGGAGACGAACATTGATTCTGATGCAAACACACTCCAGTTTGGAACCAAGCTCTATTGACTTTATGCTGCATTTGTGTTTCTGTTTCCTTGCCCATGACATAAGGAAAATAGGATGCACTGTATAGATGACTATGAGTGAAGATAAGTGAAATTATTCTTTTGCTTTAAGTAGAGGGAGCTTGAGAGTATACACAAGAATCTAGAGCTATGATGATGACAGCCGGGAATGAAGAACACGGCCATAGTACGGAAGTCAGAAAGAAGACTGACATCTGTTTCCTTTGCCTCCTCTCACATTGACCATTGGAGATTTCATAAATACAGCATTATCTCTCCTGTGAACTCCTAATTAGGTGGCAAATCAAACACATAATAAATGGTGTATATTTGGCTCAAAGACTTCATTTTGTCTGTAGTGAGTTTATAACTAGCTGGCAAGGGAGAAGGGAGAATTTTAGTTGTTAAATCTGATACAAGTACACTGAAGGAATTATCGTAAACATTAAAGTGTATAATATGCTCCAAAAATTACATTTAAGTACAATAAAGGTCTCCTGTACAGGACTAATGAGGAAGAAGTATGGGAAAATGATAACAGGAGTCTCAGGATGGAAGACTGGAGGTTTGCATGCTAGATTGAAGCCTTCCTTTGATACCAACATAAAGTAGGTAATTTATACTATAGGAAACTATGCAGCCACAGGAATTCAAAAACAGAAGGGTGCACACAGTTGATATATGTCTTGACCTATATTTCACCAATAGTAAGATGTAAAGTGACATGGAGGGGAGAGGTTGGCACAGAAAGGCAGTCTAGTGAAATAGACCACCAGAATTATACACACATCAGGTAAAGTTTCAATATAATGAACTACTGCAAGAGAAAATGGGTACTTTTAGTCCCAAACATATAGTTACTCAATTTAAAATAAAAAAGAACAGTACAATTTAAAAAAGGGCATTTGTTATTTATGTGAAATTCAAGGAAAGGAAGTAAATAGCATAGCAGAGTTATAAAACAGCATCTGTAGATTCATGTCACCGAAGCAGAAATCTCACCAGGGATTAGTAAGCTATCACAAACCATTAAGTTCATAATTTCCTACTGTTAAAACTTATGGATAGTTGGACAGTGGTGTTGCATGTCTTTAAGCACCTTTAATCACAGCACTTGGGAGGCAGAGGCAGGCAGATTTCTGTGAGTTCAAGGCCAGCCTGGTCCATAGAGTGAGTTTCAGAACAGCCAGAGTTACAACAGAGAAACCTTTTCTTGTGGCTAGTTACACACACACACACACACACACACACACACACACACACACACACTGTAAATATTTAAGTAGAACTAGCTATGAAAGTCCCCCAAATTCCTGATACTGATGAATAAAAAGTTTCCTAGAGGTTCAACTCTACAGTAACACTTATTTAGCTTTCCACTTAACCTTTTCTTCTTTTCAGATTGATAGTGAAGAAAAAAACAAAGCAAATCAGCCATAGCTTTTGGCAAAGCACATTTAATCTAAGGTCTGCCAAGTTCAAAACTGAAAATGGACCAGCTGTTTGCACAGAACATATGCCAGTGAATTCCTGCATGGTGAACAATATGTTTTTTCTCTCAGTTTCACCATCCTTGACCAAAGCATTTATTTCAACAGCTGTTGGTTCAGCCTAGAGATGAAGGCAGTGCTCTCAAGAAGGGAGTCCAGCAGTTGGGGGTGAGGGAGGGGAGAGAATCTACATGGGGATGGAAATGGGCATTCCTGCGATGTGGGAAATGAGACATTGCACATCCTGAATATTTGCAGAGGTGTCTCCCACCTGTTGCAGATCAGAACTCACCAGTTCCAGCTGCAGTCATAGAACTGAAAGATACCACTTCTTAAGCAGGGCATGTGTCTCCCTGTTGCTGGTCATCTATGGCTGTCATGGCAACAGTGGAAGCAGCAGTAGCAAACCCTGAGAGTTTATCTTGGGCAACACGATATTTTACATCTACCTGGCAGCTGTGATGGGAACAGAGCCAAAAGCATTTGTGGAAGTTGTCAAGCAGGGACAATGGCCACTTTCTTGACAAGGGGGCAGCAGCATATGCAGAAAAATAACTGAGCCTAAACTGTAGAGGAATTCCCTGGTGATAACTGAAGTTAATAGGGCTGAAGAACACACTAGCGATTTATAATACAAAAAATTGGAGGAGTTAGACAGCAAATAATGAGCCTTTTTTGGCTTTGTCATTTAACTTCAAAACCTAGATGAGAACAAAACACTGGAGGAAAAATTACCACAATACTCATAAAGCTTATTGCAGCTCATTGTTTACATCTCATCCTAAATTAGATTTTGGCATGGCTAGACTACTGCAAGTCTTATTCATAGAAGAAGGTTGAAAATCAGAATGAGAAAATCATGTGCTCTGTGGGCAAAACTGATCTTAAAAGTGGGAAGAAGTCAAACTGCACACATTAGGAATTAAATGCTTCTAATAAACAACTACTCCTCTCTCATTTGATGCCAAGAGTAAACATAGAAAGTAAGAAGGATTTCACCCTAGTCCATCATAGATCTCTATCCAGGATAGTACAATATTAATTCTTTCCACCTTGCAGAAATATTAGCAGCGAGGAATGCTATTACATGATCTGTAATAGTGTTAAAAGTAATAGTAGTAGCTGTTATTTGTTACACATTTGTTATTTGACACTTTGTGATTTGTGTGCAGAATTATCTTAGTTACTTTTCCCTCACTGTGGTAGATACCATGACCAAAAGCAGCGTGGAGAGGAAAGGGCTTATTTCACACTATACATACAACACAGTCCATCACTGAATGAAGTCAGGACAAAAACTAAAGCAGGAACCCAGAGGTAGGAACTAAAACTAGAGACCATGGAGGAGTGATGTTTACTGACTGTTCCCCATGGCTTGCTCAGTCTGCTTTCTTATCAAACCCAGAACAACCTGCCCAGGGATGGCACCACTCACAATAGGCTGTGCCCTCCCCAGTGAAGCATTTTCTCAATTGATGTTCTCTCTTCCCATATGACCCTAACACGTATCATGTTGACAAAAAACTAACCACCACAAATACACAATATAATAGTCAACACAATCACACAAGATAGGCATCATTTAAAAACTTCAATTTTACAAATTTGTAATCTGAAGAGAATCTGAAGAGTAGATCTCTTACTCCAGATCAGATTATTATGAAGACCAAACATCTGGAGTTTCTGGCCTCTTTTACCTCTTCCTTTGAGAGGATGGTCAACCCCTCCAAATAATGTTCTATCAAGAAAGAGAAGGAGGTAGGAATGGTAGTAAATTCAAGTTTCATATCACATTTGGGGCAATGGTAGATTTTCAAACACTTTGCTCTTAGACTGTCTATTACCTATTTCCCTCATAACTCCAGAGCTAAAGCCAGAATACAGATACATGGAACATAAGCACAGCCAGAGAAGGTTCAGGAAAAGGTAGATGTTGACCTGTTAATGACATCTCTGAAAGCTAAGGCTGATTCCAAGGAAGTCTGTGATATAAAAGGATTTCATGTGTGTAAGTCTCAGAATGAACAGAATAGATTCCAGTGGTTCTGGGTGGGCCTATCTGTTGTTCTAATAGCTTGTATGCACAGAAAAATGCTAAGTAAAATTCCAAAATTACAGAGTGTAGTGTTGGTGTCTTTCTTAAATACACACCCTTCTAAGGTGGGTAATTCTAGGCTTAATATAGCATCCAAACACTATTATCTGAGGTGCCTCTATGTGCCTGCTCATATGCTAAATATGAAGGATTCAGAGTTATTTATAGGAAGAGCTCAATAGTCAGGTAGGAACCCAGACATACAAATAAGCAACTAAAGGCAATGTCAAAAGTGGCAGAAGAACTTACCCAGAGCAATATAAACAGAGTAAAACTAAGTCACCATGGGAAAAAAAAATCACAGGAGACTTCCTATAGAAGGTGTTTTTGTAGCTACGTGTAAAATGAATACTCTTTTTGGTCACAGGAAAAATGTGCAATCATAACAGTACTGTAAAAGAAGAGGAAGAAAAAAGCATGCATGTACAAATAGTCTATATCTTTTTTTCACTCTAAAAAATAGTAACTATTTTGAAACACGAAGAGCAACCATGCATCTCCTTCTACCTAGAGCTGAAGACATGCCTGTACTTAAAAACAAACCTATCTACTGAAACTTGGAAAAGCTTTTACTGAGAAATATTTACCAACAGATATGTGGGTTGACATGGAAATTATAAGAGATGTCAGTAGGCTTCTGAAGAGAAAACAAAATCTTTAAATTGTGCTTTTATTGTTTTCAGTTATCTGAATTGAGCTGTTTACTTAACATCATTAGTCCCTACCAGTTGCCATGTGCTTCTCAAGGCATTGGGTGTTTCTTAGAGAACCATACAAAATTATGATTTCACTCAGCTTACATTCTTAAAGGAGATACAAATAAAACAAGAAGAAAAGGTGTCGTGTAGTTTTCTACATGTGGCAAGTTGGAGTAGCATTGTGCATGCAGCTAAAAACAGACTTACAGGAACCAATAAAACTCTCAAAGAACAACTAGAAAAATCAGAAGTCCAGAATAAACAAAGTATTCTTTGACTTAAGGGTGGCTACATCCAGATTACAGGGACATTGGCAGTACAGAGAACTGATAGACAAATCTCATTTGCTCTCTTGGAGCAATTCCTGGAAAAGGAATAGTCATGGAGTCAAGTAGTAAGTTCTGCACGCTCTTTATGTGTGAAGGTATGCTGTTTCTCTGGGTGTTGTGGTCTCAGAAACAGGCACTAAGGCTATTTTTTCCAAATGAAAGCATTCTCTAGCAGAGGAAGGCTCACAAGACCTAGAAAGCTAATGAGACTGGGGACACTGGAAAAGCTCAGAAAGCTACAAGATTCACAAGGGTCTTCCCCATGTTTCTGAAAGCTGTGAACAGTTGCTAGGGAGCAAACACTCTCCAGAGGAGTAATATTGGGCAATGAACACCGAGGATTCAGCTTCCAACACCTAGGATTCAGCTTCCGTGAATCATTATCGATGAGGAGGTAGGCTTTCCTGTGATGTCATTGCCTTTGATTCATCCATGTTAAGTAGCCATTCACCCTCACAGTCACCTCAATGAACCCACTAGTTACCGAGTAAAGATTTGGGAGAATTATTTGTCTAGTCTGTCCTTGGGTGGAATGCTCTTCTTAGTCTGTTACTTCTCTGAAGTGAACAGACATTTGTTCATATCTCCCCAGCAAAGGTGACACAGTAGCCTATCGGTGTCCTTTGTGTCTAGCTCAGGAGATCCATAGCTTCTGGTAAGCAGCAGAGAAGCAAAACAGAGTGACTTTTGTCTCTGGTGGGACAAAAGACACACCAAAATTGTGGTTATGAACATAGCTAAGGAGCAAGACTTCTAAATCCCAGAGTGGAGGGAGGCCTTCCAAAAGTAGGTCAGGTCCTGCTAGATTGCAAACTGCTGTATTTGATTAAGCCAGAGAGGGAGATAAAAAGCTAAATAGGAATTAGCTGAAAAGCACAGTAATAAAGATAGTATTCTATACAATGTGGAGAGACTCAGTGGGTAGAGTGCCAGAATAGTATACCACAGGACCTAAAGGGTTGGATCCTCTGCACCTCCCAAACCTGGGCAGTGGCACACATGCTTGTTATCCCCGTGAGAAGATCAGGAGTTTGGTGCTGGGGCTGAAGCTCAGAGGATAGGCAATCTGCCTACCACACCAAAGAACCTGATTTGAGTATGATCTAATCTCTGCCATGTTTATTTGAATCATTTTCACACATTCAGCGGAAATTCTCTGTTCAGTCATGTCATCCTGATTTTTCCTCTTCTCTTAGACACTTGGGCTGCTTTAAGTTACTTTTCTGATAATTCCAGCATCCAGATCATAACTGAGGCTAATTCTGTTTACTATTTTTATTTTGCAAAGTGTTGACATTTTAATATTTGATTTTCTTCTTCTCTGTGTATCTGTATTGAAAATGGAATATGTATCTCTTGTGAGGACTAGAACAATGTTAGTCCAACTTCAACTCGTCCATTTGCTAGGGGAATATGCGGTTTTCCTTATTCTGAAGATTTATGCTTATATGATAAAGATAGCTGATCTCACATGTCCTCTTGTTTGCTATGGGTGCCCTCTGTCATTCCTCTGTTGCTGTCTTGAGCTTCATGTGGGACATTATGTTTCGGGAGATTTCTCCTTAATTTTGTTCTCCCCAGTGTTTCAACTTTCTGCTGTGTTTTCACATAAGGAAAACTCTCCTTCCTCACCGCCCTTCTTCCATCCTTGCTTGTCTCTCAGTCACCACAGGTCGCTCAGATGCCTAGTAGAACATGTTGTGTGCAAAAGGGATGCCAGATGCTTTCTGTCCCTCATGCATGGGCACAGAGTGCTGTTTTCTTCACCTCTGCGCTTGACAACTCCCTTCCTGCAGAATCTCAAGTGTTTACTCCATAGAGAAGACAAAGGAGAAGGATGTAGATGAGGCCTTCTGTTTACTCTGGTGATAATTAATTAATAACTAACCATAAGATAGAAGACTTTAAAATTAAGCATTATAAGATCCTGTCTGCAATGGCAATTAGTTAGTTGGAGAAAGTCGTCTTTCACAAATTTCACCAAATTAGCTCAAGTATTGAAATCAAATTAGTAGGTAATTTTATGTTGCTATGTTATTTAGTGCACTTGATGACCTAAATGGTAAATAAATAGCTTATATTTGACCTAAGTAGAATCTCATGAGACTTAACGTTAAAAGTTAGGAATGTTTAGCTTGAATAAATTGTCTGTGAAAAGGCTTTCTTGAATACTTGAAAACAGAGGGAGTTGAGGCCAATGGGCTGCTTAAACACAGATCAGTTTCCTATGAGATAAAAGACTTGTTTATAATTAATTTGATGGTGATGGGAAAAGCTTTTGATTAGATTTTTAACACAAAATGGGAAAGGATAGTTTTGGGATCTGTAGCCTCCAAGAGTTAAGCCATCTGCTTCTAGCCAGCTCTTTCCCTAACATGTGATTTGCAAGTTAAATGTCGCCAGCTGATGACATATGGCACTTTTTACTTCCTTAAATATCTTACTTAAAATGAGTGTGCTGCTCTTCCACTTGGCTAAATACTAAATGCTCTCAAATGCTGAGCTTGGGTTTTCAGAAGACATGGCAATTGCTGTCGTTTTCCCTGAGCAGACAAATCTAAGAAAAGGAACCGCGATCTAAGAGTCCGGCTCATGTGCTAGCACCCCGTGGTGTGAATCTGCCTTAGACATATTTGATCTCTGAGATGTTCACAACAACTTTACAGTTTTAAATTGCGCATCATGGTTTTAGAGTACTGAGGTGGAGAGGATGAAACCCACTTCCCTCAGTTTCAATTTGGATCTCGGGAAAGAGGGAAATGCTCTAAAATCAGCCCGAGTCCTATCTGAACCCATTACATGTCAGACGACAAAAGAGTCGAGCTTATACCGCAGCAGTCCTCAAATGTCTAAACCAGCAGCACACTGCATAGCAATGCAGCTGCAATCCCAGTGGCCTACAGCTGCAAATCGTTTCCCTTGAGGTTTTAGGCTTGTTGACAGCTACAGGTTGCTCTTCAGAATTATTGATCCAAACAAGTTTTAGTTGAGGCCATACCATTTCTCAGCTTCTATTAGCTTCCAGTAGAATCTCCAAAACAGTTTAGTAAGACCTAACATAATTAAACTGTATAAGCCAGGTCACTGGAAGAATAGACACACATCTGTTCAGTCATACCACGATTTGTCTACCTGTAATCCTCATGTTTATCTGTAGTTGAAAGACTTGGAGCTAAAAGATTGGAAATGATATACATATACAGTGTATATACACTCTGCCATTGATCACTATTTTTTTGAAAACTTGTTTGTATCTCCTATCTTCCCATATCTTTTGATTATGGCTATCCAATATTCAGCAACCAAAGGCAGCTCTCTCTGGCATACTTATGGCCTTCTTTACAATTAATATTTGGAATTACATCACACCAAGATTAAGTTTTAAGCCAGTCTTTTTACTATACTCATCCTCTATGAAGCAAAGGCCTTATGCATCCCCCAAACAAGACTACCTAGCTACTTACTTTAAACGTTCCATTACTGAAAGGCTTTTTAATAGTATATAATCATGGGATACATAATGATTAAGGTCAATTAATGGGCACATGAAAACGGAAATGTTTGCAGAACATGAAATGGTTATGTAATTAGGATTTTTAGGAAAGCTGAACTTCCTGGCCTTGGCCCATGAAAACATAGCTGATTTAAAACAATATGTTAAAAATTGAGGCCCCTGCTAATGCTCAAAACTAAGCTTTTTTAAATTGATGGATTGTAGCTATATGCAGAAATGATGTGATAAGAGGTAGGAAAA
The DNA here is from genome assembly GCA_026225945.1 of Cricetomys ansorgei. Taxonomy (NCBI): domain Eukaryota; kingdom Metazoa; phylum Chordata; class Mammalia; order Rodentia; family Nesomyidae; genus Cricetomys; species Cricetomys ansorgei. The sequence continues at coordinate 3,597,308 of JAMJFZ010000181.1, read as the reverse complement.
ATGTGAGATTCAGGGAACTCGTTAAATAACACTGGTCCAAAATAAGTAACATAATTTAACAATTGGCATGTACTGCTACAGTAGCTGAATATTAATCTTGGTCCATAGATTTGCTTATAACATTCTGGAGTTCCTTGTAATGAGTTCTCCTAACTAGTGAGGTTTTAGATAATGCAATTTTATAGTTCTAAAGGATACTCTAAACCCTAAAGTAAAGTCTATCATGGCTCTTCATACCAACAATATCAACAATACTCAGAAAATCTTATTCCTACTCAAAGATATGTGACTATGTATAGGCCCATACCTGCAGTTGTGTGTGTATGTATGTGCATATATATGTGTGTGTGGGGGTGTATGTGTGGATGTATGTGCACTCACATGCTCATGTGCATGTTAAACGATACCTAAAGCATTCCAATTTTTGAGTGTATAATCCCAGTTATTCCTCAGCTTTCAGAGGCATATTCCAAATAGAGTTTGTCATGTCCATAGTAGAGCATTATTTCCTGTATTAACTGCCACCTTTATTTGCTCTTTTCCTCCTCAGCCTCCTACATTTCTTAAAGTTCCTGAATTGTGTTGTATTCTTATGAAGCTGAAACTCAGCTGTATGAGTCATGTGACATCCACCACTGCCCATGCTCTTAGACTCTCCCCTGACTTGGTGGCTCTTTTCTGTGCCTCAGTGCTGCTGTGGCTAAAGTTGCAAGGACCATGTTCCTTACCTTCCTGGTTACAGCTAGTGTCTGACCAGGACTTCAGGTGCCAGTCATCTGTACTGCAGGAATAGAATCCCTGTGTACACATTCACCTGTGTACAGTGTTTTTATTTAGACCACAAAATGTCACTCATTTCAAACAGCCAAAAAGGAAAATTACAAAAACTTCAAAGATCTTACTTTAACATCATTGATGAGTCTGGAGTCAGCAACATAAAATTCATCAAAATAGAGTAAGTGACCCAATGAGCAGAATGGGAGAGAGTGGTTCCCTAGCCAAAAAGGACTGAAAGAAGTGGAAACAAAGAGCAGATAAACAAATGCCAGTCATGTCGAACTTTCTTGCCTTGTATGAGGCTGGACAATGAAACAGAATATAAATAAACAAACAAACAAATAAATAAATAAATATATATATAGATAAAATACTGCTCTCATTATATTTAGATTAGCATTTTATGAAGATAAAAACAGGAAAGAAAAAAAACCTTCTATGGTGGTACTGATTAAAAATTGGCCTAATTGGAAAATTATCTTGCTATCTCTCTCTTGATTTATTTGTTTGGTAATCCCATGAGTGGCTCTATGTGGAGCTTTTGCTAGTACATCTCTCATATAACTATAGGATGGCAATGGGTCATGAACGAAGAGCCAGACATGAGTTAGGTTCAAGCCTCAAACTCACAGGGACAGAAAACCCAGTGTCCAAAAAATTCCCCCACATCAGGCCAGCTTCTCTCCCAAAAAGTCCACATTTCCTCTCCTTTGCTTTTCTCCAAGCCAATCAGAACCTCCCAAGCCTCCTCCTATTGTACCTCCCTTCTTCCCTTCCTCCTTAAGACCTTTTAAAACCCAACATTTCCCCATGGGCCACATCTCTCTCTACTCTATCCAGAGGAAGTCATTTGTTCTTCCAGGACAAATATCCCTTGTCCTCTCCTCCTTGTGCCCTGTTCCTGTTCCTTGTCCCTTGTCTTTTGTCTCTCTGGGGCAAATACATCTCTTTTGTGCTAAGAGTATGGTGTCTGAGTGTGTTCTGTGCTGACACCAGTCCTTTCAGTTTTAGTGTAAGTGGCCCCATGTGGATGTATAACATGATTTCTGGAGAACTAACTCGGAAGCTCATCCCAAAGCCATGACCTGATCTAATTTTTATTTAACACCCATTTCTCATAAAATCAACTTCTGTTTTAACCACCATTCAGTAACTGTTCCTCCCTAGCATAACTGGTCCATCAATGTCTATCCTTTTCCACATTGTGAGCTACTAAGCAAGGCCAATCAAGATCTTTGTCTGGGGTTTCTGATGCTGCTGAATAAGACAGGAGCCAGCTATGTTTCTCCAAGATAATTTCTATGGGCCCAAAGAAGCAGGACAATGCCAGAAATCATCTTGATACTACTGACATTAGCCTGTCAGAAGGAAGAGTTGAGAAGAAATGTGACATTATTCTAAGGTTAGGTCTCCTAAAAAGTAGTCCTATGTCATTTTGTATATTTGAGCACAAATTAGCTTAAAACATACATTTCTTCAGTAGCTATTGGCTGCATTTCAAGTACTCAGATGTGAACTCTCCTTATATTATTGGATAATTCAGTATTGTTGTCATCACACCTTGTATTTTCTTCAACATCATGATGGGAGAGACAGAGACAGAGTTCTGATTTCATCTTCTCATCTGCTTACGTTTTGCTTTTGTTTAAGCTAAAAGAGTAGGAGTAATATTTAAATTATATCTCTGATCTTTCAAATCCTTTTCCCATAGCCAGGATCAGAAAAGAAACATTTTTTCTCATTTTCTCAATTTCTTCTCATGACCTTCCTGACAAGAAGCAACCTAATCCTCCCCTCCAACCACATATACACAAACATACAAATGTACACATACTTTCAGTAAAAAGAGATCTGGGATGTGGCTTGGGGTCTTTGATAAAAGTCACCACAAAATCAATCTCTACTATCAATGTTAACAAAATGTAAACATCAAAGTAGTCAAAAGACACTATTCTTCATTAGCAGCTACACAGTAGGGGAAAGAGCTGAGCTTCACATCTGATTAGCATAGAGGAGGTTGGGCAGCCTAGAGCTCCATGAATATCTGCCAAGTTGTCAACAGTAAGTGCACTTCCCACTGGCAATTTAAGAAGTTGAGAGTCTAGTGACAAGACCCTGTCCTTCCTAAAAATTTCATTGCACATAAATGGCCTTCAGATCCTTGAATAAGTCCCTCCTAGAGTAGAAGACACACACAAACCTCAAAGGGGCAGAGAAAGGACCATTAGAAGACTTTTAAGTACTCACAAAGAAAGAGACCTATCATTAGATGTTGGTCATTACAAACCATTCCTTCAGTTTGTTGTTTTGACAGCTAGTTTTTTCAGAGAGGCTCTCCAAAGTGGGCCAGGTTGTCCTAGGGGCAGTTCCTCAGTCTGCCAGGAGGCATGGTAAAGAATCAAATCCCAGTGCAGGGGTTTGAAAAATGTATTTTTGCCAAAAGTTTGTTTCAATTCTCACTACCTTGATTTTTCCAGAATGCAGAGCCAAACATAAAATGGTACAATTTAATCCACAGGCACCTCTCTGATGTTGATATCATTATTCATTTTACAGATGTAAAAAATCAAAGCTCTGAGGGCTTAAATTACTTGTCCAGGCCATATACTGAAAAATTAAAGAGCATATTGGAGCCCAGATTTCTGATTAAAGATCATGTATTTCTTCACACCGCCAAGAGCCACATCTCCCTACAGATCTCCCTAATTTTTCATGCATGTTTCTATAACTAGTTTTCACAAAAGTGCACATGCCTTTAGATGGCAGGGTCCATTCAATGTGAATAAGAAGGGGAACAAAATCCCAACAAAACGTCAGAAACGGGTGGTTAACAGGCAGTAGGTGTTCAAGCTAAAAGTGCACCACTCGTCCATTGTCATCTGAGCAAACGCCTCGGTCCCGAAGTTGCTGAAGGGGGAAATTTGATTATCTTTGCCTCCCCAGAAGACTGATAAATCGAATTCAGACTGCTATTGTTCCAGATACAGCCGAATCTTCTGCAGGATTTTAATCAGCAGCAGCATTATGTAGCATATGGGAGTGATTTGGCTGAAAGGAGTCTCCAACTGTCACTGGAACATCCGCCCAACATGAAAGGAAAATAATAATATGAAATAATGGTGCTTCCTTATCAAGAGAGCAGCTACCTTCTGAGAAACTATGTGGTTTACTGTACTGCATCCTTACAACATCCTGTTACTCAGGCAGGAAGCCACTTCACTACAATCTTCGTTGTTTGCTGGCTGATTCCAGCAGCATTTTAATGTCTTCCATAGATCTTGCTTATTCTCAGTATAAATCCAATTCCTCCTCACTTTCCAAGTTCTTCCTCTCTCTTTATTTAATGACTGACTTTTTAACCCACCCCTCCTCATCTTTCGGTCCCCTTCCTCATTACTAATTTTCTTCCTTTTCTTATTTTATAAATATCTGGACAAGAAGCCGGGATTTATACAACAATCATACCTACACCTCAATTATTTTGACCTACTTTTGTAAAGTAATAGTCAAACGTAAATGTTGTTTCATTAATTCACTCCCTTAATTACCAAGAGTGTATTAAATGAGATTGTGTGGGGACTCAAAGCCACATCTCACATCGTCCTTTCCTCCAAGCACAGAAGACAAAGAACTAATATTAATAAACAATAAAGGTTGCATTAAAGACATGTAACACACTTGTGCCTGAAGCTCTGACACTTGATTCTAGAGTCAACCTCTGAAACAAGTCACCAGGCATTCATTCTCTCTCAACTCCCATGGCCTTCCTGGAGCTGCCTCAACCTCTACCTGTGCTTTGCCACTACATCTCAGAGAGGATATAAAAAGATATTATGACAAATAGCTTAAAAGTTGCTCTGGTGGTGGTGATGGAGTCTATCCTGCAACTCAGGAGTCAGCATTTAACTTTTGCATAAACTGTGAGTCAAACCCAATGTTCTTGTTTCTGAGTTACATAGAATGTGATGAGTGAACCACTGGCACAGTGAAGGAGCAAAGCAAAAACTTGAAGCATCAAGTTTCTTTTGATATTTCTCTATTTTATGCAAAGTATACTAGTGAATTGATGAATTAGTCAACACCAGTTTTCATCTCTTAGGTTAAAAACAGGGTTTATTGGATGACATAGGGAGCACAATTGTTGTAAAATATAATGGTCGAGAACTGCAACACTAATTAATTCAGTGAGGAAGCCATCCGAGAAGATATTGTTTATGGGGCTTAGGAAATACCTCCATGGGTAAAGCACCCATCATGTAAGCATGAGGACCTGAGTTTGAATCCACTGACCTGAACAAAGCTGGGCATTATAGTGCACAGCCATTACTCTAGTGCTCCGATGGTGATGTGGGAGACAGAGACAGACTGCCAGAATGGCTAGCCTGGGATAATCAATGGAGAGAGGCAAGGAGAGCATCTCAAATGATGTGAAAGGTGAGAATCAGCACCTAAGATGCTCCTCTGACTTCCACTAGCACTCTATGGCATGTGGGTACCCACACTAACAGACAAATGTAGAGGAACACACATCACACACACACACACACACACACACACACACACACACAAGTCTGCTTCCCTTGTCTCTGATCTACTTACCTACATTTTAAAACATGACTTCCAGGGAGATCAGAGGTACTGCAGTATTGCCATCATAGTATTCCAGCTCTGCAAGGAATTCTTAAAGTAATGAAACTTGCAAAGGAAAGTCTATGCTGATGTTTTACGATGCTCAGTATTCAGTAACACAGAAATTTTCCTTCTAAATCACTCAGAAAAAAGGAGAGCAAAACTATTCCACTAGCATCCACAGAACAATTTAGGCCTGAATATGAGCTCTGGTCATTTGAGACCTTGGGAGCAATGACAATGCTACAGAGGTTTTCACCCTAAGTATAAAAACTAGATTATAAATATATAGGTGAGTTGTAATATATGTACTATCATCTTTATTAAAGATACAAACTTTTTTCTCTCCTGCTTCATAATCACAATGCCCAAGATGTCCTAGGTAAGAAGTAAATGTTGCATACAGAATTAATGAGACCTCATTTTCAAATGTTCCAAAACAAAATTAAGAATTATTCATTTTAATTGTTATGAAAATTCCACTAGATTGAAAACCTATAACCATAAAACTAAAAGAAACTATATACTAAGCTATATGTTGGTCTCCCAAAGCATAGTTGTTAATAATGGTTGGTATTGACTATAATGCCAATAGTCATATAACTATATGTTATAGATACTATATACTATATAACTATCATGTTATAAAGATGAATATTTTTCTAAGTATTTTAGACATGAGTACTTTATTTACATCATTCCCAACCCTCCTTTCCCCACGCCAACTCTTCCTCTGTCCCTCTACTTCCCTTTAATTTACACTTTCTTCTTTAATGATTATTTTTACGAACACATATATGTATATGTTAAATATGCATATGTTATATATAAATACAGCCTGGCCAGTCCATTGAGTCTTGCTCACATGTATATGTGTTCAAGGCTGACCACTTGGGTTCGGATAATCTATCAAGGAGTTCATATCTGGAGAAGATGTTACCATTCATTTTTAAAAATTTTACCATAAAATAAATATTATGTGTGTTTGTCTGTGAGAGTATGTCACAGGTGTGGGGGTGTGCCCTCTAGGCCTGTAGTGGGGTCCAATGGAGCTAGACTTACAGACCACTGTGAGATGCCTGGTGGGTGCTGGAAATTGACTTCAAGTCCTCTGGAAGAGCAATACACACTCTCAACCACTGAGCCTCCCCTCTGGCCCTTACTTCTCCCATTCTTAACAACTTTACTTAGTCTATCTGGCTAACTACTTTGGCAAATATCCTCCAGGTTTTCCACGCATGAAGTCCCAAACCTGTTCATTAGAAAAAAAATTAATTAAGATGATCAAGACATTGCTCTATTGTACTGGGTGTTGAATAACCTCCCTTCTCACTGCAGCAAGCTGACATATTGTAGTCTTGTGTGGGCAGAATATTTTTAATTTCTCATTGATTTTTTTATTCTTTGTCAATTTCACATATGAAAACAAAGCATTCTGATTATTTTCTCTTCTGCACACTCACTTATCTTCCTCCCATGACCGGTATCAACCACTCTGCTTTCTTACTGCTACTCGGCCCTTTCTCAGTGTCATGGCTCTAGGGTTCATCTTATGACCCACTTAGCTCATCCAGTGCCATCTGTGGGATGGCTGGTTTGGAGCTACCCACACTAACTAGTTGGGTCTGAATCTTTCAGTAGCAAGTAGTCCAGCAGTGAGAGGCGGTATCCTCTGAGCCTTCATTCATCAATAGCTATCTGTTGATGCACACAATCTTATGCAGACACAGTGCATTCATTAGAAGATGTCCAGAGCCCATGGTTGCAATGATTGTGCACTGGCCAAACGATGGAATTTTGTATCCCTTCTCCCTATCTTCTGGCTTTGGCATTCTTCCCAACTCCTCTTCTACTTATGCAACTATGAGTTTCTACATTCACCACCTTCATTAGGAAAAAAAAGGCTTCTCTGGTTACAGTTGTGAGCAGCATTTGTCTATACATATAACCATATGTACCTAAAAAACAATTTGATGCTATCTCGATTTAACAAAACAACAGTATTCAGCCCACCCTAGGACTTGTGACTCCCAACCATGGACTTTTGACCAGATTTACAGAACCAGATATGGATTCCCTCTTGTGGAACAGGTCTCAAATGCAATCAGAAATTATAGTGTTCACAGCTAGGTAAGACAGGTGATGCCTTTCTCCCAGAATCTTGCATAGCACCTTCTGGGATTATGAAAACCAGCTGGATGGAAGGAAACTTTGAAAGATATTTTAATAACATTATTTAAGTTTGAGATCTTTAATTTACTAAAGATCCTGGAAATTATAGTTCACTTATCACACATAGAAGATAATTACTGTTGATATAAAATTGTTAGAAGTATTTCTTAATTTAGTAAAACACATCATATTATTTTAATTCTTTAAAAATTGTTGAAATAATGTTACTTTTCTGATGAGCATATTAGTACAAAATGCTATAAAATCCAGAAGAAAATATACAGGTGTTTTACTAAAAATTTGTCAGTCCAGCCAGATCAAGGATGCACCTTAATTATAGAAAGTGTGATGTGATGTAGTGTGTGTGTGTGTGTGTGTGTGTGTGTGTATGTACATGTGCTTGTGCATGTATGCACACACATGCACATGCTGCATTTGCATATGTGTGGCATGTGTATGTGCACATGAGTGTAAGTTCCTTTAAAGGGACATTATCTTTGAAAAGTATTTTAAGGATATCTTACACAATCTATAAGAGTCTAAGTTTATCCTACCAATTCTTATGTTCCCTTATATTAAGCTTTTATATGACTTGATTGTAGTCCAATCAAAATGATATTCTTTATTGTAAAGATTTTTTTATATTGAATTTACTCCTCAAAGATCGAACTATTTATCAAATGCACAGTAAGAAGTAAAGTCTTTTTACAGATGAAGATACATAGTCATCTGGCTTATTTACAGTACTATTTCTATACGCTTGGTTATAGAGTCAAATAAACATAAACTAACAAATTCAGTATAAAACATAAAACACCAAATCTTTTTGTAGTATATCAATCTATCCTTGAACAACAACAACAGAAATTCTGTCATCTGTCACCAAACAGAATATGTCTCTATCTAGAAAAGATAATAAACTAGTCAGAGCAAAAAACAAAAATCATAAACATTGCAGTGTAAGAGCCGGAGGGGGTGGAGGACACCAGGGAAAGAGGCTCTCTAAAGCAACATGATCAAAGCTCCTATAAACTCACAGAGACTGAGGCAGCATGAACAGGGTCCTCAGTGTGTATATTGTGTCTTTCAATTTAGTGTTTTTATTGAATTCCTGAATGTGGGAACAAGTGGATCTCTGATTCTTGAGCTTTCTCTTGGGCTCTTTTCCTTCTGCTTGTTTCTTTGTCCAATTTTGATATGTTTGTTTTTGTTTTATCTCATCACGTTATATTCTATTTTGTTATTATCCCTCAGAAGACTGTTTGTTTTGCAATGAGAGACAGAAACAGAGTAGATCAGGAAGGGGAGGGAAAGTGAGTAGGAACTGGGAGGAGTAGGGACAGGGGAAATCATAGTCAGAATATATTATGTGAGAAAAATTTTATTTTCAATAAAAGAAAACAAAAGGAGTTGTAGTCAAGTACAGTGATACATGTCTGTGTTCCCAGCACTAGGGAAGCTAATGCAGAAGAATTGAGAGTTCTGACCCAGCTTGAGTTACATACTGTGTTTGAGGCCAGAAATACCCTGACCTCAAAGGAAAAGAAGGAAGGAAGGGACGAAGGAAGGAAGAATGAAAGGAAGGAAGGGAGGGAGGGTGGGAGGAAAGAAGAGAGAGAGGGAGAAAGGGGAGGAAAAAATAAAGAAACTTATCAGTGATATAAAACAAAAGAAATGAACAAAAGTAAAAAAAAATCAGAAAAATTGGGGAGCAATGAAAAGAGTGAGCAAGCTAGTTGTGGCGACTCACTCCTTTAATCCCAGCATTTGGAAGGCAGAGGCAGAAAGGATTACTGTGAGCTGAGGTGAGCCTGGGCTACAAGGTTAGTTCTAAGCTAAAAAGTGGGCTAAAAAGTGAGATCCTGTTTCAAATGGCAGGTACCATTCAAGGCTGATGACGCTGGGCAGTTAAGGCATCTTAGAAAGATAGATATATGCATATGCCAAAGTATCAAAATGAAATTCATAAATAGTAAAAACATGAGTTAGAATGGACTTATGGATATATTTATTTATATCATGATTAAGGAACCAAGAAGGCAGAAAATCTGGTTTGCATTCTATTTGTAGCAAATTAAAAGCAAATACCTTAGCCCAGAAGTTTCTTCCCAAGAGGAAGCATCCTCACTTGGTAGGTTCAGCATCAGAGCTGGTTGTACAACCTCTGTGCCCATCCTAATGAGAATGTTGGCACAGGCACCTACTGTTCTCATGCTTCAGCCACCATTCCCATTCCCATCTTCTGAACCCACTGAACTCAGCCTCACTTGGTTGCCTTCTTGGCTTGTTGGCTTTATTTACTAAAGCATTTGTCATTGCTTTTGTTAGTACTTTGGTTACTTCTTAAGTTCTATAAAGCTCTATCTTTCTCAAGATGTGCAGTCTTCTGTTTTGCAGATTATGTACATTTCAGAGAATGCATACGGTTTAGAACAGTAGGTAACTTAGCTTCTCTTCTTAGGTTCTTGATATGACAAGTATAAATGAAATGTCTAAACTCAATACTTGTTGGGATAAGAAAAAAATGTATTCAAATTTGTTCATAGAAGAAAAAATAATCCATGAGCATCTCTCATCCAAAGTCTATGCTGATGGTAAATCACCTACATGCGTTGACTTGTCTCCCTCCCTCAGTCTTACAAATCAGAGCAATACTTGACAGCTACAAAGAACAAATACTGAAGCAAGAGGTATTTTTAGAGCTTCCACTTCTAGATGCTTTGAGAATTATACTCTCCAAAGTAAGACAACATTCCACAACTGATTTTGAAATTCTTTTCTGATGTAGTTTCTGACACAGCATGCTATAGTTGATTGTACCAATGGATTTACCCCCCTTTAGGAAAAAAATAACTACACAGCAATAATTACCTAATTAAGATTTGCATAATTATGATTACTAAATTCCAAGAGAACTGTTGTAGTAACAGTATAACAACTTATCTAAGGCCAATTAGCTTGTATTTCCTTTCTGATTTAATTTATTTTAATTCAAAGGAGCTATAAACAGGATATGTCTAGTTGGTGATTTAATTAGGTACAATATATTAAGAGATTAGAAATTGTTATGATGCCAACAACCTCTATGTCCTTCAAAGTGGTATCTTTATTCCTTATTTTCAAAATAGTTTCGAATCAGTGCTATTTTCATAACTAAGGTCATGCCTAAAATTAAGATCAATATTCCACAAAGCTGTAGTTCAAGGGTGTTACTTCAGTGATGGAGAAAATAACAGTGTAAATCCATCTTTAGTAAGTTGGAAGCTTAGTTTAAATGCCTTTGATGGTTACACTGAAAACACAATAATGCTAAGTTGAAACTCCATTTACTTTCTGAAATGAGCAAATGTATTCAAGGATGTAGAAATGAGATCACAAAGAAAGTTTGAGATAAATTTTGCTCAAGGTCTTTGATTTGTGTGGTTTGAAAACATCTCAAGACTATGCATGAAACTGGCACAAAAAAAGATGATATTAAATCTTTCAATGTGTTTCACAAACAAAACCGAAGACGTTGAGCACCAGACCATTCAAAGAGAAGGAAAATCCTCTAGGAACCATTCACCAAGAGAAGGAAATCCTCTAGGAACCATTGCACCAGACCAACCACAATGGTAAGAATCCAAAAGCTTTGTATCATTCTCATCTTCTACAACTGAATTTAAATGTATACTAGTATATAGTGGTTAGTATAGTAAAATAGGCCATCTTATCAAAAGCAAAATAGATCTACAAATTCAATGGATAAGTCCTCACACCTATGGACACCTGATTTTTGACAAAGAAACCATAAAAACACACTGGAAAAAGACAGAATAGAATGTTCAACAAATAGTGGTTTGGAGCAAAGTGGAAGACTGTATGTAGAAGAATTAAAATAGATCCATACTTTATCACCTTCACAAAAGTCAACTCTGAAATGGATCAGGGACTTTAACATGAGGCCAGATACACTGAACCTGCACACTACCAGTGTAGAAAGGTAATTAGCCCAGTTACAAACCCTGCATTCTACAATGTTGACCTGCCTACATTATATGCTGATGCAATAGTGACACAAACATTACCACTCTTTCTTGTTGGATTTAAGGCCCAATCCATGAGATGAAACTGATTCCCAACAATGGTCAAGGACTTGGGACTAGATAGACCACAGGCCTAGGGGAAACCAAATACTGTTGTTCTACCAAAGGAACAAAGCAAGAAACGTATTCCTAACTACATTCTGCAATACCCATTGATAGCCTTACTCAGCTATCATCAGAGAAGCTTCCTCTTGCAGTGGATGGGACATCTATCTGATTTGCCAGTTCATTCTTTTTCAGAGATAATCTGGCATGTTATTCTTACTTGCCTTTACTCTAAGAATACATGGCCTCTCTGTGGTGATGCATTCAGGTAAAAAGAAAAAAAAATCATCATCAAAAAGTTCCTATTAAATTCAAGAGAATTGTTTTTACTTTCTTGAAAGTCATCAATGTTCAACATTTCTCAAGGACAAGGTGAACTAGATTCACCCAGTTTCACAAAACTGTCATCAGTGATATTTTAAAGACTTTTGTACTGAGCATTTCAAACTACGAGAAAACTTTGATATTTAAGCAAAATATCATCAGGCAGGGCCTAGTTAATGCACCATTATTAAATCTTTTAACAACCATTACCATTCTAAGCATTTGTTTTTCTGTTTCTCATCTATTTTGATGCATCATTAATTATTTTTTTATTTCAACATCTGTTTACCTGCAAAATAATCATACATGCATATAAATCAGAGGTTAAGGTTGAACCATAGATGGTGATGGGTTGGCCAACATTTGCCCATATGGGCTGTCACTAATTCTACTGCTTTCTCATTACTGCTAGAATCAAAGATGGAAGAACTCATGTCCTTGACTTTTACCACTGAAATGTACAAAACTCTCACTGCCTCTCAGGGAGAAATCATGGTTCTCATTTCTTCTCCTCTTGACATTTTAACCCAAAATATGTCAGAAATGTAATACTCACTGTAATGGCAAACTGTCATCACCAGTGAATCTCTAGGCAAATAAATAAATAAACTTTTTCTTATAGTTGAGTAAACTACTTTTTAGAACTGGAAGCTACTCTACTTGTTTAAGATTGGTAACACAGGTTTTAGTTTAAACTGTTTTACCTCTGTGCTATCTAGTCAAAATAATTACTCTGAGACTTTTAGTTTCCTAGAACCTTTTCTACCTTGAATTCTCTTCACCTCCTCACCCTACTTCCACAAATCCTAAAGCTGTCTTGAATATTTATAAGGATGGGTGATCATCATTTAAAAAAAAAAAAAGTAGTGTTCTTCAGAGCATCATTTAACATATATGAATGATGTTGGTTTTAAATGTGTAATCAAAAGGCAATGACTCACATTCCTCTTTATCTTTTCACATTTATTTTTAAAAATCTTAGTAAAGAAAGTACTGGGGGTCAATATATTTCCTTTCCCTGAGGCAACATTTTTGGATTGACAGGAGCTCTGAATTTCTTTTTTGCCTCATAAAAACTATCCAACTCTGACAGTGTAGGAAAAGAATATGTGATTAGAGGGAAAAAGTAAATAAATATGACAGCAGTCAGGGCATGTGCGTGTTTGTATGTGTATTACACGCCTTTGAGAATAATTACTGTTTTTGAACAGTTTCTACATTGCAGCAAATTTTTCTATAGTTTCTTGTTTTGAATTAGGAATTTAATATCTTTCATTCTAAACTCCAAATCAAGGAAAATGGAGAACTTAAAAACACAGATGTTCATGACTTAACAGTTTCAACATTCATACTATTTTCAGATTATTTAGAACTCTCACATTTTGCTTGGAAATTTCAAGATATGTTGAAGATTTATGGATCAAGGATACTGCAACACTTTAGTACTGATTGTTAACAAGACAGAATCTAGACTCGCCTAGGCAATAGGCCTCAGGGAAGAGCTTTGACTGACTCTACATTCAGGTTAGCCCCTGAGAATGTCTGTGAGCAATTGTCTTGATTGTTGTTGTTTTTTTTTTTTTCATTTTAACACCCATTTTTACTGTGAACCAGACCATTTCTTGGTCAAGGATCTTGTAACTGGATAAAGAAAAGAAAGAAAGCTGAGTACTGACATTCATTGGTCTCTGCTTCCTGATTGTGGGTGCACTTAACCAGATGCTTCAGATTCTTGCTATTTTGAGATTTCTGACACAATGGCCTGTACCCCAGAACTGTGAGCTAAAGTAAACCATCTCTTTCTCTACTTGCTTTTGCCAGGATATTTTATCACAGTCACAGGGAAAGGAAATAAGACAGAAATTAAAATCAAAGCACAAGATGTGAGCTTTTTTATAAATATCATCATTAAAGAATCAGGGGACATTGCAACGGCCCTAATCCTACAGGAGTTAATCAAAACTAAGTTCAGTAAGTTCTCAGCACTCAGCTTACACGAAGTTACACTGATGTAATCAAGAGGTCAAAAATAATATGTGTCAATTCTGAAATCATTGTGGGACTTTTAATTAGTATTTTAATTTTAATTAGTATTTATTATGGTAAAGTTCTTAATAATAAAGTTTTAAGTGGTACTATAAAAAATCAACTCATTAAATATATCAGTGCCTTATTTAGGTATTGATATTTATTATTCAATAAATCATATTATTTAATGTTTCATTTCCTCAAAGACACCATATTAATTTAATTGTGTCACAGACATTAAAGAGAGGCTGCTGTTTCTGTTTCTTTCTTTATCTCTTATTAAAAAAACATGAGGTATTTTACCATGGGATATTTCTATTTTTCAAAGAAAAGTATAATTCACAGACAGCACTTCACACTCAATTTGTGTTTTAAAATATTAAAACTTTTCTTTTACATGTTAATATTTTTAATATTCATATTTCGAATACTTAATTAAAATCTATTATATAAACATTGTGTCTTCCCTCGAGGTCCTTGTAGTCTAGTGCTGGCGATGGGCAATTAGAGCATGCAAGTAGATGAGACTAAGTAGATGTCTTAGTGTTTTATTGCTATGAAGAGACACCATAACGAAGGTAACTTATAGAAGAAAGCATTTAATGGTGGGATTGCTTACAGTTTCAGAGGATTTGTCCATGATCGTCATGGTGGGAGGCAGACAGGCATGATGCTAGAGCAATAGCTAAAAAATTTTATATCCTGTTCCTTATGCAGCAGGCAGAGAGAGAGAGAGAGAGGCAGCAGAGAGAAAGAGAAAGAGAGACAGAGAGACAGACAGACAGACAGACTTGACCTAGCATGGGTTTTTTTAAAGCTCAAAGCCCACCCCCCAGCAACACATCTCTTCCAACAAGTCCACCCCTCTTAATCCTTCCTTAAACAGTCTACCAACTCACCAACTAGGGACTAGACATTCAAATATATGAGGCTATTGGAGCCATTCTCATTCTAACCACCATAGTAGATATGTCAGCAAGGGCAAGGGTGGATACACAGTTCCATGATGTTGTCTGAGGCTACCTGAGTAGCTTTCGTCAGAGACCTCCACACAGGCAACAAAAAATTCTTGGCTTTGATACAAAAATTAATTTTAAGACAAGCCAGTATAAGGCTGAGTTGGAGTTTATTAAAATAGATTTTAATATAGATTATAAGCACATGGGTTAAAGGCAAGAAAGGTGCTCAGAAAGAAAGACACACCCCAGGGCATAGACGTGCCTATACCAATTGAAAGTCTGTTTCATTGTCTTTACAACAGTCCCAAGTTAGGAAGCTGTTATCTTCAATTGATTGCTGAAGAATTTAAATGAGATAACCGAGTGATTCCTGATCAGCATCAACAGGATTAGAAGTTATAAATGCAAACTTCAGATCACAGGGATGCAGAAAGCTAGGATATCTCCACTGCAACAGAATTAATAGTCTTGCTCATGAGATGCCCAAAAAATATCTGGGAGAGGAATCAGGCCCTAACTAAGGTCATACACATTCAGGCTTTATGCCTGATTCGTGGTCATTTTCACATAAGATATCTCCTTGTGAAAGGATCACCATCTTTATGTTGGCAACCTTCTCAGCAAATGTTCCCCTTTGTGCTGGAATCCTTAACTCTCAGGTAGGAAGAGGTTTCAACCAGACTCCAGGGTGTGGAGACGTCTGCTTCAGAGTGCTCTAGATAGTGTCATAAGTATACTTACCCTGAACACAGGGAAGAAGATGGAAATCTGCAGAGAGTAAACTGTTAGATAAGAAGCTGAGGAAAACAACTTCCAGGCAGGAAGACACAAACTACATACAGGAGAGTCTTAAGAATGAGGAAGGGCACCCCAGGATGTGAAAAGTGAGTGGGAGGCAGACAGAAGGCGAAGCCAGCGGCCTCTATATCTCTGTCTGTAGGAACTTTATACTGTGTTTTGAAAGTGCTTTCATTTTATCCAAACATCCATAAAGAGACACTGGGGACCACTGGAGAGGTGTGGCATGATTTAGTCTGCTGTTTATAAAGAAGAAGGGATGTGGATGTTTGGGGGCTTTTAGCACAGCTGCCGTGTGGAAAATGGCTTAGAAGGGAGTAATCCTAGAGTAAAGGTGGTTTTGTAGTCTGCTATCAAAACCAATGAAACAGAAAAAGTGGCCAACATTGAGGACAGTCAGTGGGTGGGTGGGTAATGGTAGAGGAAATGATGGTAATTTAATTTGTAGATTTATTAATTGGGAGGGAGGAAAGAATCACACATAACTCTCCCTTCAGTTCGGCAGGGGATGCAGGAATGTGGCATTAAATAAACAGTGCAAAGATTGGGACACAGTAATATTTGAGATGTCTGCAGGTATCACATGATAAGACTTGCGATAGAGATTTCTACCTTTCCCCTTAAGAATGATCCTAACTGCTAAGAAGAAAACCTTAGATATTCCAATAATTAAAGGGGGGAGGGGTATAAAATCTGAAGAGGAGCTTGAGAAGAAATGGCCAAATAGTCAAGTAATAATAACAGGACAATACAGCATTAAAGAACCCAATGTTCTTAGTCACTGTGCTTCGTCACAGCAACAAAAAAGCAACTAACACTAAATCCAGTGTACATAGGGACACGGCTTCTTTTAAAAGTGTGTGAGGAAGACTAGAGTCAAAGAAAGGAATGGAGTAGATAATGGGGGAAAATGTGTGTCTGTGTAATAACGACAGAAAACACAATCACATGTGCGTATGCACACAAACACACTCATACACACAGACACACACACAAAACACACATACACACAAAGTCATAAAGAAAGCCTATAGAGTCTGGAAAAAGCCAGGATATAGCTGTTCCTCTAGAGATGGATCTCAGCCCTGACAATCCATTTCAGTCTTCCAATCTCCAGAACTGACAAAAAAAAAAAAAAAAACAATCTGTTTGAAACTACAGATGCTGTTGTGACCCATTCCAACAGCAAAAAGAAAGTACTGCACTAGGTGACTTAACGCTTACAGTGTAGAATTTACTGATGAAAGAGATGCAATCAAGAAGGAATGACTCATTTGGATTCTCCCTTGTACATCTCTCCCCGTATTTCAGGCTGCTGGCATTTCAGCTCAAATTCTGGCATATCTGAGGCAAAATGAAAACTGTCATGTCTTAGTCCCAGACTGTTTCCCTCTTTCTACTTTCAGAGTCTTCTTATGATCATATTATATATAAAGTTCAGGGTTTTTAGTTATGCTTGGTGAAATGAACAGGGAAAATTTTCTCAAACTGATTTTTAATGTGTATCATTTTTTCCTTGTAAGAATGCTTGTCAGGAAAAAAAAAAAAAAAAAAAAAAAAAACAGTCTTCGCTTGATTAAATCCAAAGTTTTATTTCATCAGGAAATTATTTTCTCACAAAACCAAATTTCCTCTGCCTGGTAGCACCTACTCATTGCCTGTAGAATATAATTTGCAAATACTCCTTGAATGCTTTCATGCTAAACTGGCTTTGCCAAGCCACTTCTTGTCCACACCCTCTTCTCCCATGTGATAGTCATTGCCACCCAAACAGAACTTAAATGAAACATAGCCTATATCCCAGAGCTTTCATGAAAGGTGAAAAAAATCAAAATTAAATCATATGAAATCTTAACACTTTTATAGAACTGAGAATACATTTCTTCAATAGATACTTATCAGCAATAAATAAACAGATAACAGATAGGATTTATGGCTGAAATCGCATACAGATGTTCAGCAATGTCATTCCTGTCACTTGCTAGGATCTTCACTGCGAGTTCTGCAGCTGGATTGTGATTGAGATAAAAAGTGCAAAGCTCAACTAATAAAGATGTGCCAACATTTCAGGATGAATCAATAAACATCTAGGAACTAAGTACATTGCACCTGGTGCGTGAGTAACATCAAATAAGACTCATATAGCCTGTTCATTGAATTCCCTGTTCACATTAAAATATTTTTCGAAAGGAAATGTAGTTTAGCTTTCTAAATCCTACTGGCATTGAGTAACGAAACTTCTTGTGACTAAGAATATAATCTATGCTGCATTTACACCACCATCTTGCAGCACTTAGATAACTCCGCAGCATTTAGACAACTTGCTATTGAAAACAGCAAGTTCTAAGTTGGAAATGGTGGTTCATAACTATAATTTTCATGTAAAGGATGCTAAGAAAGGAAGATTATCATGAGTTTGTGTCTAGCCAGGACTCTGCCTCAAAAAACTATAAAATATAAAAATAAATAAATATATTTGCTATAAAAACATCTTATCTCTATACAGTCCAGGAGATTATATATAATATATATATATTCTATATATATACACGTTTTACATATATATACATCATACATCTCTCTCTATATAGAGAGATGAGAGAGAGAGAGAGAGAGAGCCATGTATGACATGAACAAAAACTATTTTGTGAAAATGAAGAAACTATTATTGTGAATAGAAAAGTACTGTGTACTA
The DNA here is from genome assembly GCA_026225945.1 of Cricetomys ansorgei. Taxonomy (NCBI): domain Eukaryota; kingdom Metazoa; phylum Chordata; class Mammalia; order Rodentia; family Nesomyidae; genus Cricetomys; species Cricetomys ansorgei. Next base: position 3,578,796 of record JAMJFZ010000181.1, on the reverse strand, counting down.
TATGTATCTAAACTTACACACCAATTTGCTTTAGACCCAAACCAAGTAGTATGAGAAAATAAAAGTGAACAAAGCAAAAAGGATAAACTTACCTGGCTTTATAACTTGAACATAGGCTACAGTAGCCTTCTTGGTGCTGGAAAATGGCTGAGGATGTGAGGCTTAACGAAGATAGAATTCACATGAAGCCACCCACTAGAGAAAACAGAACCTACCTTCAAAATGAGATCTTAAATCAAGCCATCACTGTGCTATGGTTCAGATAGGCTTGAATTATGTGTCTCCTCAAGGTGTCTATGGTAAAGGCTTGGTCCCCTGGTGGTGGAATATAGATCTCTATAGATGGAATCTTATTGCGCATTCATAGTTCATGTGTAAATATACTCAAAAAGAAACATGAGGACTTTCCACCCTCTTCTTCCCTCTACCCAAGTCCCCAATGTGATTCTTTGCTGCTATATAGATTTCTATCCAATGTGCCACCATAGGTCACCCTCACCAGAATGTAGCTGGTGCAGATGCTAATTGTTTGAACTTCCAAATACGTATGCCACATGAGCCTCTACTGATCATGAGCTAGTTGCTTCAGGAACTCATTGTAATGGCAAAAAAAAAATCAGAAATACAATGTTTGATACTTCCAAAGCCTTCTTTAAAAAAAAAAAAGGAAAACTAATTGCTGTTATTAATTCTTTTTAAGAAGAAAGTCTTCGAGTGGCCATAAGATGTATAGATAATAAGAATGAAAAGAGAAAGAGGAAAAGAAACTTTCTTAAGGTGGAATGCAAAATAAAATTCTGAACTATGCATAAAAAGAGCTTGTGCTACAATTAGCCAAACTAAGTCAAAACAAACCAAAATAAACAATAGAAAGAGAGTATTTACAGAACAGGTATTCTAGTTTAGCTTCTTCTGCTGTAGATAAACATGACCAAAAGCAAACTGGAAAGAAAAGGGTTTTTTAGGCTAATGGTTTATAGTTCACCATCAAGGGCAGCCAAGGCAAGAACTTCAGGCAGAAACTTGGAGGCAGGAACTGAAGCAAAGGATTGGTGAGGAATGGTGCTTACTGGCTTGCTTGGCTTGCTCAGCCTACTTTATTATACAATTGAGAACCAACAGCCTAGGAATTGTGCCACCCCAGTATAGTGGTACCAACAGTAGGCTGGACACCTCCTCATTAATTATTAATCAAAAAAAATTCCCCGAAGACATTTCCATAAACCAATCTGATGGAGGTGATTACTCATTTGACTTTCCCCTCTTTCAATGTGACTCTAGTTTCCGACAAGTTGACAACAACAACAACAACAAAAAAAAAAAAAAAAACCAACTAACCAATTCATTAAACAAGACGGCAGCTGAGTAATATTTATCAGCAATCATTTCAGATAACAACCATTTCAGAGGTCATTTTACGACCCATACTATAAGTACAATAAATATTTAAAAGCAGATATTATACAACAGGAAATAAAAAATAAAGCAGTTGGAGCTGAAGATTTGAGTTAGCCAAAAAAGAGCTTACCACATAAGCATGAAGACCTGAATTTAGATCACTAACATTCATATGACACAAAGGCCAGACATGGGCTAGGGAGTTGGTAAAATGTTTATTGCAAGCATGGGGACTGGTATTCTCATCTCCAGAACCCAAATAAAGCTAGATGCAATGGCATGCATCTGTGCAATGGTATGCCTCTGTGATCCTTGAGTGCCTATGGTGAAATGAGGTAGAGACAGAAGAATCCCCTCCCCCAAGCCTCAGGGGTCAGTTAGCCTGCTGTTCCATGAGTGCAGTGAGGACCAACATCCTTTCACATGCATACCGTGGCATGTGCACAACTACATTCTCACACGTGAACTTTCACACACAGTAATATCTGCACACAACATCCATACTAACACACATACATCATGCAGAGAGAGACAGAGACAGAGAGACAGATAGACAAAGAGAGACACAACAATACACTCCTGTAACGACAAGACTATGAGGCAGTGACAACAGGTGGAAATAACTCATATGACATTACTTCACAATAGAATAAAACCAGAAATTGGTAGCCAGAAACACAGCAGACATTATACAAAAACAGGGAGACTGAACAGAATCCTTTTGAATGATCAGTGAGTTATCAAAGAAAATTCCTCAGGTTCAGAAGTGAATGAGACTCGGATTATCAGTACACAAGGTATATAATGAAAAGGGTTCTGCCTTTACCTATTGCTCTGCTATATGGACACAGTATCAAATCAGACTCTAAATTTTTACATGTGAACACATAGACTTCCTAGGTCTTAGACCTCATCAGAGAATGTTGATTAACTTAGTAACTCACAACTGCCAAAAAGAGAATAAGTATTTGCAGAGTGATCAGCCACAAATGTGACATCTATAACATGCCTCCGACACAAACCTCTAAAGTTCAATGACCATATCCAAAGATGGGGTGGAATGACTGACAGAGCCAGTGGGTGAAATGGACTGGAAGGAAACAGTGTCTTCTGGGATTGACTGGAAGGCTCTATTCATTAATTCATAGCAGGGGTGGCTACCTGCACAAGATCAAGTCTTAGCATTCAGCACCTATGGAGGAGGAACTCACCAGCACAACTGAGGAGTTATGGACAGTTAATGGCTTCTGGGGTTTTGGGGAGCATGGGAAATATTTCAGTGGATGGACCCACACTCAAGAGTATATATAGTCAGCACAAATTGGACATGTTGAGTTATTTATAAAAAGAGCACATGAGGGATAAGTTGTGGAGAAGAAATGTGAATATAGGAAGAGTTAGGGGAAGGAAAGAGGGTTGCTAGGATCAAAAACAACGTTCTTTGAATTTCTCAAAGAATTAATAAAATTTTTGTAATAAAAACCGAAAGTGTTCTGAGATTGAAATGTATAGTTAGGAATGCCTACTTTCGGAGATTCTCAAATAAATATCCTATGATGTATTTCAAGATCTTCAAAAATAAGAACATTCCAAAATTAGTAGAAGAAAACAATAAATATCAAAGCAGAAATTAATAGGAAGAAATAAATCGGAATACAAGATAAAAATTGGTCCTTTGAAGAGTAAATGTGAGAGACAAACCATAGCCAAACTGATCAAGTAAGAGTCAGGACCCAAACCAGTCAAATTAGAGATGATTACAGATGATATTACATATCACAGAAACCCAGAGCTGCATGAGGGAGTATTTTGAATATATTCCAATAAATTGTAAAATACAGCCTCTTAATGTTGTCAGGTCTTAAAAGAACTAACACCAATAATCCTCAGTTAGTCCATAAGAGAGCCCAAAATTTGAAATTATTAAAGTATACAAGATACAGCTTACATTAGTCCTTGAGAACAAAGAATGTTTTACCGTAACAAAAATCATAGTGATTATAAGGGAAAATCCATTATTTCAAATGTGCAGGAAAGGACAAAGTGGTCGTTTGTTCAAGATAAAAATCATTTATCAAAGTACAAGAAGAAAACCTAGTTACACCTTTTGAAGCATAACTGCCATAATAGTCTATAGCAAATATTATTGATAAAGCATTGGGAGTATTTCTTTGAAAGAGAGATACATTTAATAATGATTCAATTTCTTCAACTAAACATTTAATTGGAATGTCTAAATCATGGTTAAAAACCAGAAAAAGTTGAGAGATAAAGAATATAAAAGCAACAGACATATTTTCATTATTTATAGATGATGTAATTGAGAGGACTCAAATGACCTACCTAAAAATTGAAGAAAATGAAGAAATGATATCTAGAATGATAGTTTTATATGGAAAAATAGTGTGATTTTACGTCTTATCAGTATACAATTAAGGGGAGAGACTTGTAAAATAGCATTTATGTGACAACAAGTGTTATATGGTCCCCAAGGATAGTTCTTACACATCAAAACCCACACAGAGAAAAATGAAAATATCAGCCCTTATTTTAAACCACCATTCTCTTCCTATTGACAGTAACTGCATTCCTTGTCAAAATCACTATAGGGTTTGGTTTAAAGTTTGATAAGGATTCTAAAATGTTTATAGAAGATCAAAGAAGAAGTACATCCACTGTGCCAATAAAATAAGAATTCAGCAGAGCGTGCTGCTGGATGCATGTGTTATACTATAGTTTGATGTGATGTGTTCCCCAAAGCTTCATTTGCTAGAAACTCACCACCTGTGCAGTGTAAGAACCTTCAAAAGTAAGATGTAGTTGAAGTAATCCTAGGTCATGAGGTTTGCAGCTGCACAAGGATTAGTGTTGTTTTGTGGGAGAAGACATTGCTGGCGTGGTTCTCATAATGGGCTCTGTAAAGCAAGGGCACCCAGGTGTTTGGCCCCCCTATTTGTGGCTGCTTCATTTAACAGTTCTCAGCCATGTCGAATAGCCAAGGGGCTTTTGCCAAGGTGACACCAATGGGCCGTTTAGACTCTCCAGTCACCAGAATTGAGAGCCAAACAAACGTCTTTTCTCAGGCTAAGATAAATTGAGGCCATGTGATGTGATGTTGGGAGCTTGTAAACTGCTTCCCATAGAAATGGAGGCAATGCCTGAGACAAAGTGGTATTTTAGAACTCTGGAGACTAAGATTCCATCCAAGTAATGCGAATAGCCTTTCTCATACAAAATCCATCCATAGGAATCCATGACTTCAACATGCAAAACAAAAATTTAGACTTTTTAGACAAGATACAGGAAAAATATTTAGGCTTCATAATTCAAAAATTACTTATGACATTACAATTTTAAGTATAAAAAGTAAAGATTTCAAATTATTTCAAATGAGTCACATGAATGTCTAGACACTACACTTTACTTAACCAAACAACGGGTTTTGTTTTTTTTTTAACATTTTAACAAAGATGCTTCACAAGTCAGTAGAAGCTGGCTTCAAAACATTTCCAACAATGAATTTTTCAGACCAAATAATCCCAACTGATAAAGGTAGTCTGTCAATATTCAATACTAACTTTCTAAAGAAAAAAATGAATAGTATGTGTGTGGTGTTGGAACACCGACAAAAGGATGATGATTGTGACCAGTGAATTGGGGAACTGTTAGAGAGGCTCCAGGTAAAAAGGCAGAGGGTCTTTTACTTCAAGTGCATTATGTTCCCTGAATTGTTTTTGGATGTGATTTTGTGTCTCCTGTGACAAACATTTGCATTCAATCTATAAGGCATGCTTATTCTTGCTGGATGCTGGATCACAGCTATGGAACCCAATGGTGAGAGGATCTGCTGAACGCTGTCTTCAATGTGTCCCGAATCGGAATACAGCCTTGCTTTCCCACTTTCCCAGATACAATCTACAGTTCATGCTAGGCAATTGTGCTTAGATTTGGTCTATCCTGAGAAAGTTCTGGGAAATAGCTGCTCTGTTAATATTTAGTATGCACTTACTGGCATTTATTTACATGTTTTTCTGGTCATGTTGTTCTGATCTCAAACAACCTTCCTTGGATTGCTGTTTTCTTTGTTATATTCATGTATAAAAGTACACAAAAACTGAACTAAAGTTGTCTATAGCATTAGATTGTAGTCCATCTCATCCTTTTAAGGTATTCAAATCCCAAGTCTCAGCAGACAAGATTTGTACAGGTGGACAAAAGTGAACAATGTGATAATTATAGAAAAATGATGAACTAGAATTGTAATGTAGACTTTCCAGTCTACCATCGTGGCTGTTGTTTCCTCTTGACATCAACCATTTTTCTTAATCTTAAAATTTTACCTCTCCAAATAAAATATGTCCCAATTTCCAGAGCTTCATCCAAAAAAAAAAAAAAGCCAAGGATCTAAGGAAGGATACAATAGAAAAAAATTGATAACTGCTTCCATCGTCCATCATATTCAGAAAGTAGTTCTTTATTATTGAATAATAATACTATAAAATCTAAATCATCTTTGTTAAGTTCTGGAAATTTTGTCTATGCATTTTGTCATTAGTTGTTTAAAAACACATTAATTGTTTAAATTACTCAAACTTTGATCAGTTATTCAACCCCATTGTCTACTATTATTAATATTAGACAACTGGTCATCTGTTCTCAGAAATAAGCCAATGAAAGGATGTACCTCAGTGCCAAGAAGAAAGGGCGAGTGCACAGGTAGTTAGAAATAAGGAGAACTGGCCACATCTTCTTGCTGATCTTCCCCTTCTGTGTTTTTGACTGTATTAAGACTGACCACCATCCTTTCCCTCCTAGCCAATCAGTAAGGAAGAACCATTTTCCTCCTGAATCTTTGAAGCCACAACCAATTACAAAGCTACCAAAATAAATACAAGTTCTGCAAGTACACACAAAACCTGATAGATGCCTACTGGTGGCATTCAAGCACTAAGGGAGAACTGAAAGGAAAATTGGTCCCAGTGGACATGACTCCTGACTGCAGCAGTTATTTGGGCATAGTTTCTGTTGATGAGACCTCAGGATAGCCTCAAGACCTAATTTAAATTACAGGTAAAACCAACAAGAGTTACCCCTCAATTGAATTCCTACCCGCAAAGATGTTGCCCAGCTGACTCCAGTGAGGTCCTCCCTCACCAGGCTGCCTGAACTCTTATTCCTCATGTACTTTCACTTGCTAAACAAAACTTTTTGCTGGCTGGCTTGCTCTACCATTCTATAAATTCTTTTATCCACAAGACTAAGAATCTAAACAGAAAGGAATCTGACCTTCATGGTTGCCCCTTATCACGAAAGTATTTTTCCCAGCATGTGCTAAGACCTGAATTCAATCTCTAGCATCAAAACCAAAATAAAAGTTTTACCTGCTATACTTACTCCAAAGTTTCTGCCATTCCTTGCAAGTATAATCGGAAGGAAATCACTACAACTATCTTTTTTGTTCAAAGTCATGGGTCATTGACACTAGATATCTAATCAATTTTGTGAGCACTGTCACATGTATTCACGTGTAATTGTGTATTAACTTGTTTGCTGCTTTTTAAAGGGCATTCTGGCAAATAGCTACATAAATGTCCAAATAAATAGCTTTATAGATATTAGTTCTCAGCCTATTATCATGGGAAAGGAAGGGATATAGACAAATAAATATATTTCACTGAAATGTAGACTTTTACAGGGAGTATTCTCAACTCCCTAGTACTCAGGTAGCGTATTCTTAAACATCGTTTTCAGAGCTTTTGCTTTTTCATTGCTTATATCAAAATTAATCTTAAAAAAAAGAAATACAATATTGATCTTTGATTTAGAAGTGTTGAGAAGCGCTTTAAAAGTAGTGAAATGTTAATTGCTTAGTAATTCAAAATATCGGTTATCATTTAAACTCATTGGCAGTTTGCCTCACGAGATTCCAAACACCAAGGATCAAGTGCTGTTGGTGAATTGGTCAGTACAATACCCATATTCCCACCCTATACACCACCTGCCCATCTTTACCATATTTCCCACATGAAGGAAAGGTCATTGTGTTCACTCGTCTCTTTCCAGCTGAAATTCAGCTCCTGAAAGACAGAACTATTTTCTTCTTACTTTGATTTTATCACAGTATTTATGTCTAATTTTCTTTATGTATTACTTATCTGAAAAAGATATTTTTAAGTGAAAGGAAATTATAATAAATCAATCGGATACCTTATGGAGTTGCTTTAATGTCAGCCTCTCTTTCTCTACTACAAATACAATACACATAAAAAATTTATGAGATATCCCCCCTCACATTTGAATAACTGTACTCTTGGGCTTCGTATATTCACCAAATAAAATGTTTTTGGTATATTGATCAAAATTATAATAATATATATGAAACATTTTTAGATTCTGTTTCTAAGATAACTGCACACATGCACACAGCGGGGTAAAAAAGGCCAAATCCTCTGGGATACTGGCTCCACAAAAAAATTCACAGGGATATGGTATCACATTAAACACAGATTTTAACTACAGCTATTTGGGGTTTAAACCTTTTTGAGGTGCTTAGTAGCTGAGCTTTTATTCCTTCAGATAAATAAAAGGTACCTTCCTCTTCAATAAGGCAGAGTAAAAGCTGTAATTGCATCTTTGCTCCAAGCAGTGAGTCATTTGAGCTTTGGGCAATAGCACTGCACTTAAGCAAATAACTCTAAACATGGTCTAGCACTAGCCTTCCCTTGCTTAAAATCCCCCTTCCTTTATAGCTTCCCTCAGAAAAAACACAGATACAGAAACTGGAGCCTACGCTACTCAGAAAGACAGGCTTTTCCTGCCAGGCTTAATCAAGCATTGTGAATTCTGTAGAATTCTCTGTATTAATATGCCCTTTTTTAAAAGCCCTCCATAAATAGGATGACAGTGTAAAGTATGCTCTTCTGTGATTGCTTGGCATAAAATTCATTAGTTTCTACTCTGCATTCTTTCAGCATCGTTTCTGGCTCCAAGAAAAACCAGCAGCAGCTCCAAAGGAAGGAAATGAGCAGTGAGCTCAGAAACTCATCTCCTGTTCACTTTGATAAGAGGCTGCGCTTCTCTTAGTGAGGTTTTGACAAGCAGCCACAGCAGCAGTGAGCTCATCTCCCCGAATCCTCTTTGCCCAGTGGAAAAGACCCTTATCACAGAAGCTCACTTCTGTGATTACATCACTAAACTGTAATAAAGAAACAATGTCTCCCATTTTCCTTCCTTACTCTTGGAGGGACAGCTTACACAAAAAATGGCCACTCTCAGGATTTTTTTTTTTTTTTTTGTCAACATTTAGCCTGGTGTCCAAAACCAAATACTAGCATTCTTACTTTGAAGCCATTTTATGTGTTATCTATTAGTTATACTTATATTGTTCATGTTAAATTTACTGAATTATTCCTTATTAGATAAAGGTTCTTTGTTCAAATGACGAGGCAAATTCCATGCACATCTCAGATGTTAGCCATCAGTTATGCATCGTCTTCAGGAGTGCTGCCTCTTCCAGTCCTCTAAAACAGTGTGGGAAACTTCTTCCCAGGCATAACATATTTAGTACTGAACCTGGAAAAATTTTTTTTCAAACAAACAGAAAAGATTCTGAACCCAAGTACATTTCTCATCCTTAACTTGATGTCATCTCGACGGTACCAGTTGTCCTCAAAAAGACAAGCAATGAGCAACAAAAAAAAATTATTTGTAGCTTTTAATTTTTTAAAGATGTATTTTTATTTTAATTGTTGTGTGTGTGTGTGTGTGTGTGTGTGTGTGTGTGTGTGTGTGTGCGTGTGTGTGTGTATGTGTGCAGTTGCCAAGTGTTGGGTCCACTGGAGCTGGAGTTACTGGCAAGGTGAACTGCCCAATGTGGATTCTGGGAACAAAACTGGAGTCTGCTGCAAGAGGAATGCACACTCTTAGTCACTTGGCAATCTCACTAGCCCCCAAATTATTTTCAAGTGTAAAAATTATATGATGTAAGCTAGAGAGTCCTAACTACTAACTACAATCTATATGTCTCCCATATAGCAATCATTGCAATGAAATGCTCACGTCATTTCTGGTAAGAAGAGATTAAGCACAGTCCGTTTTGATGATATATATTACCTAGTAATCCAAGAAGTTCTGAAGCTACAAAATGTAATTATCATTTATATTACAACTTTTCAAGTTTAAAAACGGATTCTTAACAATATTAGCCTAAATAAAATAAACTCCATCTTACACGAAGTGTTTGCTTAAAGATTATTCTGTATCTCATCAAGGATCAGATGAAATTCTGATGAGCATAAATGGGATATTTGTCAAAAGTAGAGATCTAGCAACCTAGAAAATTCAAAGTCATGGTTCAATTTCCAAATTCATTTACAAACATTTTACCCCAAAGATTTATCTCTATAAAATGTGTCAGAGTAGAAAAAAGTGCAGAATGTAATTAGCTATGAAAATGGACTTGGTACTTAATATTGTAAGCAAATTTAAATAGAAATTATTTTTACTTATCATGAAGAAATATGTAAACTACCTAAAATGTACTTGAGGCTCAATAAGAAAGGTAGTAGCACCAAGATGGATAGTGTTGAACACGGCGTGTAATGTTGTTGGAGTGTTCATAGTTTACTGAAAGAAATGGACAATAAAAATAATGAATACATAGTGTAAAAAGTGTTATGTATGTGTTGTACAGCAGTACAGAATGGAAGTTAAGAAAAATTGACCAAAAAAGGTATTTTAGATGCTCTTAAGGGATGAACAATACTGCGGGAGAAGTACAATGCTTTGAAACTAAGAATCAGTCATTTAAATTAAAAATTCAATGAATGTGCATTTTTCAAGTTATCTGAAAAACAATGATGATAAATACCCAGGATGCAACCCGAGGTGTAACTTGACATCCTACTTCACAGGTACTTGCCCAACAGTTTTCATTGCTACTCTATTCACAATAGGTAGGAGTGGGAACAATTTCAATGTCCTTCAGTTGATGAATGGGTAATGAAATGTGGTATATATATATACACAATGGAATACAAGCCATCTGTAAAAAAGAGAAAAAGAGAGAGAAATTTGCAGGTGAATGGATGGAAATGCTGAGTGAAGTTAGTCAGATTCCAAATGACAGACATCCCATGTTCTCTCTCTCATCTGCAGTTCCTAGCTCCAAATCTTCAGATGTGATACACAACCTGCATTGACCATAGAAATCAGGGCAGTGTTAAGGCACTGTAGGGGGAGGATCTTCAGAGAGGAATGGCAGGACACAGACAATATAAATAGCATAAATAGCAATTGTATAATAAAGAGGATTTGAAAGATGAGGAGCAGAAAATTTAAAAGTCAAAACACACTTAAATATCACTGAAGAAAGATGGATCAGGCAGCATCCAAAACTACATGCCTGAAGGAAGGAACCTGTTCTGCTATTCTGAAGCAAAGCTCATGGTAGAGGGAGGGTCTCTTGGCTCTGAGAGCAGATACCACTGACACTCAAGAGGTCCTGTACTCTGATGCTCTGAATTCTGATAGTGACTATGTGATCAGGAAATCTCTTCTATGGAGCAGGCATCATATCCAATCAGAAAGCAGCTAATTGGCATGACATAATTGCCACACCAATGTTTCATAAGTAGACACATCTTTGGAGGCTGGACAGAATTTTAGGCTACATGGTCCAGTGTGAGGCAATGCATCAATGCCTTTTCTCCGCTAGAGTCTGAATAGCACCTTCTGGCACTATGGAAGCTGGCCCACAAGGAGAGATCTTCCTGCAGGAAACCAGTAGGTTGATTTCTCTATGTCCTGTATTCAAACTGAGTGGTGGGGAAGACACATCTTAATTGTGGATGGGACCTGTGCATGCATGCATTAATTCATTGCTCTTTGCCTGTGACTGTGGATATAATATAGGTAAGTGTGTCAAGTCCCCATCACCTTGGTTATCCCACAATGATGGGATATACCATGAAATTGTGAGACAAATAAATTCTTTGTCCATTAATTCCCTTTTCTCTGGATATTTTACCATATTTATCACAGCAACAGGAAATGAAACTAAGAAAATCCTTAATTAACATAGAACCAATTATATATTGACAAGACTATGTGCTATTTATGTTAATTGTCTTTCACACATAAAGTCATATTTCATCATGCCCATGTTCAGGATGTGCTTCTGCGAGCAGCATAACAACATGCTTCTAGAAAACCAGTCCAGTTTCCCCATGGAAACTAACTTGCAAAGGTGTATAAATCAGGCTGAGAGTTCATATGTTGGCTTCACATTGGACTCTCTTGAAGCCAATCTTGGACAGCATCCTAATAACTATAGCAGTGAGCCAAAGAGACCTTCCAAAATCAGAAATTGGAGTGGAAGTGTCAATCTACATCTGGGATCTGCATGGTAGAAGATGTAGCATATTATTATTCAATATAACCTGTTTCGACTTGTTGGCAAAAGTGTACTGCATAGAAAACAACCTATTTAAGGACATGAGTTGTTTTTCTAAGAGAAATAGTAATTATTGTTATTTTCAATTGTGACTCGGGCAAGTAGAGGACAGTTAAAAATATTCTACACAATCAGAAATTATATGTGATTATTTATGATATTATAGAAGACATAATCACAGTAACAAATGCCCACATACCATCCCCCCTAGATGTATGTGAAATAGCTGTTTTTATCTGTCCCAGTATAACTATGAAACTCTATAGAAACTCTTGAAAGAAAACAATGATATGATAGTCTCCAAACATGCATGAGTCAATTAAAAGTGCCAGAAGCCTGTGGAAACGACAGAGCAAGATGTGTCTGTTGCACTGTATTCCATTCCTCTTATCCTCAGCACCCATCTGCCTATCTCTCAGATTGGTTCACTTTATAAGCATACACTTCTAGCTATTCAATGAATTACTGATTGCTTTGTGTGAATGTGAGTTAGAGATGACACTATCCATGCCAGTCCAGCATTCCCATAGCCAATAGACACATACATCAGCTCCAGGTTGTAGAGTCTGCCCATCACATGGCCCATCCATTCTCTAAGCTCAGCAGTGCCAGGTGGAAGCAGTAGCACCAGAGACAATGGGGAAAGACTGAAAGACTCCAGCATAAGTAGAAAATGCAACATTCAAATATTTGAAATGACACCCCTTTGAGTGGTGCATCACATACTGATAGATATTGTAGAAAATCACTTCTGATGCAGTGGCTGACAATAACTAAAATGTTCTCTCTCAGTTCTGAATGCCAGAAGTCACAACTCAGAATCAGATGGATTCATACAGTCCTGAGATTGTGGCTCTTACTCTATGGTCACATTACTTTGCCTTGTTCTTTAAAAAAAAAAAAAAATCTTCCTCTGCCTCTCAGTTGTAAGATCCATGTAATCACAACTATGTCTGTGCATATGATCCTGTACCCTCAGAACCCTCAACTCCATCATATGCATTTAACTGATAGTTATAGGTCCTTTAAGATTAGGACGTGGAGATTTTTTGATGTCTCAATATTCAATCCAATACAGATGAAGATCATTTGAAACCTTAGTGGACAATAACAAGATCTTAACCAGAACTCTCACATACACATAAACTTAGAGATACTCAGTTTTCATCTGAAACTTTCAAAAAGGCTCTCCATAATCCACTTCTGGAACCATCTTTTCCCATTATAAATATGGTAAGCTGGTTTAAGAAGTAGGTTGATACTTTACAACATTCCATAAATCTCTTTTTTAACAAGACCCTATTCCATAGTCAATATGTGATTCTGTGAAGAGAAACCATGACCATAGCAACTCTTATAAAAGGAAATATTTGATTGGGGCTGGCTTACAATTTCAGAGGTTTAGCCCACTGAGATCATGGTGGGGAGCCTGGCAGCATGCAGGCAGACATAGTGCTGGAGAAGTAGCTCAGAGTTCTACATCTGGATCAGCAGGCAGCAAAAAGAGAGTGCTACTGTGCCTGGATTGGGCCCTTGAAACCTCTGAGTCTACCTGTAGTGGCGCACTTCGTACAGCAAGGCCACGCCTACTCTAACATGGCCACACCTCCTAATCCCTCCCAAGTAATGCCACTCCTTAATGACCAAGCATTCAAATATATGAGACTATGGGGCCCATTCTCATTCAAACCACCCCACCATCTCATGTTCCAAACTTTTTCCATATGGCTTGGCATTTAGTAAGTTAAAGATGAAACTTTATGTTACTGATATCATTACTAAGATATGTATCTCGCAGGGCAGGGTGATGGCACACCCCTTTAATCCCAGCAGATTAAATGCAGAGACAGGAAGATCCCTGTGAATTCAAGGCTATCCTGGTCTACAGAGTGAGTTCCAGGACAGTCAGAGTTACAACAGAGAAACCCTGTCTCAAAAAAAGAAAAAGATACGTGTCTATTGGTTTATTATGGATATCATTTTGTGAGTACTGGTAATCAGAATGGCATTCACCTCTAGAGTTCAATTTCCTTAGCTGCTACAATTATAGAAGTATATGCTGCGATATGTTACAGGAATATATGGCAAAAAAATATTTCCTGAAAATTGAACACAATTACTGAAAAGCATAAAGCTTTAGATATAAGATATGGTTTAGATACATACATATAATGAGAAACATGCTCAAATCAAAGAAATATTTTAAAATCATTCATAGAATAAAGACAGAGTCATAATCAGATTTTAAAAAAACAAATAAACAAAAGCACATCTGCTAGAACACTGCTCATGAAGCACAACAGAAGGAGGAAACTGTTGAGCTTTCAGAGGCTGAGCTAAAACAGTCCACCTGAAATCCCAGGCAGAGCTGAATCACAACACAGAAACCGAGCAAAAGAAAAATATGTGCAATTTTTTTTTAAATTACCACTCACAAATACTTATAAGAGAAATAATTAGGAAACAATTCAGGAAGGAAGCTCGAATTTTATGTTAATGAGGAGGTATGAGGGAGAAACAATGGTAAGCAGAGAAATCAGCACGCATAATAAATCTAATCAAGTATTATATAAAACACTAATTATAATGAATACACTAGGCATAAAAACCTAACAAATAAAATACTAAAAAGTGATGGCTAATGTATTTCTATGGGTTAGAACTTCCTTAACCACATGTATAATACAGTAGGATTCTCGGAACAAATCCATGAGAACATTACTAATAGCAGGCTTACTTACTGAAAGAGAAAGCAGGCCAAAATAGACTTACTAGCTTGATTAAGAAACCACATTTGGAAAAAAAAGACCAGGGATATGAACTCATTACTCTCCAGTATCCTGATCTACTACTGGGATTTAGTAATAGAGAAGAAACATTCTGAAAAACAGTATCAAACATGCAGGCAATACTTGCATTAATATGGATAAGAGTGATTGTAATTAAAGACTTGTATCATTCAGAGAGAAATTAGAGACAGTGATTACAGCTAAGATTTGCTCTGAAAAATAAGGAAAACAAACGAGTTCTTTTCTAAGTAGTTAGAAGTGGGTATTGAGTAAATTTTCAGTATTTACATTTCCTATGCTGAAACTCTTTGGATCATGATTCTGTACCAGAAATTCTAATACCTATACTACACAATAAATGTATATGTGTGTGTGCACATGCATGTGCACAGCTGTGTGTATGTGTATGTGTGTGTGTGCACACATGTATATTCTTGAAAACAGTTTTCGTGATCGAATATTATTGCAAATACTGTTAATTCTTATTGAAAGAGCAGTAGAATGGGGTTTTGATATACTCAATAATGCAACATTGTGTGTTAGTATAAAGAAATGATCTCTTAACACCTTCTACAATATGAAGAAAATGAACAACATTATTAATATTACAGAGTGAATAAAGAATTTCCTGAGTTGATACAGGATAAGCATCCCTAATTCAAACATCACAAGCCCCCAAGTCTTCCCAGATATCGAACTTGTTGCTAAAGAGTTTCTGAACATTTTGGTTTGAAAACTTTTGTATTTGGGATCCTTAACTAATTAAAAATCTATGCAAATGTTCTAAAAATTGAAAGATTCAAATCTGAAACATTTCTTGCCCTAGACATTTAGACAAGATATGTAACCTATACTCTTTCATTGAATTATAAAATGGGGTAACCTATTACACTGGGCACATAGAATAAAATGATATAAAGAGATGCTGAATGAAGATGAGAGCATGCAACGAAAGTGGAGCACACAGATGGATACGAACTGTCTGGGTGTTGTGTCTTTTCCGCTGCTTGCAGACTCTTCCCGTGGGAATGAGCAAGTCAACCACACCAGGCTGATTCCAGTGATGAGTGGGTGTCGCTAACCAAGAGTGACTTTCCTAAAACTGCAGGGCAGGGGAAAAACTCGAGTTCGTGGATGAGGGCCATATAACAAAAGTCAAATTCAAAAGAAGACACACTCAAATTCATTTACCGTATGCCTCACGGGACAGGGGAGATTTCACAAGGAAATGAAAACTCAAAGGGTTGTTAAACCGGAAGGTTTTTACAGTGATGCAGAGGATAGTAGCAGAAAAATATAACACTGCAAAAGTCATATGAGCTGATGGCAATAACAAAGGAGAAAGTCAGCAAGAACCTTTTGTCCAGATTCTTCTACATTTGGGAACAATCTCCAGAGTTAAGAATGTTCTTGCATCCAAGTTTACAGAGGGCATTTTTATATGAGGGTCTTAAAATCTACTTCAGCTGGGCGGTGGTGGTGCGCGCCTTTAATCCCAGCACTTGGGAGGCAGAAGCAGGTGGATCTCTGTGAGTTTGAGACCAGCCTGGTTTACAGGATGAGTTCCAGGATGGTCAGAGTTACAACAAAGGAAAAAACAAAAGACAAAAAAAGCCTACTTTGTTGCCAGACCATGTAATTCTTCCTAGATTCTACACCCTGCTTTAGGAAATAAGATTGGGAGAAGGTCAAAGACTTCCTTGGCTCTCCATAAATTTTCCGAAATTCCTCCAGCTTACGTGGTTTGGTTAGCATATCCTTGAATCTCACCACAAGAGCACATTTATTCCCCATGGGAAATGTGGAAACATGACAAGCCATGAATTGCTGGCCATCCTTTAAAGAAGGCTCACACATGGAATCAAAGAAGAATCCAAAATGAAAAAGTGTTGGAACTGTTTATTAAACAATAAATTCTGTCCATATTCATTCAGGTTACTCTAGAACTCACTGGTAGAAGAAAACGAGCTTCCTGGCTTCGGTTTCCAATTCTGTTATCAAGTCACGTTGTGAACTGAGGGGTAATTGTATTTAATGGCTTCAGAGAGTGCTTCAGGCATGTGGAAATTCATAATCCTCATATCTGTGAAAGTACAGTACATTAATATGCCTTAATGCTTTTATTATTCACCCAATAAATACTCAATGAAAGGTATTCACTATTATTACTGATGGCATTCAGTGTATTTGTGATGGAAAAGTTAGCATCATCTAATATAATGGAGCTTTGGTCTCATATTTGTTCAGTGGGATAGTTACTTAATGATTTTTTAGTCTAGAATTCCAAGACTCATTTCTAGTTATTCTGATTCTGTCTTCTGGAATTGAAGTGGAGAAATCAATAGCTATAAAAACTTACCCAAGCTGTTCTAATGCAGGTGGTACTTAGAAAATACTTTGACATATAATTAGAAATACCTGTAATAAGCCAACCAAGTGACTAGAGAATTGTATGTAACTTGATATACTTACTTATCCAAATGGTTGTACTCTACTCGGGCATCTTAAACTCAGGCTCTTCCCCAATATTTTCAAAGACTGATATGAGAAGTAAATATGTAATCCAGTGTTTGTAATTACCCATGAATTATCAAATGAATGTTACTAATCCTGTCCTTTGAGAGATCACATTTCATGGATCAGGAATGCCTTGAACAAGGTTCAAAAGACAAATGAGAATTCAAACCAGATGAAACAGAAGAAGAAAATAAGGACAGAGGTGCACAGAGTCCCGATGCAAAGAACATAGAGGGGTAAAGATGCCACAGCAAGAAATAGCTGGGTCCAGGCTCATGTCAGAAATCTCAACACTCCTCTCAGCTCTCTCTGTCTGAGACACGAGGTAACCAAAGCATTACAGGTTAATTTGGGCACACCTTGGAAAGTGGAACTCTTCTAGTATTTAACAAAACTATATATCACTTTCCAAACAGTTAACCATGTATACAAACTAAAATCAAGTTTATTTTTATTAAATCCACAGAAGAATTGCCTGTACCTTTACAGGACTGATTTTTCTCTTTTCTGCAAATTTCATACATGAATATTTTTAAATGGCTTGAAAGAACTTCCTACCTTGTTAACTCAAGTTAGCTGTAAATAATTTTTGAAACAGCCAAAATATGGAAGATACGAAAATGAACTTTCAAGTTCCCTATCAAATACATTCTGCCAATTTCTTTTTTCTAATATGTAAGACCTGTGCTAACTCACTGTCTTCTTCGGAGAATGTTCTTATGTAACTTGCATCTGAATGCTATTGTCTCTTGTATTTCTGCTCCTCCACAGGAGAGCCATCTAAGGAAGGTAGGAGCCCTTTGTCCTGAGCCATACAGATAAAGGAGAACACAAGAAACACACACACATAGTGTTATTTTGAGTTTCCCTCCTTGTATCTTATAATGTTATTTATGATTTAGGATTTGTCTGTTAGTTTTTGTTCAAATTGATATTCCTCTCTCTCTCTCTCTCTTTCTCTCTGTCTCCCTCTCCCTCTCTCATAAAGAGAGTATAGAATAGAAGCAGAAAGGCTACATACAATCTCCTAGATAAACTTAAGGACACACAGCCAATTATTGAAGTCTTGAGGGAAAAAGGAGCATAAATAGTTGTAGGCACAAACATGTTGAAGACGTGAGATAGCCAGAAGAATAAAAATATCCATTTCAGCAGACTTCCTTCTTGCTTGAGCCAAAGACACAGAAAACAAGCAAGCACAATATATACACAACTACCTACATAAAAGTAGCTTATAGATCCAGCATTCTTATAAAATGATGGCCTTAAATTTCCATTTGCCAGTGAACAGTCAATGTTAATATACATTATTCTTTTATTATTCTTAATAGTGTTGTTTTTCAAACTCTAACATTTTCTGAAGTTAATGAGCCATCCAAATTGTAAATGCTGGTAGTGACAACTAATAGTCATTGAATATTTATGTAGCAAAGTCTATATAAGTTTAGGTGTATTGACTTTGTTCTCTGTGTTAATATCTAACTATTTCGTATATATTTAGTATTTCTCATTTTACACCTGAGAAACTAAAGCATTGAGAAATCAAGTGACTTTTCCATGGCTGTAAAAGTTATGAGACGAAGAGCCAAGTTTTCATACCATGTAGTTAGACTCCAAATTCCATAGCCCTCATATTGAATGTCAGTTATGATGTATGTGCAAGGCACTATCTCCTAATAAGGATGGAGATGCTATTATTTTCCTATTTTACAATTGAGAGCACACATGCAGAGTCAGAGAGACATTGCAAGATGATAGATATATACATGAGAATTTAAGATCATAAATTCAAGCAGTCTAACGTCAGAATCTGTGTTCTTAATCTCTATTCTATATTCTCTGAGATATTTCAGGAATTAAGACTCTGAAATATTTCAAGAAGCCCAGCAGACATAATTTTTACAGATTGTATGTCAGACATCAGCAGAGCACTTTTTTATACTCTCATGCGAGTATTAAATGTTCCAGCAGAAACACTGCCGTTATGTAAGACACCAAATACAATCTTCCATTTTCTTGAAACTGTGATTCATATAGTTTAATGAAACAACTTTGATGTCACAGGACTTGGATTAAATTTGGGGCTTCATAGGGTCTTTCTCTTTTAATTTCTTTACTTTGTGGAGCTACTGTCATGTCATATGTGAAAACTGATGTAAAATTATAAAATGGCACAACCAATATAACACCATTAAAACCTAAAAATATGTGGATTTTGACTCTAAGAATCTTTGGTTTGCCAAATAATTTAACAATATTTCAACCTCAGAACCAAGAAGCAATAACAAGAGGGAGCTGGCAGCTGTACCACAACTCTAGTAAGTGTACCTTTGAAAGGCACACTTAGAAGCTCTTATGTTTAGCATACAGTAATAGACTTTGGCCACATTACGTGATCTACTACTGCAAATATTTAAACATTTCTCAAGAGTTTAGCTTGCCTAAAAGTGCATCATCTTCTCCATGTTGAAAAACCAGCCTAATTTCAAATAAGAAAAGAGTCAGGTAGGCTGAGCAGAAACATGGGGAAACGCATATAAATACTGTGCTCTACATTGGAACTCATCTGAATGATGTATGGTTTGAAATACATTAATATCCCATATTATATTGTTTTAAGACAATTCTGTGACTAATTTCATGTAGCACATAGTTGTCTATTATATAAAACTTGAGGAGAAATGACGTTTTATTTCAATATCTCTCAAATTAGTTCTAAGACCATTTTCAGATACAAAATTCACAAATATTACATTTTTTTAATTTTAGTTTTTTATTTTAATTTTTCTTCTCTCATACAACTTATAGAATACCTCCTGCCCCACCTCCCCTCCTGCCACCACCTATCACCTCTCATCTCCCCCAGATTTACTCCCATCACCACCCAGTACCGTCTCCCTTCTCCGCGGAAAAGAACCAACCATTTCCCCAAGGTTACAGCACAATTAAGGCATGGCACAGCATGATGGTACAAGGCCAGGCACCAAACCCTACAACAAGGGTGGGCCAGGCAACCCAGCAGGAACAAAAGCATCTCAAGAGCAGGTAAATTGGTCAGAGACACCCCCACTCCAGTCTGCAGAAGTTTTTCAAGATACAGACAGATACAATACAGACAGCCACAAGATGTTTTTAGGGGATCCTGCAGGTTCTCTGTCTGTGGCTTCATTCTCTGTAGACTCCATCAGTTGACACTGTGAGGCTTGTTCTCCTGGAATCCTGAGAACCTCTGGTTTCCTCCATCCTTCCTCTTCTTCTTCTGTGGGGTTCCCCAACCTCTGCATGATATTTGGCCCTGGGTCTCTCCAGATGTCCCTCTCAGCTGCTTAGGGGTCCCTCTCTAGGTGAGAACTGGGTTAGATACACATCTATGAGCAGAGCATGACATCATTAGAAATTGTCTCCAGGTTATTCAAGTCTCTAGTTCTTGGCCTGTCCTGTAGTTTCAGGCAGGGGTTCCCTCATTTGCCATGGAGTAATTTAAAAACATAGTGCACATAGTGCAACTTGACTCCTCCCAACAGAATCCCCTGTGAGCAGTTAATGACTCTGTGTGTGTGTGTGTGTGTGTGTGTGTGTGTGTGTGTGTGTGTGTGTGTGTGTCTGTTAGAAGGAGGGGAGAGGAGGGAGGGAGAGAGAGAGAGAAAGACACAGAGAGAGCATAACCAACTGTATTTTCTAAAAGAACTAAGTCCTCTGCTTTGAAAGAGTAAATGTTTTAAATGTTGGGATTTTATATATACAGATTAAAGATGCCTTCATTTTTCACCAAAGAATTCTATGGGATTACTGCATACACCTTCCATACGCAGATTAAATCTGCTATTACACACCCAGGATGCTATTCTTAAGTAGACACAAGGATGAGGAGAACCCAACAGACAGTGCAGACCTACACAGCCTATACATCACTCCTGTAGTAACCTACACTTCTCCTGAAACATTCTGTATTATGTGCACATTGCAGAAATGTCACAGGACCCCAGCCCAGTTGTCCACAACAACTATACTCATGAAATATCCTAAAATTATTTGTCTTTCTTACCAACCTTCTCTCACCATTTTCTCAATTCTCATTCTTGAGTGTGGAACATGAACTACTACATTCAAATCTCTTGGTTGTCTCTGCTTTCAATAGAGAATCAAGATTAAGATAACTGATACCTGATTTATAATCACATTGAGCTGATAAATGCTTCAGAGCACCCCCTGAATGCTTGTGATGGAGAACCAAGTATACTTGGTTTTTGTATCAAGTATATATTTGTATATATATTTGAATCAGTAACTGATCCAAGTATCACAAAACATAGAAGCAAAACATATTCTTAGACATACAAAAGTTTTTAAATTTAACTCCTGTAAAATTTTTTCAAAAAATTTTATTAAAGATGAAATACAGAAAATCATAAAATTTCCCAGAAATATTTGAAATACAGAAAAAGATAACTAACTCAGGAGTGCAAAACAAAGAAATTTGGGGTAAAATTCTAATGCATATCAAGCAAGTATCCAGTTAAAATTAAATATTAAGAAGGTAAAAGAGCCTAAGAATACTTTAGAATGCATTCAAAATGAGGAAAAAAATGTAATGTGTTATAAAAATTATATAAAATATTCATAATGTATGCAATATATTACATGCTTAAATTACATGCTTGAATAATAATAGATTATAGGTATATGTATACAATATATATATGCATAAACACATATTTTATTTTATCAAAGAAGAAAGGGGGCAATAGAAAATTCTTGAGAATGTATTTAAAGCTGTGTTCCATGTCTAAAGGACCTGATGTATAGTGTGACTTACTGTTTTAGCTTATTCTTATAAACTGGCATCCTTTTCAGGATGCCCTGTAATGCAGCCATTCACTATGAATCCTTTTTAAATGCATCTCTTTAATGCAGCATAAAGCATTCAAAGCTGCTGCATGTATCGATAATGCTTTCTTTTCCACTGCTGAGGATTGTTATATGGATGTACCTTGGAATAGCCATTCAACCATTGAAAGAATTTTGAAGGAGATTTGAACCACAGCAGTAATGATAACCATATTTTACCAAAGAACCAAACAGTTAGTACCTTTTTTTGAGCCTACCAGTGGAGGGAAAATTTGTCATGTTGTGGGAACTAGACAGTGAAGAGTGAGCAGAAAGGGAATTCATTGATCAAGAGCAGGTAAATCTAAACAGCATGGTTTGTGTGTAAAACTGCTGCCAACAGCTACTGTGTTGCCTTTGGTGCAAACTTGTCTTCAGGTGAACAGCAATAGGAAAGAGCTACAATAATTCATATTTGTATAATTTCAAGAATCTAAGAGTTGTGAAAGTATGAACAGAGAATCCTCGGAAGAAATCAGAGGTTTTCAAATCCAAAAAGGACAAAAGCTATACACCAACTGCATCTGCCAGCATCACAGGGCAATAATTGGACCAGTGGCTTGAGCAACAGCAGTGAATGGCCTGAATTATGTGAAACAAGAAAGGAAATTAAAAATAACTCTGGTAAAGAAAGAACTCGAATTTATTATTATTTTACAATGCTGGAGGGAAGAATTTAAGTTGGTACATTGGTTTTGTCTGTTTAACTTTCAACCAGTTTCAATTTTGTTTCCGTTGTCTTTGAAATGCACATCAATGAGGAAATACTTTATATACTTAATGCAGACTGACTCTAATAAGGATTTCCCACTAGCCTCAAAGCTCAAGGGTCAATTGCTTATGTATTTTTTTCTTAACATCATTTCATCAGATCGTTGCCCCAAGCTTTTATGTGATAAAAGTTATTCTAAATTTCACACGGTAATTAATAAATCGAAACCCTAAAGCTGGAAAGTATACTATTAGCATTTCAAAACTGGGTCACAGTAGGTATTTCATTTCAGTTGTTTGTTTTCCTTCTCAGACTGCTGGGTGAGTGGTAGTTAAAGCCAATGACTTCCAACTGGAGACTAGGAGAGCCACACATAAAAGCAAAAGAGTACTAAGGAACAGCAATACTGACGTAAATTATTCTTGGGATGCTCTAAATACATGTACACACACAACAGTAGATTTCTCATGCCGTATGCTTTAGCAATCATAAATCTGTGTGTATAGCAAATACTAAAAAACAGAAGAGAATAAACATGTAGAGTAACATCATTAAATAGATGTGATGGGCAATATTTTCCTCCACTAAATTAAGACTCACAACCTAATGTGGCACGGACCACTCTACTGCAAGTTCACTAAGGTCAAACAACTAGCGGTTCAGGAGGACACAGGTCACCTGCCACAGGTACCCTCTGTTGCCTCTGACAGAAGGTGGCCTCCTCTCTTCACAATCCTTGTGTTTGCATTTCAAATCAGTCTCCATTTGCCTTTTCTCACCAAATGGGAATGTGGCTTAATAAAGTCTCTTTTGTTTTTGTTTCTTGTTTTTTGTTTTTTATTGTTTTATTTTGGTTAAGTTTGGGTGTTTTCTTTCTTTTCTTTTCTTTTTTTTTTTTTTTTTTTTTTTTTGATTTTTTTGAGACAGGGTTTCTCTGTTATAACTCTATCTGTCCTGGAACTCACTCCATAGACAGGCTGACCTAGAACTCATGGAGATGTGCCTACCTCTGCCTTTAGAGTGCTGGGATTAAAGGCATGCACCACCATCACCCAGATTAATAATGTCTTAATTCTTAATCCCTGAAAATGTTTTCAAATGAGTAGCGTTGAATTATAATTGATTTTAATTACTTTGATATTAAGATCCAATTGTAGATGTGCTTACAACAAACATTCAAAGAAGCATTCCCCATCAAATCCCAATCACATCATTCATAGAACTAGGAAAATATCCTAAAATTCATATGGAAATATAAAGGACACCAAACAGCAGAAATCATAAAAAGAAAGAGTAATGTACAAAGTGTCTCAAAACACGATTTCAGATTAAGCCATAGTAAAAATTCCCATGGTCCTGGCATGAAACACACACATAGAACTGTAGAACAGAAGATTCAGAAATAAACCTTCAAAGCTATTGCCACCTCCTTCTATAAAAAACTGTGTGTCAAGAGAATGTACTGGGAGAAGTAAAGCCTCTTTGGTGGTACTGCTGGGAAAACTAGACATTCACAAATGATTGAGATTAGATACATACCATTCACCCTGAATAAAGAGTCTACTCAAACAGGACCAAAGACCATAATGTAAAATCTGAAATTCTGAAAGTGCTGTAGGAAAACAGAGGTAAAGTAGTTCAAAACATGAGCCTATGCAATGACTTTCTGAATTAGACTCCAACAGCATAGGGAATATTCCCAGGAACTGACAGATGGATTACTTGAAATTAAAGAGTCTTCTGCATAGTGAAGGAAAAGAAAGCCTACAGAAATGAAAAAAAAATTGCCAAATATATAAATAAATAGACATCAGAATGTGATTTAATATCTACAATATATAAAGAACTACAAATCTAATACCAAAAATAGTCATTTATTTGATAACTGAGACAATAAACTGAATAAGTAATTCACAAAAGATATTTATATATATCTCCAATACATATTTTTAAGTTATTAGATCCACTTAGAGAAAGGCAAAAATACTTTGAGCTTCATCTCCCCCAATTAGAATATCTATCATCAAGAACATAAGTAACAACTATTAGGGAAGATGTGGAGGACAGGAGTCCTTATGCACTGCTAGTGGGAGTGTAAACTGGGGCAGCCACTTTACAAATTGGTGTGGTGGCTCCTCAGATTTATAAACAATAGAAAACAGGTTTATAAACAATATAAAAAATAATTTAAGGGCGTGATCAAGATCTGTTCATATCAGGAGCAAATGTCTAAAATTACAACTTTATCTAAATAACTTGAGAAGAAAAGCTTGGTGCCCCTGTTTCCACAGAGTGAATTGGAAAGCTATTTCCTGATTTGCAGCAATTCAGTCACCCAGAGATGACTAAATCTAGGATGGGCCTAGCTATTATTCCTACCGGGGTCAGACCTCCGTGTCCTCCTGTGTTGCTATTTGATCAGGCATGCTAAATGCTAAATACAAGCTTGTTGGGCCACAGAAGATTCTACTGTGGTTCCAAAGAAATGTCTAGAAAACAAGGCAATGCAGGGCAAGGGTTAGAATCCCTGCAGTCAGCCTCTGAAAGGAACTGCCTCTATAAGATTGCCCTGTGTGACTGTAGGATATTTTCTTGATTAGCAACTGATGCAAAATGGACCATCCCACTGTGGGTGCTACCATCCCTAGGCAGGTGGGAATGGGCCATATAAGAAAGGTAGTTGGACATGAGCTGGTACAATCATGTAAGTAGCATTCCTTCATGATTTTTACTTGAGTTCCTGCCTTGGATTCCCTTCATGATAGATTGTAATCAGGATGTGTAAGCTAAGTAAACCTTTCCTCCACAAGTTATTTTTAGTCATGGTGTTTTATCATAGCAACAGAAAGCAAACTAGAACAATGCCAAAAACATACATTGGGAAAAAGTTGATTTTTTCAACTAATGGTGGTAGGGTAACTGGATATCCACATGGAAAAGAATGAAAATAGATCCTAATCTCAATCACTGCATTAAAAAAAATATCTGCCTGAGAGACATTGATTATGTATGATTCCTCAGTCTCTCTCTTAGATAACAAATGAAGGCATCCTGGGCAAGAGAAATGTATTGACATACTGTGTGAGACCTTGCTATTACTATAGTTAAGAATCCTAAGTATTGACTGTATAGATTTAAAGTCACGGATGAAATAAATACTCATAATTCTGGAGAAAGAACAGCAGGGAGAGTGGAAGGTGCTGAAAAAGAATGGGTTTCTGAAAATTGTTGTAACTGCTAGTTAGTAGCCTATGTTGTTCCCTTGCATACAGAAAAGCAGATATAGCATATCAGTACCTTGCTCAATCCACATCAGAAAAGTTTTACTAGGAAAAGACAGGAATTAACACAGAGACCCACAACTGGACAATATGCAAAGATTGAGAGACATTGGGACACTCAGTCCTAAATGGGATGTCTTCATTAACTCTCTCCCCTCAAGACAGGGATCAATGCAGAAGAGGAGGCAGAAAGATTGCAGAAGTCAGAGGTAATGAATGACTCCAAGAAAACTGTCTTCAAGGCACAGGGCAGATGTGCATATGAACACATAGAGAAGGTGGCAGCCTGCACAAACTTGCATGGATTCAAGCCAGATAGTGTTTCGTCACTGAGAGGGAAAATGCAAATGAATTCCCACAACTAAACAAGAAGCTATGTGCAACTGATGCCCACTAGAAAAGGAAAAGTCAGTTTTCTCTAGTGAAATGGCACTGGGCATTTATCAACCACATTCCAGGGTAGGTCCCATGCCCAGGAATAATTGGCCAACAAACAAGGAACTCCATCTGTGTGTGTGTCTGTGTGTGTATGTTTGTGTGTGTGTGTGTGTGTGTGCCTGTGTATGTGTGTGCATGTGTGTGTGTGTGTGCGTGTGTGTGTGTGTGTGTGTGTGTGTGCGTGTGTCTGTGTGTCTGTGTGTGTCTGTGTGTGTCTGTGTGTGTGTGCTTGAGTGTGTGCACCTATGTGTCTGTGTGTCTGGACTACTTTTATTTCCTTTTGTTTTTCTTGGGACTTTTTGTCTCACTAGTGTTTTGTTTTGTTTTTGTTTTTCTTTCTTTTTGATATGTATATGTGTTTTATTTGCTTTCTGGTTGAGAGATAACATGAAGTTGAGTGGGTATGAAGGTGGGAGATCTTGGAGCACTTGGGGAAAACATGATAAAATATGTACGTTTAAAAAATAGAAAAGCAGATAAACCTGAA
Organism: Cricetomys ansorgei; assembly: GCA_026225945.1. Taxonomy (NCBI): domain Eukaryota; kingdom Metazoa; phylum Chordata; class Mammalia; order Rodentia; family Nesomyidae; genus Cricetomys; species Cricetomys ansorgei. The sequence continues at coordinate 3,551,834 of JAMJFZ010000181.1, read as the reverse complement.
GGTCTCTAATGATGGGAGGGGTTTGGAGGATGGAATTTATGAGGCTTTGGGTGGCTACAAACGTGAGTGGAGCTTTCGATACAGAAACCTAGAGAAAAATCAAGTTGAAGAAGGTATGTTCAGTACCAGACACCTAGAGTCTCAGATGCTTGGGAAGCTGAGAATGAGCTCAAGGCCAAAACAATACTATAAGAATCCACTAAAGAAGAAGGAGGAGGAGGAGGAAGAGGAGGAGGAGGAGGAGGAGGAGGAGGAGGAGGAGGAGGAGGAGGAGGAGGAGGAGGAGAAGAAGAACGAGGAGGGGGAGGGGAAGGAGAAGGAGAGGGGAGAGGGAAGGGGAGGGGGAGGGGGAGAAGAAAAGAATACATAAAATTAAAAAAAAAAAATCCTGAAACTCCCAATGTACTGGAATTGAGCAGGTTTCCATACAGATTTGATAACTGTAACTATGCCGTATGTGGCAGTATTTGAAAGTGGGACTGTTGCTTATGAGTGCTAAGTGGGTGTTTTGAGAAACTAAACTTGGTTGCTGAGGAATCCCCAGAGGAGACCGATGTGTATATTAGTGATTTGGTAACAGCACAGGATGATGCTATGGGCCGTTACTAGAACCATGGAGAGTAAATGGATCTTGATTCAGGACATTGGTATTAGGATGAGAAAGAAAAATATTTACAACCTAAGGGGTGAAAGTTCAGCACTGAGTGACAGACTGCACGACAAAGATACTAAAGAAGTAGTCCAGGATGATTTTTGACTTGGGTGAGCAAAAGTGAAACTTCTACATAGAAATTTAAGGATGAAATCAGGATATATAGACTAGAGAGAAGGAAGAAGGGCAGGGTTGTGATATATTCAGTACTGAATCTAAAATACTTTGAAACAATGATATCAGCAGGGTCTCCTTCTTTATTGGAACAGAAAAGGGTATGCTCTTCCAATTTCCAATAAAAATAAAATCTCTGACTCCCTCACATCCGTCCTGTTACAGTTTATTTTTATTCGGTTTTCATAATTAAATGTTCTACCAGTATCATCTCCTCCCATTCACTTTCCTTTTACTGTTCCATACTTCTTCAGTTTTGTGTCCTGACTCACCCACCACTCCATCAGGGCAGCGGCGTCCAAGTCAGTGGTGGCTTCTGTGATGTAAACCTTTATGGGAAATTTTACATCTTTGACTCAATGTCACAGTAGCACTGTCACAATGAAATCCATTATTTGTACTTTCATTGAAAGAATTTAAAATGATTTTAAAAGATTAAAACAAAAAATCAACACAGTAAAATATACTGAAATATATAACATTTATAAGAAGCTCTTGAATGGGGAGATTTGTTACTGACAAAACCTTCATCAGGGATCAGGGATCTGGGCTTTGTCTACTTTTCACTGTTACAACCACACATTTCTTCATGCCTTGTCTCATGGGTTTCAAGACAGCCAGAGCATCACAAGCTTCAGTTCAGTTTGAAAGAAACAGACAGGCAAAGGCACAGAATTGGATACTTTCAGTTCAAAGGCTTTGTCATTTTCTCCTGAGCAGGGTGAATTTTCGCTGATGTCTCCCCTATGAGAACTGTGCCATCTGCTTCCCATTAGTGAAAAGCTGACTTTTCAGGTTCATTACTGACACAGACAAAAATCAGGTTGTGTTACGGTCAAAACAAACCCATGGGTAATGTGTAAGCATGTGACCATACCTACCATGTTCTTATGCTAGAGTAGATCAAAGAGCGTCAAGATAGATTCAAAAAGAAAAAAGTAATGGAGCCAAAATAAAATGTCAAAAGACAAAAACAAGCAGCTTTGAATGAACCAAAACCAACTAACAAATAGATGCTCAGCCACAACAGTAAAGGGAAATGGAAATGAAAGTCAAATTTGGATGCATTTCACATTTCTGAAAATACTGTGTCGGTAAAATAGTAAATGGAAACTTTAAAAATTCATTGGGGAGGTCAACTGCTTTTTTTATTGCATCTCTTATGGTTTTGAAATTCTAACATAATTACATCATTACTCCCATTAATCCCTTTCCTCCCTCCAATCCCTCCCATATGCCCTTCTCTACTCTCCTGATTCATGGCCTCTTTCCTCATTAATTGTTATTGCATGCAAGTATGTATATATATTTAGAAATATACTATAATAACCTGTTTTGTATGTATATATACACACACAGGGCTAAACATTTGATCTTGGATAACCAATTGGTGTGCTCTTCCCAAAGGAAGACTATTTCTCCCGCTCCTCAGATTCCTTAGCAATATTTAGCCATTTTTGAAAGACCCTACATACTACCATCCGCATACTGATGGGAATACATAACATTTGATTACTAATACTCATAAGGAAGCATTTCAAAAATAGCAACAATAGCAACATGCATTAACAACTTACATGGCTCTCAAAAGGACAAGCAAATTTTGACACAGTCATACATTAAACTGCTAAACTCAGCACAAATGAATTCACAATGCCTAATTATTCATTATAAACAAATCACAGACCTGCTGGTTGAAGCCTTCCATACTCAAGCACTCAAACAGGTATAAAAGTCTGATGGACGAGTCAAAATGCTATCTGCATATTTAGCAAAAATAAAAAAATAGATGAAACTAAAAAGTAATTAATTACATTAGTCGTTTCCTACTTCCTCTCTAGGGTAAAAGTAAATAAAAATTTTACTTCTTAAATATATAGTAAAGGCATGAATTTTACTTATATACACTCCAGGAAATTTTATCTAGACATAGATACATATAAATAAATAAGTATATATGCATATAATAGTGTATCAATATAATGTATATATATATGTCTTTTATGTAACTGTGAATGTATGCAGTACTTCATTATAATGAAATAATAACTAGAAAGCTGGTGATTATTTTAATTTTTTACATAAGTCAGGATCAGAAAAAAATCAGAGAGGAAAAACTGTAAAATAGTGAAGCTAACAAATGATTTGGTATTAAAACTAGTTTGAAACTCATCCTTTCCTCTGATCAAACTGTTTTGAAATCTTGATACTATTTTGTCTGTTTCAGGCATGTTTGAGAAGATGATAGGAACAAAATACAGAGAAAGGCTTTAGCTTTTGATATAAAAAGGTATTCTAAGACAAAAGTTTAAAAACGTCTTTGGGGTGAATGTACTTTTGAACTGACCAATGTGATACCCGCCATGGAGCTTTGAAGCCATGTTGTAGATGGTTGCATTTCTCCCTGAGCTGTTTCCTGGATTCTACAGAAAATGAGCACATATGATTACTCTTCTGCATTATCTAAGTGGGTGCTAGGTACTGCTAAGTCAAATTGTGGCACTAAGCAGCAGGACATCTCTATCCACTGAGGCTGTGGCATTCAGTAAGTTGACGATATAAAATTATCCAATAAGGTTGACAACAGGAAAGCCACCACTGACAGCTACCCTGATGAAGATGGCGGGTGAGTTAGGAAAGGAAACTGAAAGAACACGGAGAGGTCAAAGGCATGTGACTGGGAACAGATGCTACAGGTAAGTGACTTAACTAGGAAAAACAGAATTAAATATGAGCTGATAGCAGGAGACATGCCATGGAAATTAGAAGAGCATGCCTTTTCCTGGTGAAATAAAGAAATAAATACTGTTGATATTACACAATACTTCAAATTCAATATAAAATGCATTATAATCCTGCTCTTCTCCCTTCTCTCCTGTCAATGTGTCCTGAATTCATCCTTGAATTCCTATGTGAAGGCTTTGCCTATGCTCACCTAAGTCAAAGTCATCCTAGGCAACTACTTTTTTTGTTGTTCAGTCTGTCATTCAATGTTGAACTTTCACCCCTTAGGTCATAAATACTATTCTTTCTCATCCTAATACCAATATCCCGAATCAAGTTTCATTTACTCTCCATGTGTCTGGTGATGGCCTATAACATTGTTCCGTGTGAATACTGGCACACTGCACTATTGCAGTTATTCAATGTTAACCTAAACCTGCTCCATCCCACTGGGAGTTTCTGGAGCCAACCAAAGCCTTATAAAGTATTCATTCAATCAACCACATTTCATTATCAGGGTCCTTCAGGGATATCTACACTTTTATAAGAAAGAACAATATAGATTACTGATAGTTACAATTATTAGTAACACCCTCCGTGTGTGTGTGTGTGTGTGTGTGTGTGTGTGTGTGTGTGTGTGTGTGTCCCTCCTGCCCTGTTGCCCTCCCTTCCCCTCCTTTTTCTTTTGAGACAGAGTCTTTCTATGTATTCCTGGCTAGTCTGGTAAACATTCTATAACCCAGTTTATCTCAAGCTCATGGATTTCCCACCTCAGCCTCTCCTGCCCCCAAATTGTATTTATTGCACCTAAGACATTAAATCCATATAATCAATGCTCCAGTCTCCTAACCACAATAATAGCAAGGTCTCACAGCATTTCAGCACATGCCTCTTGTGCAGGAAACGTTCATTTGCTATCAAAGCGAGAGAATAAGGAATCTCATGCAATCAATGCCCCTCTTGGGGATTTTCTTTAATCCTCCCAGCTCTCAGAAAAAAAGAGACATGTCAATATATCATCATATGAATTTTTACAGAATTTTATTTTACGGCCTTAGTAAAGATGACATTTCTAAACTATCCAGGAAAGAAATTAGAGCTACAGTGCAAAGGCAGCTCAGTTCTGATTGTAACCCCTGGCAGGGATAATGTGTTAATGCAGAAGAGGTAGATAGAGACCTGTATGTACATAGTGTACATACAGGAGTGTGTATAGACACAAAAGACTAATTGAAGTTCATCTCAGTGTAAGAAAAAGCAAAACCAGTGTGTAAACAAGGCATGTTGGAATAGTTGTTAGCAATGCAGATGTGCTTAGACAGAGAGAGGCCTTACAGTGTTCCTGCTGCACTGATTCCACACCTCTAGAACTCTTCTTTCAGTGACTCTATACCAGCACCAATGAAAAAGGGAAGACCAAAGTTTGGAAGCATGCCTTGATACTTCTGGGTTATTTATGGCTATCACTTAATAAAACCGAAGTTTGGTGAAGTGTGTTGCAATATTGAAACCTAACTCACCTGTCCCCGGTTCATCAACTCTGTCCAACACCTTCACACCACACAGGTGACATCAGGATCCCTACCTCGTAAGTGCAAGGCCCTGATCTGGATGCTTTATGGAAGTTATTTCACTTAAACATCACAAGAAGAACTCAAGGTATATACCAAGAATCACCATTTCTAGATTCTGAATGAAAGTTCAGAAGAGTTAGGACATATCCCGGCCTGCGGGATCTTCAACCGAAACCCCAGGAGAAGGCGTGGGAATGGGATATGGGCAGGGGCGCGAGGAGTGAAAGGCAGACTGTCTGTCCAGTCAGGCCTTCGATTTATTGAACACATAGTACCAGTATTTATACGATTTTTGAAGTGGGGAGAAGAGCAGGGGATGCGTAAGCAGGTATCTGAGGTAATTCAGGTGAACTGGTCTATCCAGTGAGTTAAGAAATATTAGTGTCACGGGCCTCAGAGCGATAAGGAAATACTGTGAGATTTCTCTAAACTATAGGGGTGGAAACGTGAAATGAGGAAGCAATAAGGAAGTTAGTTGAAAGGCAGTTTCCCAGAACTGACCAGCTTCGGGCTATCTGACCTTGTCTGTACTCTGTCCATTAAGACCAGAGCAGAAACAGATCTTTTTAAAAGGTGGGATGCTTTGTGTTTCAAGCCAGCGTCCAGAAGTCTGCTTACCACAAGGACAAACTACCCAAGTAATGCAGCAAGCTAGCAAGAAAGCTCAGGTGTGATTTGCAGTCCACCAGAAGCTTTTTCTAATCCCATGCATAAGCCATGACTAACATTCTAATGAGATGATGAATATCTTGCTTTCTAATAGTAGAAATCAGGAATCAAGAGGAAAGACTTCAAATGAAAAGAATACAGAAATAATAAGGAATAAAATCTCTGTCCTCTGGTTTCCCTAATCACAGAGAAGAGCCTATGAAGTCAGAAAAAGGACACAGTGAGATAAGCAGGAAGGTTTTAAAAAACTCCCTTCTCATAGGCTGAGTGTGTGGGTGATCTGGTAGAGCACTTGCCTAGCATGCAGGAAATCCTGGGTTATCCTGTGTGGTGGTACACTCTAGGCAAGAGAATCAGAAGTTCAAAGTCATCCTCAGTCACATAGTGAGTCTGAGGATAGTCTGGACTATATGAAAGAAAAATAAATAGTAAATAAAATCTTTCTCAACCTAGCTATTGAAGGGTAATACAAGGAAGGGAAGGGAAGGGAAGGGAAGGAACTTTTTGATTACTGAAATAAGTATCATTTTTCCATGGATACTTGTTTCAATATTTTGCACCCAATTTGTTACGATTTAGTTAAGAAGGAGGTACTTTCAAGGTCATATCACATTTTATCATTGAGCCCCTGTGTACAGACAATCCTAGAGTCAGGTATAGACCCTGGTCGATTTTTTGAAGTCTACTATGTAGTCAATGTTCTATTGTGGATGCAAAACTCAGGTCTCACTCACACAGATGATATAAACACCCTTTTATATTAAAGACAAAGCACGTTCAATTATCAAATAGGATTCTTTAGAGAATACACGTGTTTCCCTTTGTTGGAAGCCTGCATAGTACCTCTTGGAACTGTGGAAGCTAGTCCTTAGGAAGGAGGCCTTCAAGCAAGTCCTCTGAGTCCTGTGTTCAAAATTTGTGGGGGTCTTCAGCAATGTGGACTTACTTTCCATCTCTGGGGAGCAACTGAGGACAATAATAGTAGTCCATAATATTTGGGAATCTCTTGAACAACCCTGACAACAACACAAAAGAGGGCTTCTCATGCCCTCTTAGATGGTCTATAGCTCTTGGGGGAACCATTGTCAGCGTAGACAGAAATTTTTCATTTAAGCTATATATGTATACACAGGCTTGCATATATGGAGAGAGATTGTTAGGTAGAGAGTTAATAGTATGAATCCTTATGACTTTTGAAGCTATCATTACTGTTATTTTACCTTCATTCTTTATTTATATCCCTCCCTCTTCCCTAATTAAAGTCCCCTCATTTTCCAAACCACCCCCAGATCATTTGTACCCTGTTCTTCCTTTCTCTATTGTTCTTCAATTTGACATCTAAGAAAATATTTCACACTTCTGCTACAATAGAACACAACATTCTGAGCATTGTTTACTAAGCGATAATTTTATTTCCACCAATCTTTGTTGTTATGATTGTTTTCTCTATTGGTTCTGAGACAGAGTCTCAGTATACAGCTCTGCTGTTCTGGAATTTACTATGGAGACCAGGATGGTTGACAACTTGCAACATTCCTCCTGTCTACCTCCTGAGTGTTAGGGTCACATGAGTGGACTGCCATGCCTGACTGCCGCAACTTCTTGAGTCCGTTGTCTTGTACTGAGACTCCCTATGCAATGATGCTTCCTCTTATATGGCTAAATAAGCATTTATATTCCTGAGAAGATTTCAACTTCAGGAGAGTTTCTGCAGGGCTAGAATGCCTTTCCTGGTAATACTTACAAATTGCCTGATGAACTGCACAATAACGAATTCGATGGTCAAGTTTTGACAATTAAATTGCATATAGCTGCAAACACTGTAATCACAAAACTGAAAATAAATAACACTAGAATGTGAATCCAGCTAAAGGAATGCCAGTGAAGATGTACAGTCTGAAGGCTATCATGGAAGACATTAATAATGTTTGGACTTGAGTTAGAGGTCAATTTAATAAATAGAGACATATAGATCTTACAATGTAAATATAATTACTAGCTTCCTCTTCTGGGAGGCTATTAAGTAATCTCTGACACTGTCATCCCAAGTCAGCATCAAGAAGAGAAGGATTTTGACCTGGCTGATTATGCACAAATTATTTCAAACTTCAATTAAGCTAAGATACAGAGAGCATATATTTGGAAACATCGAATGCTAACTATTGAGTAAGTAATGCATTTCCTACACAAATCTAAACCAAGATGACATACAATACTCTTCTACAAATTAAAAAAAAAGTCTTAATTGTTGGTAGCAAATACTTTGCGCAAAACAACCAATGCTGTATTTATGAACCAATAATTCAACAAAGAAAACATTTCTAGTAGAAAATATATCAAACATCAAGAAGGGGATTACATCAATAAAATAAGAGGAATAGCTTTTAGGCATAGCACCTGTGGCATATGTCAAAAAATACACATTTTGTTTCAAAAATCTATAACCAATTCACCTGTAAAATGTGCAGTTTCTCTAAGCCGATATGAAAATAGCAATTTCTGTACCACAGGCTTCTATATTCATAATCAAAATGGAACCATGTTAAAGCAATGACAATTTATCCTTTTATGGACATTTTTCCTCAGAGGAAAACACTTTATGCTTTCTTTCATTCTTCTGAAATTTAAGTGAAAATTAGAACACTTCTTGCCTTTTAAATTTGAAAGTACAAATAGCACATAAGATAGTGTCAGTCAAATGAAGGGAATTCTGCCCTGTTAAAGAGCCAGGGAGTCTGTGTCTGTTGCCAAAGGCCTTCCTGATTTAATCATTGTGATTTCATAAGTCTTGGGAAGAAGAATAAAAGAAAGTTTTTATTCCTGTGGCTGCTACAATGAGGTTTTAATGTTGAAGATATTAGGTCTTGAGGGATTTACAATGGAAGCCTTTAGCTAGCTACACCTCTAAGTTTTGAAGCAGCAAAAACTATTAAAATACCAAGAATATAGAATGGCAAGCCCCTTGATGCAAGGCCTCTGCAGCAGGATTTAGTGTTAAATGAAGCCAACCTATTTCTACTTTGTAGTTTTGATAGATATCCAGAGGGCCTTTTGAAAGTAAAACAAAATGAAAGGAACACAGACTGAGAGATCATTTCATCAGGAGACCCTTGGTTTATACAGTAGTTCAATTTTGGCAAGTCAATATCAGAAAGCTCAAGAAATACTAAAGAAGTCTATTCTTCCAAAACTCATTTCATCTCTCATCCAGTAGCATACTCTAATGTGTTCATTTCATCATTTCCTGAAATTAGACTTCACTTATATTCTTATATTTGAGGAGACATACTAGGTGAAAATCAGAACACTTCTATAGAAGCATTCATACAATACCATAATATATAAATGTAATATTTTACATGTACTAATTTTGCTGGGATGAATTAGCTTCTAAGGAAATCATTTCTGAATATCTATCCCATATTATGATCTAAGCTAAATTCTGATGAAGGCAAGGTATATTTTTACACATGGCCATTGCATTCTACCTATAAAAACAAACAATAAACTACTAATTATTCATTCTAAATAAGCCTCAGGAAGCAGAAGGCTACGCGACTGGGGATTTTGATGCATTTGACTCATTTGGGGCTCAGAATAATGAACAAATTGATAGTGAAGGATGATCAGGATCTATTGACAGGACTTTTTCTGGGGAGATGCAAAGCATGTCTACTCACTCCAGACAGGGACATTATGGCAGACCAAAGTGAGAGATGTCTGAGAGGTTGACATTTGGACAGAGGCTTAGATTAAATGAAAAAGCTGGTCAAGGGAAATCCAGGAAGTGTATGTTAGGCCCTGGAGATGACAAGTACACTGGCCCTGAGGTCAACTCCATTCATTAGAAATGAGGAACTGAGGGAGGAAGCAAGACCAACACATTTGGGGACTTGGTAGGCATCAGATGGAGTATAGACATTGAAATAGACAATATAGAATATTTCCAGAACCATAAGGATCCTTTCTGTTGCTTTCCATACCTATTTAATCCTCTTCTTATATAGAAGTAATACTAGTTTGTTCTTTATGTATCTATATACTAACTTCCAGAAAACATATGATTTGTATTTATTTCATCTCAATCTGTATCTTATATTTTCAGCTTTTTCACAAGGTTTTTATCAGAACAAAAGTTTATTCTTTGATGAGGTTAAGTGTACTAATGTTTTTTTCTATGGATAATGTTTTAATACCAATTTATTACCAATACCAATCCAAAGAACACCTTGTCTAAGACATATTATTGTGTAATTATAAAATTATTCCCATTATTGATTGAAAATGTTATTCTTTCTCCATCAAATTTATTTTACTCTTAATCCAAACATCAATTATGTGTACGTTTATGGACTTATTTTGTTTCACTCTGTTCTATTTCACTGATTTTTGTCTACCCCTCCATTAATACAATATAACATTAATTATTATAGATACTGAATCAATGCCACAGTAAGCTGTAAAAAAAGCAAGTTTCTCTCATTTTATTCGTTTTCAATTGCTTTAGCCATTTGGGGATCCATTATTCTTTATATACGTATTTAAAATAACTTCGTATATTCTTCCTAAGCCAGACGTGGGTCCTTGTGGAGAATGTGTGAAACCTTTATAGTATTGTGAGAATTGCCATCTTTACCAATGCTGAGTGTGTCAATCCACAAACACACCATGTCTCTGCATTAACTTAAATCTCATTTCAGTGTCTTCATCCATCAGTGTTGTATGATTTCCATCGTTCAAGTTGTGCACTGCTTTATTTTCTACTAAAGTATTTATTTTCTTTAAGTGATTTTACATAATGGCAATTTGAGTCTTTGTCCATGTTTTCCTCACTAGTTTAAAGCAACGCCACTGATTTTGAAGTTGTACAGGATTCTAGTCTTTGTTTGTCCTAATTATTACTGGGCACTGAAATAAAGCATGATTCCATCTGAAGCCTCTTGAAAAGGAAAGATCATATCATTACTACTGGATTCAGGAAGAAGTCCTGCTTTGAGCCCTGGCAGGGATGAGAGTCATGGCCCTGACTTGGCTTCTTCATCAACACTACGGTAGAGATTCTGGCATTTCATCACAATCTGGCTAAGATGGGTGTCCGGATTCCCACACAATCCCCAGTCTGCTAGCTTGAATAACAAAGTTTCTGAGGAGTATGGGTAAAATAAAATTACTACTTTCTAAAACCATCCACACTGCCAGTTGCCCTTTCCTAGGTCTGTTGGCCAGAATAAGAAGGCATTTGCTTCCTTCTGTTTTGTTTTGTTTTGAGTCAGTGTTGACGTTTCCAATTATTAATATTTTCAATTCCAAGCGTAGGATGTCTGATGCAAAAGAAAAACCCACAAACTCTGCACAATGTCATTTCATGAGTCCTGGGCTCCCATGTCAGCCAGCCTTCCTCTCTCCACATTTCAGAGTTTATTTGTGTATGTTTCATGTATACCATCTTCAGAGGTTATTGTCTTTAGTGAAGAAACACATCTAATCCATCTTCGTAGAACCGGAAGCCTCATGTTCCCATCTTAGAAGATGCCTCTGCTTTGCTATGTGGGAGTCAGATGGTTCTGTGACAGTTCAAGGGCATGAATCCCAGGCTAAGTTCCTATTACCCGAGAGAAGGCCTTCAGCTTCTTAGTTTAATGTTAAAACTTAATTTTTTAATTAAAAAAATACTTAAATGTTTTCCAGTTTACTTAATATTTCAATGTATTATTTGAATATAATTCTCAATAGCTCACCTGCTATATTTGAAGCAGATCTAATAGGATTGTGTGATGGATTAACTAGTTACAGGGGGGGGAAGGAAGGAAGGCCGTTAAGATAACTCTGGGGGTTGAAGTTGAATAGTGATGTTACTGATTAACATGAAAAAGAGAGCTGTGAGTGCTTAGAGGACCAAGAGTCTATTTTAGATGTTGATGGATGTCAATGTACAGGATGTCAAATATAACAAATATCTGGAGGTCAGCATGATGACGGGGACAGAAGTCAAGACCAGCATTCATCAGCCTTTTAATGTACAGCAATTATAGCTACATAGCCCAGTGGATATAGGCAGAGAATAGAATATCATCCACTGATCTCCAACAAATGATGCTCATTGGAAATAGTTGTGGAAGAAACACAACAGGAAAGGGATTTCTGTAAACTAAAATCTGTGGGATAAATCATAGCATACTATGTCTCAAGGTTCATATTGGAATACACCAAGCCCTCAAAAATTCTTCAAAGTTCAAGCCAGAAATTTTTCCTTCTACCTGTAGTTTTTGAAAAGTTCTATGATGGATTCCCACATGCTTCCTCAAATGAACTGAAAATCAAAAGCTACAGCGAGTTCAGCTCACTGCCACGCAAGCACTTTGCTGAGGCAGGTCTTAAAATATGCTAATAGGAATGTAAAAACACTAAATTTATTTTATGTCCATAAGATTCACATTGAAATATTCATCTTCAGCTGTGGGTCCCTATCTTTATGTTCAAGTTAATGAAACTGAAGGCATTTGAATAAAAAGTTGAAAATTTATAATAAACAACTGTTTGTCATGACAATTTATTACTGGTGTGCTGTGTGCCCGTGGATATAATTTTATGGTGTTTAGATGCAAACATATAGCATTATCTTCCATATCTGTAAGTACTCTCTTCTCTGCTGTCTCGACTCCTACCCTGAGTTGACTTCCTGAGCCCTTTGTTCCCTGTACAGCTGTGAATATGTCTGCATGCTGATACTCCTTTACTGTCAAGCCCTCAAGTCACATTTCTAAAGACTGGACAAGGCTGGCCAACAAACTGGTTAAGCAAAACCAAGAAAATCTCAAGAGATCTCTCCACTCCCTCAGTGGACACTGAAACCAGGAAAGATGAAGAAGGCTTTTAGGCTGACTTTATTACTTGAAATATTTGTGGGGAACATCTATCCCAGAGACACATCTTTTTCTTGTCATCATTGATCTAGATTTATTAAAGGTACGATTAGATAAATTCCACTTACAAAAAGCCAATGAAGATAGATCTCACTCTATTCACCTTTGGGGTATAATTTAGGTATGATCTTTCAGGTAACAGTTAAGTTCTTACCAGGAAAAAGAAAAAGGACTTTGCTCTCGGTGTTCCCCAACCACCATCCCCCTATACACAAGATAAGGCACCTATGAGGCCCTGGACTAGCCCCACCTAGATCCTATACCTCAACTTTAAGGACATTTTGTGTGTATTCAGGACACTGCCATCACATCCACAAATGTCTCAACACTCCGTCAGAGCCTATGTAATTACTTTGCAGAGTCTATCTGGTGCATCATCTGGAATAAGCAACTCTAAACTTGAAATGAAGTAAAGGATAGCTTTTTGCAGAAGATGAGGCATCACATCAAACTTGCAATGAAAGTCTATTTATTAAAGTACAAAGATCAAATGCACGTTATTTAGCATTTCCTGACTTGACTTATTAATTTTGAGTGTCTACATGGCAAGTAGCCTCCATGTATGTCTTCCTAAGCATCTCCAAACACTAAAGGTAAAAGCACTATAGGATAGCCTGTGTATAATGCTGAGAAAATGGCTACAAATGCTTGCTGATTGTGAATCAGAGTATTTGGTTTCAAAGACAGTAGGAGGGCCAGAATATCTCCACTGTGCACCTTTTAAGACACTAGGAAATAAGACACCAAGGGTAGAAGGAGGAGATAGATTCATAAAATTTACAGAACAGAAAATAGCTCAAGCCTGTGGGAATGAGTCCACTCAGAAAGCCCCCTTTCTGACCCAATGGTGTTAGTGCTTCGTGCATGGTCTCACAGTGTTATATGTTGTCTATTGTGGCACTCAATGTATAAATTACTCACCACATTGAAACTACTGAATTTATGTGTCTAAATCCTCCCGCTAGGTTAATCAGTAGCAAGGAGAGATAACTAATCTGGTTTTCACTGTTCCTGGGAATCTAGCATAATGTACAGTGACTCCTCAATGGACGTGTTTTGATTAACTAAACCAAATGAATGAATTTTTCGATGGAAAGTTCAACTGAAAGCAAAGAATATTTTCTGAACCATTATATGCTGGTCAATTTAAAGAAAACTCTTTTCAAAACTCTCTTCAATATGTAACAATAAGGACAGGTTATTTGTGTAAATACAGAGTATGGGCTTTAAGAGTAGCATTAATTTCATAAGTCATTTACATAACTATCATTAAGAGTTCCATAACCACCTCCTAAACTTTGTGGCTGAAACCCATGGCAATCCTTCAATGCGCTCTCATGTTTTCTGAGTGAGCTACTCTACTGGAGGCACAGGGAGCACAGCTTGTGTCTGCTCTGCACTGCTCGGGATGGAGAGGGGTAGGACAGGTCCCACTTAAAAGATTTGAGGCCGGAAATAACTGACTTTCCAGTGGCATCTAAGCACTAATTTGTTCATAAGACTGAAGCTTGCTGCTCACTGTTGACTGGACCTCAGCTGTGGATTCACTTGGAACTCGCTGTCAAATACTTACTACTCCTTGCAGTTTTTATGTTTGTTTGTTTTTCAGCACCCATAGTAGATCCTAAGATCAAGATCCTAGAGAGAGCAAGCTCTATTCCTTTTCTGCAACCTAGCTTCAGTAATCATGTCTTCAATCAAACGAAGTTCTAAGGAAGAGTATCAGTATCACACTGTAGGAAAGCATACAGGATGAGAGAGATTTCTACAGCCTACATGGACAAGACAATCTGCTATAGTTTTCTCTGGCCACAATAATTCACATCTTCAAATACATAAATCATTTTTGCCATCAAAATTACAAAGCTTATTTCTATTACAGCAATGGTTCAGTGTGTGTAACAATCATCTAAGTGAGGCTGCATATGATTCCTCAGCAAAGATTTCTTAAATGCATCCCTTAAAGGACCATACCTCACAGATGGAGAAACGTGATTAGAATAGGTTATGCATGTGCTTATAGAGCAGAGTTGTCCATATAAACCTTGGATATAGCAGCAGAATATAAACAGAAAGCTCTTGAACTTCCATTCGAAGGGGAGAAAAGATGCTGGTGTCACTGCTTAATTGATAGAGTGCTTATGGCACAAGAATGAGGGCCTGATTTCTCATCCCTAACAGGTGTACCCACATGTATCTGTAACTGAGAGGGAGACAGAGGCAGAAGGAACTCCAGTGCTCACTCACCGGCCAGGCTAGCCAAATCAGTAAGCGATAAGTAAGTTCAGCAATTTTAGGTCCTATCTCAAAAATATGGTGGAGAATAGCCAGGAAAATGCCTGTGCTGGTTAGATCTTGTCAAATTAACAGAAACCTGAACATAACTCAGAAGAGGGACTCTTAATTGAGAAGCTGCCTCCATAAGATTGAGCTGTAGACAGGTCTATAGGACATTTTATTGATTAATGAATGATATGGGGCCTAGAATATTGTGGGTAGTGCCACTCCTGGGTATTTGGTCCTGTATGGTACAAGAAAGAGGGCTAAGCAAGCTATCTGGAGCAACTAGTAAGCAGCATTCCACCATGGCATCTGCTTCAGTTCCTGCCTCCATATTTCTGCCTTTTGTTCCTGCCTTGACTTATCTCAGTGATGGAGTGTGATCTGAGAGTTGTAAGATGAATAAACTCTTTCCTTCCCAAGTTGATTTTGGTCATGGTGATTTACTATAGCTGTAGAAATCTTGAATAAAGATAATGTTCAATGTTGACTTACACGCACATACACACACGCACACACTGAGAAGCAAATTGGAAAAACACAGTAGTCATTCTTTCATAGAAATTCTGAAATCCATCTTGACATGTATTTTGTCTGTTCCTTGCATTAAACTCAGTACTTTGTCCTGAGTAATGTTTTTCCACAATTTCAAGGTCTGCTCTCTACATTGCCAGTCCTTTGTGTATAAGCTTGCTCATTAGTGAAACTCATGATAGTTTACTTTTAGTAGACCTTGATGAAGACGTGATAAATGCCTCTCTTTTTTATATCTTATTTCCTTTTGTCCAGGTAGTGGTCCTTTCATGAAAAGAAAGTGATCAAAATTCCTGTGAGATGTTCTATGAAATTTTTGCACATCCAAGCATAGATATCACCTCATGAGCTTCTCTCTACTTGGACCTGATAAAAGGTTGGTGTGGTTGGACAGGTATCAGTCTTATCAGTCAGTTCAGAGATCTAGGCACAGCTTTAGTATGTGTCGGAGTTCCAAGTCTATGAAGCTCAATCATATACCTTTCTGAGGCTTTAGGAAGTGGTTACCCAGTCAGACTCTTGGCTTTATTTTTATCACAATTTTCTGACAGTGTCCTGGGTTGGATACAGCTAGAAAATTATATAATTATCTATTTGAAGAGGTGAAAATCAAGAAGGGTTATTTTAAAATGCAATGGATTGTGGACCCTTTGCATTTAACAGTCTTTTCTTCAAGGTCTCTCCTTTCTGTCATATTTTATCATGAGCTCCAAGAAGAAGCCCAGTGGTATCCCCAATATGCTACCTGGCAAGAACTTTAACTAGATCATAAAATTCATTAGATACACTTACTACTTCCATGTACCACAGGCGCCAATGCTACCAAACTTTCATCCTTAGATTTCAGGGGTTCCTTCACTTCTAGTTCTCAGAAACGTTTGATGCCTTCTTTGTATTGCTAACCAATGGCTTCAGTGTGACCATTTGTGCTTCCACCAAGCTAACTTACTCTAAAGTCATTCAGGCTTCATCTAGCTCTTCCTGAAGGACTACCAAGCTTTAACGATCCGTCTCCTTAGTGTCCTTCCATCTCCATTCTTCCATTCAAGCAGAGCCACCTACTGAGTTGTTTAGCTTAGTTGGGTCCCTATTCCCATAGCTCAAATTTGTTCCTAATTTCTGTTGCTGAGCAACAAATCTCCCCAAAATCTACTGGAGATTTTTGTTATATCCCAGTTTCTATGCATCAAAAATTTGGACAGAGCATAGGAATGATGGTTTGCCTCACCTTTACATTGTGCAGACTTTATTCAAGAATTCAAATGCTAGAGGTAACTTGAAGGACAAGACGTGGGATCATCCCAAGCCTTGGTCAGTTGGATGTCTCCAGGTTGCTGCTAGTCATCAAGTGGGGTACTGGCTGTGGTGAGTAGTCAGAAAACCTACTTAGGCTCTCCTCTTCTGGACTTAATATCCTTGCATAGTTACTGGGATCAAAGAATAAGCTACACTGTCATTTTTAACCTAGCTCTGGTATTCACATAGTGTGTCACCAGGACTGTTAGATTTAATGACAGGTAACAGAGATGTAACAGAGAAGTAACCATCTCCTACAGCACCAAACTTCCAGTGGGAAAAACGTCTATCATATGTTATAAGAAGTACGAGTGGAATGGGAAATAGTATTGCTATCATTTCGGAAAAGACAGACTGTCATTAGTGTTAAAAAGATTACTATACTACTGAGGCCTATTATCTCAAGATTCAGTTGTCATGAAATCTCAAGTCTAGTTTCTTTGTTTGATTTTTTTTAAATTTTAATGTTGGAAAAAGGATTCAAGTGTTCTACTAGATTACAAAAAGAGTTGAGGATGGGTTTAAATAATTAACTTAATTAAATGAATAGTCTACATTCTGAATTCTTGAAATTTCTGCTAGGAGAGAAAGCTCAAACACAGCCCAGTTGTACTGAGCCAGAGTTCAGTTTTCAACACCTATGTACAGTGGCTCACAACAGCCTTTAAGTCCCGGTCCTGGGGAAACCACTCTGTTGGCCTCAGACACCTGCAGTGACAGTCACACATCCACAGACAGACCCATAAACACACATGAAAATAATATTTTCATTCTTTCAGGGAAGTTTCAGAAATACAAGGGATGGCTCCTTTGTTTTAGAAACTAACTTTCACAGATCCATGGGGACCTTGAACTATTTCAGTAAGTATGAAGATCAAACGGAAAATCAAGTGTGTCAAAAACTGACTCATCTCTTGGAAGCAACACAGGCATGCAAAGCAAAAGTATAATTACTACAAATTCGTTTTAGACATTTATTGACCTTAAGAGTTCAGAGCCTCTAACAGAATTCTCATCCAAAATGAATCATTGGTATTTCATAACTGGAATGCTGGCAAATTGTCACTCTGACCATTCTATTTAGTTCAGTCAAAGTTAAAATAATTATATTTAAGGCGCTTTCTCCTAGAACATTTCATGTGTTTTTGAAAGTCATATTGAAGTCTAATTTTGCAGGCTTCATTTGTCAGAATAATATTTCTTAAAATCTAATTTCTGAAGGGTGACATAAATATGAGATGCAAATAAAACCTATTAAATTGTACTACTCCTGGAAAGTAATATATAGCTCCTCACTGAGGACAGCCCCTATATCTACAGGTAAGTACTTTTATTTATCACAAATAGAATAAAGAACAATAAAGGAGGAAAAGAAAAAGAAAGAGAAAATCTTTTGACAACACTAGCTCTACATATATGTAAGAATAACTTTAACTATTAACCTATTTTAGGAATTTATTAAGATATAGCACTTCTATTGTTTATTTTTAAAATGAAACACATAAAATTGCATATCAGTAATGTGTGGCCCTAAAACAAAAGCTAATTAAGAAAAACACCAATTTAGTTTCTAGAGAAAGAGACATCACATGAATTTTTATATCACAAAACAATATATTTAACAAGTAGCTCATTATTTTTGAAAAAAATCTGAAATCATCTTATCTCAAAAAGAAAACTTTAGACACTTTGTAACTATTAAAGTACTTTGTTGACAAGGAAAAGGGGGTGAATTATAGAAATTTAAGCACTGTCTTTTCAATAAAGGGCAGGTTAAAATCCTAAGAAAATAATAAACAATATGGAAGACTCACTATATAAACCGATCTAAATATCTAAGTGGGAGAATAATGCAGTTGAAGAACCTGAATAGTAAAAAAATGTGCAGTCAAATTTGAGTAGTGCAGTGGCTATTCTTGATTGTCAGGTTGACTGTATCTGGAATTAACTAAGACCCAAGCTTCTAGGTATATCTTGATTGAATCATTTGAACATTCACTCTAAATCAGGATCATTTGAGGTAGAAGATCAAACTTAAATCTGGACCACACCTTCTGATGGCAGCCTATATAAAAGACATGAAAGAAGGACTCTCTTGCTGGTTGCCTCATTGCCCTTATTCTGTCTGGCAAGTTCATCCCTTCATGGCCACTAGAACATATTTCTTCAGATTGCTGATGTATGCTGAAAACCACCAGAGACATCTACCCCTCTTAACGGAATAACTATGGGATTCTTGGAATTTCCACTGAGCAACAGGCTTTGTAGGACTAGCAGGACCACAGTATATAAGTCATTCTAATAAATCACATAAAGATGAGATAGATAGATAGATAGATAGATAGATAGATAGATAGATAGATAGATAGATTCATTCTATCAGTTCTGTTTCTCTAGAGAGCTCTTGACTAATACAAGTATTGTTCAACCTCACTAATAATCATTTATACACACTCATAACCCAATTTTTTCATAATCCAATTTTAAGTCAAAATTAACATTGATAAGAGATAAGTTTTATCTGTGTCATAAGCATAGAAAGTTTTCTCTTAAAATTCCGAAAAAAAGATACTTCTTCATCTGTCATTGTTTTAAGACACTTTGCTGAATATGCATTCATTTTCTGACTTATTATGTGTCGTCAAAGAAATTCAGCCAGGTGTCATTTTGAGGAAGATAATAGTATTACTCTATTTCCTTAACACAGATATCTACCCACCTTCATTAATGGTATTTTCATGTATCTTTTGATTTTGAATGCATGCTATGGTAGACATACTTAACACATGCTGCCACTCTACACAACAGTCCATAAAATATAAAACATGTGAAAACCATTTAAAGGACTGGCATGAGAGAAGTTGAGGCAAAGGTTTACAAAATACTAAAGATTTAAAACTTAAATTTAATGATTTTTTTTAAGTATAGTGGATGTGAGATTTTGCAAAGAAAGAAGATAAAGAAATCCATTGCTCCTGCAAAATAATTTTGTAGCTGCATGCATAGACAGCCTGTCAGTGCGATTACCAGTTAGGACTTACATCATTTGTCTCTATAAACTTCCTTATTCTATCCTCAGCACCCTTCAAGCCTCTTTCCATCACAAGTGAAGGCATTCTGTTCCTTTGTATGAGTCCTTGAAAAAAAGACTGCCTCAACTATGAAAAGCTTTCCTTCCGTCGACTAAACAGGGGGGCACAGAAGTGAAGTACAGAAGAGCATGAGAATATCTCACTGTGTCCCTATAGTGTGGCTGAGGAGATGGGCACGGAGGTGACAAGTTGTACATGCCATGTGTCTGCCTTTGCACGTGTCTCTTCAGAGAACCACCTTTCAGAAACTTTAGGCCATCGTTACCTCATGGTACCGCCAACCCATTTTAATTGCAACACAAACTCTAATGCATATCCAGGGATCCTTGAACTTCCCAAAGCCAAAAGTCAAGAGACTTAGCTGGTCCATAGATGGTGATGGAGTTGGCCCTCTATATAAAGCCTAAAAACTCTGATGCTTCTTTAATGACAACCCAGTTAGTTTCTAGCTGCTTTTGCAAAACTGAGTATCTGAACAATTGTCCTATTGGATTGGATACTAGTGGCTTAGGATAACAGTGTCTAGGCCTTAGAGTTTAATTTAAAATACATTTATTTATGAGAATTGTTCATTTTACCTTTCTAAGGTTTTAGCTGTAAATTGATTAGATAATTTCAGATTTATATTTTATGAATACTATCTCCTACTGAAAATGAAGATATAAACAGGATAAAGAAGAGACCAGCCACTTAATCAAATTCTGGGCTCCTCCCAGAGAAGCCACAGTCCTCCACTAAATATATTTCCCTTCTCTTCTTCTTGGATTTAGATTTGAATGTAAAATACCATTCATCTTAACATGTAGTAAGCACACTGAGTATTTTCATGTGTATAAAAATGTATGTATCATATCTCATATAGTTTATTTAGTTAAATGAAAATATATAACCATATCAAGGGTAATTTAAGAATATATGTATTACCGTTGAGAAAACAACTTATTATTTTCTTCAGTTTTGAATTATTTTTTACTTTGTCATTCCATTAAATATTGATTTAAATACTTTCCATTGTTTTCCTGTATATTTTATTTTATTGTCTGGTCCTCACTTATTTGTGATATTTTCTATATATCAATATCATTAATAAATATCACTTGTCTTAAATTTTCCACTGCAAGTTTTCACTTTGTGACTTGTTTCTGAAGGTTTTCTCCACTTAAAGAATGATCGTGTAAGCTTGTAGATGGCTCCATGGTTAAAGGCACTTGCCATACAAGTTGATGACCTGAGTTAAATCTCTAGAATCCACATAAAAGTGGAAGAAGAGAATGGACTTTACAAAGTTGTTCTCTGACCTTCATACGTGGATTATGATACATGTACACACGCGCACACACGCACGTACACACACACACAGTATAATAATAAATAACTTTGAATCAAGTGTTCACTCTTCTGTAATGTCTTTCTGCAGACTTTAAGTTTACTTTTCCATGACTGTCTTATCTATTTTATTTGGATTTGTCAATAATCTGCTTTCATATAGTTTTGTGAATAAAGATTTCATCAAAAGTTTCATAGAACATGCACCAATTTATTCTCTAATTGACTGAATAATTCCTTATTCCGCCTATAAAAGTTCCACTTTACAATAGGTTAAATAGGAAATGAGATGTGGGCTTGACCCTTAAAAGGTCTTTACTACAATTAATCATGGTAGAACTGTCACCTCTGATTATTGGTAACACTTTGATGTCAGAAGCACAAGCTGCCACCATTGTTTATTCGTCAATATTGTCTTGACAATTGTTTTCACGTTTACTACTATTTATAAATATCACCCACATCTCTCATTTAGTGGGAAAATTAATGATTTGAGTGTCTTTGCTCTAAATCATAGGTTTGTTTTATGAAAATGAAAATATCTTAGACAATGAATTTCCCTATTTATAATATTTTGTTTTTATTTCTTTATCTATACAGCTTTCCCACATTGTTAAAAAGCATTTCGATATTTTAGAATTTAAGCTGAGGTTCCTCGATCATCGTTTATTGACTTTACTCACAGACATTCCAGTTTTGTGTTTTTTGTTATGACTGTCAGCTACTGTATTTGGACTTTCAATATGATTTCCACTAGTTTGATGTTACAGTTTCGAAGGTAATTGCTTTCATAGGCTGATACTTTATTTACCTGTCTTGTGAGTAAGTTAATGTATGCTGATAGCTTTTAAGTTGGTTCTTTAAACTATTCATATGACAGGTATCCTCCCCAGCTACCAGGAACACTGTCATGCTGCTGCCATTGCTGTTGCTGTCATTTGGCTCAGTGCCTTGATGAACAGTGATAATGCTTCTTCCTTGCCTAAATTTTCAATAGGAAACAATCCAAAGACACTCATGTTCTGAGTTTTTAATAGATTTTTTTATGAAGAATTATCAAGATAATGAACAGGAAACCAGCTTTCTAGACTGTATTCACTAGAGAATGACATTTAAATTACTTTTGAAAAGATTGGTCAGTACCATATATTGCATGGATAAATTTTATTATTGTTGAACTATTGTTACGTTTCTGAGATAAGCACTAATAGTTTATCCTGTATTTAATTTTTATTTACTTATTTATTTACTATCATTTCAATTTATTGTGTATGTGCATGTCACAGTGCATGTGTGGAGGTCAGAAAACAATTTGCAACAGTCAGTTATCTCCTTTCATCATATGGGACTCAGGAACCAAAGTCGGGCCATCTGTATTGGCAGCAAATGCCTTTAGTCAATGAACCAGTTTGCTAGCCCTACATCATATTTTAATTTTAATTTGTTGTCTGATATTATTTGTAAATGCTTAAAATTTTTACTTCTATGTAGAGATTGTTCATGTATTGTCTTTTATTAAATTAATCAATATTTTATAAGGTATTTAAAAATTATATTCTACATACCTGTACCTAATAGTAAATGTTCATTTTAAGCAACATTTTTCATAAATATACTATTTCAACAGCAACCGGTATTAAAAAATGGTCTTTGTATGTCCACCAAAGAGCAAGAACCACAGCATCTTTAATTTTAGTTTCCATGTTATTCCATTCATAATTAAAAAGTTATAAATGCTTGAGTTTTAAGTAGTAGTAATTACAACTAATTTCTTATTATTAATTTTAATTAATTGCTTACTTTTACTTTTAATGCCCTATATATTCTTCTGTGCTTTGTATTTCCGTTCTTATAAAACATCCAAAAGTAATCCAGCCTCTGTCTATAATTGATACATTTTTATGATTCAATCTATGTGCAAAACAACCCTATTTCTCTTTCACAATCAAATGTCAGAGAAGAATGACAAGTGGGGATGTGTTTATCTTAAAATGCATTTTCCAATATATTCTTACATCTCATAAATCCAACAGATTTTCAGCAAATCTAATTTTAATCTATCATTTCCTGGTGTAAATACCTTCTATTCCTCAGGAAGATTTTAGGGGTCTGCTCTTGTCTTTGGGTGCCCTAAATCTTATTACATTTGGTAGTGTTCAAAATCTGACCGAGTGCTTTAATAATCTTGCTGAATAATTTATATAGGCTTTATAATATAAAGAAGCGGCACCTTTACATTTTAAAAATGTTCAGCTGATATTTCATCTATTGCCAACGTACTGCTTTTGCTCTGTGCTCTGAATCTTCAAGCAGGTAGAGCTGAAACACAGGACCCATCGTCTGCACCGCTCCACAGCTCTCTCATTTCCATCTCATTTTGCTCTATCCTAGACTGCACTTCTTTAGTTTAATTTTTGTCATTTGTTTGAAAATATATTTTGGACTGTTACTAACTTCAAACTCACATTCTGAGTGCTTGGGTTTTGGCATGTTTTCATCTTTTAAAAAAAAAAAAAATTCATTCTTTAGCTCCAGGGACCATTCTGCTCACTGAGTTCATCAGTTTTGCTCTCCTGTGACTGATAATTTTATTAACCATGTCATGTGGTTGGTTGAGTGTTAGGTAGGAGCATCCTTTTGAAAGTTTGTGTGCTAAAGTATGCTCTGAGAAGAAATGATTTCCTAGCTGTGGAAGCAGGTGTTTTCTTCGGCTTCTCTGATCATTCCTCTCTTTTCCCTTGTGATGGCTTCCCTGCACATTTATCAGTGTTTTACTCACTCAGCTTTTAAAGTGATAATTCTGAGTTGGAATGTTGACTGTAATGTTTCATTCTTTTTCTTTTGAGTAGTGCGGGCCTCCCATTGCCATAACAATGAATTTCCTTGCTAATTGACAGGGTGCTAACAGAAAGATCAATTGTATTCTGTGGTGTGCAAGGTGCCATGTTTTGCCTTCTGGAGTATATGGGTGTACATTTAGTGTTGGAAATTAAATACTCAATAATCAACACTACAGCATGTTCACTCTGCCTGGAAGACAGAAGCATTATAACGGGTTGGAAGACTGATTCTGATGCTATCACTGGCAGGTCACACTGTGTAATACTAGGACCACAGTAAATGCCGGACCTTAAGAGGGTACAATATGGTAGGGATATTATTCTTTGAAATGAAGCTTTGCCTTTCCGTGAATAAGAAGCTGAAATTCTTGGCAGGAACCATTTTCAAGTGTCTAGTTTCTAGTTCATATATATTTTCTTTCATAGGTGAAATAAAAGTTACTGTTTCCTAAGACTTCCAAATAAGGAGCAATCTCCTCCTTTTTGATAACTTACCACAGTATTTTCTTAACTAGCTAAAAGCTCTGCTCTGTGTGTGACCTAACTACTTACATAAGCCACCTGATTATTAACAGGTTCCCAGAGCCGCTGAGATACAGAGAACTTACCTTAAATCTTAAGTAAGCTGATACGGAGCTTTCCTAACAGCTACTCGTCACAGTCCAGAAGCTTAATTTTTTTCTTAAGAGAGGCCAAAAAGTTCAAAGAGAAGAGCAGATAAACACCTGCAGCTCTACATCTATCTAAACACTTTTGCAAAATGTGCTATCGGTAATACATGTGCATAGTCAGGAAGGATGCATTTTGCATGATTAGCATGAATGCATCATGTTCAGACCTCGAGTAAAACAGAATAGCCAGGAGGGCCTGGAAAAATTATGCAGCTGCTTCTAAGATGTTTTTATTTACAATTTCATGGACAGTGCACTTTGCCAGGAAGTGTCAGGGGAAGGAACACACTCATCTGCATGATTGCCTCAAGGTCTCCTCTGCAGCAATGATCACTAATGAATATGCAATACGTATTTTTAAGGTTCAGTGGATTTCAGATAGGCTCATGACAAACAAGGCCCAATTGCTCTCAAGGCCCAATTTAGAAGGCTAGATTCATAGACATGGTGCCAGTTCTGACTGGCATATAACAAAGAATTTCACTAGACTGTGCTCTTGTCTGCTGAAAGCCCAACAAGATATTCAGGGTCTTTCTCAATGGCAACTTCTTCAGTGGTTTGGCATGAAGATACATGTGCATAAAAACAGTTGTGTAACTCTTAGACTGCTGAAAAAAGGAAAGAACCCTAACTTGTCATTGAAAGTGTGGAATGGAGACAACAATTAAATTTAAAATATGTATGGTTACGCACACAAGAAATTTTAATGCATGATTTTAATTACTGTATGCCTATATTATAGGAATTGGATATCTTTTATATAGTGAATTAAAAATGCAATAGATACATGGAAATATCCATGACTGTAGCCAATATAGTTTGTTCATTCTTAAAACTGGCTTGTATTATGATACACACCAATCTCTTTGATTGGGTATATACATGTGAGTGAAATTACTGATGCAAAAGATAAGCTTTAAGAGATACTAGTAAATATTTTGTCAAACTGGTTGCTGGTTGCACTTACAGTGCCTCCAACAGTACACATCTTCAAATTCTCAGACAATTTCAACAGTGGTGCCTCTAAGTCTCAGTCATTCTGATGAGTGTGCTGTGAAATCTGCCTAGCCTCCCACTAATCACCAATGAAGTTGTGTTCCTTCTGAAAGGTTCACGTGGTGTGATATTCTCTCTTATGAACTACCTGTTTGTTATGATCAAGTTGTGTGCTGCTTACTATACTTTATACAAAATAGTAACTTCTAGTCTATACCTTGCCCTGAGGGACTCATTTTATAATGCAAGGATTTGTTCTGAGTCTAAGTGCAGATGCAAAATGCCCACACCTTGTCTGTGCAGGTAATCCACCCTTGTCCATTTCCCACAAACCAGGAGGCAAAGATTGATAAACAATTTATTTGTATAAATATAAAAAAATGTTACTTATGACTTGTCAAATTAAACCAGAAAGATAAGGACATGCAAGTATATGAAATCATGTCATGAAAACCATATCCTGAGATTATGAAATACATCAAACCAACAAATGTTGTAACTCCTTCACCTAGATCATGTAAAAAGAGAGACAACTGTAGAAATTAAGAACTTCATAAATGTCTTTTGCTTTCACATATGACAGCATAACTTACCCTACTTAAAAAATTATTTATCAGGCAATTGCTACCTTATTTTATAGGATCCTTCAAGTAAATACTTCACTTATGATCCCAACACAATAAATATGCCAAAGTTCAGAAGAAATTTTACAATTACCATTTGAGTACATGGATGCTTTGAGAGAAATGTTTTATTGGAGAGCCCAGGTTGGACTAATAACAATATCTAGTGTCTATATAGGACTTATTTGGACTAGGAACTGTTTTTATTAAGAATTACGTTTAGTTGGGAATGGAGAGATTGTTCAATGGTTAAGATCACTCGTTCTTGCAGTGAACCCAAGTTTGGTTCCTAGTACCAACATGGTGGTTCACAATCATCCATAACTCCAGTTGCAGGGGACTTGATGTCCTCTTCTGACCTCCATGAGTACTGGGCATGCACATAGTGCGCACACAGGGAGAACTCTTATACACATAAAAGAAAATAAATCAATCCTTTAAAAATTAAGAAACAATATATATGCACATAACATAATCTTTATTTATAATCTATCAGAAACCCATGCTAAAGGAGTAAAGCCATGACCAATAATACTCCAGGGCAGGCCAGGAACAAGCGACTGGAAAGCCAGGAAAAGACTTCTAATGTTATCCTGCTCTCCTCGTATATCAGTTTCTAACCCAATCCTCTTCAGAAAGGCTCCCTGTGGCAGCTGATGGGAGCAGATACCGAAGCCCAGGGACAAGAAAAATAAATGGAGAGCTTGGGAAACTCCACAGAAGAAGAGGAGGAATTATGGGACCAGAGAGGTCGAGGACACCAAACCTAAGAGAACAAACCCTATAGAGTTAACTGACCAGCACTCTTAGGGGCTCACAGAACCTAAAGCAGCAGACATGGAACATTCCGGGTCCCCCAAATATGTCTTGAGGTTGCCTGGCCTGCTGCTCTTGCAAAATACATACAGAGTGGAGTAAGAAGATGTTTCCCTGAACCTCTTGTCTGCCCTTGAGTACCTTGTCCCCCTACTAGGTTCCCTAGCGCAAACTTGAAGTGAAACATTGTGCCTGACCCTGTTCCATCTTGTTGTGCCGAGTTTGATCAGTAATCCTAAAAACTGCTCTTTCTTGGGGAGAGGCAGGGGTTGGGAGTGCGAGGATTGGGGTACAAATCTGTGGGATAGGGAAGACGGAGGAGCTTGGAGGGGTGAAGGAAGGGTGGAAGGGTGTTGGAATGTATTATATGAGAGAAGAAAAATAAACAAAAGAGTTACCCTTATCAAATTACTATTGTTAATATATCCATATAGATAGATATAGAAAGATATAGATGATATCTATGTCTATGGATAATAGAAAGCAAAATATAAAATAAAGGTAAAAGGGGGTGAATTATTCATTCAAGGTCACTGAGTTTACCAAGTAGAAGAATTTGGGCCCAGGCAATGCCCAAAAGTTATGTTCTTAAATTTCTATTTGGCACATTACCTAAGGAATGATTCACAAAATTTATACCTACCTACCACCTATCTGACTCATTTTAATCACACGCTTGAAGCAGTCATATATGAATACCGGTATTTGCGGTGTTTGTGATGGCCTGTAATAGCTAATTGAAACAGAAAGCAGTGAGGTGAGGTCAGTACTTAAGAAGCACCTTAATTTTAAAATTGGTCTTGAGGCTTTTCACTGAACTCAGTAATGTTCACTTTACTTAGAATGTTAAGTTGGAATTTAGTGCTGAATTTAATGTTACATTTAGAAACTGCTTTTTTTAGGCTCCAAATTGTACAGTGCCCAAGATGCAGCCTTCATACTCAAGAAGCCATAAAAAAGTATGTGAGACGCAGTATACTTAGCTAACAGATACTAAGAATAATAAATACTGGGTCGATGACTAGCCGCACCTGGTCATGGATCATGCACATACAACTTAAACATGACTACCTGCACGTTTCCAGTCACGGGTTCTCCTCTGCTTCATATCCGTGTGTGACAAGGAAGTCAAGAAAGTCGCTGTGCTGAGTACAAGACCCAAGCATTCCAACAGCTCTGCTTACAGCTTGACGCAGGAAACCTTAGTCTACCCATGCAGTGATACCAAATTCACTCCATCTGAAGCCATTTTTGTAGGGATCTCCTCCTCCATAATTTCTCCACAATCCCCTCTGTTCCTTGGGTCCATTCAGCACCTAATGGCATATTTACTCTCAAAGCTTTAGATCTCCAGAGGCCCAAAGAATTCAAACACTGTCATGTCTAAAAGGCAGTAATACTTAGGAGACACACCGAGTCTCTCCGGCTGCAATGACAACTATGAGTCAAAGGAAAGTGTGATTGTGTAAAGCAATGTACATTCTAGGGATTGTGATTTCGTCTCTGTGTACACCTTTATCTTCCTCAACTTTTCCATTTAAACTAGATAGTGCCATTGGTATTCAATGTGTTTGAGGTAAACAAAAGCAATAATCAAAAATATTTTTCAGAGAAATGCATACACATCACACATGCACACGCACATGTTGTAAAGGTTTAGCTCTAGTTATATAAAACATAATTGTTCTGTGCACTGTTGGGTGTGAGGCTGCCTAGGTCTCGGTGTTTTGTATTGTCTGTAGTTGTTGGATTCATGTGGGGATGTTTGATGGCTCAGGATCTGCACGTGCTATCAATAGAACACTTGAGGAGTTCTGAATCAATAAAAACACCTGAGCTTGGACTCTCAGAGTTCCACTGCCCAGTATGGCTCTGGCCAGGATAATGGTTCCCTCTGCTGAGGTCTGGCAGAGTTTACATCTATGAATATGCCTCCGTGTCTCCTTGCTGAGCCTACACAGTAGAGAAACTACACACACAGACACACACACACACACACACACACACACACACACACACACATACACACACATATGAAATATATATACTGTTGAAAATATTCATTGACATTTATTTTCTTTATTGTGGAATAAGTCTTTTGTATATACAACAGTATATTCAGTCTTCTGTTTTATATATTTGGCATTATTTTGAATATTTACATTGCCCAATAAGCTATTTATTAGGGCTTCAATAAAAACACTTTTAATATCCTACCCACAGCATAAATCCTGCCTCTCATGAATTCACTGAAGTCGTGTTCAAATAGAATAATTATCCTAAGGTATATGGCTAGAAAATATGTTATTTATATATTAAAGCTGGTAGGTTCCGATTGCTTTATTTGATGGTGAGTTATGAATCTTCTACATTTAAGAGGAAATGTGTTTTCCAGCCCCAAAGCAAGAAATCTTTTTAAAATACATTGAAAATGATGTCTTATTTCCCAGGTCTATTTTAGTATACAGTAGTTTGTAAAATAAATACTCTAAAGTGGTTTGACTTCATAATAGTAATTGCTTAAGAACAGCCCCATGGTTAGGATTGGTATTACAAACTCTGTCTGGTGACCAATTATTATGGCCCCACTAATGCTCTAAAACACTGTCTGTAATAGAAATGCCAACTTCAGCATAGTCATATGAATAAAATATTGCAAATAAAGTATCCCACTGATATGCACCTTCTCTTATGAAATACGATGACTGGTATTTACCAATATATTTTCAAAAAATATATGTGCAAGATCATTGAGATGAATGTCCAGGGACTATATCTAAAACTATTGTTCTATGCCTTATAAGCCAATGTTTCACTATATAGTTTCATCTGATGGCGCATTCGTTATTAGTTTCATCAGACAGGAAGATAGCCTCACTCAGACACACCATCCACTATGCTTCCACACGCTGGGGTACCTTCACAGACTTTTAAATTATAGTTGAGAGAAGAAGCGAAGTGTGAATGAGGCCATAAAGCCAGCATACGATTGACAGAAGTGCCATGATTTCAGAAGCCTGTTCTGCCACTTCACATCCTGAGCTGTGATGAGAGTATACCCATTTACCTGCTCTTGCCATCCCTTTCATGAGCCAAGGCAGGGGAAAGAAAGAGACTACTGGCAAAACAATACGCGAGGCACTTTAATTTGCTTTGTCTTCCAATGTCACAATTCTGTCTCTTCCAGAGTGAAAATAATCAGGTGGCCTTGGAAGGGAGAAAGAAAGAAAGATTCACTGCCCTTTTTGGCTCTCCTTAACTGTCTTAAGCTTGAAAATCAGGAACTGCTTAAAAAAAAAGGTAGGGAAAAAAGAGAAAAAAAGGACTATCAATCTAACCTGCCAACTGCCAACTGCCCACTGCCTCCTTTATGCTCTAAGCAAAGTTCCCAGAAGTCCAGGTGGCATCCAATCATAAAGAAGACTACACAGGACAGAAAAAAAAGAAGAAAAAACTTATCCAAAACATCCTGCTACACACACACACACACACACACACACACACACTCACACATGAACTCACGTACACGGTGTCAGAAAAGATTTCTGTATAGTCTAGTTGCTGTAGAGATTTATAAAAGCAATACAATTTGGGATCTCAACCACTGAGGATTTGCATTTGATTGGTTATTTAAATAAATACTGGGAGTAACAAGGGTGTGAGCAAAGTGTTCTTTATATATGTGTGAAAATGCCATCGTTAATGTATGTCTTAATATATGTGTCTAAGAGACACCATGACCAAGGAAACTCTTACAAAAAAAAACATTTAATTGAGGGCTTGTTTACAGCTTCAGAATGTTAGTCTGATACCATCATGGCAGGGAGTGTGGTGGCACACAGGCACTACTTCTGATCCAAAGGCAGCAGGCAGAGAGAGAGAATAAAAAAAACCTCTGGGCCTGTCATGGGCTTTTGAAACTTCAAAGCCAACTCCCTGTGACACGCCTCCTCCAACAAGGCCACACCTCCTCCAACAAGGCCACACCTCCTACTCTTTCCCAACAGTTCATTAACTAGGGCCCAAGCATGCACATATATAAGCCTATAGAGGCCAATCTCATTCAAACCACTACAATATGCTAACAAAAGTAAAGTTGAAACAATAAAAAAAAAATTACCTGGAATAAACTTTTAAAGACATACAAAAGTAACTAGAAAATGATTAGCACACATGCTTGAATATTTTCAAATGTATCAGCCATGGGAATTTGGTAAGGGTGTAGAGTTTGTTTACAGGAAGGAAGGTGTTACTGAAGGAAGGACAGGTGTTTGGTTGATTAGTGAAGAGGCAAGCAATTATTCCATGGAGAAGGAAGAGCATATGAGAAATGGTACAGTACCCAACAGACAGAGTTGGCCAGTGTGTCTGGGATAGTCAATGACTGGATGTTTATGACAGTTTTTAATTAATCAAGATGGTTAAATATCACAGAAGAATACATAGAAACAGTCTGTAGTCACTGAAGGCGCTGAGTTGAGAAAACAAAAAGCTAACAGCTTTGCTTTAGCAGATGAGTCAAAGAGCCAAGGATTAAGGACATTACACTAATGATTGCATAAAATATCTCAAGAGAGCAGAAGCTGCTAGAAAGCACCAGCTCAGCAGTGAGTGTGGATGTGGCTGAGCAGGACTCCCAGCTCCTCTACCTATTAGCTTTGTGACTCTTGATGAACTTCTGAACCTCCCCACCCTCACTGTAGTTTTCTCTTCTAAAATCGGCTATCAAACTATACAGACCTTACTGAGCTACTGTAAAAAGTCAGATGACTACATATTCAAAGTTCTTAAAGGAGCAGGCCCATTACTTTCACTCAACAAAATATGGCTGATTAGAAATGTATGCATACATGTCACATATTTATGTGCACACAGTTTTTAATTGTTCTGTTATTTTTAAAAATTACTGCCTTCAATACAATAAAATTATGGATTTTTCCAACCTGTGTTCCTACTATTTTGTAAGATGCAAGCCAAAGGATAGGCACATAATAAATATGTCCAAAGAAAGTAAAAAGCAATAAGGAGCAGAAAGGAAGGGCTCACACTGAATATTGATTATTAAGATAGTGAAGGGAATGTGATTGCGTCAACTCTACATGAGCCCCCTCAGAACTTTGAGAAATGCACTGAGCCAATATCTACAATATGTTCCTCAGAAGTATATTAAAAATTTCTAAAGTTAAGCACAAGAGCAAACTGACAATATAATGCTGCTATATATGTGTGGAATCACACAGGAAATTTAAGAGGAGTTGGGAGAGTCAGCAGCATAGATTGGGAATAAGGCCGTTCAAAGAAGAGAGATGTGAATCTTCTAAAAATATCGGTTCATATAAAGACAGGGAGGTTTGCCGATGAAATCCAGACAGTGACTAAGAGAGGTTTTGCTACCTCCTGCACAAGCATTATAGCTACACACAGGGTTACCTGCATGCTTTAGAGCGAGTGCAACTGAAAAGCACAATGCCACAGATACATCAAGGTTCAAGCCACAAGCAGCTCTTTGGAATGTGGGAAGCTAGCCTCAAGAGATACCAGTAAAGGCTGAGACTCGGGAGGAACATGGTGGATATGAGGGAGGCCATCTCCACAATGCTGCTGATAGTCACAGCCTCACCTCTTCGTGTTCAAGTCTTCACTTGAAACAAGGTGGGAAAAATCAGAATATATGGATCTTGGCAACCCAACTGAGAGGTCAGCTGGTGAACTTGACAGCTGCTGGATTAAAACCATTAAGTGTGGTTGTGCTTTTGATTCGCCAGTCTTACAGTAACTCATACCAACAGAACGGTGCGTGCGTGACTCACTGCAGCAGGTTTTCAGCCAAATCACAAACTGAGACCTAAGTGTCTCTTACTACAGTTTTTATTAGCCAAGCGGTTACTAAAGTATACAATGTGAACAAGTATGTAATGGAAACAGGGTGCAAAGATGGGAACAAGTCAGTAATCTAATCATTCTATGTGTGCTACAGACTGACCTGGGTTCGGTCCCTTGAGAAATAAAACGACAAGCTCCTGTGATGGTCTATGAAGGAAGAAAATAATTTAGACAGACTTGGTTTAAATCATTTGTTGCTTTTCTAATGAGGTTTTCCCCCAAAACACCTACAGAAGCCAAGTGTGCATATTCATTTCACTGTCTCAGAGGTTATCTGTGCATAAATTAGGGAGGGTTTTATATGACTTTTTCATTTTATCCAATGTAATGTAAACTTCCTGAGATATTTCATAGTAACCATGGCAACTGCTTTGAGAGATGGTGCAGCATAATGACTGAGACTCCAGATTTGAGCACTAAGTGTTATGGGGAACACTGGCTGCACCTCCTGATAGAACATCATTAAACTGCACTTCATGCCCTATCTATAAAATGAATAACAAGATCACCATGTTAAAGTGTTTTTGTTATTAATGTTCACCAGTTCTCCAGAGCTTAGAATAGCAGATGAATGAATGAATAGTTCACACACAAACACATGCACAAACACACACACACACACACACACACACACACACACACACACACACACACTTCTTCCTAATGAAATGTGTGCATGTCTAATAAGGTACCTTTTTACAATAATTAAAACTATTAAAAGTGCCCTGCACATCAAGGGTGTAGATGGAATGTAGCATGCCATCTTGGAGCTCAACACTGTACTGGCAACAAATGCCTCAGGCAAATTCAGTAGTTCACAACCCACTCCTTGGACTGACTGCATTTTCAAATGCATGCCATACTAAGTCTAGCTAAATAAAAATCTTCATTTTGTGTTTGAATATTTTTCAAATACATCTGGCTGAAGCTAATAGAGCAACAGTGCTGTTGAGTTCAAGAAGACCATTACTGTTTTACAGTTCCTCAGTGTTGATTTAAAAATACTACTAGTATCCCTTGGGATCCTTAAAACTTTGACATTTAAAAGGAAACTTCTACTTGGAAATGTTGAGCGCTATGGCTTCTCGATCATGCTGCATCACTAAAATGTAATCTCTGCCTCCCTGGAAGAAGCAAAGGACATTGGAATAAAAAATGTACAAAGGGTGAATGTGCCCTGCTAAGCTTTATCTCCTAAAGGGTTCTGGGTATCATGTGTCTAAGTCTGTCTACAATTGTGAATATGTTTAGGCATGAAGGTCATGCTTCAGCCAGGACAAATGGACAAATACTGTCTTCTTTGTTAATGAGGAGAAGTTGAGATTGAATAAGGTTGCCTTTCCAGAAATCTTGCAATGTTTTAAAACATCAGTGTTGTCTTTCTAAATATTAACTTTCACTGAAAGTCTCTTAAGGTAGGTGCTGCAACCTCAACAACTTCGTCCGCTGATCCACCACCATCATTTCAAAGTTCATAGTAACATTCACGCAACAAATGTGCTCTGAGGAGCTACCTGGAGTGGAAGAGTAAACATGAGAAACAGAAAAGAACCTGTCTTAGGGTTTCTATTGCTGCAACAAAATACCATGACCAAAAAAAAAGCAAGTTGAAGAGTAAAGGCTTTACTCGGCTTACACTTACACATTGCTGTTCATCACTAAAGGAAGTCAGGACAGGAAAACAAGCAGGGCTGGAACCTGGAGGCAGGAATTGATGCAGAGGTCATGGAGGACTGCTGCTTACTGACTTGCTATACATAGCCTTCTCAGCCTGCTTTCTTATAGAACCCAGGACCAGCCTAGAGATGGCACCACCCATAATGGACCAGAACCTCTCCCATTGATCACTAATTAAGAAAAAGCTTTGCAGCTGAGTCTTATGGAGACATTTTCTCCTTCCTCTCTAATGACTCTAACTTGTGTTAAGTTGGCAGAAAGGGAGCCAGTCCAGAGCCATTGTAGAAACTGAGTATCAAAAGGAAGGCTATGTGAGTTAGGCCTGGTGGTACACTCCTGAAATCCCAGCACTTTGGAGGCTGAGCCAGGAGGATGCCATAAACACACACACACACACACACACACACATACACACACACACACACACACACAAATACACAGAATGATGATGATGATGATGATGATAATGAAAATAATGACTAAAATTAAAAAGAAAAGACTGATTTTCTATTAAATTCTAAATTGTAGAGTTGTCTGGAACTTTATGACTAAACAACATGTCCGTCAGGAAGACATAAACTGTGCTATATGTCCTCTTCTGTGTGTGAGTGTAATAACAGCTAGTGCAGAAGGCCTTTGCCTCCTGACCAGTGAGGCAGATAAGGCAGGCCAAACGCATGCAATGGGTTCATGAAATCCAATTTCATTTTTCTCCTTCTGAAAATATGAGGTCCTATTTCCAAATGGCCCTTGCTATTGGGTCAGAACTGGGTGATTAGTTTGTCACACGGGAATGGGGATAGAATTGATATGTGTAACACAGTCACAGAAGTTAGGAGTAGATCTATGGCCTCTACCTACTTTCTTCTGAAACAATTTAATACTTGCTGCAAAATTCACATGAGAAGCATTCCTGTGTGGAGCTCCTCTTATCTCATGTCCTAATTTGTCACCTAGCCAAGGTATAGTATTTTCTAAACAAACCACTTTACTGAATGAGCTAAAAAATAATATTTAGAAATATATTGGCTTCAGAATTTGATAAAATAGATTTAAATTCCAGACTCTTATCTTATGATTGAGATCTTTGGAAAGTTAAATAAGATCTCCAAGTTCCAATCTGTTGTCTGCATATTACACAGAATATCCATTACCATGCAGGCAGGACTTTTATGTGAATTAATCTAGAGGACTAAAATGCATGCTTTTGTGTCCACATAAATACATAAGACTTTACACTCCACCCGAGACATAAAATAGCTTCATGAATGATAGTTTCCTCTGTATTGTATTATTCCTAATAAATGTAATTTGTATAGCAACTAATAAAATGGCCAGAACACTGGTGTTTCAAGAAAAGGAAAGGATTTGAACAATCTCTGATTCAGCACCTCAGGGAAGTAGTGTTCTTTTCTCCATGCAAAGCCAACAGGCTTGTATCAAACTGGCCACACAACTGTCTTCACTGAAGAGTCAAGTTAATTTGTGCAGGTAAAGTAGCATATGGTACAGGTGCTCATCAGCATGGACTTTGGTCTGATTCTAGTTCTGCTGTTTTCTAACTCGAGGGCCAGCCATATGTAGCCTTACTACTGTGCAGTTCTAGGATCCTAACTCTCAGGTTCCTACTCTATGGAATCAGGGTAAGAGTATTTGCTGTGTAGAAAGTTTGTGAGAACTAAACAAGTTAATGTTTATAAAATCGTTTAGCACAGTGTCTGATGGACAGAAAGTACCCACTAATGGTAATTCCCATGATGTGTGGATAACCCAAACTCCTCAGAACTGTCGTATAATGGACATACCTGACTATAAATGTTCAATCCACATACATACTATGAATGAGAACATGTTACATCTGCTCAATCATTTTTACCACATATCTATGGAAGCATTGTTGTAATTGCATTACCACATAGAATTCCACTGTTGGAAAACATGAATGTGATCTGATATTATATAATATGAGCTTGAAGATTAAAATTATATGAACTGTAGTTTTAAAATACTTTAAAACACTAGGACATATACTTAAATTACCTCGTTAAAGAACAAATGTTTGCCTTTAAAAGGGTTTTGCCACCAAATTTCACTTTATCAATTACCTTTATCATAACATCAATTTTGCATGCCATAGATGCTCCCGATGTGGGACACACCAAGTAAGAAGCATGAATTCAGAAATAAACCCCAGGCAGGCTCCTTCTCTACACGGCAAGAGATTAGCTTGCATTTCGCTCATTTGCATTTTTCTTGTGAAGCCCAAGTGAGTAACTTTGAGCTGTCTATTCTTCAGGGCAATAGAACAGCACTCACTTTTTGAAGAATACATTAATAAATTAAAGACTGAAGTAATCAGCCTTGAACTGTTTTACTTGCCCTCCAGAAAATTATCTTCATTGCCTGTGCCTCCAGGATCTTTTGAATTGTCAGCACCATTCAAAACATTTCTTATGATTCCACCAGGGATGTCATTTATCATCTTATCTATCGCTTCTCACACTGCCCCTC
This sequence comes from Cricetomys ansorgei, assembly GCA_026225945.1. Taxonomy (NCBI): domain Eukaryota; kingdom Metazoa; phylum Chordata; class Mammalia; order Rodentia; family Nesomyidae; genus Cricetomys; species Cricetomys ansorgei. Next base: position 3,514,573 of record JAMJFZ010000181.1, on the reverse strand, counting down.
CTGCCTGAACCAAATGAACCAATTTGGCTGTGTAACTATGCATCAGAGTCAAGAATCACTCGAAACCTGTAACGATGGAAGTTCTAAGTTATGTTAGTGCCTCCTGAGCTGGTTTTCCCCTGAGCTACTTTCAGGAGGTTGGGAAACTATATCAGATCCTGCTAACACACCAGCATTCTTCCTACAATTGCCTCTCGTTCTTGAACTCCAATAATTATAGGGTTTTAACACAATTTCAATTTCCTGGATTTGGATTCTTGCTCCCTTCCGCCAACAACTAGATAGAACCCTGCTTCCAATCCAGATGGACTATCACACTCCAGAAACCACCCAATTCCCACCCACCTGTCTCTGAGTAGCATTACTGCTGGGGAGCTCCAGCTGCTGGGCCCCAACCACCTGACTTTAGCCTCAGAGCATCAATTTAAGCCCAGATGGAGAACAAATTTGCTCAATCAACTTGGACCCTGAGTCAGGTTCCTGCCACACTCCTTGGAGGCCAACTTTCCAGCTGAGCCAATTTCCCTAGCCTTGGCACTACCTATTCCTAACTTATGTCTGTCTTCATGCAAGCCAAAAATAAAATGAGGACTCCTTGTGCCACACAAACTGTCTTACAAAGTACATTAGAATAAATAATTCATACCCTTGGCAACCTAGCACTATGCTCCTACCTTCTGGTATCTTTAATGACATATCAGTGAGAAAGGCCTGCAGGGTACCACCCAATTTATTCAAATACTTTGTGAACGTTTCCAAATCTATAACGTCTTAGCAACAAAATAACATGGTATTCTCGACATTTGTGATATGAATTCAAAACAAAAAATACTACATTGTTTATGTTGTCTGTAGTCCTCTGTGGACCAGGAGGAAGAGAGACTGACTGTTCCTTGTCTCTTCCATGTGTCTGGGGTGTAGTCAGTGTCACTCCTGGAGATATGTCTTCCTAGCTTGCCCCATTATTCCTTTTGTTTCTATTTTGGGATTTGCTTGGTTTCTCATTTTCATTGTCTCCGTGAGCAGCAATATATACTACACACTTTCACAAAGTAGCAAAGCATACCTGGGAGTGTCTGTGGACTCCGTTCTGGAATTGGACTCACAGAAGCTGTTGAGAACACTTCTATGGTAAAGAAGTGGTCACTGACACTCTAAGAAACAGTTGTCTCCCCATTCACTGGCTAAGGATCACAGGTTTCTATAGGTCTAAGTGTATGCTGAAAGCACCCATAGCTGTGGTAGGAGTGAAGGTGAAGAGAAGACAAGAAAGACAAAGAAGTCAAGAGGGAGATGGGATGCTTTGGGCAGATGAGAGGAACAGTTGGTAGGGAGGAAAAGATTTAAGCTATGATCAAACACAAGGGCAGTCACTTCCAAATCTAAAACTGTCTGTTGACTGCGCTGAAAACCCACAACTATTTTTTAATCTTATTTTCATGATCATAGGCTTCTCAGGCTGGCGTAATTACCTTATGAGGTTTAATCAGCATTTGGGCAAATTACACCATCTCTACTTCAAAAATGTTCTGCCTCCAGAAAGAATCTGAAGCCTCTTATATTTTAACTCAAGGGAACTAGTAAGCTGTTAGCCACTTTGTCCCTAGAGAATGAGATAATTAACCTGAGTCTGTTGCATTCCCATTGCTGGATGTCTTATTACTGATTTTTAAGTCAACTTTCATTTAATTATAAGCTAACATTTGAGAGTATTATTTATTCATGGTTCTAGCCTTCTGCCAAATCTACCCCAAGGTTCCTTTTCCAGTAATAGCTGTCAGTTATTCTCACCCGATCAAAAGCCCTGGTGAAGGCAATAGAATGGTGAATATTCCACATGAAAGTTGATCTTGAGGGATTAAATATTTAAGTGTATATGCTGTGTCTTTCTTAGAAGTAATTTGCCTCTTGAGTTTACTGTCATACAACCACACAATTGTAGAAAGTATGGGGAAGCAGAGATTAAGTAGCAGGCCGTTTGCTTGGTCTGAAGGACAATGGTGTTAGGAATTGCTTTGAATTCAGAGGAACAGCTGGTACTAGACTGTAGTGACTCATTGGGAAAAATCAGGCCTTGGCAAGGTCAACAAATTGTTATCAGACTGCCTTATAAATCATATGCCAGCTAATTTACAAAAGTCAGACTCTTGATTGAAAGGATCATCTTTCCTCCTGGCCAGAATAGCTCCTACCTAGAAAGATAGTAACTTTTCAATGAATTGGTCACTGAAACACAACTGTATGGTCACACACTCGGACAAGTGGCAAATAATATGATTAAAAAAATAGGATCTGCTCAAAGAATGACTGTGTATACTTCACTCTAGTGCCTGTAATTCTTTTTTTTTCTTATACACTTTATGCAGCAAATATTTTCATCAATGCAGTCTGTGGCTTCTGTTGCAACTAAATATTCAACTCTTCCATCTTTGGGTAAAGCAGTAGTCATGGAAAATAAAAGTAAAAATGTAGACATTATTTGTTCCCCGATAAACTTTATATACAAAACAAGCAGTGTACCCAGTCCATATTACACCTATCCATATGATCATAATGAGATGTATCCCAACTCTTAGAGAGAGCTATTACCAGCCTCAGAAAGAATCTGAGAGGGAAATTAAGTTTCTTACTAGAAATGGTAAAGGAAAATCATGGTAAAGAATTTCTTAAGCCAAATTTACTATTTTGAATCTTATTTTAGTTCATCAAAGTTAGGTAGCCAAGAGTTCATTTAATTGGTACAAGTGGCAAATCTCATTAATTTTCCTTAATTCAAACAAAGTATTTTCTTCTAATCTGCCATATATTTGTGTCAATTACAAGGGTTATTACTTCCTGGGAGTATAAGAGAAATGGCCACTTCTTAATCCTCCTCTGAACTGGATTATTCATGCTAAGAGCAGGATTTGCATACTTCCTTTCAATATGTCTCTACAGTACAAGGCTTCTTTATAAACTGTTTATTTTTTCGTAATTTCAAACTCTTCCAGGTGGGAGGTTTTGTTGTTGCCTAGAACTTCCTCACCTTTCTGAGGTCATTTTCAAGCCTTTATCAAAGTTCATTTCCCAGCTAGAGCTTTTTGAGCTTACCTCTGGCATAACAGAGAGGATTATGATGGTGGTGGTGGTAGTAACCAAGAAAATATTCAGTAGTTCAGATTTCACCCTTTATCCTTGCTTTACTCCAACTTATATTGGTATACAATTGGCCTTGTTCTCTCAGATGTGAGTGAAAGAAATCTGAGAGGATGGCTGGCCCTCAGCTCTATGATATACCCTCTGGATCTCTATTGTCTCCTGTATTTGACCCCAGGACTGCTCTGCTTCCCACATAACTTGTTCGTGGGCAATGAGTTCTACTGGGCTTTGGGAACGGCTTTCTGATACTCTGTTGGAACCCAGAATACAGATATTTTCATCTAGTCTCTAAGTCCTCATCTATGGTGGCCTATTGATCTTGATTTCTGCTCGCCAGCATCAAGTCAACATCTCTGCATGACCTCACTGGGATACTTCAAAGAACTGTGAAATGTCAGAGTGCTTTGAAGACCATCCTAAGATGAGAATAGCCATAACTACTAAGTGCTACTGTTTGATGTGTCTGTGACTGAGACTTCCTATAAAGGCTATACAGCTTCTGTTCAGTATATCAGGAAGACACAATCAGCTCTAAAAGGTAAAGGACCTCTCCTACTCATATTATATACTCAAAGTCAACTACAAAGTTCAAATTCAGGAAACTAATAACAGCTTTTATTCCTTCTCTCTGGTTTCTCCTCTGCTATTTTCCCACCACCAAGTATTCATTACATAGTTTCTCTCTCTCTCTCTCTCTCTCTCTCTCTCTCTCTCTCTCTCTCTCTCTCTCTCTGTCTGTCTATCTCTATCTCTCTTTCCTCCCTTCTACCCTCTCTCCAAATGTGCTTTCTCCTCCCCTTCTCCCTCTTCCTCTCCTTCCATCACCGTCTCTATCTCTATAAAGGCCATATAAAATAGAGCTCTGTAGTCAAGTTTTACATGTCCAATTTATTTTGTGTATCATGGGGAAATGATGACATAGAAGGCTCTGTGTTTTGATAGAGCCTGGCTTTCACATGTCTTCTGCAAACTTCTGTTTATAGTGTAACAATACAAATTCACTTTCTCTTTTATTTCCCTCCTGGAATCTTTAAATTCTTCCTACAATAGATTGGGGCACACCACCATATAAAATATTTAATTAATTAACTAAATGGAGAGCTGTAATGCAGAGATATCAGCCCTTTCACAATTCATGAGTAGCTTTGATAGCAATTATCAATGTATTAGTCAGTTTCTGCCTCTGTGAAGAAAATATCTGAGTAAACAACCAAAAGAGATGAAGTATTTATTTTGATTAACAATTCCAGAAGTTTTACTCCATGGTCTCTTGTCTTCTCTGCTCCTGTACCCAGGATAAGGCAGGACCTCAACATCATGATAGACAACATGCATTAGAATAAAGAAGAATATCTCATGGTGAGCAGGAAGAAGAGAGAACAGGCTAGAGATAAGAGGCTCTTCCATAATATGCTCTCAGGGACCACTTCCTCCAACTAGATTCTCCCTCTTAATCCCTACCCTTTCTAAATAATACCATCAAATTATAGCATTGGATAATGATTCCTTCAGTGGATTGAACCACTGATTAGGTCAGAGCCTTCATGGTTTAATCACTTCCACCCTTTGTCCGAGCATTGCATTGGGGACCAAGCTTCCAATGCACAAGCTATTACGGAAGTATTTCAAATCTTAACAAGACTGTCTACCTCTTCAGTAGTTTGTATTTGAGATTTCGTCCTCACTGCATGCACTTGCACAGGTAGATGAGGGGAAGAGAAATGGAGTGGTCCTGAATTCCTCGTCTCCGAGAGTAAAGAGATCTAGCTTTCCAGACTTCCTAGAGTGAAGAGGGTAAGCATGGTACAAGTTGGTCCTGTAGTCTCAACACTCAGAAATGATAGCAGTAAGATTGCAAGTTGGATGCTAGCTTGGGGGTATATAGAAAGACCATGTCTCAAGGAAAACAAAACAAAACAAAACAAAACTCAAAATAATTTTATACTACCCATGCCATCACATTTTCTATTTGACTATTTGACTATTTCTCTTTGACTATTCTATAAGGAAAAAATTTATTTTATATTTTTAATTTTATAAAGCTCATTTTGCCAGAATACAAATTTTAATTATATCATTTAAATAATTAAATGAGTATGTCAAGTATAATTACCATTATACAGATAAGGAGATACACATAGACACACGCACATGTGCGCATGCACGTGCACACACACACACACACACACACACACACACACGCACACACTTTATGACAAGTTCTATCTGAGAGTTCATATGACATTTTATTCAATATGTTATGAATCATGGGTAATAGTTTTGTCCTAATTATATCTAGAACTATAATTTCTATAGATCCTTTTCCCAACTCTGATTATTTTTGTGATGGTTGAATCTTGCCAGCATTCCAACTCACTAGACAAAATGGGCCTGAAAACATTTTGAATCTTTCTTCATAATTTGCCCAACTATGCTGACTAATCCCTGATTTCGCTTTCCTTCACAGCTCCTCTCCTGCTAGCTCTTGCCATGATTTTGTTCTACTACTTGTAAATTATAAACTCTTCCTTTGTATTGAGTATATTCTGAGTTTGTGCCTTTTGTTGTATCTTGAAAATATGATCACCATATTTATAAGTTCTGGAAATGAAAGAAACTAGTTGGCCAGAAGCTACAGACCACCAAACTCTTACTAGTTTATTTCAAATTGTGATTTATTGCTTCAACATACAGCTACTGAATATTTTAATGTGAACTAATACTGCTTCTAAGACAGGATAATGGCCCTTAGAAGGATGGAAAAATTTTGTCAGTGGCTGTTATTTATTGAAAACCCTCAATGAAAATTTAAAATCAGTCATTTCTGGAATCAAATATTACTTCTTGGTGAGATACTGAAAACACCCACCCCCATCATCTACTCCAGATTCTTCTTCTGGGTCTAGAACTTATTGCAGTAGGTGGGGCCTGTCTTTTGCCCACTTCATGGAATAGTTTTTGCTGTCTGTAGTGAGGGGTCCTTTCTCCTTTGTTAAATTCCTCACACTAAAACAACAGACTGACTTCTCATTTACTTGGTAAAGAATGAGTAAGAATCAGCTGACTAATGTCTCATGAATTTCTGAATTTATTCTTTCCTAAGAAATCAAAGACAAACTCTGTCTTTTTGAACACTAAGCTATGACCAGTGTCTGGCTACATGATGTACACACGTGCTTATTAAATGCTATTCACAAACAAAGAGTCCCGTAGGATTTATTTTAAAGATCGATTTTACTGACATGTATATACATGAATACGCCATGTTTTTTTTCCTCTTAATAAAACAAGACCTTATTCATAAACTTCCCACATTCTCAGCCATAAAACCTTCCCCTTAGCAATATGATTTTCATGAGCAGCAAGGAAGATCTTTCCACTTCTTACATTTATTCGTTGATTCAAACTCCCCAGGTTCCTCTTTTCTTCTGAACAAAATTGCTGGCCAGAAGGAAGGAAAGCCCTTCCTCACAGTACAGTTTGAGGATTAAATTTAGCAGCACACAAGAGTAGACTTTCTAAATAATACCAAGAAGGCATTCCCAATTATGGTGCTTACCAGATGCCTTTTCCCTTCTCTTACTCTAGCTGTAGCAGCTGCCATCTGTCCTGCGACTATTTTATTAAGGATGAGACTCTACATTTAGAGGAGACCCTTCTCGGCCTTGGAAAGTCACCCCACTTACAGGACAATGGCAAACACAAACACCAGTTAGTTGCGCATGTGATGGGAAATTGTACTCGCTCCAATAAATAATAAAAGAATACAAATCGAACAAAGACTTTAATTGGAAACTCTAGTATCTCCATCTGCTCTAACATCTTTTACTGAGTTCTGATTATTATTGCTGGAGACAGATAAGCTTCTGACTAATCTGAATGAAGTGAGGTGTGACATTAATTGTAGTTTTTGACTCTTTCCATATTAATAAGTGTGCAGCTTAGGCATGTACCTAATAATAGATTTCAATTTCTTTTCACTTTTTTTCAAATTTCAGGACATTGTTCTATTTTGAGTACATTGTTCTTAAAGCACAGCACACCGTATTTACTAGGACTTGTTTTGTGTGAGACAAAATAATGCAGGCACACCAATCCAATACGAAAACAGATAGAGTTAACATCTGTCTTCCCAAGAGCAGGGTCAAGCCAACCTGCAGACAAATTAATGACCTGAAGTTATTGTCTTAGTTTTGGAAAAGCATTGCTGTGAAAATAGCACTATCTTTGGAAGAACAGATCTCCTCGGACAAATTTAAATCCAGAGGAAGAAATGAATGAGCCAAGATTTAGAATAAGCACCTAAACACAAAAATCTGCCAATTGGAACTGCTACTAATATTTTCCAGAAAAAAAATAGCCTTATAAGACAAAGCAGAAGTCACAATTAGGGATGGGCAGACAGTCAAACTAAGCTGGTTTGGATTAGGGTATACACACACACACACACACACACACACACACACATTTTCAAATATCTCACTTCACTGTTCATCCTTTTACACGGATCCCTTTACAACACCTGTTGGTGCTGAGGGCTATTGCTAGGATCCATTAGTAATACAAGGAACACACTCTGGAAATGGAAGGATGGTAGAGTCTGTTGGGCCAATGAACCAGAACACGCCTTAGGTGCCTCCTTCTTTTTCTCTTTCCTTCTCTTTGTTCTTCCACACATTCTCCTAAATATATTTGAAGAGATGCATGGTCTTAAGACAGGTTTCAAGAAAATCCGAAAGGAAGATGAAAAAGAAAATATTTAACATCTTTGAGAAGGAAAGAAAGTGTTTCATAGCTTGGGGAAGCATTATTAGAATTCTGTCAGAACTATAATGATATCACTAAACATTTGATTTACAAGGTCCTTAAGGGCAGGGGTGGAAATTTAAGGAATTTTGTATACCCAGAAAGTAGCACAGCAAATAAAACTCAATAAATGTTTACTGCTGAAAGAGAATATGCTCTCTCTCTTCCTTCTCTCTCTTCCTCTCTCTCTCTCTCTCTCTCTCTCTCACACACACACACACACACACACACACACACACATGCATACATTAATTAAATGGCAATGAATTCCTTCACTAAAGGAATTTTCTTGTTTCCTTGAAGAAATAATTGAAGCCGCTATAATGAGATTCAAAAGCAGATTAGAAGTTCTAGATTTTGAAAGTGGGAAAAGGAAAAATTGTCAATTCCAATTAATAACCCAGTAGGTAGGAAAAACCTAGGAAATTATGATGTCAATAAATACAAGGGGAAAGAAGAAGAAGAAATTTTATTGTCAGTGTTAAGTCCTATAGTGGTGTCAACTAAGACATGCTAAAGAAAGTATTTCCTATATTAAGCAACCAGAGAGCATTGTTAACTTCATCAAAAGCAATGAGTTGACTCAGTTGCTCAATGTGGTTAAAGTTTAGTTTACTGAAACAAAATCTAAATTATCTAAGCCATTTCACATCCTGTTAGTCTAGAAAACCAAACGGCCCATAATGAATAGGTTCATTCATTTAACAAACACAAAATGAGCAACACCAGGGCTATGGGTTTTCCAATCACCATATACCTGATTCACCGTGCCTCTATAATTTTTATTCATATCATTTTGTTCATTTTATTCATACCTCAAAGGACCTTCAGGTCCTTTGAGAAAGAACATATATCCTTGGCAGTGGTCCAAAATTGGATGAGTTTGAATCTTACACTATAAAACCAAAGTATTTGTATTTGTAAGGGCTCTGGTGAAAAGTCAGTCTACATCAATGTGTTAAGCCACTAATACAATAGCCCTCTAACAGTTGGGATATAAAGACAAATGCGTGGTTGCCTTTCCCATGTGAGAAACTCGGAGAACAAAGATCATCTAAAAATTCTCATGTTCAAGGGAAAGGAAATTCTAAGTAGCATAGAAGCAATTCTGGTTCTAGAAATATAAAAATGAAGAGAAAGGAGCTTGATACAATAAATAGCACAAACTGGAGAGAAGATGTAATATCTACATGACTAAAGAAGCATTGATGCTGCAAAAAAGCTGTCACAACACCTTGGCGAAGGAACCTGGTATAACCTGGAGTTAACATTCTGCAAGATTTCTCAAGAAAAATTAGTGCAGTGGGAACTCCCTGGACTCTATGAGGGTAACCCTTGCAAGGACCCATAGTAATGGGGGGGGGTAGGAAGCCTGAACAGGCCATCTCCTGTAACCAGGCAAGGCTGCCAGGAGTAGGACTGTGATATCATCCCAGCCACAAAACCTTCAACCTATAAGCTATCCCGCTGTCAGGATCAGCTGGGGCCATGGAGGGGCAGAACCATATGCTAAGGGAGGGAGCCCATGCCTCACACTGCAGAACTAACGAGGAACTGGAGATTAAAGAGCTGGTAGTGAGGGGCATGATCCCTAATGATATTTGTCTATGCTTATAGATCAGACTAGCCCAGTCATCATCAGAGAGACTACCTCCAGCAGCTGATTGCCTCTGCCCAGGGGCAGATCATGGGGAGCATGGGGAACCCCATGGAAGAGAATGAGGATGGACTTCAGGGACCAAAGGGATGGAGGACACCAGAACTGACCGGCACTCTTAGGGACTCGCAGAGACTGAAGCAGCAGACATGGAGCTTGCATGGGCCCCTACATATACCATAGAAATTTCCAGCTTGGTAATCTTGTAGAACTCCTAAAAGCTGGATTGGGTGGGTGGGGGGGGGGTTGCTGACCCTTTTTCCTGTCCTTGGGACCCTTTTCCTCCTGCTAGGTTGCCTTGTCCAGCCTTGATGTAGGGGATCGTGCCCAGCCTTGTTCCATCTTGTTATGTATGCCCTGTTCCATTGGTAATCCTGAGAGGCCCTCTCTCTTCTGAGGAGAAGCAGGAGTCGAGGTGGGGAATGTGGATCTGGGGAAGAGGGGAGAAGTGGGGAGCTGGGAGGAATGGAGAGAGAGGAGGATGGGAGTATGAGAGAAGAAAAAATAAATTATAAAAGAAAAGAAAAAGAAAAATAGCTTGCAGAGGTTCTCAATATTCTTACCACCCTTAATACAGTTTCTTTTTTTTCCTTTTTTTTTTTTTTAATGTCTAGACAGAATAAGCCCTCAGTGCAGGTTTATTTATCTCTAAATTGTTGCAAAGCACCTGGTAGTTTTTCATTGCAATTCCCTTTTTGCTATTCATCCCCTCTACTGTTATGCCCATAAATTCAAACACCCCCCCCCCATTTCCCTATACTCTAGATTCTGCTTTTAGCTTTAAATTTCACTTATTTCACAAGTATTTCCTGTTTTGTAAATTGGCAAAAAATAATATACAGCTGTCAAAAATCTAGTTTCATTCTATGTTTAAAAAGAAAATAATTTCCCAGGCCTGCTATCAGCCTTCAATTCCATTCCATGAAGATAGTTAAGTTTAATTAATCACAGCATTAAGCTCTTATATTTAGAATATTGGTAGTTACAGATGTTTAAAGTCTGAATAGGTTAAATATTCATTGAGTCAACTTATTTTTTAATTTATTTTCTTCTTATGTGTAATACATAGCAACACCCCTCCTACCGTCCCTCTATTCCTCCCAGCATCCCTCGTCCTCCTCAACTCCTATTATGTACCCCCCTCATCCACACTCACTCATCTCCCTCCCTACTTCTCCCCATAGAAGAGAGCAGTCCTCCAGGGGTCACCATTCAAACAGGGTACAACAAATGGAACAAGGCCAAGCCCCAGTCCCCATATCAAGCCAACCCAGCTGGAGGAAATGGGTCCCAGGGGCAGGCAAAAGCATCAGAGAAACCCCATATACACTTAGCCTACTGACTCTTTGCAAGAACCCCAAGCCAGTCTACCACATAACATATTTAGGAGACCCTTCCGCTTCTCTGACTTCTGATTCAGGCTCTGAGGGGCCCCAAGAGCACTGGTCCATTGACTCCATGGGGATTGCTCTCTTGATAGCTCCGTGCCCTCTAGTATCTGAAATGCCTCCTCCCACGTCTTCTGCAGGTTTTCCAGAGCTCTGCATTCAGTTTGGCTCTGGCCTCTGTATCTGTTCCCATCACCTGCTAACAGAGGCCTCTCTGATGGATACTGGACTAGGTACCAACCTATGAGTAAACCAGGATATCATGAGAAATCATCTCCTACTAACCAGTCTCTAGTTCCTAGCCTACCCTGAAGAATCAGGCATGGGTTCTCTCCCTTGGCATGGGGCTCAGCCCTTCCATTATCCCAGTGGGTCCTGTAGGAGAGGTGGATTGTAGATTGAAGGTTTTGTGGCTGGGATGTTATTCCATTTACTCCACTGGAAGCCTTTCTGGCTACACTAGATGGCCTGTTCAGGTTCCCCATCTCTTATTGCTAGAGGACCTAGCCAAGGTCTCTATCATGGGCTCCAGTGAGTTTCCACTGCACTTGGTGTCCAGAATCCATGTTCAGTATCCCTCCATACACTCCCAACTTCCATCCCTCCATGCACACCTGGCTTCCCCTTCTCCCATTCCCATCCTTCCCCAGCTCATCCACAATGTCTGTTCTGCTTTCCCCACACCAAGGAAATACACTTGTTAGACCCCCTCACACAACTGAGCCCTTTCTTGTTGTTCAGTCTCTCTGGGACTGTGGATTATAATGCCTTTGTCCTTTGCTTAACAGTTAATAACCACTTCTAAGTGAGTACTTGCAGAGTTTGTCTTTCTGGGACTGGGCTACCTCACTCAGAATGATTTTTGTTACTTCCATCCATTTGCCTGCAAAATCCATGTTGTCATTTTTTTAATAGCTGAGTAGTACTCCATTGTGTAAATGTACAATTTCTTTATCCATTCTTCAGTTGAGAGGCATCTAGGCTGTTTCCAGTTTCTGACTATAATGAACAAAGCTGCTATGAACATAGTTGAACAAGCATCCTTGTGGTAGGATGGAATGTCCTTGGGGTATGCCCAGGAGTGGTATAACTGGGTCTTGAGGTAGGTTGATTTCCAATTTCCTGAGGAATCACCATACTGATTTCCATAACGGCTGTACAAGTTTGCACTCGCACCAGCAATGAAGGAGTGTTCCCCTTGTTCCACAACCTCGCCATCATAAGCTGTCATTTGTGTTATTGATCTTAGCCATTCTGATAGGTGAAAGATGGAATCTTAGAGTAGTTTTGATTTGAATTTCCCTGATGGCTAAGGATGTTGAACAGTTCTTTAAATGTTTCTGTCATTTGAGATTCTTCTTTTGAGAATTCTTTGTTTAGATCTATACCCTATTTTTAATTAAATTATTTGGTTTGTTGATGACTAGTTTCTTGAGTTCTTTATATATTTTAGATATTAGCCCTCTATCAGAAGTGGAGTTGGTGATAATATTTTCCCATTCTGTAGGCTGTCGTTTGTCTTATTGACAGTGTCCTTTGCCTTACAGAAGCTTTTCAGCTTCTTGAGGTCCCATTTGTTAATTGTTGACCTTAGTGCCTAAGCTATCATTGTTCTGTTCAAGAAGTTGTCTCCTGTACCAATGAGTTCAAGGCCCCACTTTCTCTTCTATCAGGTTTAGTGTATCTGATTTTATGTTGAGGTCTTTGATTCACTTGGACTTGGATTTGAGTTTTGTGCAGGGTGACAAATATGGGTCTGTTTGCATTCTTTCTACATGCAGACATCCAGTTTGACCTGCACCGTTTGTTGAACATGCTGTCTTTTTTCCAGGGTGCATTTCTGGCATCTTTATCAATGATCAGTTGTCCATAAGTGTGTGTATTTATGACTGGATCTTCCCTTTGATTCCATTGATCAACATGCCTGTTTTTATGCCAAAACCATGAGGTTTTTATTACTGTGGCTCTGTGGTACAACTTGAGATCAGGATGGAGATACCTCAGAATGTTCTTTTGCTTTTCAGGATTATTTTAGCTAACCTAGGCTTTTTAATTTTTCCATATGAAGTTGAGTATTGTCCTTCCAAGATCTGTAAAGAATTGTGTGGGGATTTTGACAGGGATCACATTGAATCTGTAGATTGCCTTTGGCAAGATGGCTATTTTTACCATGTTAATCCTACCAATGAAGGAGCGTGGCAGATCTTTCCATCTTCTGAGGTCTTCTTCAATTCTTTCTTCAAAGACTTAAACAAGTTTTTGTCAAGCAAGTCTTTCACTGGCTTGGTTAGAGTTATTTTATGTTGTTTGTGACTATTCTGAAGGGTGTTATTTCCCTGATTTCTTTCTCAGTGCATTTGTCTTTTGCATGCAGGAGGGCTAATTTTTTTTTTTGGTTGATCTTATAGCCAGCCAATTCACTTAAGTTGTTTATCAACTGTAGGAGTACCATAGTTGGATTTTTGGGGGGTCACTTATATACACTATCATATGATCTGTGAATAAGGATATTTTTACTTCTTTTCTAATCTGTATCTGCTTGATCTCTTTATGTTGTCTTATTGCTCTGGCTAAAACTTCAAATACAATATTAAATAGGTATGGAGAGAGAGGATAACCTTGCCTTGCTCCTGATTTTCATGGAATTGCTTTGAGTTTCTTTCCATTTAATTTGATGTTGGCAGTAGACTTGCTGCAAATTGGCTTTGTTATCATTAGGTATGTCCCTTGTATCCCTAATCTCTCCAAGACTTTTATCATGAAGAGGTATTGTATTTTGTCAAAAACTTTCTCGGCATCTCGTGACATGATCATGTGGGATTTTTTTCTTTCAGTTTGTTTATGTTGTAGATTACATTGACTGATTTTCATATGTTAAACCATCCCTACATCTCTAGCATGAAGCCTCCTTGATGATGGTGGATGATCTTTTTGATGAGTTCTTGGATCCCATTTTCGAGTATTTTATTGAGTATTTTTGCATCGTGTTCATAATGGAAATCGATCTGTACTTCCCTTCTTTGTTGAATCTTTGTCTGGTTTGGGTATTAGCATGACTGTGGTCTCATAGAATGAGTTTGGCCCTTCTGCTTCTATTTTGTGAAATAATTTGAGGAGTATTGAGGTTAACTCTTCTTTAAATGTCTAGTAGAATTATGCACTAAAACCATCTGGCCCTGGGCTTTTTTTAGTTAGGAGGCTTTTAATGACCTCTTCTATTTCCTTGGGGATACAGGTCTGTTTAAATTGTTTATCTGATCTTGATTTGATGTTGGTAGGTGGTGTCTATCAAGAAAATTATCCATTTCTTTTAGATTTTCCAGTTTTGTGGAGTTCAGGTTTTTAAAGTATGACCTAATGATTCTTTGGATTTCCTTGGTGCCTGTGGTTGTATCCCCCGTTTTGTTTTTGATTTTATTGATTTGTAAATTCTCTCAGTCTTTTAATTAGTTTTGATAAGGGTTTATTTTTCTTGTTGACTCCATACATTTCTGGCATGGAATTTTAGAATCTCTATTGAGAAGATGGGTGTGATTCTAATTGGTTTGCCTTTATATGTTACTTGCTGTTTTTCTCTTGCAGCTTTTAGTATTCTTCCTTTATTTTGCATGTTTAGTGTTTTGATTATTATGTTGCAGGAGGACTTTTTTTCTGGTCTATTCTATTTGATATTCTGTATGCTTTTTGTACCTTTATAGGGATCTCCTGCTTTAGGTTTGGAAAATGTTCTTCTGTGATTTTATCAAAAATATTTTCTGGGCTTTTGAGCTGGGATTCCTCTCCTTCTATTCCTATTATTCTTAGGTTTGGTCTTTTCATTTGTCCCAGCTTTCCTGGACATTTTGTGTTAGTAGTTTTTTGGATTTGATGTTTTCTTTTACTGATGTGTCTATTTCTTCCATAGTATCCTCAACTTCTGAGATTCTCTTGTCCATCTTTTGTATTCTGTTGCTGAAGCTTGCCTCAGCAAAGCTTGTTCCAGTCCGCTTTTCTAGGTTTTTCATTCCCAGAATTCCTACAGCTTGTGTTTTCTTTATGGCTTCTATTTCCATTTTCAGGTATTGAATGGTTTTGTTCATTTCCTTCAATTGTTTGCTTGTTTGTTCTTGAGTTTCTTTAAGGGATTTATTCATTTCTTCTAATTGTTTGTTTATGTTTCCTGGGTTTCTTTAATGAGTTTACTCATTTCCTCCCATTGATTGTTTGCCTTTTCATTGATTTCTTGGAGGGATTATTCTTTCCTCTTTAGCGGTCTCTAATATCTTCATAAAGATTTTTTTAAGATATTTTTCTTGTTTTTCAGCTGTGTCAGAGTGATCAGGGCTTATTGTAGTAGGGTATTTGGGTTCTGGGGGTGACATATAGCCCTGGTTCCTGTTAGTTGTGTTCTTATGCTGGCTTTTAGGTGTCTTAATTGGAGCAATTAAAGTTTAGGTGTTGAATTCCTAGATTTCTCTTCAGTGAATGAGTGTTTTCTTACTTCGATTCTTTACCTTCTCTGGTCTTTTGTGTTTGTGGCTTCTTGTTGAGCATTGGGGGTAGGGAGTCTCTGCCCAAGGTTGGTATTAGAATTCTGGTGCTTGCTTTGGCCTTTGGTCTAGCAGGGAGTCCTCTTCTGAGTTGGGAGCTGTGTCTTGGAGAGAGTTAGTCTGTGTGTTTTGTGTGGCCTGATCTAGAGCAGGGTCTCTCTGCCTGGTCTCCTGGGTTAGGTTATGTGGTCTGTACTAGGGCAGGGGCGCTGTGTACGAGTCAGTCTCTGGGCTGTTACTCTGCACCAGGGCAGAGGCTATCTGCCTCGGTTGGTCTCTGGCACTCAGAACCAGTGGCCGGAAGTGGTGGTGAATAGAATGATGGGAGGAGTTTTGGGCTTTGGGATTTGGATGGGCAGGGTTTGGGGGGAGAGGGTTAGAAACAAGTCTCCTACTTGATCTCCTGGAGCTGGCTTGCTCTGTCTGCTACAGGGTAGGAGCTGTCTTCCCGAGTTGGCCTTGAAACTCAGAAGCAGTGTCCTAAAGGGGTGGGGAGTGAGGTGATGGAGATAGGAGATAGTTTGGAGTTTGGGGGCTGGCTGGGCAGGTGTACAGGGAGAGGTCGGGGAGCAGGACTCCCACCTGATCTCTTGGGCCTGGCTTTCTCTGCCTGTGCCTTGTCAGGGGCTGCATGCCTGATTTGGTCTCTAGAACTCAGGAGTTGATCTCCTGGGGCTGGCTTGCTCTGCCTGTGCCAGGGGAGAGACTGATTTCCTCTTAATACAGCTTCTTATGTTGAAGTGACTCCCAATCATAAAATTTTTTCATTGCTGCTTCATAACTGTAATTTTGCTTCTGAGTGGTGTCTCAGTTCCTAAGACAATCGAAGATATGTGTTTTTCAATGGTTGTGACCCACAAGTTGAAAGCCGCTGCTTCCAACACCTCTCAAGATCCTAAGGTTGTGCCACATGGACAGACCAAGTGCAATCAAGGCGGAATTGCATACAAATGGCTTTTAGGATCAGCCAGACTCTCAAGAGAGGGTTTAATTATCATCCCAACCTGTCTTCTGAGGAAATGTCGGCAATCCTCAGTCCCCTGGCCTGATGGTCTCTTGCAAGCTGGCTCAGCTGATCTGATCATGGCAGCTGTTTTGTTTGAAGGACCGTACTCCAGAACACCTGTCTTGTAATAGCCACCCTCCTCCAAGCTGTGCCATCTGCTTGAAGTCATGAAGTCCCAGTCTCCTAGGTAGTACCAAAACCATGTGACAGATGAGGATGCATACAAAAAAATGAATTTTTTTTGGGAGACGTAATCCCTTCATCAGTAAATACAGTAAGTGTGGTCTTGTGTAATGAGTTCCTTGGGTTTGTCTTTCTTAACTCACAGTAAGAGGGCACTCACTTGGACAACTGGGTTACTATTATAAAATACAACAAACTGGATATACTGTAAACAATAGAAAAGTGTATCTTATAGTTTGGGAGGCTCTATCCAAATTCAAGGTACAAGAATATTTGATTCTGCTGAGGACTTCTTCCTGGCTCACACCTAACAGGATTTTCATGGCATGGCAGAAGGGGACTTTTAATGTTTTTGGCCCATATACAGATATTAATCATATTGGTGAGTGTTCCACCTCCCAAGGGTTTCATTTAGTAATACCAACATCATGAGGCTTAGGATATTTATTATGAATTGAGGGAGGTGAACACAGGGCATATACAAGTCTTTGCAAGCCACTAATGAAGAATTTCAACATTTTAACCCATGAACACATGACGATTTCATGTCAGAATACTTTATCTTTAGTAGTCACTATAAATTGGGTGGTTCTGTATTTACAGATGAAATTTCAAAAGATATATTGAGTTAATTGAAACTACTGGCATGTCTATATAAGATTTCTGGCCAAATTTGTTTGGACCAGATGTTCTATGTGTAATACAGAATACTTTTTAAAGATCATTTATGGCTAGAGAACTCTAGAAAAAAGAGTAAGATCTACTTCTAGTGGAGTGTGAGGCATTAATTAGTTGATCTGTCAGGAATCAGTTGTTTCTATAGGAGTATGCAGACTGCATTTAACTTTCTATTAGCTGGATAATTTTATATCTCCATAGAAGTAGTCATTGAGTTGTGAACCACTGATAGCCACACAAATGAATCCTGGCAATAAAATAATCCTTCTCATGGCAATGCAAATGATTTCTGTTTTATAAGTAAAGTAAGACCCTATAATTGAAAATCTCATATTAACCAGTTAGAATTTCCTAGTAATTACCTCATTAATATGTTGGGAAATTTTCTTGAAAATTGGGGAGAGGGGAAGTAGAGGAGGAATTGGTGGAGGAAATGCGGAGGATTTTTGCCACATACAGTATGTACATGTGGATATTAAATAAAGACTTTAAAAATAGAACGCAAAAAAAAAGAAATAGACAAGTCAAAAGCATACTGGTAACTCAAAGACTGCAAGAAAACATATGTGATGTATAGCTAATGAAAGACTACCAAGTATATGGAGTGCTTCCAAGATCAATAAAGAAAGTATCTATCAAATGGAAAAAACAAAAGTTGATAGCTCAAAAGATTTTTTACAGAGGAGATTACAGTAAGGCCCAATAAGCACACAAAACTGAGAATGTTACTCATGAAAACACCTTATATTGAGAAATTACTTTGGAGGCTGAAAACACCAAATAGCACAGAATGTGAAAGACGAAACTCTCAAAACTTATAGGTAGGGAACCAAAATGGTACAATCATCTTGGAAATCAGGGTTTTAGTTTTTGTATAAATTTAAACATATATTTAACTCACATTCTAGTCTAGCAGTTCATACTCATTTATCCAAGAAAAGTATACTCAAGAAATTACTTGTACATGCATTTACATAGCAGACTTCTTTGTATTAGCCCAAAGCAGAAAAAAAAAAATTCCAAACACCCAATAGAGGTTAATGGAAAAACAAATCATGCTCATGTTATATTCATACTTCCACCCATTTTAACCTACAAACAAAGAGAAAAATAAACAAAAGCCTATTGAGACATTCAACAGCATGAATAAATCCCATGGATATTATTTTGAGTGAAAGAAACCAGACACAAAAGAGAACCCACTGTTTTATTCCATTTATGCAATGCTCAAGGACAGACAAAAACAATCTGTGATTATAAAATTCATAGTAATGGCTGTCTCTGGGGGAGGGGAAGGATTGATTGAAAAGCAGCAAAGCAAAACTTTTTGGAAGGATAAAATATATTTTGTTTTGATCATAGATCAGGAACTAGATTACATGAATACATATAGCTATCAAAAACTTTGGGATATGTTATGTCCTTAAACCAATACAAGCTGCCTCAATCACTGGAGCTGTGAGTTGAACATTACAATCCAGCAATCTGACACCTACAACAATTTATGAGTCCTCCAACGTTTTCTGGCTTTGCTTACATTTTTTTCTGATTGCCCCATAATATTTGCACATATCTATGCGTTAAAATGTAATGTTTTGATTGGATCCTTCTATGATTGAAATCTATTTTGAGATTTTTGGGACGTTATATTTAATTATATTCATCCTGCTATGTTACAGAACAAGTCTCACTACTTGTGTGAAGCAATAGCATTGCATCCACAAGCTGACCTCTATCACTCCCAGTCTTTGGTTACCACTATCTGCTTCAGCTTCTAAAAGATCAATTGTTCTTGGGGAGTGAGTGGGATGGAGGTGTTCTTTGTTAGGGTGGGAATGTTTGTTATTTGCTACTTCGGTTTGTTCTTGTTGTTTGTTTGTTTGTTCTGGAACTAGAGATTGAAGACAGGCCTCTTTTAAGAGTGCTTAGCAAATGACAAACATTGAGCCATACCTCCAGCCCAGTAACAATGGCTTTAGGTACCACCTGTGAGATTTTGCAGTGTTTATCTCTCTTGGTCTGACTTCCTTCATTTGGGATAATGTGACAATGTCCTCCAGGTGGTCAATGCTGTCGTAGGATTTCTCAATTTTGTCTGAATAGTGATCATGGTGTATATAGCTCATATTTTCTTCATCCATTCATCTGCTGAATTTGTGTTGATTCTGTATCTTGTTTATGATCTTCAAGGACTTATTTGTTTTTTACAAACATATTATTTCATTTCTTTGTAATAGTTTATAGAATTCTTCCTGCTGTTTATATCCTGTTTTATTGTAATGTGGATAAAAAGACAGCTGACATGATTTTGATTTTTTTTAATTGTTTGATTAATTTTTTGTCCTAACTATCTATCCTAGAGAATTTTCTATATGCAGAAGACTTTGTTCTTAATATATGCATGGAATGTTCTATGGATGTCTGTATGGGTCACTTGTACTAGCACATGTTTGAAAGTCCATGTTACTGCATTGAAATTGTGTCTATAATATGCTTAAATATGAAAATTAAATGCTGAGTCTCCTGATACCTCTCCCTTAAAATCTACTGATATTTATTGTTCATATTTAAATGCTCCAGTGCTGCGCTAACATGTGTCTATAATTTTTTAAAGTTCTTCTTCTCTGACCTTCTTAACATTATATAGTTGTATTATTCGTCTCTTTTTACAATTTTTAACTTGAAGTTTATTTTTTCTGAAAAGAAAAATACAACCATGCGTTTTAGTCTCCATTTGCGTGGATTAACTTTTACCATCCATTTACATTCAGCCTAATACTTACTAGCGAAGCAAGTCTCCTGAAGGCAGCAGGATTGTTTTGTTTAAAATTCATTTTTCTATATCTGCTTTTAGTTAAAGAATTTAATCTATTTCTTTTCAAAGTATTCATTGAGGCACAGAATCATCTGTCATTTTGTTCCTCGATTTCTAGTTGTTTTATAGACTTTTTATTCTTTTTATAAACATATCTTAATTTGTGTGTGTGTGTGTGTGTGTGAGAGAGAGAGAGAGAGAGAGAGAGAGAGAGAGAGAGAGAAAGGGAGGGAGTGAGGGAGAAAGGGAGAAAGGGAGAGAAAGAGGTGAGGGGAGATGCTTGCTGAGGCCAGAAGAGAGCATTAGATCCCCTAGAGTTGAGGTTATAGGCAATTGTAAGCTACTCAGTTTGGATGCTGGGAATCAAACTCTAATCCTCTGGAAGGGCAGCAAGTGCTCTTAACAGTTGAGCTGTCTCTGTAGCCCCAGTCTTCTATTCTGTTTTTCTCTTCTTTTGTATAAATGAAAGGATTAAAAATCAGAGAAGAAAATTCAGAGATGAAAGAAGATACAACATAGACAGAGAAAGAAAGGATTATAAAAAAAAATCATATGTTAATAAAGATTGCTCAATGGGTAAAGACATTTGCTGCAAAGCCTGAAAACCTACATTCAACCCGAGAAATCACATGGTAGAAGGAGAGAACTTGCTCCTGAAAGTTGTCTTCTGAGATCCACACATGCTGTGGTGCACACACACACACACACACACACACACACACACACACAAACATACACTTACACACACACACAAATATCATACACACAACACATATACCTATACACGAACACACACATATATACACACACATATACACACACACAAATAAATAGACTATTTTTAGATAAATAAATGAATAAATAAATTATAATAAATGAAAAATAAATAACATGAACAATTATATGTGAATGAATTGAACAATTCAGAAGAAAGGTATAAACTCTTAGATATATGACAACTACCAGGACTGAATCATGAAGAATAAAAAACCTCTATCCAGACCTACACCTTGTAAAGAGGTCGAATTGGTAATCAGCAAAAACTCTCAGTAAAGAAAAGTCCAGGCTCCGACACTTCCTATGTGAATTTTACTGAACATACAAAAATAATTAATATCAATCTTTCATATACTCTTCCAAAATTTAAAGACAAATAAACACCTCTAATCTGTTTTATATTACCCTGATTACAGAGTTAGGAAAAAAATATAGTACTGAAACTACAAGCTAATATTTCTACGAATATACATGTAAATATTTTCAACCAAAAATATATTATCAAATCAATTTTAGCAGTGTATTAAAAAGATTGAGTGTACTGTTTGGTTCCCTGTTGTTAATAACACAATGCATGGGCCAGGTTTGTCTTGAGGAAAAGGGGCGTATTTGGTTCATAGTGCTAGAAGTCCAAAGTTTATCAGGCCTACACCTGGTGATGGCATTTTCACTGAAAGAGTCCTGGGGTGTTAAGAGGCAGAGAGTATGTACACAGTCATATGTTTCCTGCTCTTTCTCTTCTTAGAAAGCCACGAGGACCCAACTGTGGGAGTTTACCCTAATGGTTCTATCTAATCCCAGTCACTTTTCCAAATCTCCACCTCTAATCACAATTATTGGATTGATTTCCCACACTTTGCATATCCCTGAACATTATTCCCATTAAGACAATACCTCATGGAACCATGATGGCAGTTCTGCTGCAGGTAGCCCAAACTGTAGAGCCACAAGATGGAAACCCAGCCTTTGAAGGTGCCTGGAACCGTACTCCATCCTGGGAAAGCCACAACCTGAGCTACATACAACAAACCTTCTGGGAACCCATCCTCTGTCCTAATCTGTCTAGAAAGTGGATCGTAGAATCAAAGACAATTATCCTCAAGACTTAAGATTTAATGCTTTTTTTTCCTTGTTAGATTTTAGACTTAATTGAGGTGTGTTACTTCTTTCTTCTTGACCATTACTCCCCTTTGCAGTTGGAATGTATAGGCTATGCTTGTCCCATTGCAGTATTTTGGAAACATTAACATATAATTTTTCAGTCTCATAATTGGACTCAGGATTAGTTGTTCATATACTGAATCTCACTCAAATCTGATGCAGTTGAAGCTTAGAGGAAACTTTAAAATTGATGCTGAAATCAATTAAAAGTGTTAGATTCTAGTGGAATGAAACAGATGTAAATCAATTAAAAGTGTTAGATTCTATTAGAAGGAACCAGATGTACATAAAATTTGGGGGAGTGAGAATGGAATCTTGTGGTTTGAATGATAGTGGGCCCTTTGAACCCAGGTTGAATTTTAATCTCCAGTACAACAGTGAAAGAACCATTGCTTGTGGAATTGTCACTCCTATGAAAGGACTGAGGGTTGAAAGTAATGCTGTCTTTTCCATCTGTCATTCACTATGTGATAACACAACATCAAGGTAATCTTGGAAGGAAAGACTAACCCTCACCTGGCACCAATGTTGGCACCTTTATCTTGGTTTTCCCAATCTTCAGAATTACAAAAAAAATAATTTCAGTTGCTTTTCAACTACTCTTTGAGAGTATAAACTACCAACTCTGAAATATTAGCAGCAGAAACAACCTAATCAGTTACCTAGATAAAAGGTTTCAATTTTGTTCAGATTTTCAAAAGACCATATTTAAGAGGGAAGGTAAAACAAAGACAAATAAAAAATTACCAACGGCTGACTTTCTGACTCAGATTTTCACTAAGTGAACTACACTGTGGATGCTTTTATCATTTATTTATTTATTTATTTATTTATTATTTATTTCATGGTGGTGGTGGTGATTATGGTGGTGATGGTGGTGATGGTGGTGGTGGTGTGTGATGTGTGTGTGTGAGAGCACAAGTATACACACACACATGCCAGAGTACGTGTGTAGAGCTCAAAAGACAACTTTCAGTAGTTGGTCCTTTCCTTCCAGTGTGGGTTCAAGGAATCAAACTCAGATTGCCAGGCTTACACAGCAAGATCCTTTACCCACTGAGCCATCGCACTCTTCCCAACTGACAAATTTTTAACAAGAGATAAATAGAATGGACAGATTTTTAATGGATTGATAGAAACCACAGTGAGCAAACAAATTACCAAACTTTTAGGTTAGCCTGAACAAATGTCAATTCTAAAATGTAAGATATAAAAAGTATATAACAACACAATATCAGAAATAGGATCATGTTCACTGGGAATGGTAAGAGGAATTTAAGGGTTTTTAGCTGTGGATGTTGTCCCTGAGAATAGAAATATTGATTGAATTAGATTGTCCACTTGGGTACACATATCTCAAAAATGATCAAAATATATTTTTAGGTCATAATCCCAACAAAAATATATATGTTCACTCCCTTCCTGCCTGTCTTTACTTCAGGAGTTTAAGAAAGTAATAAAATAAGAACCATTACTCTATCTCTATGGTAACAGACAAATGTACTACCAGGAAAGCATGTTCGGCAATTATACCCCTCTCCAGAGGCTCTGAGCATCTTGCTTATTTTTCTAACAGAAGCTAAATTTTTCTTCCTTGTCTATCACTACATCTTTTTTCAAAGATTGACTTGAGATTTGTTTGCTCTCGTTATTGCCAACCCAAGGAATATAGAGTGATTACTGCTATGAACCTGAATTACCTGGAGAAAGCTCTGCCAATGTAAACATACTGCACTCCATATCCACGGTCTCACATGCCCTAGGGCCACAAGAGATGAGGCCGGTGTAGAAATTTTGTTTTGACTTGGTTTTTGTTTTTGTTTTGTTTTGTTTTGGGTTTTGTATGTATGTTTGTTTGTTTGTTTGTTTGTTTTTTGCAGGGGGGTGTTTTTTCAAGACAGGGTTTCTCTGTTGTAACTCTGGCTGTCCTGGAACTCACTCTGTAGACCAGGCTGGCCTCCAACTCACAGAGCTCTGCCTACCTCTGCCTCCTGAGTGCTGGGATTAAAGGTGTGTGCCACCACCGCCCGGCGTGGCATGACTTTTGTGTTTATAAAGCTTCTCTCCTTCCACATACCTCTAATGTACACACTCCATGATAATATAACAAGATCTGTTTGCATTTTCTAGAACACCATGCAGGGAAATCTCACATATAACAAGTTCTTTCAAATACTGATTCTGCCCTGA
Organism: Cricetomys ansorgei; assembly: GCA_026225945.1. Lineage (NCBI taxonomy): Eukaryota > Metazoa > Chordata > Mammalia > Rodentia > Nesomyidae > Cricetomys > Cricetomys ansorgei. The sequence continues at coordinate 3,490,245 of JAMJFZ010000181.1, read as the reverse complement.
AAAACAACTTTCTGCAGTAACAGTGGATGATAAAGATTCTATGGAATGGTACCTTTCAGAACTACTTCCCTCCTTTTGTAGCAATATATGATGCAGAATAATGAGAAAATGCTGTTTAAAAGACATGTTCTCCAAATAATGAAAGAGACAAGGTCCCAACTGGCCATCTCTTCTCACCGAATGAAGCTTCCAATACTGGGTTATATCCAATTGAGTTATTGGCCAAAGAGGTCCCATGGCAATCCCCAAACAATCCAGGCTGTTGTCAAAAGAATAGTTTGTTCTCCACAAACTGACAGCAAGGCTCCATTGCTGAAGACAACACCCACACAATTCATTCAACACAGTGAGGTCAAAGTGGTGCCTACATAGAACTTCACCCCTATATTCTACTGTCTTTGGTACAGAATGGTATTCTTCAAGCTGCCAAAAGAGAAATGCAGACACCGACACAGCCACAAAACCTTTGAACTACAATCTGTCCTGTCTGAAAAATATGGTAGTGCAATGGAGGCACAAAGCTTGTGGAAGTAACGAACCAATGTCTGATTTGACTGAAGGCCCACCTTCAGAGATGGAACCCATAACTGACAGTGCCTGGGTGACCAAGAAGCAGAGACTAGATAGCCCAGAGACCTTTGGTAAAACTAAATACTACTGGTCAAAAAATGTAACAATAAAATGACTCCAAATAATATTCTGCTATAGTCTGATAAGTGTTTTACAGCCATTGTCAGAGAACCTTCCTCCTGCAGCAGATGGGAAGAAATAGAGAGACCCATAGCCAGACATTACGAAGATAGAGTGACCTTGGAATACACAGCTCTAAATGAGATGTTTTCATCAAATCCCATCCCTCAGATCTCAGGGAACTTCACAGAAGAAGATGCAGAAAGAACGCAAGAGCCAGAGAGGATGGAAGACACAAGGAGATCACTGGGAGAACGAAACTTCTTAATCAACTAAGCAAGTCTCATAGGAACTCACAGAGACTGAAGCAACAAGCACAGGGCTGACATTGGTCTGCATCAGATTCTCTGCATATAAATTATAGCTTTCAGTTTAGTATTTTTATGGGACTCCTGAGTGTGTGAACTGGTGGGTCTCTGACTCTTGTGCCTTCTCTTAGGGCTTTTTTCCTTTTGTTGATTTGCCTTGTCCAACTTCAGTGTAATGGATTTTGTTGGATCTTATATTTTATTTTGTTATGTTGTATTGTTACCTCTTAGAAGCCTGTTCTTTCCTAATGAAAGACAGAAAGGGAGTGAATCCAGAGGAGAGGAGAGTTGGGGAGGGACTTGGACTTGGACGAACATAAAGAGGGGAAACTATAATCAAGATATATTGTATGAGAAAAGAATCTATTGTTAATAAATGGGGGGAATAAAGGAGAAAAGTAGTGGGATTTATTTAGTGATGAAAGCTGAAAGATGTGAATTTAAATTAGTATTTTTTTTCCTGATGGAAGACGTGGAGAAGGCGATATGCTAGGCTATCAATGAATGATTCTTCTTCAGCATTCCTGTAACCACTAGCCCGTTGATGAAACTGTGATGACCTTTCCCTTACTGTAATCAAACCAGATCTTTATACCCAACTACATTACTGACTGTCAATTTTCTGTGGCATGTAAAATTCAAATGTGCCAGCTGAGACTCAAAAAAAAGGCATAGTTTTCTCAATTACTTTTGCTATAATGTATAGGTTTGTTATCTCTGCTTAAAAATTAATTTTGCATGCCATACAAATTTGTTTTTATCTTTCTTTTTTAAGTGTGCATCCATTGATTCCGCAAGGCCTTTATAGGAACCTTCAATACAAATTGTTTTACCACGTAGACATTCTTTGATTTATTTAACCAATCCTCATGGTTGGTTAAGATGATGCCTCTTTGTTTACTGAGATAAGTAATGATAAGATTTTTGGTCAACCTGGATGTTTGCACTCCTCTTTGATAATTCCCCTGAGAGTCTTGGAAAAGACTTGAATGGCTATGAATATTTGCAAAGCCTACTTCATGCCATATACCCTGTTTTTATAACCTATGTTTTACATACATGTTTATTTTTGTCATGAAGCGCTGGGCTATCTAAACAATGTGTGCTCTTTTCCAGAAAATCATGAAATACGTGATCCAAGAACAGAACAGCTCAGTCTTCCTAGAGTAGACTGCTGTTGGAGAAGTAAAAGACCTTAGCTCTTTCCCTTCCTTAACAACTTACTTGTGCTGTGATCTGTTCAATTTGCTGAAAGATTTTGTTGGAAAACAGCCTCCAGGTTTGATAGCACTGGGGAGAATGGGAAGACTGAACTCACATTCTCTTGAAGACTGGACCGTGCACCATAAAAGTCAAGCAGACAAAATGAGATGTAAAATGAAGAGTTGAATTTAATACACGGGGGTAAACAAGTGACTCTATTGCTTCTGGGCCGAGATTGGGAAGAAATGAACTTATATATCTTTGGAAGGTTTTAGAAATTGAAGCGCCTTGTTGCCTTTCATGAGGCTGCAGTTACTGTGAGCAGAAAGTCCTGAGCTGCTTCCCTTCATCAAAGCAAACTCACTTTAGAAAATAAATTACGTTACGTAATTACTTCTTATCTCATTTTTAGTTTTACAGGCTGCTTTTTCTCCTATCCTCTTCTCAAATGCACATTTAAGTTTAATACCAGAAATTGTTTAATTATTTTTAAAGCGTTAACAATAGGACAGCTGACAGTGTGGTGATTGTGCAGAAGCAGAGAGAAGCCTATTCAATATGGAGCATCTGCTGCAGCCTCAGAACTTGAAGAAACTTCTGGCAATTTATACGAACCATTCTTTCTACAGTGTTGATGGACTCTTTGCATGTGTCTTGTGCTGCATCAGACAATAAAGAATAAGGACACCCTCAAAGAGATGAACTCTCTTCAGTGGTTTTACAATGTGGTAAGAAAGATAAACATGTCTACAGACACTTGCAGCACCACAGAGAAGAGCCTCCAGACTCCAGGAAACAGATTACACTAAATAATGACAAATGAAGGCTGGTCGTTGGCTTTGGGAAATCTTCTCAGAAGAGGTAACTTTTGAACAGACCAAACAAATTGCTGTTTTAATGAAAAAGAAGAGAAATTCGTGGCATAAAAACAAACAACAAAAATATAATAATAGCAGAGGGAATGGCACATTGTGTTAAGACAATACAGAGTATAAATAATCAGAAAAGAGACTACATGGAAGAATTCCCACTGATGCCTTCAGAGTTACTGTCAGATGATGTTTCTCTTTATACTGTAGTCTCTTGTGGTAACCAGAAACTCTTCAGTTCTTCTGTGCAGATGTTTTATATAATTCTTCATACACTAATTCTGACTTTTAAATAATATATAAAGGAAATATCAAATCAGACCATTCAGTGACTGTAACAGGACCACAAAAGTGGTGATCCTTCAGGACCTGAAGCATCATCATGACAGACAATAGCCTGGCAGAGCTTCCAGAAGCTGGCAGATCAAAGAAGACCCTTCCCCAAAGCTGACATTCAGAGCTTGGAGCAGCAGTTTCAGAGGAGCTGCGTGAAGCCCAGAGAGCTTGGGATTCTTCCCAGGTATCTCTGAGTATCTGAGTAGAATTTTGATCTCTTTGGAACAAGACAGAATTTGTAACTAACGTTTCATGGAAAAATATCTCAAAAAAAAAAAATAAATTAAGAGCTAAACATTACTATTTCAACCTAACCAAACAACATTCCTTTTTTATGACTAACAGCCTGCTAAATTACAAAAGAATAATTAATATGTTATGAGCAATTAACATCTCTCACGCTCACACAGTGTTTCTGTACAAGTGCCTATTAAATATTAAGGTGGTAGTAGCTGGCAGCATTCCAGGGCTCTGCAAAGCCCAGCACATCCTCGCTGTCATTTGTTTGTACCAGCTCAGGCCACAGCTCCTCTCATTTCTCATTGTGCACCTACTTGAGTATTTTGGTACTTTGCAACCCATTGAAAAGCTATATTTTCCTTTAAAAGTGCTTATGAAAAGAGATAAACTAAACTGAAGTGGGGAATATAATATGAGAGAATGCAACACTGGAAAGACTCATGCTTCTCCTCTCCTTTCTTCTCCTCTCCCATAATGAAGCCTGAGGATGGGGAGGAGGGGGAAGTTAGAGAGGAGGAGGAGCCCAGCTGCCATTCATGGAGCCACGGGGATCAATGTGTCTAGCCATATTCCATCTATAGTCTCCTACAGTAGTTTTCCTCCCAGGTGGCTACAGTGTAACACTTGAAACTCCCAGACCCAGGAAAAGATGTTACTCATAGGACCTAGTCCTGTTCTAGATGCATATGATGCACACTTATTCCTCATAGCTGCCTTGCAAGAAGGACACACAAGGAACTGTGGTGCCCAATTTATAGAAAACTGAACAACAGAGAAAATAAGTAAAACATATTTCTTATAATGGGTATATTAATTCTCCATGGGATTCTGATGTGTGTGATACTTCCTTGTTCCAAATCTCCTGAGTTTCTCCCTACACAGAAATTCTAACACTTCTCACTTATTCCCAGTCTCCATTACATGTACATCACTAAAAATCTGCTCTATAAACATGAAAGAGTCCATTTCATACTAGTTTACTCCTTTCTTCTGGCTCATAAAAAGTTTATCCCATAAGACATGAACTTCATCAAAATTTCATTCCAAAGGGAAGGGGTGGGAGAAGATGGCTCAGCTGTTGAGAGTACTTATTGTTCCTGGTTCAGTGCCCAGCATCACATGGTGACTCACAACCATCCATAACTCTAATTCCAAGAGATCCAAGACTATCATCTGTCCTCCATGAGCACCACACATGCACATGGTTGCACTTTCATACATGCAGGTGGGCAAAACACAAATACACATAAATGAATCTTTAAAAAATATTTTTGATTAAAAATTTCACCTCAAACTATTTCTATGTTGCAACATGGAAGTTAGAATTACTTAAATCTGCATTCCCAAGCCATGGACCCTCAAAATGGTTCCAGGATAAGCTAACTCTTACCTCTTTTCTGATGAAAACTGTGGGTTTTAAATCAACAGTACTAATAGCATTTTTTGTAGAGGTAGTTTTTTTCTCTTTACACATCCACAGACTCATAGATACACAGATATTTTCCATTTAGGGCTACTGGAAATAATGCTAATATATTCAACATGCATTTGAAGAGATAGACAGTTTCACTGATCCTGAGTAATTCTCAAGAGGATAGCCATATTCTAAATTTTTGTTTGATCCTTTTAGAAGCAGCTAAACAATTTTCAAGGTGTCTATATGATGTGATATTCCTCCCAAAAATGTACAAAGGTTCTAGTGTCTCCATATCCTCAAAAATACTTCATATTTGTCATGACAGTCATTCCAGATGATAGAAAGTGGTTTAGATTTATATTTCTCTAATGAAAGAAAATAAGCTATTTATATGTTCATTGGGTATTCTTACATCAGCATTGATTAAATATCTATGCAAATTTGCTAGGCATGGTAGTCAATTTCTTTAGTCCTAGCTCCCAGGAAGCTAAGGTAGGAGAATGGGGAACTTTAAGAGTAGAATGGATTAAATACTGAAACTTATGAATGAGAATTTACTGAAAGAAGCTGAACTACAGCATGAACTTTACTTATGTAAAAAGGTTGGAAGTTTACAAAGACCACAGCCAAATTATCTTGGCTCATGTTTAGACCACTTAAGAGACATCTATTGCCCTCCTCTGTACCTGACCCAACACTGTGACCATTAACTAAACTATTTGGAATGTATAAATAGATCCCTTAGTTTCCAACCAATGAAGGGGCTAAGAAAGCTGTCAGCATATCAGACCTCTAACAGAATTTGCCCTGTTTGCTCTGACCTGCTACCTGATGTTTCCACCAATGTATTTGAAAAATGTATTATTTTATGACTGTCCTTGTTCTGTTTCTATAAAAAGTTTATGAAATTGCTGTATTGTTGGAGTATAATTCTCACGGAAAACTAAATCTGTATTTCTGGGCAATAGTAATACATATTTGGCTCTGAAGAAGCCATCTTTTTTTATTCAAAATAAGAATAATTTCCCTTAATCCTATGACGTACTTATGTATAAAATAATGGTGCTGTGTACTGTTGGGGAAAGGGCTGCCTAGGCCTTGGCATTTTGTACTATCTACAGGTATTGGATTTATTTAGGGGATGTTCGATTGCTCATGATCTGCATGTGCTATCAGTAGAATACTTGAGGAGTTCTGTATGAATAAAAACACCTGAACTGGGTTCCACTGTCCAGGATGGTGCTTGCCATGATAGTGGTTCCGTTTGCTGAAGTCTTACAGGGTTTCACATATGAAAAATGCCCTCTTATCTTCTTTGGTGAACACCACAACAGCATACTGCTACATAATAATTCTCTTCAATGGAGAAAGCAGACCCTACATGATCACTACAATATAGTCATCAAAAATGTATTCAATAAAATGTAAATTTAAGATCCACTTTTACTTGCAGCTTTCCAATTTTTTTAAGATTTATTTGTTCTTTAAGTTTGTGTGTGTGTGTGTGTGTGTGTGTGTGTCCATTTATGTGTCTGTGTGTTTTTGTAAGGAAGAGGGTATGTGCACATAAGTGCCAGTTCTCATAGAGAAGAGAGGTGAACTGGAGTTACAGGTTGTTGTTAATTGTCTAACATAGGTACTGGGAACCAAAATGGAGTCCTCTGCAAAAGCAACAAGATCCTAACTGCTGAGCTATCTCTCCAATACTGCTTTCCAGACTATTATCCAGTGGTTTATTATTATGAAAATGTGTGGTGATAGTGAAACCTAACCATCCTCTCCAACTAGTATCTCACTGAGCCTTATTCATTTCAACTAACCCCAATTCACTATAGCCAGACCTTCTGCATCCACCTGGAAAGCAAAGAGAAGCAAGGCAGGCTATGTGGCATTTAATACCTAGCTTGACGGTAACATGAAGAGTGTAGGCTAAACCGGTGGCACTTGCTTGCTTGGATTTTGCTCCTGGTGGTTGTTGTGATAATATTAAAAATATACATGAAGAGCTAGAAATTGCTTTAAGTCAGTCATTCCCAACCTGTGGGCTGTGACCCCTTTGAGGATCAAATGATCCTTTCACAGGGGTCACCTAAGACCATCTGGATAGCAGATATTTACATTACAATTCATAACAGTACAAAATTACAGTAATGAAGCAACAATGAAACTAACTTTACGGTTGGTGCTCACCACAGCATGAGGAACTGTATTACAGAACCACAGGGTTAGGAAGGTTGAGAGCCACTGCTCTAAATGTTTTATATAAAGATACTCAATTCATTCACAACTCTATGAAGCCACATGCTTTTTTTAGCCATAGTTAACAATGATGACAGAGTTGCAAAATATATTAATTTTTCTAAGATCACAAAGTTAGCAGCTATCAGGGCTTTGATAAGTCTAGCATTCGCTAAGCCTTGATCTCACACTTGGTGACCCACTCTAACTGGAGTCCATGTCCACATAAGGAACTAGGAGTCACGATTCAGACCTCCTGCCTGCTCCAGTCCTGGAAGTCTCTTCCTGAGTGCCTCTTAAGAACATCATTAGGTCAGTTTATGCATTTCCTGGGAGTCATGTTAGTATTTAAAGATACACTATTAGCTTCAAAGTACTGAAGGTAACCGCCCCAGAAGCAAGCAGAGGGCAAGTCACTCAGGGACATTCCTAAACTGTGCTGTAACTCAATAACTATTTTCTCTTTGGAATCTTGTATGTGTGGCCACGCTATCTTTACACTTGCCTCTGCTTCAAAGATCATCCCACTCCGTTGCACTTATTTATTGACTTATCTTGAGAAAATTTTAAATCTGCTTGCACATAGATTTAGAAAGCATTGTCCAAGTGTACAAACAATGCCCATGCTCTCAAGGAGTTTATGTTGTAACATTATGCAAAAAAGGCATTTCCAAATTAAATCCTACTAAAATATAATTAACACACTGGTGTTTCAAGGAATCCATTAAGGCCTTATGAAAACCATGCCAAAATTTTTAACCTTTTTAAAATTTTCCCTGAGGTGGAGTCTCACTATGTGGCCCCGACTAGCCTACTGCTCAGGCTCCTCTTCCTCAGGGTCCTGAGTGCCAGGGCAACAAGTGTGTACCACTGTGGCGAAGAAGGTATTTTTACTCCTTGATGGGGAAAACTATTTGTGTTCCAGATTATTAATTTTACAAGGTTTATGGTAACGTGTGTGTGTGTGTGTGTGTGTGTGTGTGTGTGTGTGTGTGTGTGTTTGTACATAATGGAGTCAGTTGTGTGTAGACTTGATTTTCTGCTTCCACCTGTTAGTGGGTCCAAGTGATGGCAACACAGGTTGCCAGGACTTGCTTGCAGCGGAGGCATCTTCACCCAGGAAGTCATCTCACAGAGGGTGTTACAATATTATGAGAGAAGGGCACAGTAGTTCTGCTAGTCATTTGAACCCTGCAAATTTGGAAAACAAGGTTTTTAAAGTTAAGGATTTGACTAAAGTGTTATTTCATGGAGTACGCAAAACCTATTATCATAGTGAAACAAAGATTTGATTATAAGTAAAATAGCTATTTTTCTGCATTTTACTAATTTTTCAAGTGAACATAAAATATGATGGCAGAAAGGGCTTAAGTGGGGGAACATAGGGATCAGGCAGGAGGGAGCAGGAGGGAAGGGAAAGGAAATGAAGAAGAACAGAGTATAATGGCCTATGTACTAATATGTGCATAAAAATACAATAATGAAGTCCTTATATTTTTACCACATTTTAGAAACCTCATAAAAATAAAGTGAATCATTCAGGAATATTTCTGAGAAAAAATTCTGCCAAAGAATCCAGGTGATAATCAAATATATTCTGTAATCAAAATATACTTCCTCTGAGTGCTGATCAGACCGTCCCATGATTCCTTATAGCTCTTAAATGTCTAAGAAATCAAGACTAAGTCAATAAAATTGGTACACGTGCATACGGCAGCCACACACAGGGAAGTGGCGCTGCTGTTTTAATGGACACTTCATTCAGAAGAGTCAATGCTTGTGTCTGATTTCTGGCATCTGATGCAGAATTTGATTACACACAGTACTCAGAGTCTCAATGCTGTCTTTTGATTTCTCAGCTCCAGCAGATTTGCAAGCAGGAGGAATTTTTCCCGGCTCTCTGGAGAAGAGTTGTAGTTTTAAAGTAATACAAAAACAATTCAAGGAGCAGTGGAAACAGTTTTAAAAGTAAAACTGAGAGTCCAAAGGAGTAGGTGGCTTCTAATCTCTGTCTGCTGAAACCTAGCTGTGTGGCCTTTGGCTAATCTCCGTGCTCATGACCTGGTCGCTTCTCTGTAAGGAGACGGAGTTCTAGGATCCACTGCTCATTCATTCCAGTAGTTATTTTGTACAGCAGGCATGAGCAGAACAATATGCTTAACTTTATAGATGATGCGAGTAACCTTCACTTTTCTTGTTGAAATGACTATTGTGATCCTTTAGGAATGGAGTTAGAAGGAGCTCCGTTTGGCTAAGTATTACTTCCAGACCCTGATAAATTTCTGATGCTTGTCCTATACATACTCTTCCAAGGAATCCCCGAGGCAACTGCATATACAAATCATAACAAATAATTAGTGTAAAGTTTTGTTAAATGTATTAGTGATGACACTAAAAACAAATTATTATCTCCTATTTGTCAGGACTCATTCTAAGCATTCAACATGCATTAACTTGACTGATCCTCAAGATGAATCTGTAAAAGAACACTGACAAAAAAATAACTTTAAAAAAAAAACACTTAGTCAAATAGCCAACAAATGACAAGTCTCAAATTCAGCCCAGGATTTGACTACAGGGTCTATGTTACACTCTCTGGTGGCCCTTCTAGCATAGTATAAAGACCCATAATTTGTTCTATAATTAATTGTAAAAGTTGATCTATAGAACATAGCTTAGTCTTTGATATCCAACCTAAGAAATTCAACTCTGTACCTTGATAGGAAGCACTACATGTGAAGTTGATCTTCATAGCCCAAGCAAATGCTGCCAGTCTCAGGAATGCCCCAGGCTGTAAGGACAAGTAAGTCTTCTGGTAAAGAACAATAACGACAGTATTGCTTCAGTCCTTGAATTTCTCAGACTGTTAAAATAATAGGATCCCTATTCTCTGCCATAAACCCACATCACGCATGTCTAGAACAGTGACAGAAGCCTTAGCTATCATCCTTAGGAAATATTTCTCTTTCTTTCTACATTTTGGTAGAAAGAACCAAAGCATGCCTGTGATTTGTGAACTTTATGAGAGTGAGCTCTCTATAAAATGGCATATTCATATGAGAAAAATGATTTTTTTAAATATTCCTTTAGCAAATAAACAGTTTATCTGTCAAGGATGGGCATGGACCAATGAACTACACAAGGAAATGGAGTTTAAATGTGAGCTAGGTTTGCAAAATAGTTCCTGGCTCAATTATCACATCCCCTACAGTCACAGAGGTTGTGAAAATTGAAAAGAATGTAAAAGGCTAGAGCCAGCAAGAGCTGACCTGAGCCCATCATTCTGCATAGATATTCTAAGGAAACAAAAAATAATAATAACTAGCTGATTTTAATGCATCTGTCTGTCACCTATCAAATATGTCTCTGTGACCAGTTTTTCTCATAGTGATAGATACAAAAAGAGAAGTAAGAGAAGAATGAAAATCATTCTCATGTATGTTGATTAAAAAGTTAATTCAAACAGATTGCCTCTTATTTTTTATTCCCTAACAGTAATGAGAAAATATTATCCTCATTTCCATTTAATGCAGCTATACCTAGTATCTTTTAACATCTTAATCCAAGATATACATGTTTGTAACATGTGCCAGCACACACTATCCATAACTGTAAGACTGGACTGATTAATTCTGTACAGGTTATGATTAAACAATAGAGGTTTATGAAAAACCTGGTTCCATGCTGATTCTTCTTTCGCTGATAAATTCAACAAAACCAATTACAACAAATAAAACAGATATACATTAAAGTGTTTACCCCTTTATTGAGGGTGGACAATGTTCTTCTAGAGATTTTTTTGTCTATTTTAAGACCAAGTGACTCAACTCAAGACAGAAGCTTTGTGACTTTAAATCTACTTTAAATTCTATCCCATAATAGGACACATTGCCCTTGAGGAAAAGGAGAACAAGAATGTCCATTCATTTAATTTCATATTATTACCCTGAGATAGATCCTCTATGTCTGAAACAATAAAGCCCCCAGTTGAAATTACTTTGGTATTTCCTCTAGATGAATTCTCAGTCAGTCACTTTAGAAGCATTTCTGACTACACTCAGTGCAGGAGCTACCAAGCAAGAGGCATGAAAGAGCTATCTACCACACAGCTGCTTTGGAACTCCTTTACAGAAAAACTTTGCAAGAGACTGGCGAGAGGGCTCAGCTGGTAAAGTTCTTATCATAAAAGGACAAGGGTCTGACTTCCATCCTTGCAAGACATAAAAAAACCAGTCATGGCAACACATACCTGTAAGTAATTTCTGCGTGAAGGAGGCAGAAAGAGTAAGATCTCTGGGGACTGATGGATGAATCACTGAATGAACTCCATGTTCATGACCCTTTTCAGAAAATAAGGTGTAGATCAATGAAGGAAGATAGCCAATATCCTCTTCTGGCCTCTACACACACGCCCTTCATATAAACACACACACACACATGCACACATACACACACACACAGACACACACACGTGCATGCTAATATCCATGGTGATATAGGGCATGTTAAAGAAAAGAAACAAGACATACAAGACAAGGAAATGCTCAAAGCCCACAATATAGTGAGAGATGCTCAGCTGGCTCAGTGACAGCAGAAGAAAACTAAGTACAGTCTCATCAGCATTCTTTTGTCATCAGTATCTTCTCAGGATTTCCCTCTTTCTCACTGCCATGACGAATGATTCCAACTTGTGTTCCTGATTTTATTAAATGACTCGTAAAAAAAATGTGTGCCCTTATTGCCTAGACAGTTAAACACCATCTTTGTATAAAGTATCTATAATCAGTACTTGAAATAGACCAACAAGCACAGCTCTTCATCGATGGTGGTAGTGGTGGGGATACCAGGTCAACTCTTTTCACATGGTTACTTTTATATTCCCACAACAAAATACCCACTTCAAAATAAGAGCACTTGTATTAAACTAAACTGTTCTTTCCTAAGTGCTTATTATAAACTATATACCCCTGCAGATGCTTACAGCATGCCAATGTTAAAAATAAATGTAAATATCTCTACCTTGTGGAGATTAAATTCTAGTGAAAGGGGAGAGGCAAGGAAAACACATTAGTAAGAGAAATTAATTCCATAAGTATAGTGAAGAAGAGAATCAAATACGACAAGTTTGCATTTTTATATGATTATCATGATGAGCTTTATTAAGAAAGTAATATATGATCAAAGGTAATATATATTTTAATACATTTTACCTCTTTCTTGAGCAATAGGTAACTGAAAGAGATCAAGAGATACAAATAGGAATGAAAGTAGTCAGAGTATCTTTGTTTGCAGATGATATGACAGTAGGTATAAGTTCCACCAGAGTTCCACTAAAATTCCAGCAAGGATCTCCTAAAGGTCATAAACACATTCAGCAAATTATATGGACTCTAAATTAACTCACAAAAATCAGTAGCCTTCTTATATATAAATGGCAAACAAACTGTGAAAGAAGTCGGGGAACCAAAAACCTTCACGATAGGCTCAAATCACATAAAATATCTTGGAGCATCTCTAACCAAGCACGTGAAAGACTTGTATGATAGAAACTTGAAGTCATTGAAGAAAAAAAAATTGAAGGATATATCATAATATGGATAGATCGCTCATGCTCATGAATCAGTGATAAATAGAGTGAAAATGGCCGTCTTACAAAAAAAGCAACCTACAGATTCAATGCAATCACCATCAAAATTCCATAGATACAATACAACCCAATAAAGGTCCTACTGGGTTGCTTGTAAAAATTTACAAAAGCGAATGAATGAACAAAGTTTGGTCAAACAGCATCATGGAATATTGGGTTGCCATTGTAAAGAAATGAACTACTGAAATACACAAAAACATTAATTAACATGTTAGGTATTAAAAGAAAACTAGCCAAGTCACCTCTTAAAAATGGCGGACAAAGGTGGAGGAAAGAGGGACTTTAGTGGCACATGAGGAGACTTTAGAGACATGAGGGATAAGTTTATTGTCTTGATGATTTCCAGGTTGACAATAATTCCCACAGCATCAGTCATGGTCACATCATTTCACATCATGGTGCTGCTTCCATGGGTTTCTTTATGAGTCAGAATGCATCCGCTTGTACATCTGCAGTTTGCTGAATATAAATATAATTTCAATATAGCTACAATATCCTAAGATTATAATTACTGAGATTTTTTTCTTCCAGATGTCATCAAGAAAGAGGTGAGAATATATACAAATATATACAATCTGTATACAAGTCAACAGGTTTGATTTTGAGGGAAGTCCAGATAGAAGTATAAAGGCAAGAATGTGAGCCTACAAACTAACAAGTGAGAAGATATTATTGTGGAAATCCTTCCATGTTCTCTGTTAAGTGTTTCCATTTTCTTGATGAAATAGGAACCAGTGTTGTTAGCTAAAACTGTAGTTGGTGGACCAGATTTACAGGTTTAAGGTAAGAATGTAAAGTACCACTGTCAGAAAGTCCACAGGAGTTCTGGAAGATATGGCATAGCTTTCAGATAGTACATGTATTTGGTTTGCATGCCCATGAATCTAAAATATGACCACAGTATATTTAGATGTTTCTTACTAGTCAGTGGACAGGACAGGTCATGGACAGCGGACACAAAGTGGACAAGAAGCTTTTTTATTAGAATTGTGATTTTTGTCCATAGTAAGTCTAATGAAGCAGAAAACAAAATAAATAGAGCACTCATGCAAGAAGCATCCATAGTGATTGACAATTAGAAGTCAATCTTAAGTCTCTGGGTTTGAATGTGAAATGTCCCCTGTAGGTCTTTGTGCTTGACCAGTTGATCCCAGGTAGTGATGCTATTTTAGGAAATTGTTGAATCCTTTAGGATGGAACCTCACTAAAGGAAGTTGGTAACTGGAGACAGGACTTGAGATTTAAGGGCTGACTCTGTTTCCTGTACTTTCATTGCTTCCTGATCTGCAGAGATGCGAGCAAGCAACTGCCTCAAGCTCCCACCACCACAGACTGCCTGCCATCATTCACACAAAGAGAGATTTTATCTCCTCAATCCATGAGCCAAAATGAGCCTCCCTTCCCCTTAATATTTTTGTGGGGTCAAGTATTTGGTCACATCATTATAGAAGCAACTAATGTACCTATCCACAAGTGAAGTGTATGAAATTAGTTGATTGAATGAAATGCAAATATTTGTAAAAGTTAAGATTTAGTTAGTATCATTTAGGTAATTGCTGACATGGGGTAGAGGGAAAATTGCTAGAGAACAGTAGTAAAGTATCATAAAATAGAAGCAGAACTCAAGTATAAATCAGGAATGATGATGATGGTAAAAGTATCAGTAGTCAAGTGCTAAAATCTTTGAAAAACAGTGTAAGAAGTTGAGATGACAGCAAAATTATAGAAAGTGAGCGCCATAAACATATGACATAAAATTCCTCTCCACTTACTTACATACAGACTATGAGAGAAAACTGTAAATAGTTCTTAGAGTCAAAGGGTCTTGACCTGGGAAATGAAAGTGCAGATGGACAGGTTTCTCCTGGTTAGAAGATATGGTTTGGGTATTCCCATAAAAAAATGGTAGCATATAGACTAGGTTTTTATGTTGAGTCATGGTCTCTGGAAAGCAAAAGAAAAATGTTTAAGAAATCAGAGCTTGTCAGTCTTGTTCTTCTCTAATTGTGTGGAAAACTATGCTTAGAAGATATAAAATCTGTCCTGATGGGTTCAGGGCAGATGGTATTGGTGATAATGTATGTTTAGAGATAAGGAATAGTTGCCTGGAACTTTCTCTTGACTCTTTTACCTGGGGTCAATGAAGTATCTCTATGTGGAGACCAGGGCATATGGAAAACTCATTGGTGAGGCACGGCCTTAATTACAGAGTGTGAGATCAATTGAGCCCCATTAGAGTAAGAGATGGGCTGTGGGCACTGTGTGTGTTCACTGTTTACTATTTAGGTAGTTTAATGAGTCCAGGGAAGCCACAACCAGGGACACAACCATCCCTATACTGTGCCCAGTCTAGATGTTCATCTTTCTTCCACAGCATCCTATAAGCCCAACTTCAGTATAACACTGAAGAGTTTAGAAAAGGCAAATTAGTCAGTGTCCAAGACAGAATAAAGCCTTTGTGGATATTGTTTGGTACTTCTAAAGATAATTTAAAATAACATGTTTTTAAATTTTTTAAAATAATTTTAGCACTTTGGGCTCCATCCAAACATCATGTGACTACGTTGCATTTGACATGGCAGTTTTCTACTCATCCAATTCACTCACGAACCTTCTTTCAGTTAACTGTTGATTACTCAAGTTTCCAAATTCATAATGTACTTCCATTGGTTCCATCCTCTGTTCATTCCTTTGATGTGCTCTTACTTAAACTCTCCTGAAATCCTTCCCCTAATGTGTCAGGTAAGAGGCTTCATTCTTAGTGTGCAGCCATGTTCATAAGCATGATTCTGTCTGAACTCGAATCATATGCTGAATACTTACACACTTGCATTCTCTGGTATACAGTAAGTTCTTCAAAGTCAGAAAACGCTATGCAAACTTTGTGACATGAGAGCCTCAAGTGCTCAGTCTTGTTTAATTAAGTTGAATACTGGGTATTCATTAGGTAGTCCTCAATATGTTGAAAGCTGGGTTCATGTAAAGCTTATCCAAATTTGAAAATGTGTGATTTAAATATTGTTTAAATTTTTATCAAGAAATGGATAAAGCACATTATAATGTTTCTAAAATTTCATAAGTAATAAACTTTAAGAATGGAATAAAATGAAAATAATTATTTTCTATTACATGGGTCAGTCATTCCAGCAACATAACTTGAGTTAAAGGTTTCAGACTTCCTCCTCAAGTATAGTTATTTTCAGTGAAAAATTAAAAGAAAAAACTATATTCTCTTGCCAAGGTGGCATGCCCATTTAGACATCACAGGAAAAGCAGGTTAATTGAAAGCAAAGCCAAACTCCATTTTAGTAAACAAAATAAGTTTTTGATCCAACTATGGAATTCAACATTAAATATTGAAAGAAATGAATTACCATGTGAGACCGTGGTTTGTAAAAGTATGATAAAGTTAGTGTTATCAGTACATGGACAGTTTTGCTGAGTATAGCAACATAGCTAGCTATAGCACAGAAACAATCCAGCATGGTAAAATTTACAGCATGATTCAGAAGCTTGCCAGCCATCAAGTGAAAGTTTAAGTCACAAGCAATTTATCCAGCACGATTAATTGCTGCCACAGTGTTAGCCCAAGCCAGTAAAAGTATGAGGGCATCCCAGGAGGTCACTTTAGATTTAAAAACTTAACTGAAATCAGTGAAAAGCTTTATACAATCAAATGGTCATTGCACAACAATAAATATAAGCCTTCCTGGGGTTTAAATTTTAAGTATAAGATCTTATTTGAAATTTTTCATTCAATCATTTGCTTTGTTGTTGTGTTACCATAGAGGCTAATGGGTAATAACGTCAATAATTTGTTTGAAAGTCAGTAGAAAGAATTACAATCTGTCAACACTTCCAAGAGCCTCTGCCAGTCAAACTGACAGAAGCAATTCACAGGCTCCTTTGCCGGACCCTCAGAGAAGGTCCAGAATTGACATGCTAGGAAATTCTATTTTCTCGGAACTTATAGTTATCTCAGAAAATTGGTGTTTCCTACCACTGGGGTGAGCAAAAGCTGCAGTTCCTCCACACATATTTCTCACCTAAAATTTCTCGCGTGACATCGATGGTTTCTTCATCTTGAGTAAGGCTTCAGGGAGGAGTGAGAGAATGCTAATGACCTTGCTTAAACATGAAGGAACAAGTTTGCTTTTTCTCCGTTTCTCAGAGAAGGGCAGCCTCCTAATGAGATGCTTCACCAACCCCTAATTTCCCACAAATGCAAACTTCTGTATATTCTTTCAGTCCATTCAGGAAGCTAAAACTTCTCCCCAAGCTGATCAGCATCGGCATTAAATGGTATGTATGAAAACCTAGATTTGCATAACTATGTGTTGAAAATTATAATTAAAATCTAAAGGCAATTCTCCCCAGAATTACATTTACATAGTATTTTTTAAACTATGGAAGAAATCATATAGAGATGATTATATGCAGTTGCTAAACCACAGCGACAGCAATAGCCGTGAAGGCGTAGTGTGACCAAACTACCCAGAATTCAGTTCAAGCAACTTTATGCTAAAGAATGAGGGATACTAATGGTCTTCCATTTGTCCTCAATTTGTTCTTCAATATATTTTTATGTTCAGAACATATCAGAAGTCAGAAGTATGTGGAGTTTCAACCTCAGCCCCTACCTCTTTCATATAGGTTCATCAAAATAGTAACATTGCTCGGCACTGTTGGTTTAGCCCCAGCATCACGTGATCTGTGACATTAGCAATTCCGACAAAAAACTGACTATTGTTTTCACCACTCATCCTTAGGAAGCTAAAAACACATTTACAACATAGGTAATTTCCCTTCTCCCTACAATGTAAGTAGCCTAGTGCAAGCCAACCTATCTTGTCAACAAATGAGTTCATGTCATGAAACACAATGGCACTCAGGAATATCTCCTGATTTCACATGAGCAGATCAACAGTATCCTTCCCAGGGTGACAGGAAGCGCCACCGTTTCCACCTCTTGCACAGTCAGGAGGATGGAGTACGAAAAGTAGACGTGAGGCCAGGCGTGCCGATGCATCCTTGTAACTCCAGCACTCTGGAAGTAGAGGCAAGAGTATCTCAAATTGACGGACAGCCTGGGCTACATACCTCTGCACTCTCAAAAACCATTAAAAGTACTGTTTTCTAATTAAGAGAAAACTCTTCACATCATTATAGCATACTGATTCTAGTTCTAAATAATATTTTTATTTGTTCTTTGAAAATTTTATAGATGTATACGCTGTATTTTAATCATTTCCACCCAGACCTCCCTCTCAAAACCCTCCCAGTCTCCTACACATTTCCCCCTCAAGTTCATGTCCTCTTATTATTTTATCAACATACTACAGCCAATTAATAGTTTACTATTTCTGACAGATGCCTTGGCTGCTCATTCTGTCTCTGACTGGGAGTTTCTAAGCCCTGAGTTTTCCTTAATTAATATTTTTTTTTTGAGACAGAGTTTCTCTGTTGTAACTCTGGCTGTCCTGGAACTCACTCTATAGACCAAGCTGGTCTCCAACTCACAGAGATCTGCCTGCCTCTGCCTCCTGAGTGCTGGGATTAAGGGCCTGCACCATCACCACCAGGCTTAACTAATATTTCTTAACCAAAATCTTTACTGAGGTAGTAAAGAATCTTAGTGAATTTAGACCCCTTTGATAGGTTCTTTAAATTTATTTTAAATCTATTATGGCAAAAGGTATTGGCACAGATCAAATGTAATTCCAGTTGTTTCAGTTTGCCATGGGAGATGCTGAAAAATTAAGGTTTATTTCCATGTGGAAATTTCATAGCAGTAGAAAATCTTCCTGGAGAATAGCAAGTGTCTTCCTATGTTACATCTGTTGCCACAAAAGGACCCTTTTATGCAAAATTTAGGAATAATAGATTTGAATTCAGTTATCCTAGCAGTAAATATGTTGCTTTAATTGCATTCTTAAAAGTCTTATTAACATTTTATTGTAACACAGGTTGAACCTTATTCCTATGAATATTTTATAATGAAAGTTGTGTCTCATATAACTCCTTTTTTTCTCCCTTGTAGCAATTGGTAAATTGAGTTCAACATCTTCAGCTCTCTAGCAATTACTCTGTGGCTGCACATCATGGGGACAATGACAGAGTCTGGAGGAGGGGTACTGGGAAGTGTGAATAAAAACTAGGAACACCTTGGGGAGTAGTCAAGTAATTAACCTCTAAACGTACCACTTTTGAAACTTGTCCCTCAAAAGTACAATACAAATGATACAAAACGATACAAATGAAGCTTGAGAACTTATTGGTGACCTACTAACCAGAAGTGAAAGAGTATTTATTTCAATTCAGAATCCATACCAAAAACATCTACAGAATCATTCTGAGCCTTGCAGTTGGGACAGGAAAGAGGAAGCTATGTACCTTAATGAACTACTTCAAATGGCTGAAGTACAAGGTTCCCAGCGACTTCTGTCAAAGAATTAAGGGAGTGAGAAGTCATATATTTTGTCACTAAATATTACGGAATATTTGACATTCAGAATCAAATCTGGCAAAGAGCCCTTTTGCAGATTTGTTTAACTTGTCATTTAGCTCTCAGAAATAGACATGAGGAGTAGATTTCATATTACACATGTAAGTTTGGGGAGGATGGGAGTTGGTTTTGTTTGGTTTTGTCAATGAACAGCCAGAATCATGTAGTACTTATATTTGATCCAACCCTTTCTATATTTCCCACCACTTTACCTCATCCATGGTTCTCATTTTTAATCTAGCTGGAGAGAGCTGCATATCTAAATGTATTTTTGACATTTACGGTACACAATATTATATAATATTTTAATGCTAGTATATTTAAATTTAGCTAGCTAACTAAATTTTCAGAACATACATGAGTGAAACTAGTTACAAAAAAGTAGATACAGGGTAATATTGTATATGCTCCCAAACACTAAGAAAACATGATCTGTGTAATTTGATTTCTCCAAATTCTAAGTCCTCAAAATTCCTTCAGGTAAGAACTTTGAAAACTTTGTGTTAGCTAACTCAAGGGAAAAAATTTCCTAAGTTTTCAAGATCAAATTTAACACCAAGACTAGTAGAATCCTAAGAAATATTCATCAGCCTGTATATGGAGGCAAAAACTTCTATCCAATCACTCTGTGTCAACAGTGAGAGAGGCTAGGAGGTTAGAGAATCCTTCTCTATTCCATCACTTCAGCTTAAATACATTGGCTATCATGAGTCCAAAGGTTGTGTCAGTAAGTAAAATCAAGCTCAAGGGAAGAAAAGTATTCCAAGATCCTTTACCTCCCAGCAATGACTAAAATACACAGCAGAACACTAAGTACTAAATATACTCTATGCGATATGAACCCTGTTATACTCTCTATTCTGAAAAGATGTCCAAGTTTGGAAATTTTCAAAACCAAAGGTAGAATCATATTTTACGTCAATATATTTAAAGTTCCAAAAAGTTACGCCCTAACAGTATCTGTTGGGCGTGGTTTAATTTCCCATCTAAGCACCAGGCCCACCTGACTCTTCAAAATATTCAAAAGCATCGTATAGACTCCACCTCCTACTCTGATGTCACTGCGGTGTGTAAGCCATGTCGTCAACTATTCTGTAGGTCAAGTTTAATATCACTCTTTCTTTCACATTAGTCAATCCAATACAAAACATCGTTGATTTTACCAAAATGTCATTCATTTCACTTCTGTACATTTTTCTATATTTGCTCTTTCTACTTTCCTTTTAGTACTGTGGTTTATTGTCATAACTGCAGCTATAGACTTCTATCCAGGACTCTTGTATCTACTGTTTCAGTTTATATTAACTTACTTAAGCTGATGTAAGGAAATACCACAAACTTAGGGACTTAAGAACAGAAATGTATTTGCTCATGTTTCTGAAGGATAGAATATAATCAAGGTGCTGGCAATTTTGTTTTCTGGTGAGGCCTCTCACCCTGGCTTTATGGAAATATACTCACATGGCCCCTTCTCTGTGGTTGGAGGGAGAGAAAGGAGGACACAGAGAGAGCGCGCTTATATGTCTTTGCCTACTTATATAGAACTATTCTAACAGATTAACTTATTTCCATTAATTTTCATCGCCATTTTCTATGCCTCGTCCCCATGCTACCACATTGGAAGGTAGGGCTTGGACATACGAATTTTAGGGGACTTAATTCAGTTCATACATCTCACAGTCCTCTAATCCTGTATTGCAACCAAAATGTTACTTTGAAAATCTGACAAAAGAGAATATTCAAAACTGGGCTTAGATAAGAGCAATGATTAAAAGGACAATACAACTGTCCTTCAAAAAATGATCTTAATAAACTATTGATTATCAGCCTGTTTTGTCTTCTGCTTGATGTATGTGCTTTCATGGCATTTAAATTTCTGTGGATTCCTCCCATGTCATGCGATCAACTCATCTTCTTTCCCTTATGCACACTCCCTCATTCCTACATTGCTATGTCTCCTTCTTCTAGGAAGACTTCTCTAGCCTACAAGTCCTCCAAAACCATTTATAAGCTTCTTAAAACACTCTATTATGATGCCCTATATTGTATATTCAGAATAATTATTTGTCAGCATTACATATTCATGTGATCCATGATTATTTTTTATTGCCCTTACAAGACCATAAGCAACATGAGGACAGTGGCCATAGCCAGTCTGCCAACATCCCATGTACAGCATCTCATATTGTGTCTATCAGAGATTAGGTAAAGAATATCTTATCAGTAAGTGGATGCAGTCAGAATTTTCCTAATTTACTTGAAAGTGATTTATCAGTAAAACATAGAACATGCTTCATAAAACATGTCAATATAGTCCAAGTTTCATTGGGATTAAAAAGGAAAACAGATTCATAGAAGATTTTACTCAAAGAAATTAATAGAATCAATGTTTTTGGTTAGGAGAAATTTGAATAGATCTTAAACTTTTTTGCATGGAAATCCATGCAAAGAGGGGTCTTTTTCTCTCCTCTTAGATAAACTGGCAAATCTGGTCAGACTCAAAAGTTTTGTGCCTGAGGGAAAGGGATCCATATGTGTATGGCTCCGGATTAGTTATTATGTATGTCTTTCATTATAATAAATTATTTTCTCTTCTGCCATTCATGGGTGTATGTGTATGTAAGTTTATGGATAATGAGAGAGCAAGGGGCTCCACATATTAAAAAAACTCATATTGTAAGAGGAGAATTTTAAATAAATGATAGTAAATAAGCCAGTGGTGCTTATAAGCTAGCCTCATGAGTCCTACCATCAGTGGATA
Source organism: Cricetomys ansorgei (assembly GCA_026225945.1). Lineage (NCBI taxonomy): Eukaryota > Metazoa > Chordata > Mammalia > Rodentia > Nesomyidae > Cricetomys > Cricetomys ansorgei. The sequence goes on along the minus strand of JAMJFZ010000181.1, from coordinate 3,468,031 downwards.
AACATGCTTTTCCTTCTTTATGCTTAAAATTTAATATCCAGGGCTAGAGAGGTGGCTCAGCGATTAAGAGAACTGACTGTCCTTGCAGAGGACCTGGGTTTAATTCCCAGCACCCACGTGGTGGCTCACAATAATCTACAACTCCAGTTCTAGGGGACAGGACACCTTCTTTTGTCCTCTGTGTACATGCATGTACTGCACAGACATACATACAGCAAGACATCACACATAAAATAAAATAAATATAAATTAATATCAAAAAATAGATTTTACATAGAAATCTGAGAATTGTCTCTTCCAGAATGCCGAGGGCCAAAGACACTAGAAAATCTATTCACATACGTTCAAAGAAGATGAATGTGAGCCATTCTTGAGATAAGATGAGTTGGCTAATTGTCTAATTCCAAAATGCTAATAAAATTTCATTTTTTCGAATGTACTAGGGATTCACTTTAGAGGAAAAATGATGGCTTAATATAAGCAAGACTGAAAAATCAATGTGGAAGAAGTCATTCATAGCATCTCAGAGAGTATTAGTGTCCGTTATTGGATGGGGTTGCAGAGGAGTCTGGAACTCAAGATCATAAACCCTTATGAAGTTGTTGTCCCATATTCAGTAGAGTGTGTATTCATTTGATTAGATAGTTTGATTTTACATAAGGAAGGACTTAATAAGCAAATAAATATCATATGCAAGATTATAGGTATAATGTTTATCCTTAAGTCAAACTGTTCAAGTACATGAAATTATTTGCATATATGCAATTTTAATATGCTCAGTACAAGAGATGCTTATGTACTCATTAGAATAATTCCTATGGGACAATGCCTACTTGGCAAGGATTTGGGTGCAATTACACATAAATTGTATTATATAGAAATGACTTAATACAAACACTTAGAAAAGTTGTTGGTTAACCACTTAACAACTGATTGTGTCATCATTTATAACTTAACTATACTCATGTATAGATGTAGGTATACTAGAAATTAGGTCAAATAAAGTTTGTCTAAATAGCCCCCTGGCTCAAAATTTCAGAAATGCTCACTGGTTTTCCCCTACTTGTTTTGTATGGCAGTGAACACTGCCACCAGAGGCTTGTGAGAGAAAGAAGGGGTTACAGAAATGGCCTAAGGTGGACCCTGACCCCCAACCCCACATTCACCCAAGTCTGTGCCAGCTAGTGATGAGTCTAAAAGCACTACTAGGGGCCTCATCAGCAAAGACAGCTGATGTCCACAGAAAGGGTCATCTACCATGTTTCAAAAGACAGACCTTGGATGCTTAGCATGAAATAAACCTTAACGGCAAATCTGAATAATTCTCTAATCTTGGGAGAGTAATGGCAAGCATGAGCAGACAGGGCTAAGGTTGAAAAGAATCAGAAAAGCTAGAAAGCAGAGAAGAAAGTAGAAGCTATTTAGCTTTCTATTTTAGCTGTACATTCTGACAAATTAAGTGAGATCTCAACTCCAAAGAACCTGACACACAACGTCTGACATATTTAGTTGTTAAAAACCATTTTTCCCAGGCATGAACTCAGAGTAAGTATTCCAGAAAATAAAAACTCTGTTTATCATTCCTTTTTCCTTATTTCCTTCCTTCTTTTTTTTTTCCTTAAAGATATATTTTCCTGAAATGTAAATTTTCCTGAGGAGTCTGTGTGTGTGTGTGTGAGTGTGTGTGTGAATTAAAGCCCCATAAAGATGGAATTTTAAGTCAGAAAAGAGAATAGACTCAACAAACAAAATATGTATTAAAAACATAATTTGTGGTACTAACACACGTTCTGAATACAAGCCCATTTATTTTCTCATCCAGAGGGCATTCAATAAATGTTTGCTGATGAAGAATTCCTAAGTGTTGACTAAACTTCTAATGTCTTTCCTGTCATTTATCAGATGCCATGGGGCATTTTGTATAATACTTAATTAGTACAGTCAGTGTTCATCAGGAAATCAATTAAAATGCAAGCTGCCTGCAGGCCAACTAGTTCCCTCGATGATGAGGACAGCATATTCTCTTCTGACCAAACAGATCTGTTTTTATTAAGCAATTCTCTGAAGGTAGTTTTCACACCTGTTTCTGAATCCCAAGTACATCTGCAAAGCAGAGTCATATATCAACTCTGCACAGCTTCCCTTCGCTTACTCTTCCCATGAGCCATATTGGAATAGCAATGACGATGGTAGTCTCTTTAGGAATAATTTTCTTAAACTAAAGAATTAATGTCCAGTAACTATACATATATAATATCTGTATGAAATGAAAGCATATCTATATCTCAATCAGAATTTCTGCTTCATAAATAAATGACAAAACAGTAGAGGCTACTGCATCATGCAAATACTCCAACAAGCTACCAGCTCACAGTCCTCACGCAACTAGTGTTTCAAATAGTGGCATTGCACAAGCACTTAGGAAATACTGTGATATAATTCTCACATTTTACACCAAGACCAACCTATGAAGTTGGGTTTCACTTTTTTGTCAATTAATAAGCAGTAAAACACATGAGTTCAGACGCTCAGGTTCAGTATAGCTCTCGTCGTGATGGTGATTTCCTCTGCTGAGATCTGGCAGGGCTTCCACATATGAATATGCCTCTGTCATTTCCTTGCTGAACCCGCCTAGTAGATGTACTGCGACAAATGGCGCATCAATGTGGGGCATGACATCATGCCAGCTAATCCAATGTGAAGACAAGGAAGAAGAGAAAGAAACTCTAGACCTCGCAGAGTCTGGTAAAGTACACTCAGAGAAGCTACCAGAGGATAGAGATTAAGGTATTAATTGAAGGCTCCTGAAAGAAGAGGGGAGAGAGAAAGGAAATAAGCCTCTTTGAAGAGAAAATTGTAAAATAAATGTGAAAAAAAAAACTCCAAGGTAAGAGCCACAGAATAGAGGCCTTTAGAGAAGGACATTTTCATGGTAAAAACAAAAACTTCAGCTGGAAGCAGGAAAGAAGCATAGTTTAGATGGCTTTTCCTGATCATGGAGCCGATGCTCTCTCCTGCTGCTGATGGTAGCATACTGTTTCACAAACTGAGTTTTCTGATAGCTATGCTGTATGTGTGTGAAGCTCAAGATGTTGTGCTTGAGATCTATGAAGAAGGGCATATGTTTCCCCTTAGTGGTGGTGAAAAAGAATGCCAAACTGCCAGAATGTTTCAACTGGAGATTCTTCCCACCACCCCACTACCCCCTACTGTTGTGGAAGTTGCAGCTTAGAGCCAAAAAGCCACTTAGTTAAACTGAAAGGTGTTTTTTGTTTGTTTGCTTCTTCTGTTTTGTATTGTTTTGCAAACCTGACTAAGAGAAAGACAAGCAGTCCATCCAGATACTGGCTATGGTGATGAGAGCTCCACACCATGAGGGAACTCTTCCTGCAGACAAAGACTAGTTATTTAATCCCAGCAAACCAGACTCTATCTCAAAATCTGTAAAGTGTTTACTCAGAAACTGTCTTCCAGAACTGGCGGAGTTTGGATCTTGTGCTGGTAGCCAAACTTGGTACTTTGTTACCGAGGTGGTACTGGTTTGAAGGCATGAAGGTGTCTTTGGAGAGTAGCTGAGGTTTGGCACTATGAGAGGCCAGGGGAGCCATTGGTAAAAGTGCAGCCTCAGTAGTAGTTTAAGGCCCAGATGAAGGGGTCTTATACAGAAGTTGAGGCTTGGCACCATGAAGAGAGCCCAGGAGAAGCTATTGGTGAAAGTGCACCCCAATTGCAGCAGAAGACCCCAGCGTTCTGAATGCCAGTACCATGGGAAAGCTACCAATAATAGCAACAGCAGTAGAATGAAGCCAGCCAGAGTCTAGAGGATAAGCTGTGTGTGCTGCAGAGGTCACAGCCAAGAAGTGACTCAAGCCCTTTGAAGGAGCCCATAATATCATGAGTGAATTCCAGATAATTGACTTTAATAATGTTTTTCTGTTGTCCGAAGACATTGAGAAAGCTTGATAGATGTTTGATATCATTAAGTCATGTGCATTAGAAGCCTCATTTTGTTCCTCTTGTAAATGGTTTTGCTGATGTAGTGTTAAAGATAAAGCAATTTTTTATACAAAAGAGGGTAAATGTTGTGAAAGTTTATTTTTAGTTGCATTTAAAATAATTGGTTTTGTGCACTGTTGAAAAAGGGATGCATAGGCCTTAGCTTTTTGTATTGTCTGCAGGTGTTGGATTTCTGTGGGGGATGTTTGATTACTTATGATGTGCACCTGAGGGTTCTATATCAATAAAACACCTGAGTTCAGATGCTTGGGATTCCACTGTCTGATATGACACTGGCCAGGATGGTGGTTCCCTCTGCTGAGGTCTGACAGAGTTTGCACATATGAGAACTCCTCCTTGTCTCCCTTGCTGAACCGCCACAACAGTGTATTACTACACATCTGTGCCACTATTGCACCAGTATATCTTGTAAGCAGGTCACTGTCATAGGTTACAGGGACTGTAGCTGAGAGATATTGATGATTACTTTCTTTTCAGCAGCATGCAGTGTACCTTCTAGTATCATGAATGTTAGGCAATAGGTATAAAACTTCTAGTTAGGCAATACCTGGATGTCTCTGTATTCCATGAGATATCTAAATTTTGTCTTCAACAATAGGGCCTTACCACTGGGTTGTGGAGAATAACCAATGTCCTTGTGAATAGGCTGTGATGTTTGCGGGTTTCCATGGGGATCCTTTGGCCAACAACTCAAAAAGATGTAACCCATTCCTGACAATGGAGGCTTTACTTGGTGTCTTATGATATCTAGTTGGGGCATTATTTCCCTTATTATTTGGTGACTCCATTTACCTTCCCTTCCTATATGTGTATATCACAGAAAATTGTGTTGGAATTTTCATCAGAATTGCTTTGTATTTGTACATTGTTTTTAGTAATATGGCCATTTTCACAATATTAATCCTACCAGTCCATGAGTATTGGATATCTTTCCACCTTCTGATACCTTTTTCAAATTTTTCTTCAATGTCTTAAAGTCTTTTACTTGCTTGATTAGAGTTATCCCAAGATATATGTTTTTGAGGCTATTGTGAAAGTTACTGTTTCCCTGATTCCTTTCTCGGTCTGTTTGTCTTTTGTATATAAAAATGCTATTGATTTGTATATATTAATTTTATACCCTGCTACGTTGCTGAAAGTGTTTATCAGCTATAGAACTATCCTGATGGAATTTTTAGAGTCTTTATGTAGAAAATCAAAGAATCTACATATAAAAACATTTTTACCTTTTCCTTTCCTATTTGTATTCTTTGATCTCCTTCCATTGTCTTAATTATCTAGCTAAGTCTTCAAGTACTTTGTTGAGTAGGTATGGGGAGAGTGGACAACTTTGTCTTGTTTCTGATTTTAGTAGTTATGCTGTGAGTTTATCTCCATCAGGTTGATGGTGGCTACAGGCTCTCTGTAAATTGTCTTTACTATGTTTAGAAGTATGTCCCTTTAACTCTAGTCTATCCAGGAAGTCAATGAAGGGATGCTAGATTTTATCAAAGGCTTTTTTTCTTTTGGCATCTAATGAGATGAGCATGTGGATTTCATATCTAAGTTTATTTATACAGTAAATTATGTTTATTGATTTATATATGCTGAACCATCCCTGCATCTCGGGGATGAAGCCAAATTGATCATGGTGTGTGGATTTTTGGTGTGGTCTTAGATTCAAGATGCAAGTATTATGTTGAAAACTTTTGCATCTATGTTCATAGAGATATTGGTCTATAATATTTTTGTTTGTGTCTTTAGATTGTTTTGTTATCCTGGTAATAGTGGTCTCATAAAAAGAGTTAGGAAATGTTCCTTAAGTTTCTTTTTTGAAGAATAATTTGAGGAGTATTGATGTTAATTCTTCTGTGAAGATCTGATAGAATTCTATGCTGAATTTCTTTGGTCCTGGGCTTTTTTTTATTTGAGAGATTTTACTGAATTGTTCTACTTCAGTAGGGGTTATGGATCTGTTTAAACTGATTATCTAGTCTTAATTTAACTTTGCTAGGTGGCATATATAAATTGATGTCTGTTGTAATGCCCCTTGTTCATCTCTTTTTACTAATTTTTATCTTCTCTCCCCATTTTTAGTTAATTTGTTTAAGGGTTTCTGTAAGAATCAACTCTTCAGTTCATTTATTTGTTCTATTATTGGTTTCTATTTCACTGATTTCAGTCTTTAGTTTGATAACTTCTTACCTTTTGACATTTTGGGGTGTTATTTCTTCTTGCTTTTCTAGCTCAGTGTTTCTCAACCTTCCTATGCTTCAATTCTTTAATACAGTTCCTCATGTTGTGGTGACCCCAACCATAAAATTATTTTTGTTGTTACTTCATAACTGTAATTTTGCTACTGTTATGAATTGCAGTGTAAAAACCTGTATGTAGATGGACTGAGGTAACCCCATGTGAAAGGACACACATGTAGTCCTGGGGGTGGAATCTCCCTCCATATGTGTTTCTTAGCCGCTGGTGCCCTTCCTGGAGTTGGTGGCTGCCCGCGGGTCAGCTCCAGGCTGAGAGATGTGGTAGAGAGGACAATAGCACAGCGGAGCCTGGCAGTGGGTTCACGGTATCCTGTCCATCTTTGGACACTTTCTGGGTGTGTGAGACATATCAAGGGTCACAGGTGGTGGGGTGGGGGAGCCAGTGACCCCCAGAATTCCTGTCGTTTAGGACACCCTATATGGGAGTCCTTGCCTGTGTATGGAGTCTGAGTCTGTGTCTTCCAGCCCTCAGGCTGAGAAGCATGTTTCCTTAGTGAAGATTCATATCTAAATTTAGCTAGGTTTTGGCCAGGGCTAAAGGGTGAGGAGCACCCAAATTTCTTCCCATTCTCACTCTCTAGGGGTGAGAACACGGGGTTCAAGACAAGCGTCCACTCACAATTAGCCCTTGGTCAGTACACACACACACACGCATACAGACACACATACACACCAAGGGATCGCTACCCACAGGTTGAGAACTGCTGTTCTAGAGCTTTCTGATGTGTCACTAAGTTAGTAATATGAGATCTTTCCAATGTTTTTATGTAGGCATTTAGTGGTATGAACTTGCCTTTTAGAACCACCTTCATTTTGTCCCATGGGTTTGGTACATTGTCTTTTCATTTGTATTCTATTCTAAAAAGTTTTCAATTTCCTTCTTGATTTTTATATTGAACCATTTTTCACTCAGAAGTAGGTTGTTAAGTTGACATAGTTTGTGTATTTTCTATTGTTGTTGATATCCAGTTTTCATCTATGGTGGTAAGATATGATCCAGAATGTTATTATGTTATTTCAATATTCTTATATATGTTAAAACTCGCTTTGTGTTCATGTATGTAATCAATTTTGGGAAAAGTTCCATGAGCTGCTGGGAAAAAGAAATTTTATATATATATATATATATATATATATATATATATATATATATATGTTTTGTAGTTTTGTATATATATTTATGTGTGTGTGTGTGTGTGTGTGTGTGAGAGAGAGAGAGAGAGAGAGAGAGAGAGAGAGAGAGAGAGAGAGGGAGGGAGAGAGACTGGGTTAAATGTTTTGTAGATGTCTTCCAGGTCCATTTAATTTATGACATTATTTAACTCCAGAATTTTTCTGTTTAGTTTTTGTGTAGATGACCTGGCTATTGATGACAGCAGGGTATTGAAGTCACCCACTATCACTGTGTGAGGATCAATATGTGATCCTCACATATTGAAATATTAAATACTAAAACTAAATACTAAATGCTATTGAATACTAAATACATATTGAAATACTAAATACTAAAACACTTTAGTAATGTCTTTTTATGAACTTGAGTGTCCTTGTGTTCAGTACATAAATATTTAGAATTGCTATATCCTCTTGGTATATTTTTTAATTTAGTGAATATGAAGTGTCATTCTCTTTTTCTTCTGATTGGTTTTGGTTTAAAAACTACTTTGTCAGATACTAAAATGGCTACATCATGCTTTTTGGGGTCCATTTGCTTAGAATACTTGTTTTTGTTTTCCTCTTTTTACTCTTTTTACGTAATGTCTATACTTGGTAGTGAAGTGTGTGTCTTGTATACAGCAGAAAAATGGATCCTGTTTCTAATCCAATCTGTTAATTTGTCTTTTTGTTGGGCAACTGAGACCATTAATAATGAGAGTTATTTCCTGATGTTCATTAATTTATTGTTGTTATATGGGTTTTCCCCTATCTTGCTTTACTATTCTGGGATTGTTATTCCTTGAATTTCCTTACGTATGGTTTACCACTTAAGATGGAAGTTTTTCATCTAGCGCCTTCTGTAGAGTTGAATTGGTAGAAGTTTAGAAATTCCTAAAATTTGTTTTTTCTTTCTTTCTTTCTTTATTTATTCAAGACAAAGTTTCTCTGTTGTAACTCTGTCTGTCTTGGAACTCACTCTGTAGACCAGGCTGACCTTGAACTCACAGAGATCCGCCTGCCTCTGCCTCCCAAGAGCTGACATTAGAGACGTGTGCCACCACTGCCTGGCACTTAAATTTGTCTTTAACATGCTGTGCTTTTCTTTCTCCATTGATTGTGAATGATATTTTCCTGAGTATAGTGGTCTGGGATGTCATACATGGTCTCATAGAGTCTGTAGAACATCTGTCCAGGTCTTTGTGGATTTCAGAATGTCCATGAGAAGTCAGGTGTTAATGGGTCTGCCTTTATATATTACTTCATCATTTTTCCTTGTATCTTTTAATATCCTATCTTATTCATATATTTGATTTTTTAAATAGTTTCCCAGATATCCTGAATGTTTTGTGCCTGGATTTTTTAGACTTAACATTTCTTTTACTAAGCTATCCATTTCTTTTAATTTGTCTTCAACACCTGAGAGTTTCCTCCTCCTCCTCCTCCTCCTCCTCCTCCTCTCCTCCTCCTCCTCCTCCTCCTCCTCCTCCTCTTCCTCTTCCTCTCCCTCCTCCTCTTCTTCTTCTATGTCTTGCAATCTGTGGGTGAGGCTTATCTCTGAGTATTTTTTAATTGACGTCCTAAATTTTTATTTTCAGTTTTATTTCAGCTTGTGTTTTCTTTAGTGGTTCTATTTCTTTGTTAAATTCTACTTTCATGTCTTGAATCATTTTCATTGTTTCACTCAACTGTTTGTGTTTTTACAGGCTTCATTAAGGGATTTATCCATATCCTTTTTAAGGTCCTTGAACATATTCATAATTACTGTTTTAAAGCTCTTGTCCTGTGACTCGGCTATATTGAATTTCACAGAGCCCTACTATGATGGGGTTACTGGCTTCTGGTGAAGGTATATTGTCTGGGTTTTTTATGTTTGTGTTTTTGTTCTGTGATCTAGTATCTGAAGTTATGATTTTTGAGGTATTTTTGGTGTCTATATTTGATCTTGTCTTTATTGGGCGGGTTTTAGTTTCTTTGTTTGCTGTTGCCTTCTCTGGATCCTAGACTAGAGGTTTCCTAATATGGAGTGCTTCTGCCAGTCAGTACTTTTCAGAAACTACTTTTCAGAAAGAGAAATGGGCTAGGGAAAAAAAAAAAGAGCAAGAAGGGCTATGAGGGAGAGTTAGGGTGATTATAATTCCCACCAATAGTCAGAATTCCCATGAAATGGAGGTGGGGTAGAAGGAAGAACTCCTGCAGGCAGGCTGCATTAGGCTAAAGAATAAGTCTGGACAGGGAAGAATGGACTAGAGGGACACTGGGTTCACACTAAGAGGCAGAGGGGAGGCCCAAAGTTAAAACCAACAGTGCTCTGCCCATCTAAGTCTGACTCAATTGCAAAACTCATAATAATGCAGAATTATAGACCCTACTCAATCCTCAATTAACTTAGAACTGCATTTTTACTAGGTCTCAGGTAACTCTTATGCACGCTAGAGTTCAAGAAGCAGTACTGTGGACTCATTGGAATTTGAGATTCTGGTGGTTTCCTTGTTATTACAGCAGTTTTAGATGTGAACTGGTGCTTGGGTCATCATGAACATCTAGATTTAGCTTATTCATCTCATATTCACATATATGTATGTCAGTGTGTTCCTTTCATAAAGCAGAGGACACAGTGGTTCACAGAGCAAATTGGGACTCTAGCAGAACTCAATGTTGTAGATGACATTTTCTATAACATAATATTGCAGAAAACATTTGATATCAGGCCATATTCTAAGGAATTTGAAGTACCTCTATTCAGAAACAAATTAATTGTTTGATTCTCTTATAACCAAAAGACTGAGAGACTACCTGCCTCTTAAGTCTCACATAATCCTGAATATGTCTGAGTACCAACATCTACTGTCCAAATCATCTACAGCTTTGATGCATGATGATAATTCTCCTCCTGAAACTTACCATTGCTATATATCTACCTATGATATGTTTTTCAAGTGATGTATGTTGTTCTGAAATAATAATCTGCTTACAGAAGATAAATACAAGCATCCTGGATCAGGTTTCAAACACTTCTAACAATAATAGATAACTAAAAGTTGGCAGTAGCATTGGATTTGTTTGGAGATTCATGTGGAGTTAGGAGTGAAAGAAATATCTCACATAGCCAGGAAGATATGAATAAGCAAACAGAGGAAGCATCAAGTCCAGATCACCATGTCTGGGAAAGAATAAAATCTAGTGCCAACATTAGCTGATCATCAACAAACTTGAAGGTCAAAAAGAGAAGACATTACAGTTAATGCCCTATGGCTGCGACACTAGACCCCTACTGAAGTGCCACCTGGCATCTCAGCTCCTTTGATTAGTAACAACTGTGGTCCATTCAAACTATAATGAGTTGCTGTGTGAACAGTATGATCCAAATTAAGTGAAAGCATCCTTAAGTTATAAAATAAGATCTCCTTTTAAAAAATTAAGGATAAAGAAAAAACAGAGTCCCAGGAGTAATTCTTGATTGATAACAGGCACCTCATATATTCTCATTTAAGGGTTTTAAGTGAATAGTCAATGAATCAATAGAATAGCCAGCACTCTCAACCTGGCTTCTTTCCAGGGTCCTCTTCACTGATCAAATGTCGAGGGTGTTTGGCTTTTCTGAGATTCCTTTTTACAGAAGCAGTGAGATGCCAATAGCATGGAATCTTGTTATCTTAGGAGCATGTCTGCTGGAATGGATCTCGTCCACAGAACGCATGAAATAAGAAATAAAGTTGCAACCAGTTTTAGTGAACTGAAGTAGAATCTGTAATGCAGAAAATTGAAAAGTAAATTTATAATTGTCACAGACCTTCCAACAGTGCAGCAAAGCATGTACCCTTGAAAAGAAGAAGCAATGATTTTTCTGTAATTGAAGAAAAGATTGTAAGCCAAGACACAAAAATGGAATTTTTATGCAGCAGGGAAAGAGCTACTGACAGAATTACAATCTTCTCAGGCTACATCCCACCCAGCTATCAACTTTGCCAGCTATGATACCGCCTTAGAAAACATGAGGTTCTATCACTCTATGTATGCTTATTTCAAAATTCTACCTGAACCTTCCAAAAGCTTGGATAAAAATGGAAATTAGGAAATTGATAACATCAAAAAATATTTACTAAAAACCTGTTAATTATAAAGCACTTCGGAATATCTGGGGTAGAAGTCAGATACGCGCATCACCTGTGGAAAACAACCTAACTCGTGAGATCATGAGATCACCTGTGGAATTACATGTTGTGGGAGAAAACTATCTCATTAACATTTACACATTTTCACATGAACCCAGATACAGCAGTCACAGAAAAACCCTTGTTAAAAAATAATTGGTGCCATTTCTAAAATGGATGTGATGATTTGTAGAAAGACAGAAGCTGTCATATCTTTGGGGAAAATAAATTAGCAAAATAAAGTCTCTCATTGAAACATTCAGGATATGACATTGCAGAAGTACTGGCCCTTGATAAGAGATTAGATTTGAAATAGGAATCAAAGCTGACCTGGTTTCCCAGAACAAAAGGCACTAGGTGTTTCCATACTCCAAAGCAGAATGATTGTGTAGGCAATAAATTATAATAAAATGTGTAGCTTCTGTGCAAGTGCATAAGAGCATAAAGAATTACCAAATTAGAGAAAGTTCATGATTTATCTAGGGCAGTGTTCAGACTCTTAAAGTGGTGGTGGCTACTAAGTGAATAACTGGTAAATTCAAAAAGCAGGTACAGCCCCATGCCTAAAGTTGTGCATTCAGTATTCGCCTTCAGTAGCAGAAATAAACCGATGATAACATTAATCCCCACTCTGTGGTCCAATGAGCTACATCCCCAAACCCTGGGAACATTTTTTTATTCTGAGAACATTTTTTATTAAGAAGATTGCTTCCTATTGATCAAAGGTACAGAAAATATGCAAAGCAATACCCATAAAAGCCTATCTTTTTCATGCTACAGGTTTCTTATAAATTTATGGATTAGAAAGATGGAAAGAAAAGTAGGGAGTCGGGAGAGAGTAGAGTCGTGGGTTTCCAAGACTTCCCTGAATTTCTAAGCTAAATGTAAAGGTAAGTGTTGAAGTCAAAAAAAAAAAAATGTCAGCTACAGTAATTGTTAACAAATAAGAGATCGACGAAACATCATGGGAATTTTTCTGACTTTAATTCTGCCTCTCAGAAGTCATAAACCTAAGATGAAAATAGTACATTTCTGAGATGCGCAAAAGTGGCACACATGATACCAGAAGGTGACATTTCTGAAAGGAGTGACTTTGAAGTGATGAGGAAAAATGAAAAGGGAGGAGCAAAATGGAACTGGACAGAAGGAAGCAGGAAAGACATTATTTTGCGTAAATTAAAATTAAATATAAAAGGATGACAGTGGCTCTGGTCCTGTCAGGCTAAGGTATTTTGGTGGCAGACAGTAATATGAGAATTATAAGCAATTTGCAAACCACAGGTCTGCAAGCCTGCCTGCACATTTCTCTTCTTGTGATGGCTAATTGGGAATTTTTCAAGGGGAAAACTCCAGAATATCAGTTTCATGAAATCCTGCCAAAACCAAGAGCAGTTTGCTTCCTGCCAATGAAAGACCCCTGTGAGCCAAAGCAAAACCGTACAATGAGTCTTCTATCGTTACCAGTACCCCCACCCTACACGCACTTTTCTGAGAGCCTCACCCTTGGGCAGAATACAGAAGCCTCCTTTTCCCAGACTGCCTCTTTGATTTAGGTACTGTCCTCAGTCCCCTCAGCTGCGTGAGCACAGCTTCTGAGCTTCCACATTCCCTGCTACTGCCCTCTCTGAGGCTGCCGACATCCCTGCAAACATCCCTCACCACTCTGTCACTGGCCTGCCCTGTGCCCACACATACAGTAGTGCCCACATACCTCCTCCACACTAATCATTGGTAATCTACACTCCATACTAGGTGCCAGTATGCATACACATAGCATATTTTATTGTCAAAACAACCCCTTCTGCATTTCTTACTATTACAACCCACATTTAAAAAAAAAAGCCTGAGGACAGAAAGAAGTGCTTTAGTCCAGCCACACAAGAGCTAAGCGTCTAATTCGGGCAAGTCTGACCTACTCTTGTCTTCTCACCATGCCACAGCATAAGACTCTCTGGTACTTGTACAGTGATTACTCTAATGTTTCTTCTGATGCTGTCACATACCTATCACTGTGCTTGCTTGGTGCTAGGCAGTGTATCGGGGAATGAAAAAAAGCAGAAAAAAAAAGGTATGCTACATTTTTTTAGGGAATTAGCAATTAATTTGGAGGGAAAGTCAGCGTACTACAGGATGTTATCATCACCAAAAAAAATCACTCTGAAAGTCAAGAACAAGTTGTACAGAAATAATAAAGAAGATTTCTATGAATGGCCAAGAATGAGAGGCGAGAAGATGCTGGTCACACACTGGGCTGTGAGGTGAGTAAGCTCTTCAGGGAGAACAATACAGAAAGATATGGCAAAGTAGAAAGTCCTTTCCATTTCTGGGAACTAGATTTGTAGCAGACTCCCTGCTCCAACAACCCCAAGAGGCTAGGCTGAGTAAGTACACATGCCAACTTAAAAGAAGGTTATCCATGAGCAGTAGACCAGAGAGTTTAAACAGCACATTTGGGAAAAGAGAGAAATAAAAGAGCTAGGTGGCCCAAGGTCATCTTTGGGGTACTGATATAAGCTTTAGGTTCAAAGGGAAGAAGAGTTCAAATGGACAAGAGGTATGCATAAGGAAGCTGTCCTGATCAAGGTGGATCCCACAATCACTGTCTCAGCTCAGGTCCTATAGGGTCATCATCTGTCATCACCTAATGGGACCAATCTGTTTCCCACTAGAGTCCTGCTCCAACTGTAGTTCCTGTCTTGCCTGCCAGGCCTGGCTGTTCCTGAACTACAAGGGGAGAGGATGATTACAATAATGACTCTGTTCCTTTATCCTTAGATGGGAGTGGATGGACAGACTGACTAACACACCTATGTGTACAGATAAGCAAAGGAAGCACTTGAGGATGGAGGCAGAGGTGCCAGGCTTTCCTCCCACTTTAGATACCTTGTCAACATAGCTGCTTCTTAAGAAAAGCAGCCTTTGGGTGCCTGTTACTACAAACTTAGCCTCAACTATATAACCCAAATATGGCTTAATCAGCTCCTCAATGGAGACTATAATGGAACCCTCAGAAACATGTTGTTGCTTAGAGAGAAAAGAAAACATCTTCTCTTTGTAGGTGGTGCCTCTGAAAAGACAAGAAGATGTGAATTCCAAATACTAATGCCCTACTACCACAGCTGTGATATAGACAAGCTTGTTTGTCTAACTGATGGAGCCGGAGACAATCAACAAACACGTACCTTGCCCAGTGGAAATAGCATGGGGAAGAATCCCAATATCCCCTACCCTAAAATGATACAAACCTTAGAGAAGGAAATCCTGAAAGAGATCCCCAGCTCCCTCAGCAGAGAGCTTTCCAGCCAGCCATAAGACAGTAACACCTGCACTTTGGATGACAGTAATTAGGAGAAAGGCCAAAGACCAAGGACAAACTGTATATGTGAGCAGGGATACCTGCATGGGAAGAAGGAAAGTTTAGGTCAAAGTAGCCCTCTGGGCCAGAACGCTAACGTGATCTTGAGGAGTAGCAGGTAGGTGTCTGATTCAACCCAGACAATAACAATAGAAATAACAACAGAAAAACCATGAGGGTGACTGACTTAATCCATAAAATATTACAGGTTTAATGTGTTTTGCCCTGTGTTTGAAGTTTGAAGACTAACTTGTATTTGTTTAAACTTCTAACCTGCTTGCAAATATGTGCTAATTAAAATATTAACATTCTTTTGGCCTTTATATTTTTTGACCTTTACTCCCCTTCACAGTCTCTCCAGAGGCCCGAAGACTCATTTCATGTAGGACAACAATGACTCTGCCTTTGCTATTTTGCTTATTCAGCTTCAAGGGTTTTCTGGAGAAACAGCACATATAGAATGAATATGCATCATGAAAATGGCTCTAGTAGATTGGACTACACCATATGAACTGAATATTCTAATAATGGATTTTTGTACAGTGGAGAGGCTAAAAATCCAGTAATTTCTTGGTCCATGAAGCTTGAGGTCTCAACAGTCCTAATCTGGCACTGAAGGCCTGGAGGATTCCTGAAGAATTTCTACAACATTGGAAAGGCAAAAGAAGATGAGTATCTATGATAATGAAGGATTGGAGCAGGAGCAACAGCAGCAGCAACAGAATAGATGTACTCAGCACAAGCAGCAAAGGTGGGCAGGCAAAAGGCAGCCCTGCTTTCCCTAGATCTCTTTATATCTGGCCTGCCACAAAGAGACAACTCCTAATCTAGAGAAAGTCTTCTCTCCTTACTTATCATTCCTAGAAATGATCTCCCAAACATGCCCAGACTTTTCTCTTAGTTGACTCAAGATCCAATCAAGTTGACAATCAAACTTAATAACTTTAACACTTTAAGGGATTCGAATGCAAGGCTGGTTAGACCTCCATTTCTTGTTAGACATGACTCTAGTAGCTTTTCATTCTGTGCTCTTGGAGCTTCCCATCCACCAAACACATCCTCATTTACAGTCATTGGAATAGTAATGAGAGAGACAAATATGAGACAGATGTAGTGTGCTCCTCCAGCAAAATAGTAAGCCCTCATTACTAAATATAGTAAAATTCCCTTGATAAAAGAAGACCCTTGGTTCTTCTAGAAACAACTAGCAGGCCTGCCAGCAGAGGAGTTATGCTCATTTGCCAATATCTTATTTTGACACAAGCTCACACACACACACACACACACACACACTCACAGTGATGTAAGTCTTAGAAATTTTAGACCAGATAGGAATCAGATCATTTACAGCATTTGAAAAACAAATTTGATGCAACTGGGAACTGGGTCCTTATGATGGCTTACACGAGCATCATGCTTATACTACCCATCTATTAGTTCTTGGAGAAACTAAGAGAATTACTCGTTTCAGATGAGGTGATTAACTTGAATAATCAAATAGGATCAGCACCTAAGTTACCCACCTTAGACTTGCCTCACTGTGGAAATCGCTCTGTTCTTGAACTTGTGTTAACCATTCTGTCACAGCCTTCTGAGTGCCAGAATCACAATTGTGCGGCCACCATGCCCAAGTGCCCTTTTGTTGCTGCTATCTCTATAGGGTAGAATTTAGGCGGTGGGACAGGTAGATAATACAGAATAAGGCACATTCTACAGTTTAAAATTTTTATCGCATCTGGTAGAGAAAATGAGATTTTTCTCTAACCTTAGTAGAATCTAATTTCAAAACTGGGGTTGTTATTGACCCCTTCAGAATTAGATAATTATTATATGCATCTGTCTGCCTTTGTAGCTCCAGGTGTTTTAGTATATGTGGCATTGTAACATCACTAACATTTGTTTATTTGGGGGTAACTGAAAGACCTCTGCCATGAAAGCAACTTCATAATGTGCAATCTGCAGCATTGCCTTGGTTTAGAAAGTCTGTGTGTATCAATCTCGGATCTGCATCAGACTATCCTTTTGTCCTTGGCCCTATTATTTGACTTCATAACACCTCATCTTATTCATCTGTAGAGGGAAAGAAATACATAACTCAAAGTTTCATTGTAGGGATCAGCATGATAGTAAAAGTAAGCAATCAGTGTGATAATAAAATTAATATTGTTATTGACTTGATCGAACACCTTCTATTCATTGAAATTTACACATAGAACTACCACTCTATTTTCCTAAATGATTCAAATAATGCCTGTCATGTGTTCCCTTCACCAATACACAAGCTCTTCACAGACTTCTCCAGTCATTCCTACAGCATGCTTTCATTTGGGGTCAAGGTTTTCATATATCTTATTCAAACTTCACCTCTTTTGGAGTCACAGAATACTACTTATTGCAAGTAGAGTTATTTGAAAGGAGGAAGGGACTGGTGGTCTTTGGAGTTCCATCTATGCTTCAGTGGCACTGAGAGGAGACAAGAAGACATATGGTCACCTAAGTGGTCAAAATACCAATGATAACTCTACTATTCCCTCTCTTTTTGCTATTTCTGTGACTGTGTGTCAATGTTACCTTGAGTTGCTGCTGGGTGTAGAATCATGGGAGTACACTTGAGCTTCTTCTTCTGTGATGCTTTGACTAGGAGACCAGGGTGAAACCCATTCCTTTGTGCCTTGACATAGCTGGGACCCATCACATGGAAGAGTACAGTGTCACACTGCTCAAATCACATCTACAATCAGTGATGTTTTCCCAACACATGGAAAACCACGTATCTTTACTAAATATGGGGGCAAAGCCCCTGCCATTCCCACAGCCCCGTCATTTTCCACACCCAAGAACTACCATGCAGCATGCCAGCTCAGGGGCCCAGCAGAGTACAGAAAAGAAGATGTCACCAGGTGTAGACCTTTCAAGCAGGGAAAAGCCCAGGCCTTCATTGCTAACACTACTGGGATGGACTGAATCACCAGAAATTGTTATGTTGGATTCATAATATCAAAGTGATGAAATTAGAGGAAGGGCCCTGGGGAGGTGATTAACTGTCATGGGAGTAGATTCATGGATTGGAACTATCACTTTATTAAACAGTCTTTGAGAGCCATCTCAACTTTTTCTTATTATTTGAGGATACTCAAAGAAACTCAATAAATAAAAGAGAACACTTACAGTACCCAACCACACCAGTGCCCTGACCTCAGAATTCCAGCTTCCAGAAATGTAAGAAATGATTTTCTGTCATTTATAAGATGGACAGAGTATGCATCATATTTTTGATGGCAGCCCAAATTGGGACACATACCCAGAACACCAAAGACAAAACTTCCCTGTGGTATCCCATCCTGCTTAAGATTAGTACCCAAATCCTTGAACCCAAGACTTTCAAGTCACTGTAAGACATGCCCCAGGCCTCCACCCCTACATATCCATACAGCTCTAACTGCTTACTGTCCATCAAATACTCCAGGTTATTCCAGAGTTTAAAAAAAAAAAAACTGAAGGAATCCAACAGAAGCAAGTAGCACGGACACACTGAACTGGGAAGAAAACTAGAAAGTGTGATAGAGCAGAAGCAAGACAAGGACAATGGCTCTAAAGAAGTGGGGAAGGGAATCAACACTTCTAAAAGGAAGCCCAAGAACTAACTTAGGAGACTACTGACCTTGAAGAGGAGTTTGGTAAAGAACAGAGGATCTACCGCAGTACCATAAAGGTTAATGGGAGATGAAGAATTGGATGCTCTTTACGATGATTAGACTTCATCATAGAGACGGTATTTATTAGCACTTAAATTATTGTAATTTAAACTGCCCTCACTCCTTGCCAGGCACTGTGCTAAGCACTTTCCAGGCACTGTCTCAAGTCCTAAAGAAACAGTATTTGGTAAAAAACTGAAGTTTAGAGGGGTTCAGTAATGTATCCAAAGATACAGCTAGGAAGCTGAAGTAGATTGAAAATTTAACCCCCAATTATATTCAGGGTCTGCTAAACGAAACCTTTAATGTTACCTTCCATGGCACAAAGGACTTTGGAGGTGCAACTAGGCGAAGGACCTTGAAGAGACTTTAACCTGGTTTATCTAGGTGGATCCTAAATGTGATCAAAGTGTCCCAAAAGACAGGCAGAGAGAAATGTGAAGCGGACAAGAGAAGATGGTGTCATATTCTTATCAAGAGAGACCTTCTAGGGGTGCTACAGTGCTGGCTTTGACAGGAGATACGGGGAGCCAAAGAATAGCAGGAAGAGAACATGAATCTAGATCCCTGAAAGAATAGAGGAAACATGGCCCTGACACTCAGGGGTCTTCACACTTTCGACCTTCTGAGCTACAGGAGAGGAATGGCGTGCTGTCCGGAGCTGTATAGTTGGCGGACATTTGTTATGAAGGTCTGGGAAGGAGTGAGAGCATGGCAGTGATTCTACCTCTAAAATAAGTCTACCACAAATGGAGTGTTACACATGTGGGAAGCTCAGAACAGGCAGGCAGATTAAAAAAAAAAAAAAAGAGGGAACTAGAAAGGGAACTGCAGGAAGAGAAGGAAAGCAAAGGAAAAAGAGGTGGGGCAGGAGAGGGAGAGAAAGAGGAGAGGAATAAAGGACCCCAAATATTCTTAAGATCTGTGGCAACTTTGCCTTGGAACCTATGGTCCCTGTGTGAGTCAGAGCTCCTTGGCATGGGTCCTTAGCAAATGCTGACCCTAGGGGGCTAGAATTACAGGGCTCAGGAGCTCTAAATCCTGAGGTGTCACAGCTGAAGGGAAAACAGATTGATGTAGTCCTAGTCTGGAGGTCAGCTGGCTCTGTAACTGCCGGAGGCAGCCAACAGTTAAAGACACCAATGTTAAGTGGTTAGATATGAAGCTGGAAAATCATATATGAATGGCTTGACTTATTTTGTACCACCCATTCAGTTAAGGCCTTAATTTTATTTTAAAATGTTTTATTATATTTACATGTGTGTGGACATGCATATGCCACCGTGAAAGAGGTCAGAGGACAGCTGGCAGGGGTTGCTGCCTCATTCTACTTAGAACTTCGTAGAGTATATAATATTTTCACTTAAATTTTATGATTATTTTTCAGGAAACACTTCTTTACAAAACCATTTTTATTATTCTAGTATCATGTCAATTACCAAAAACTTCAATATGGACTTGACTCCAATAGTTAATCAGAGAAAATATAAACAGTAAAGCGAGCGTGTCTAACACCAGCATTTTAACAACACAACACGCACAACAACAATTGTCCTCCGGGCTAGAGCATGAATCTGCGAATCCTTTGCTGGTTAAAAGTTAACGTGTCACCATTTTCCCTAAAGAAATTAGAACCGACATTTTGAAGTTCTCTAGGGTTTGGAAGAGACGGAAGAGAGAAACATTTGGAGTGCAGTGATTTTCTAAATTTTTTAACAAACAACCTTCATTGCATCTCTGAAAAGCAGTATTGTGAGGGATGACTAAGAACCATAAAAGGCGCGCGGGGGGTGGGGGGGGGTGACTTGGTGGGATGAAAGACAATGCAGTCGCTCCCGCTCAAAAACAGAGAGGGAAATAGCAACCAAATACCACAACATACGGAGTATCTGTTTTTCGATAAAAATGCCAGGTGAAGAGGTCTCATTTAAATCCACACAGACAACATTATCCACCTCTCCTGAAGTTGTTTTTCCCGTTGGCACGGCATTGCTTCTCTGAGACAAAACCCTGAGTAACAGCGACATCTAGTGGATGTCGGTGACATAGCCAACACCGTGGCCTGCCAATTCAGGGCCCCAGCCGCTGCTATTATTCTGGGTCATTATTTAGCACCTGGAAAAGTCACTGCACAGAGGGGGAGCAGAGAGCTATAACTGGCTCCCAAGGCTTCAGTTTGGGGAATTGAAAATATGAGGATATTACTGGGATTTGTTTTTTTGCAAATGCACCATCAATCTGACTACAAGGGATTATAATGCTTCTTGGACAGGACAGAGCCGACTAAATACGTTTCCAAATGCCAACCTAAAATCTCGATCCAAAAACATTAAATTTCACATTATTGTCCTTTTTATTGCTGTACAGTTTCTACTATCTGCAGAAAAGCCACCCTGGGACACAAAGGCTGTTCAAACTGGGGCACTTAAGCCCTTTGTGTTGGATCTACCCAGGCCCGGCCCGGCACCTCGGGTGGCATCCAGAACATCCCTTTGTCCCGATGCCAGGTCAGGAACCTCTTGGCAGCTGTCTCTTCCACTCTGCCCTCCTCCCGCTCCATCAAGAAATTTAATTCCACCCTGGCAGGCAGAAGGTCAGAAATCTTTGAAAGCCTCAACGTCTACCGCCTCCCTCTCAGGTCTCGCCTGTGCACAGACTGCCAAATGCCAGCTGATTTCCCTCCCCATTCCACACTGTCCTGTGTCTCCAATGTCCAGGTTGTCACCTGAATCTTGCCCTCACATCTGCTTCCTCCCTGTCCCTCCGCAGCAGGGCTGTCCTTCATTAGTGCATCCTCCTTCAGCTGTCCCCAAAGGCCCTGCACATCTTGTCATCCGTCCAGAGATCAGCAGCCTCTTCAAGAGTTGGACTCCTAGCTCCGCCTGCATCACAGGCATCCAGAGACCAGAGCTGACTTGGAACTCCCGGGAATCGGGGCTAAAGAATCCCTGAAGTTCCCGCACTTGTAGGTTGGAAGAGTGAGCCGTGTTAAACCCAAAGGCTCCAGGATAAGGTGACAGAAAAGGCAAAGGACAAACATCAAACCGAGGCTGAGTAGGTGACAGTTTTCTTTCTCTATACATTTTGATGTGACATGTTCAGGTCAACTTTAGAATAGCCTTTTTTAAAAAAAGTCCTTTCGATATCTTCATGATGTTTTGGCCTCTATGAAAAGCGGTTTTTAAAAATACATGAGGTGTGTATTTTAAACCTTTTTTAAAGGAGACTATATTAAACCTTTTTTAAAGGAAACTATATCGGTGTTCAGTTTCAAAGGTACAGATTGCACAGAAATTATATTCTACAAAAAAGTAAGATGCTCATCTCCCTTGATCCTAACCTTTTGTTCTGCGGCTGTGTTTGCACTTTCGTTTAGCCTTTGGAATAGCAAGGTCAGAGCTCTCCTACAAGGAAGCAGCAAGAGAAAAGAGCAGTGGGGAAATTTTTGAAAATAGATAAGATGACAACTATCAGCTACAATACGATGATAGACCAGGTGAAAGCTGGGGGGGGAGGGGCACTCCAAAACCCAAAACCCTAGAAACAAACAAAGCAGAAGAAAAGAATGAATCGCGAGCAAGGAAAAGTGACTTACAGAAATGTCTGAAATGCTCTTAAGGGAAATAGAAACTTCCCTCTCTGTGTGTTAGTTTATCAGTGCTAAGACAATGTTGTTTGAATGCAAACAGGTGAGAGTATTTTTTTTTCTACCTCACTATTTAGCATATAATGTGAAACAGAAATCCAATGATTAAGTTGGTTTTCCCCAATGAAGAAACCATAGTTTAAGCTTCTGCTCCTGAGTTGAGCGTTCCATGTACACCTATATGAATATTTTAACATAAATCATATTGATAATTCTTTGTTAAATGCATCAGTTTGGTAAATGCATCCAGCACTGGAAAGATAAATGTATTTGTGGTTTTGTGACAGTTCAGGTCAGATGTTACTACCAGAATTTCAAATTTACAGCTTTCTAGATTATAACATTGTGGATACATAATTAATTACTTATAAATATATTCACTATGCTTCAATGTCTATTACTGTCATCTTTGTTCAGGTCATCTTTAGGCAGCCATATTGGTAAGACTTCAAGACTTTATACATATAGCACACCAATAGACAAGTCAAAGTGGAAGACCACAAGGCCTCAGCCTTACACAAGGAACAACAGGCAACGAAGGAATGCTCAAAGTGGGAGAAATAATCTTCCCTAGGGAAGATCACACCAATTGGTTATCCAATACCAAATGGTCAGCCTTGAAAAAAAATACATTATACAGAAAGAACAGGCTGCTCTTATGTATTTAGAAATATATATATATATGTAGATATGTGTGTGTATAGATATGTGTATATATACATATATATTTCTAAATACATACATATATATACATGTATATGTGTGTATATATATACACATATATGTATATACATATATGCATATACATACATACATAACAATTAAAGAAAAAAGAGGCCATGAATTTAAAAGAAAGCAGGAAGAAGGGTACATGGGAGGATTTACAGAGGGGAAAATGGAGAAATTATATAATTATTTTATAATTTAAAAAAATAAAATAATTATATATTTATTAGTATTCATGGTAGAGTGGTTTGGGGAAGTAAGGATGTACCCAGGACAAAAGTTTGTGTGGCTGACTGGAGTGGATTATGAATGGGTTCTCAGAGAATCTTTGCTGAGCATGAATTCCCTTTCCTAAGAAAACTAAACCCAGTTGTCAAGTAATCTGGAGGCACCGTGGGAAGGAGCGATGAATTTTCTGCTTCTTTCCTCCACTCAATTTTCTCTTCAGATCTTCAGTCACAGAGCCCTATGAGCAAAGCAGGGAACAGAGAGTTGCCTATGAACAGTGTTTTCTTTAAAAACCAAACCCTCCACCTCTCCTCTTTGGCCTCACTGCTTCTCCTGTGGACTCCCAGGGACTACTACAGGGCCTTGTACATTGCTTTCTGAACTTTAAAATATGGTTGCCTGCAAAGACCTCTCTAATCATTGTATTAGCTGACTTGACTTTAAGTCGGGACTTTGGTCACTCACTCTCTGTATTCCCTGTAGAAGGATGACATCATCCTGAAAACTTCTAGGCCTCCTTGGAACCCAGTCCAGGGTCCTGGAAGATCTGCTTCTCTCCATTGAAAGTTCACATCTGCCTTTCCAACC
Source organism: Cricetomys ansorgei (assembly GCA_026225945.1). Classification (NCBI taxonomy): domain Eukaryota; kingdom Metazoa; phylum Chordata; class Mammalia; order Rodentia; family Nesomyidae; genus Cricetomys; species Cricetomys ansorgei. Next base: position 3,444,215 of record JAMJFZ010000181.1, on the reverse strand, counting down.
AACCCGTCCCTTCCCTGTTTCTAATCTGCAGAACACCTCCAATCTTTCCCTGTGATTCATTCACAAACATCCCACACATCCATCTCCAAGCCCCCAGGCATCCACCTTCCTGAATTCTATTACTCTGGGTTTTACAATAGAAAATTGCTTTCAGTGGCGATGCAGTCATTCAGCCACTACAGTGATCGAGGATTTGTTCTCTCATGGTTCCTGTGCAGCTGAACAGTAGCCATAGATACAGACAGGTATTAAATCTGTTGCTTCTGTGCATCAAACCACCTCATGGAGACATAGCTTGATTTGAATCTGATTTGTGAATTTTAAAAGCCCCAGTGACACTGACTAAACAAAGGTTTGGGGGTTTGAACAGTTTCTATGCAAAGAACACCACCCTCAGAAATGTCTCATGATGTATACATTGTATTTCTTAAACACTTCTATAAACAATGGTAGCAAATGAGGGGCAGTCAAATCTTCCGGCAACTGCTTAGAGGTTTATTACAGCTGCTATTATTTGTATTTCACTTTAGAATTCCACAATTACTTGTACATATATATACATGTGTGTTTATGTGAGTATATACATATATTTCTGCATGTTTGTACATATGCACATAAACTTCTTGATTTAGGTGTATTTAAAAGCATGAAAACATATTCTGTTCCTATATTGATTGTAATACTAGAATTATTCATGTATCTCCTAAAAGAAAGATTAATTATTATAGTTATTGCTATTTTAGCAATTTATATTCTTTTTATTTCATAGATCATAATTCTGATTTGATACCAAAGAACACCTGCAGGCCTAACTTTCTTCAATGTTGTGCATGTAGATTCTTTCTCTCATGTAACATAAGGTGATACTATTTTGCTATTGGGCCTCAAAGCACCAGATGGTGAACACTTGGAAATTTCAAGATGCTGTTACTATGGGGTTAAGATGCTGGGTCCTTCTTGATGCAATCAACATACTTCCTCTTTAAAAAAAAAAAAAAGACAGCTCTTGCCACTCAAAAATAAATGAGCTTAGAAATGGAAGGTTTGTTTTTCTTTTAAGTGAATGACTACATATCTTTTTAACTCTGTATTTAATAGCCATGACTGAGGTGGGCAAGCAAAGGAGGTATAGAAAGAAACCCTGTTTGACTTCTGCCTCTTGTCCTCCACACTGACTGGTACCAAGTGAAGACATCCATTTGCAATCCCCCAAGTTGCACTGTTCAAGCGCACATCCTATGTGGTAGATTACAAAACAGCCACCAACCAATCCTCTTCCTTTTGTTATGTTCACTTGTCCTTATCTGTTGGGCTCTTGCTATCAGGAATTGAAACTTATTTTGAGAAGCCCAAGATGGGTCTTCTTTATCAGGTGAGACCATGAAAATCCAAAAGAACTAACCTAGTTTCCCAACACATATATGATGTGTGAACAAGAATGGAATCCTTGTTGTATACACATGGATCCTGGGGTAATTAACTACAGCACATCACAGCCTATTCTAGTAAAGTTTAGTGTATACAGCATGCTGGTAGGAATGGTCCTACAGAACGGATGGGGGCATATGGGAAGAAGATGGAAGGAGCCGTATTCTCAAGTCAGCAGACACATCACTTTAGACAGACCATGCATATGACTCATCCTCTCTCATGACAAGATAAAGACGATGTGGGGAAAGAAACAGGAAAGCACGCAGATTTGGTGGAAGGAATACCATGAGGCTCTTTTTTCGTCCCTTCTTGTTTAACCCAGAAGAACGAACTAAGTCACTGGCTGAAAATGCAGAGGAGGCTAGAAATTTGAAAGCCAAGAAGTGGGAACCTTCTCAGAGAAGAGGAAAGTGAATAGAGTAAATCTTGGAAATGAGATGGTCTTGCAGAAACTCGTAGAGGTCATTTCCTTGAACTATGTCTCATCATATGGTCTAAGACTCCTTTCAAGTAGAGTTAGCCTAGGCTACATAATGAGTTTTAGCACAGCCTGTGACATATAGTGAGACCATAAATGATACATAGATAGATAGATAGATACACAGACAGATGAATGATAGGCAGACAAACAGGCAGTCATTTCCTTTGCATGTTGTTGACATGATAGCCATAGAATTTTCACTTGCAAATGAAATACGAAATGAGTTGTCCTTGTATATACTGAAGTTAGGTATAACTAGGTTAGAAGTATTGACAGGTAAGTTTCAAAACAAAATACCTAACAGGGAAATAAAAAGTTAGAACAATAACATGGTTAAGAAAGATATGATTGCTTTGTCAGACCATGAAACAGAGCTGTGAAGGGGAGAATTAAGAACATGGTTATACTAAAGTGAATCTTGATTTGTTAGTGTTGATGTTTAACAACACTCCATAGATTGGTGACTTAGGCACCAGAAATGTGTTTTCTTGCACTATAGAGGATAGAAATTCTGGACCAAGTTACCAGTGGGGTTGGTTTCTTTCTTTCCTTTTCCATGGCTTATATAGAGCAATTGTCTTCTGATACGGAAACTCCTCTCTACTGTCTTCCTTCATTTCCTATAAATCCAACATAGTGGAATAACATAGTGTCTTAAGTAATTTTATATCAAAATAATCACATCTGAGTATCAGGGCTTGTTATATGAACATATGAATTAAGTGGGAAACAATTCCACTCATAACAAAGAGGTTCAAACATGAAGACAGTGAATAAAATGTTCAAACTATCTGAAATTTAAAAAAAGACTAGAACATTTGGTGATGAAGAAGTCAGGAATGAGATTGTCCTTGTAGATGCTGAAATCACCAAGGTTCATTTAAAAAGCCATAAAACAGGAAAGCTCAATAAGGCAAAATCTAGTAAGGACTCAGGTTTGCCATCCCTGTGGTCCAGAAACAAGAGATAGTGAGCAGGATTGATGGGTGCTACAACTAGGAAGGGTACTGGGGAATGCAGGTAGGAGACACGTGCTTTGAAGGATCTGGGAAGGTGCTGAGAGAGTGAGGACAGCAAGGGAAACCCTTACTCTTAAGAAGCAGCAGTGAGAAAACCAGCTTGCCTTTAAGTCTAGCACTGCTTGCAAGGCAGGAGGAAAGAAAATCATTTGAGGTGAGAGGGAAAGTACATTCATAGTAAATCCAGTCAAACTTTTTTTGCTCATGGTAAGTCCTTTTCTGTATTCTAAGTTAAGACTACAAAAATAAATACTAAAATTATACTGAGGCGTAAGACCTACCTGAATTCCAGAAGATGCTAGTAACCACGTGATAGTAATCCTACAGCTCCGGATGGAAAATTGTCCCTGACAAAACCTGACTACCCCTCACCTTCCAGGAGTAAAACTGGAGTGTGTGTTTTAGGGTATCTTTCAACTATTGCTGCGTTCTCTGCCCAGAAAAATAAAAACTGTCACTATTGGCACACAGTACCAAGATAAGAAATAGAGCAAAATGACCACCTGTATAGATCCTTTCATGTAATTCTAACTTTCCCAGTGTGTCTAGTCCAAAGCAATCAGCAGTTTGAAAGCAGAGTTGGTAACCATTGTTCTCAGCACAGCTGATATTAAGTCTATGTTAGTCTTAATGAGGACAACTGTTAATTGATGAATGAATTTGGTAGGAATGGGGAATAGCAGGTTATACAAATATGCATATACCTACAAGCAATCTACCCTTTTCTCTCCATTGTGTCAGAAAGTCTGGTTGAGCATCTGTTATATCACAGATTGTGCTGGCTAGTTTTTATGTTAAACTGACACGTGCTAGAGTCATTTTGGATGAAGAAACATCAATTGAGAAATGCCCTCAACAGATTGGCCTGTGAGACAGTCTTGATTGACGATTGTAATGGGAGGTCTCAGCCCATTGTGGCCAGGGGCTGGTGGTCCTAGAGTGTATAAGAAAACAAACTGAGCAAGCCAGTAAGTGGCACTCCTCCACACCTTCTCCATCAGCTCCTGTTTCCAGCTTCCTGTCCTGTTTGAGTTTCTGTTTTGAATTCCCCCAGTAATTAACTGTGACTTGGAAATGTAAACTGAATTAAACCCTTTCCTCCCCAAGTTGCTTTTGTCCATGGTATTTTATCACAGCAATAGAAACCTTAACTAAGACACAAGTAACCCATGCTACAAGGTTTATAAAAATAAGAAAACATTACACTAGTTCACTAGAGCGTCCTCAACAGACTGCCGCAAATTGAGCACCTAAAATAGAAATCTATGTTATAGAATTAAAAACTAGAAGTCTAAGGTCAAAAAATCCACAGTGATGGGTTCTTTAAGGGTCACAGGAGAAGGATCTAAGCAAGCCTTCCTCCATGGCTTGCTAATGACTGTCTTAGTTATTCAGAGGGGAGTGAAGGCTTTCACTCAGCTCAGTCTCTCCATTCTGCTCAGTACAGGACCATGACTCACAGAATGGTGCTGCCCACATATAGGGTAGATCATCCCACCTCAACCCAATCAAGATAATCCTTCACTGACATGCCTAGAGAATTGTCTCCAAAGTGACTTTAGATTGTCAAGTTGACTTGATAATCAATATAAACCATCACACTATCATCATATTGTCATGAGACATTGTTTTGTACTGCTATAGAAATACCCTCTCATCAAAAACCTAAAGGCACATTGGCTTCTAGTACCTCATGCCTTCAGGCTTCATAAAGATCTCATCTACAAATGCAATCAAATGTGAGAGCAAGCATTTCACCATATAAATCTTCAGGTAGCAACACAGTTCATCATGTAACAAACATATTGCCTGTTTCAGAATGATCATATTTGATGGTTCACTGATAGGCCCCTAGAAGGACTGGGAAGGAATATTCTGCTGCTACCCAGCACTTACATTCACTGAGTCCTAGCTCCCACTCAAGAGCTCGTATTTTATACTTAAGCTGCATCCACAGTAAATTCTCTGTGATGAGAATTCTAAGTTCTCAATAGCCTCTCAGCCAGAGAATTAGAAAAGCAGGGGATGTGTCAAAAATCCTGTAGAACAAAAAATCAGTGTGGCTAAATTTTGCTAAAAGATACACATATATGTATGTTGTTCATGCCCATCCACGGGACCCTTGAGGGTGGGGGTAGCGTTGGCACAGAAGCAAGATGCACAGCCTCTGGGAGTCAGGTAAGTGGCAAGAAGCAGACTCAGTTTATTGCAGGAAAGGGAAGCCCTTTTAAACCCTCCACCCAGCCCATCATCCCATTGGCTTCCAGACTGCTGCTCTGGCTCTTCTCATCTCTAGGTGTGTCCAGGTAGGTCTCAGGCCTCATTCTGCCCAGTAGGAGGTCTTGTTTCCTCCTACATATGTAGGAGAAAAAAATCTTAGTGAAGTAACCAGATAGGTCCATCCCTGAGACCAGTGTAGCTAGTTATGCATGCATCATCTACACTCCTATCAGTTCTGAATAATTCTCAGAAAGGAAGTCCATCCCTTACATGGTTGTTATCTGTTTCTAACATCTGTTGGGGTCTCATGGCTCATACTGAGAACAGTAAGCCTCCATGCAAATACAAATCTTCTGCTTAAGTACTGTTATTAAATATTAAATAAGAAGCATAGCATCTTAAAGCAAATCATTTACAGTATGCTAATTCAATGAATATTTACACAATTTTACTAAGGACCATTTGACTATCCAAAGCCCACTTGTATGTGACATTCCATTTCAAGAAAGCTCACTTGCTGAAGATCAGTTGCTCATAAAGTTTGGAGTCATTTTTTTTTTATTTTTACGTATTTATTTATTATTGTATATGTGTATCTTTATGCATTTTAATGCATCCTATGTGTGCAAGGAGAAGATGTCAGTCAGATCCTTCGAAACTGGATTACAGCCTGTTTTAGGCGACATGAGGGTGCTTTGAACAGAACCCAGGCGCTCTGCAGAAGCAGTAAGAGACATTAACCACAGAGTCATCTTTCCAGCCCCTTGAGGCCCATTTTTACTTCTGCCAGAACGATGTCAAAAAGATAATGGAGAAAGCCTAGAATCTGAGCAAGCAAATCAGCCCTATCCTGGTTATTCATGTTTGGAAATGCATATATTAAAGTTAAAGTTGAGGTTAAGATCTATTTAAGATATAATTATGAAGAATATTGAGTCTTTTTATTATGCTTTTCTCTAGGGATCCGGAGTTTCCATCTTTTCTGCTAGACATATAACGTATATAGCTGTTTGAGAGTGCTGTCACATGGTCATCTTATTATATTCAACATGTGACCTGGGCAAGTCAAACTCATCAGTAACTTGCTGCGATGTGCCAGGAACTGAGCAAATCATTTGAAATACCAAAAAACAAGAAAAGGTCTCTTCCATCAAATGCCGCATGTTTTGAATAGATTGTCAACAAAAATAATAGAAGCTACGTTAGAACTAGATTCTGACTGTTTGGGAAGTTCAGAAGCAATATCATTGAGCAAAGTTTGAAAGAGTAGAAGAATTAAAGGGCTGAGGTAAAGCATGTAAAAGAGACAGGGATAGGGTCGAGAATTAAACAAAGAATGCAAAAGGGCAAACACAGGAAGCTGCATGGTAAAACCAGGCAAGAACCAAGCAACAGGACACCTGGAGCACAATGTGTGAAGATTTGCAAGATATGAAACTATACAACAAAACAGGGGCCAGATCATGAAGGATCTGGTGTTTAAAGCTAGAAGTGATTCATTAAAGGTATCCACGTACTGACACAATCAGATATCTTTCCTAGTAAGCCAGTCCTTACCACGTCAGGTAGATTAAATTGAGTGAATAGATGCACAAATGCTGAGGAAGGAAAATCAGATAAGTACTATTGAATAAATACAGGAAGAGAGAAAAAACTACCTTTGCCTGTGGCCTCTGTCCTAGAATCATCTATAAATAGGATGAAAAATGTAAAGGACGTTTTAATAATCAGAAAAGAAATAGAATCTGATGCTCAGTGGCTGTTCCCAAGACATTGTTAGATATTACCAAAATTGACACAGAAACACTAAGCTGAACAGAGCTCCTTCCAAAGGATAATGATTGAAAAATGAACTTGGGCACAGAACAGACCTTGACATAAAGTTAGAAGTATCAATAGATATAATCATGCTGCTGAACATCTCTAAACTTCAGTTTCCTCATCAAGTATCAAGATTAATAATCAGGCCCCTCCTGGCCCTCCTCTTCAGATTGATATGTGTTGTCTCTCAACTCCCATCAGAAAAGCTTCTATTTGCTGTACGTGGTGGTTAAATAGAAACCTACAACCGGCCAAGATGTAAAGACAGAGACTGTGGAAGGTTAATCCCTAAACAGAGTATCTATACCACACCCATTCTTCCCAAGGCTCAGGGATCTTTGCAGATGAGAAAACAGAAAGGGTATACGAGCAAGCAAAAAATGCTGATTGCTATAAGATGATGTGCAACACGGCTCTCGCACAATGAACTCAGAGTGGTTGTGACAGGGTGCACAAGGCCTGTGCAAGCTCAAGCCAGATCAAATTCCAACATGAAGAGGGCAGTTGGTATACTCTCCCACCCTAGACAAGGAGCTTTTGGCAAGTAATAGCTGTGGGAGAGAGAGAATCAGTTTTCTTTAGAGTGTAACCCCTGCTAAGTTGACAGCACTCTAGTGAAAGCCACACATCCAACACAAAGTAGACTTAATGCATTAAAACATAAAAGAGCCTGGTGATGGTGGCATGTCTTTAAACCTAGCACTTTGGAGGCAAAGGCAGGTGGATCTCTGTGAGTTAGAGGCTAGCCTAGTCTACAAACTGAGTTCCAGGACAGCCAGAGTTAGCAGAGAAACCCTGTCTGGAAAATATTTTTTAAAAAAACCATAAAGGACACAAAGTTGGACAGATATGAAAAGGGGTGAATCTGAGAGAAGTTGGGATGAAAATGATCAAAGTATGATGCTCAAAATTTACTAGGAACTAATAAAAAATATATATTAATAAAAGATTCATAAGCCTGTCTTTCTCTTACAATATTATAAGCAATGAGTGTACAGATTCATACGCTCAGCACAGTATCAAGCATAAAGCTATCACCTATAAAAACCAAGTGCTTTTTTCACCAATGTGCAATTGTTTGCATCTGTAATAAACCAAAATGAGAAGAAAACAGAAATTTAGACCCAGTTTTTATTCATTGTTGTTTTGTATTTGGTTTAGTTACTTAACTTTAAGTGTTACCTCATGTCTGTGAGTTTGTCTTTCCTCTAATCAATAGAAATAAAAGTGTTCTAGATTTTTGTAATGTAATAAAATATTTCATATGCAATAACATACATGAAAGAAGCTTTAATATTCTAAAGGTTTATATATATGTATGTGTATATGTACACATTTGCTTTCTTCTTTAATAAATAGAAAATTATATTTACACCAAAGAGTTATTTTAGGCAAATTTCTTAATGAGTCTTTATTAGTAAATATTTTATTTTTATACCTATTTTATATCTATATACCCATTGTTCAAAAACTATTTCTTGGACACAAGGGACTCACAAGTGGAAACAATTTAAGAAGCCTGCTCAAAGCCAATAAATTCACTGAAATGAAACAAGAATAAGATTTACTATGGGTCAAGAATATTTCTACCCCTGAGTCAATGCAATCTCACATTATTTAATTTTTCACATGCTTTAATCTTTGATGGCATTCATAAATGAGCAGATTAAATGCAATTAGCCCATCAGAACTCAGCTATTGGGCTTCACCTCAAAAGGGATTTATGAAGCACCTTACAACTAAAAGAAGGCAAATCTAGAAAGACTCCGTTCAGAACCAGAGGGAAAATATCTAGCAAGGAAACTCAGCAAAGGAAAGTAGAACTTGGGAATCACTACTTTTTTCATGGTTTTCCAATTAAATATATTTCTGGGCTACTATTCCCCATTGTTTGAGTTAATCAGAATGCAAGAGTTTGGCATTTTTCAGAATCAGTATCATCAAGGTTAAGATGAATCAGCAGGCTACCAAAGTCACCCACTCAGCGCTGAGGCTCAAAGGTCTGAACTGTGAGCCCAGTAGAAAGTTAAGCAAGACATTATCCCACTGTTAGTACTATTGCTTAAGTTGTTTCTCTGAACAAAAATCACTGTCTCTCGAGGAAGGAATAGGAAAAGATTATTTTAACATAGTGTTCCTTGATGTTGGTACTACTACATTTTGGGTCAGATATTCCTTGCTGGGGAGACATGGTGCTGTTCTGGAAAACAGAATGGCTAGCAGCACCCATGCACTCCAGTTAGGCATACCCAACCACCCCAGCATGACATTAAAACATTTCCAGACATCCAAAAGACCCCTCAGGATGGCAAAACTGCTCCTATTTGTGAAGCATTGGGTTAAAAAAAGATCAGAGTCTCACAGTCCCAAGCCAGAAGCAATTGTTCTACCTGTCCACTGCGAATGCCCCTGATGTATGATTATATGAAATAAGGTTTTCCTTGAAGAAGAGAACTTTTTAACGTAACATGTTCCTAGGACTGGTGATCAGTTCACAAGGACAACTGCCCAAAAGCCCAGTATTATATGAATTTTTATTCATAAAAGTTTGCTAAGGGTGATAAAGATCAGTGGAACTCTTGAGTCTCTCACTAATTCCATTGCCATAGCACAAGAATGGCCATCTTCCCATGGACCAGGATCCCTAGTAGCTGGGATTCAGGAACATTAGTGACCGGAAATGTCTGTTATTGTTTTATTTCTTGGTCTTATTTTCCCAAACAGAGATCGCTTCTTTCCTTTCTTTTGCTCCTTTCTGGCTTATTTTTTCTAGAGTTTAACTCTGTGGGGGGTCAGGATGTACTACTGTACAAGAAAAGAATATTTTTTAATTTAAAAAAAAACTTAACTCAGTGTCATTTTTTTCACTTCTTTATTAGAGTTTATTGAGTGAGTCTCACTTTTTATATTAAGACTTCTAGTCTTTACAACTTCTACCTCAAAACAGGAAGCAGGATGAACATGGGAGTACATAACCATAACTCCAGCACTCAGGAGGCAGAGGCAGAAACATCACCCCAAGTCCAAGACATCCCCTCTCCATGTGATTGCCAGTCCAGCTAAGGCTTTACAGTAAGAGAGTGTAAAACAAGAATGAAACGTGAAGCAGACACTCGTCTCTGCATCTCCACAAGCCGGGGAATCAGTGTGCTGCGAGAGTAAAACGTGAAGCAGTCACAAGCATACCGCTATGCTCATCTGCGTGTAAGCATTACTCATCTGTATTTTGCTTCAATATTGTGATGAAAACTTATGAGATGTTTTCACCACTGTATCTTCATCATAACACAGGGCACAGATTTTTTTATTCAATAAATGTCGATTATTTAATTGAAGTTAATATTGGTTAAAATTTTGGTTCGTAGAGAGAGGAAGGTAGGCCACAGCACTCCAACAGAGACATCTCAGGAGTGAGTCTTACCATATTGACTTATAAAATACATTGTCCTGGTTGCCTGCCTCTCTACATGCGCAATTCCAAGGTATGATTCAATGGCTAGACTTCTGGTTTTAAACATAATGCTTCGATTTGGGAAATAAAATTGCAGCTGAAATAAAATTGCTCAGGCCAGAGAGATGGCTCAGTGGGTAAAAATGTGCTGTGACCCTCCTCCTGTCTTCCTCGGGGTTCCTCAATTTCTGCCCAAGGCTTAAAGATGTAATTGTTAAAGGAAATTATATTACTCTGCATGTAAGCAATGTCATCTGACAAGATGTGAGCAGAGTTGAGCTGAGATTCTAGGCAATAGAGTCATCAATTAAAACATCATGCCAACGTGAAAGTAACTGTCAAGCTCTCAGTCTCTAATGTGATTCTATAAGCATGAGGTCAAACTGGGGCAAGTGTTGACTCTCTCACTATTCATTTCTCCAGTGGTTCAGTTCTAAGTAAGGGCCATGAAGGTGAGCTCAGGCTGTCTCCAAAAAAATGGCTCTGTGCTTCATGATCCAAGGGGAGCCTTGTGGGAATCGATGATAACTCCTTGGGATCTAAAAGGTTTGAGTACTAGATCAATGTAGAAAGAGTATCTTTGAGGTTTCTTCTTTTCACGGATAGGGACATCTCGGGAGACGCACCTGCAGAAGACTTCTGAAGCTCCAGTAATGAGGGTCCTGGACTCGGAATGCAGATAAGTGGAAGAACATGACAAGCCGGAAGTTGCTGAGACCTTGACTGTCTCACCCTCCGCAGACCATAATGCACTGGCAGAGGAACTGAGTCATGTATAAGTAGCATAGCTTTTTGACAAAGCCTGACAAGCAAGGCACTAAGACCTCATGTTCAAGCTGGAAAAGTCATACATAGAGTTTTGATCAAAAGTGGGGCTCATCACCCACTAATAAGCGGGGAGTAATATGGGTGGAAATCAAAGTGGCCCATGTGCCACTCGCTCACACAGCCTTGAGAGCACTGGTCTCCTGAAGAAAGAAGTCCTGGAAGAAGATCAGCACTCTGCAAAGTCCATTCTAGGTACATCCCTCCTCACTTCAATGAAGTCCGGGGGTCACTGCACGTACACGTATCCAGGGATTAACCTGAGGCAAAGGGACAAATTCTGAGACAGGATGAAATTATCTGACGCAGAAGTTTACAGATAGAAAACTGGGATTGTTATGGTTGTCACAGTAAATGAGAATTAAACGAAGCCTAAAGCATCATTGTTATTCTAATTATTGCTTAATTCGCAGTATACGTGGATACCAAATATTAACACACGTACATTCCAAAACGTAACTTCTAAAGTACTTCCAAATCTACAAATGTGCTTAGGCCTAGAGAAGAGTCCTTACAAAAAGTACTGTATAATGGCTCTAGTAATAAAATAAAGATAATTTCATGGAACGATTCCGTTTCTTTAAGGACTCAATAGGCATTCAAATGCTATAAAATATGCACAGTGTTTGGGCAGGGAAACCTTAGATTTTGTTCATTACATCTGAGAAGATGTAATGGTTTAGGATATCTGCCTTGAAGAATGATCCAGGATAATGCATCGGATACTTGAGGCCATAAGTCACATTTTAATGGAATTTGTAATTAAAATGCCACGGAAGGATAAGAGTTTAAGAATCTCTATGAACCTGGGTAACTACAGCAGTAATTGTCAGTAGTTATTCCCAGAGCTACTGTTCTGTAAGAGGATGGTGTGCAGAAAGAAGTGTGCCATCCTGGCGTTGCCCTCGGTAGCAGGCTGCCATTCAGCAAGCGTGCCTGGCGGCCTGAGGAACAAACTGCGTAAATATTTAGATAGGAAAGAAATGAGTGTGGGAGCATTCTAGTGCCTAGGTGCTCCTTTCCTGTCATTCTCTGCAGAAGCAAATGCTTGTGCTCTACTGCCCTGTCCAAATACCATGTTGCTGCTCACAGAGTTAGGAAAAAGAAGTAAGAAAAAAAATGGAAACTTTTTGAAAAGGAAAAAAAAGAAGAAGAAACATGGCCTTGAAAATAACTAGCACATAAATCAGATACGTTTGGCTTGCCCAGAAAGATTTTTCAAAAGGTTTTTCTCTGTCTTTAACCAATGGAAATTTTATTTTTCTGACAGTTTTATGGGCACTGTTTTCTGCAAATATCATCTCCAGCCCTGGCTTATATCTTACGTTCTCTGGAAGCCAATTCCACTTCATTTCACGGTCATCCACAAATGAATGATGTCTTTGGCTCCACAGCAGTGCTGTGTGCTTTGGGGTAACAGTAGGACTGTGATCTGTTAGGACTCCAGCTGATTGGGTGAGCTTTCAACGAGTCTCGAGTAGTATCTCATTATGACAATATGAATCCATTAGACATATGAGCCCTAGAACCACCATGTTGCAAGTGCCACTTGGGAGAACATTTCCTATTTCTATAACCTATTTCTGACCATGACCTATTGATGAGAATTATCCCTGATGGAGCTGATCCTCTCGCAATAGATATTAAAGTAAATATGTATGTAGCCAAAAATAGGCAAAAGATTCCAAGACAAATTGCAAACAGATCCATGTCAGAGACTATCGACTACATAGTACAAATCAAATATTTCTTCTCTGTTAATATCATTTACTAATACTATGTGTTATGCGCTAGGACAGTCTCAGCAGCTGTGATGCCAGTCAATACGCAAGAGAGCTCAGTTGATGTGTGCCAGTAATAGTAAAACAATAAGCAAAGCATTTCCTAACAGCTTCAACTTCAGCACATTGATTGCAGCAATTGCTATGCTTTCTGGAAAGAAAGTCTCTTGTGTCTATGTATATGTTTGTACATATAATATTATAAAATTATAATGGAAACTCACTCTTAACACAAGCCCTAAGTGTGAGAATTAAGGATTTGGTCTTACATATACTTTCATTTGCCCACGTGCTCTAGGTATTTATTTTAATGTTCTTTCTTCCAGATTCCTTTGATAGCAGAGGGTTGTCTCTGCTATCATTTTCCAGCATTGAAAAATATACTTTGATCAAATTGTTAAAATATATCTTATCCTAAGGAAATATTTGGGCTGCTTTAATGTATGATCAGATTCTAAATCCCATTTCGTCTTATGAAGCTGACATTTGCAACATTTTTTTTCAATTGTCACAAGTCTATCTTAAGTTCAACAGTAGACTTTAAAAGCTCAATCTTGCACGGCAAATAGGATACATATTTAGTCATCAGAATACAAAGTCAGCAACTGTTTTGAGAGGAGTGCAAAGCATGCCTCTGTTCTAAAGAAGGAAAGTTCCAAGCAGGTTGAAAGGCTCAGCACGATCTTACTGGGGGTGGGGGGTGGACGGCCACACAACAACATAAATCTGAGATGGGATTTGCAATTGGATACAATTTCAATGCACTGCTCTCTAGTCATCTCATTTTGAAATTTCACACCATATAAATATTCAAACATTCTATCAAAACCTACATGACAGGATTGCAGAACTCACAGCTTTTTACTTGCTCCTTGCACACACATAGCCCTCATTAAAATTGTGTATACTTCAAAAATGAAGGCAAGGCTGGTGGGTAGCTTACTGGCTCAGCATGGACTCAGCATGCAGGAGGTCTTGGGTTCCAGCTTCAGCACAAAAACAAAAAGAAGAAGAAATGTGTGCAGTTGAGCCTATTTTTCCCACATAATATTATAAAGGAAATAATTTTTAAATGTTTATAATTGGTTGGAAATGGGCATTGAAAGAAAAGGCTTTCTCTTTACCCAAATACATGCATGCAGTCTTTTAGCTGACTTGTTAGTTTTCAAGGAATCTCTGCTAATCTGTTATTGATTCCATGGTTCACCAAACTAGAAATCTCTGCCTAAAGGTGTACCTTATTGGAATAAGCCTGAAATAGGAAGATTTGCTTGGATAGCCTCATAGAGAGGTGCCAGCTAGCCACAGGCAAAGAGGAAATCCATCATAGTAACACTGCTTCTGCTCATCTCTGCTGCCCACCCTCACAAAATCCCTAAGTCACTGACAACAGCATCTCATTTATTTCAGTACATTTAGCACTCCCTTTGAGCTACTAAGAGTTAAAGGTTTTGTATTTGATATAAACAAAATATACTGAAAATATATTTCCCTTATCCCAGAATATTGTGCTCATTTTAATCATAATTACTTGGTGTCCTTAAGAACAAAGATTGGAAGCAAGGGGATGACACTTATGCCTTATCTTTCCCACCTCTTAGCTAAGTCATCTTCATTTATTCATTCATTCAGCAAAATAATAATAATAATAATAACTACTGAGCTGTACCTTTATAGACACTGGGATACAGCAAGAAAAACACAAACAATTCCTTCTTTGAATTCCCATCTCAGTCACAGAAAGAGATACTAATCAATGCTCATTCATAAAATAACTAGCACAGCACAAGGAATTATATGCTATAGAAAAATAGAAAACAGGCCGAATGGTTGGAGAGGCTTGTTACTGCATATGATACTGTTCCAGGAAGATCTTACTCCTTGTGTGCCTACAACAAGAAAAATAAGCTGGGGCTGATAAAGATACAGTCTCTGTTGAATGTGTAGCAGTCTTTGGATGTAGTTGTTGAGCTGGAGAAGAGGTGTTAGGAGGGAGTACTGAGAGGAGAGAAAGCCAAGAGGAAGAAACAGATGTCACTTCCCACTTACCTTTTAGTATTCTTTTTCATGTTCATGTTCAGTGGTCTTGAATTCTTTCAGGCCTTTTTTACCCCTTTCATTGTTCCCCTTCCTAAGTTCAGAGTTTAATTAATCACCCATTAAAAGGGAAAGAGTCTGAATTGTTCCAGTGTAGAAGCAGAACTGATAATGAGGTGTACAGCATCCATTGATTTGATTTTTAACAAAATTTCAGCTCTGGGCTGTCTTCTCCAAAGCCCCTTTCAAGTCTCTGCTTCCAGACCCTCCCGATGTCTCCTTGTCTTGCTATCCCCTTAGTTGGGCAATAGAAAAAGAATATGTCCCTCAATGTGTGATGACCTTATGTGTTTAGAAGCCAACCAGACTAACCAGTAGAGGAATGGGGAAAAAAAGAAAATTTGTGTCTTGAATGGCAAAGAGTCACTGGCTCAGAAAAAAATGAAGAAGGAATTCTCAAGCCTTAAATGGATGGTGACCCTGATGTCTTAGATGGAGCCTCTGTGCAGAAGTCCTTATTTAGCTCTCTGTTCTTCTTTAAGGAATGCTTTTTTCCACCTGCGTGTGAAAGGCACTGAGAAAGAACAGTGACAATGATAGAGACAATAGTCAGAAGTCCACCTGCCCTTAAGTGATACAGATTCTCTATTTAAACAAAAGGCAGGAGACCTAGAAGTAGGATGGGCATGGGTAGAAGTCCTAGTGTTGTTTCCTGTCCTATTTGTACTAGAGAAAGCAACCCACATAAAGATTTGTCAAGTAACTGTCCATATATCATAAGGTAAAAAATTTGAGTTAAGAATACAAAAAAAATCACTGTATGAAAATATTAGTAAAAACAGGAATCTATTCCAAGCAGGCAAGGATATCTCAACATTTGAAAGTCAATTAAGGTAGACCATCCATCACATCAACAGCCAAAAGAAGAAAAATCACATTAGCTTAGCACAGCATGCAGAAAATCATTTGGCAGAATCCGATACTCATTTAGGATCAAATCACAAATTAAACTATAAATAGAGGATATTCTCCTCTCCTTTATAAAGAGTGTCTTCAAAACACTTTCATCTGACAATGTACTTAATGGTGAGAAACTCAAAAGTTTCCCACTAAGATCAGGTGCAAAGCAAGGGTATCTATCTTCTCCTCAGTATTTTTCAGTATCTTGGAAATTTGAACAACATAGTAAGAATAAGAAAGGAAGCAAAGGGAAGGAAGAAACAAAATCATCCTGTTCTCATTAGATACAACTGTCTCTGTAGAAAACCAACAAACCCTGGAAAGACCCTGAGAATTAAAAAACAATTATAGCTGCCAGGTAGTAGTGGCTCATGCCTTTAATTTCAGCACTCTGGAAGCAGAGGCAGGCAGATCTCTGTGAGTTTGAGGCCAGCCTGGTCTATAGAGTGAGTTCCAGAACAGCTATAGTTACAACAGAGAAACCCTGTCTCAAAAAAAAAATTATAGAAAGGTTTCAAGACACACGATCAATTTAACAAACTCAGTTACATCCTATATACTTGTGCTGAATGAACAGAATCAAAACTAAATGCACTATAGCATTTACATAGAAAAATGATACCCTAAGTTGTATATGAAACATGTACAAGATCTGGATGAGAAAAAAATGGAGTTATGATCATCAGAAATTCTTCAATAACTAAATAGGGTCAGGGAAATGGCTAAAATAGTGGAGTATTTTCCACACAAGCAAGAGAATCTGAGTTCAGTCTCTCCCAGCAGGAGGATCCCTGACACCAGTCTAATTAAATCAACAAACTCCCAGTTCAGTGACAGCCCCTGTCTCAAAAAATAAAGTAGTGATTGAAGAATTCAGCTGATGTCAACCTTGGCTTTCAAAGCACACATATCTGCAGAGAGGGGGAAAGAGAGGGGGGGAGGGGGAGACAGACAGACAGACAGACAGACAGACAGAGGCACAGAGAGCTAATTAAATTGAAAGACATTTAATTTTCATGGATATTAAGATTTGTTATCAAGATGTTCATTTTCACAAAATTGTCCTGTAGAGTCAAAGCAAGTTCAAGTAAAATCTCATCAAGCTGTTTTTATATTAATTCCATAGTTGATAGAGAGAAACAAAAGAAAGCACAACAGCCAGCTCAGTGTTTAATGATAATGAAGTGTGAAAGCTGATGCTTAATGTCTTATTGTGAAGCTCCAGTCAACAAAATGCTATGGTGTTGATGAAAAGTAGTCCAATAGATCAATGCAAGAGAATAAAAAGATAAGCAGCAGACCCACACAAATACTGTTGACTTCTTGGAGAAAGAAGCAAGACAATCTTTTCAACAACAGGTGCTGGAATAACCGATAGTCGCATGCAAAATAGTGACTCTAGACACAAGTTTATGACTCACATAAAAATTAGCTCCAAAAGGGCAGAGATCACAGACCTAGATCTAAATTGCAAAAATCTCATAGGATATAATGTAGGAGTATAAATGTAGATTCCAGTTCAAAATATAGTTCGTTCTTTTGGATAATTTAATCCCCAGTCCTTAGATGGTTTTAGCCTCTGTACAATCTAATCTTCAAACACAAAACTAGAAAGTTTCAACCTCCGAGACTCACTGGTGACTTACACACGCTGACTGGCTCTTTCTGAACTCAGAGCTATACTGAACTCAACTGACTCTTCTGCTTGGCTGATTCATCTCACTTACTATTGTGGTTCAAGCATTTCTCCAAGCTGGTATTTAAACTGACCTTCTGAGCCCACTGACTGTCTCTGACTGAACTCTTCTGACTCTGGCAAACTCTGGCTGACTCTCACAATTTATCTGGCTGTATTGCTCTGCTCGGCTTCAAACTGACTCACTCTTCCCATCTGGTACTGACTTCTGTAGAGCTGACTCATGTCTCTGTCTCAGACTCCTCAGACTGCCTGCCTCATACTCCTCCTGTGTCTTATGCCAACTCTGAACTGAGATCCTACTTTTCTATCATGAGAGTTAGGCGTGTCCTCAAACTGACTCATTATGCTTAGTCTTCTGATTCATCACTTTTGCCTGCCCTTCACCCTGACTCATTTCAGACATCAATTCCTGTCTGACACTGACTCCTTCTGAGCTCTGCTTCCTGTCTCCCAAGTACTGAGATTAAAGGCATGCACTACCACTGCCTTCTGAATACTGGGATTAAAGGTGTGTTCTACCCTAGAGCAACCATGCTGCCAGATTAAAAGGTTAAATATTACTCTACATAAGAGAAAACCTAGATGACCTTAGGAATGCCAATGACTTTTAATACAAAACCAGAGTTAGTATCCATGAAAGTCATGACAAATAAACTGTATTCCATTACAATTAAAAAATTATGCTGTGCAAAAGAAATTATCAAGAGAACGAGGGAATGGAAAGACATATCACAGACAGGGAGATGATGTTTATCCAAGACATATACAATTAAGGGCTATTATCCAAAAATACAGACTTAAGAGTGAACATTAAAAAGCAAACAACCCATTTAAAAAAATGGATCAAAGGCCTTAGCACTAAACCCACTTAAGAAGATATGCAGATAGCAAATAAACATATAAACAAAGAAACTCCACATCATAAGACATGAAGAAAATGCAAACTAAAACAAAGATATACCACCACAAACATGCTAGATTTCTCAAAATCCAGAACACAGAATTGTGTTGGCAAGCAAATTGGATAACATGAATGCTCATACATTTCTCGGATGACTGCAAATTGGAAGACAGTTTGATTATTTCTTACAGAGTTGCACATTCATATCAGAGATTCCAGGAACCAACAGCAATGCATATTAGTGCTTACCTGGATTTCTCTATTTTATACAGGCTCAAATCCCAGGCCAGGGAATAGTTTCACTCATGGTGGGAGGGTCTTCCCACCTCAATTAATTTAGTTAAGAGAATCCCTCACAGTGATAGCAAGTAGCTTGTCTCCCAGGTGATTCTAGATTCTCTGAAGTTTACAATTAACACTAACCATCTCAATTACTAAGTGAAAGAAGCTGAAATGTGACAGATACATGTCATAGGATCCTAACTACCTGACATCTAAATCTAAGACAACATAAAAGATTAGTGATCTCCAGGGGTTGGTGTGAGCCAATAGAGCTCACAGACATTTTAGATGGTGAAAATCCTCCATGTGGTGGTATGAGGATAGACATGTGACATTACAAATTCATCTAAAGCAATAGAATGCACAACACCAGGAGTCAATCCAAACCTGCCTAGAGACTTTGGGTGATAATAATGTGTCATTGTAGGTTCATCAATGTCAGCAAACTTGCCACACTGGAGGCCCTAATCAATATGACTTACATTCTCTAAAGAGGAAGAAACAACTTGAATTACTTCACAGGCGAGACCATGTGCAAGTCAACAAGAGCAATCTCAGAAGACACCTAACCTGCCCCTCCTTGACTGTGACCTTCAAACATCCAAAGCTGTGAGAGAATACAGTTCTATTTTGAAATCATGCAGTTCATGGGATTTTGTTATGATAGCCCTGGCAAATTAACACAACTGCTATGTAAGAATGTAGTAAAAAAATAAACAATTGATGCCCATCCCATCCTCACCACAAATGGTTAAACATAAAAAGGTAACAAGAGTTTTGAGCTGGTTTTCATTTCTCAGCAGAAGAGGTAAATCGTTTTAGATGACAATTGTACCATATCTTTTTGATGTCAAAAAATTATTAACTAGGATCCTGTGACAGTTCCACTTTGTCTGCTCTCTGGGGATCCTATACATACCCCAGCCCTCTGATTTCATGTCATGTCAATCAATTAGCTGAGAGAGCTAAGATTGAAGCTTATATTTGATTTAAGATTACAAAGAATTGATCATCGATATCTCCTCTTCCCTTCACATTTTCCACCTGTGAATGGCTGCTTCTTTACAGTGAGAAATAAGAGGAAATAGTGTGGTAGAGGAAAAGGGATAAAAAGCTATAGATCAGGGTCAGGAGGGACAGTAGACATCCCAGGTTAGTTAACCAGAATTTGTGCTAGTTGAAACTCTGAAAAGCTGGAACAAATCAACCTTGAAATTTGGGGTGATTATGGTGAAATAAAATGGCAAGTGGACTGAGATAGTATTCTGTGTTCCCAACAGCCTGTGTGTTATGCAAGTAACCCCTAAATGCCCTGCACCACAGTGAATATCTGGAATGGCATCCTAATAGCCAGCTGTGTAGCTGAGTTTAAATGAGTAGCAGCCAACCCCTGACACTTGCATCATGAACACAACAAAGATGAAGAAGAAAGAAATAACAAGAGCAGTCCAAAGGCTCAGAGCTGTGTTGCCCATGTTTAGGAAAACATGAAATCCATAGAAACAACCAGGCAGAGAGCTCAGACCTGAGAGGAGAAAATGAAAACACTGGCCTAGAGGAGTCAAGAGACTGGGGCAGCCTCCAGCTTCCAGTTTCTGATTCCCACCCATCCCAGGGACCATTCAATAGTGTTCCGCTGCAGCCATCCTAGGAAGGACGGGTATGGCACACTGCAGGAATTCAGAACTAGTTACACGGAAAGCACCAGCCTACACAAGGCTGAACCTACACAAGTGTGAACTTTTGGCAGTTTGAACAGTGCTCTAAAAGGCTATTTTAGCCAGAAGAGAGATTTAATTATCTTCAACTGTCAAGTTGATGTTTTCACTCCATTAGTACAAAAGAGATCTCTGTGCAAGAAAGAAACTCAGGATCACAAAACTTTCAAAATTCCTTCTACTCCCACACAAGTTGCATTATGTACAAGACTCACTAAGTGATCTACCAGAAGTCCCAGTGCATGAAACAACAAATATATGCATCTCACCAGGAGCAGACATGCATAGGAGCTGCATGAGATGCACATGGCTATTCAATGGAGCACTGTTGGTGTGTATATGAACTGAAATTTAAAAAAAAAAAAACACTTACATTAACAATTCTATATTAGATTGTCTAATTACTACTTGAGAGTGAAAGAGTTAATATATTGCAACTTCAAAGCCAAAATTACCCTAAGTTAGCTTTTGTGCCTTCACAACCATTTGCTGGTTGTGTTAAACACTTCTGTGTTTAACCTAATATCCTTTTCACTATCAGTTAAAACTTTTTGGAATATGTTAATTTAGTAGACCTGAACTTCTATCAACCCAAAACCAAGACTGTCAACATATAACACCTGAGACTCACAGCAGAGAACACTCCCCCTCCCACTTGGTTGTTAACCAGTCCACCAGATATTCCTGCCAATGTATTTGAAAAAAAAGTCTCCTGGCTTTCTTTTGCTATATGCCTATAAATACCTCATGAGCTTGCTTCCACATTGAAGTACACTATCTAGGGCAACTTAAATCCAAGTTTCTCAGGTTGTGATACTCAACTTAAATGTGACACAAGAATAAACTCTTATTGTCCTTAAGGTAGAGTTATGTGTTTGCACTGGCATGTGTGTGTGCGTGTGTGTGTGTGTGTGTGTGTGTGTGTGTGTGTGTGTGTGTGTGTGGAGGGGAGGGTACAGCCCTATAGAGCCTGAGGGTGGAAGGCCATGGCAAGATCAGACAGGAAGCAGGGACTTGAACATTCACATTCCTTCCAAGCTGGGTCACAGCTTCTGTGTCTCCACTGACACACATTAGCCTGCTTTGTTGGCTGTTTTAAAGAGCAAAATGCAGCACATTTTTTTTAAGGGAGGGATTAGAAAAATTGTCTCTCTTTCTAATTAAAATAACTATATATCCTTAATGCATCTTTCAATATTCCAAGGATAACTGAGCATATTGCTTGATTTGCACGCTCCTGACTTCCATTTGAGTAGGCCATTATTGCAATAAGTAGATGCAGATGCTTAATTTAATTTTATTGTTAATGCTTCAGGGCATTTTTTTTTAAGGAAAAGTGCACAAAGCTTTTAAAAATCCAATAAATTATATTGGGTCTTAATTTACTTCATGTTATACCTTCAATTGCGGAAGGATACAGAAGTGCTTTTGAATTTAGATCTTGCTTTTATCACCAATTAGATAAGTCTTTGAATTACATCGGATGGGGGAAGACACACTCCCAGAATGTTACATATGTGATAACAATCCCTCATTAGTTGGATAAAAAATTGCATCTTGAGTAAAATGGGTAAGAAGCTTATAAACTATCTTATTAATTCGCAAATAATGACAACTTGAAGGCATACATTATGTCAGCCTCATGTCAACAGAAATGAAAGCTTTTCCAGAATCATTCTATAAAAATGCTGATTACCCATCGAGCCCTCCAGACACAGAATTTCAATGCAATTGTTGGCAGAAATACCTTCAACTCAGTTAATTATGTATGATAACATCTGGGAGGGATTAAATAAGTATTTTATAAAGACAAACAAAATGGAGAATGATTAAATGTGCACCATAGATTGTGGAATATTAGTTGTTTTGTACCTTAAAATTCAATTTATTCCTTTACAATCCAGTGAGACCAGCCTTCTTGGGTTTCCCTTTCACTCCTCCCAGAAGTGCCTTGAAGTGAGATTTGAAGTTTCTTGTTTCAGGTGCACATGCATGTACACACAAGCAAACACACCTACCAAACAAGCTCTGAAAAGCTAGAGAAAGGTGCTCCAAAGAATAATATCCATCTGTGAATAGTACGCCATTACAACAGGTGTACACAGCCAACTATAGGTATGTTTTAAGAGCTTGAGAAGGGAGAAGGATTCTTTTAATTATTTCAATTATATTTCTTTAATTACTTATTGCATGTGCATAAGCATATCTGTGTGTGCACACAAACTTGCCTCAGTGCACACTTGTGGCGATCAAAGAACAACCCACAGGAGACAGTACTTGCCCATGTGGTCGTGGGGATCAAAGTTGAATTATTAAGCTTGGTAGCAAGTACATTTAACTGCCAAGCCGTGTCAGTGGCACAAGAAAAATTTGTAAAGACAAAAATTAAAGGAGGGTTGCATCCAATATTTTGAAACAAGAATCATTTTCCATCCACAACGATTAATACAAAAGGCGACACAAGCCCAGAGATGAACAGATAGTTGCTGGGTAGGTGTCCCTTGTAAGATTACTGGTATATAAGATGGCAATGCCTCTATACATTTCTGTGTTAGAGTTGTCCCAACTCTTTTTTGGTTTGTGACAGCTTTCACATTTCTTTCACAACCAGAAGCACAAATGATGTAGCCGTTATGGTGTGCCCATGTGAAAATGAGCATTCTCACATAGCCCACTCACTGCAGGGCCAGAAATACTCTCAACTCTCTTTTCATCCACAACTGATTCTCGCAAGTTAGTTGCCTAGATTCTCTTCTGCATCTCCCCTGATTCCAGAACAACTTTCTTGCACTACCAATCCACTTGCTTCAAATTGGCTTCCTCAGAACGTACTGTTGCTCACTTTCCACTTACCGCAAATATAGATGCTATCCTGAAGCCCACCCTCATCATGTTCCCTGTGTGTGTGTGTGCGTGTGTGTGTGCATGTGCACACACCCAAGCCTGAGCACATGGAACTCAGAGGATAACTCTCAGTAGTCAATTCTCTCTTCTCACTTTGTGGGATCCAAGGATAGAACCCAAGTCATCAGACTTGCATCTCTACCCACCAAGCCACCTCACTGGCCCCAAAAGAGATTTAAAAAAAAATGTTTTACAACTAATACAGAAATTTAAGCTTAAGTCACCCTTAAACACACTTACGTTTTCAGTTACTCGCTCTAGTCTTGGCCCTAAAATCAGCACTCAGTTCCCTGTCATAAAAGGAATCCAGGAAATGACTCAGCCCTATTCTAACCTGGCCTCGTGTTTGGTTAGTAGTCTACGTCTTTGTAATCTGCAGGCCTTGTCGGCTGCCGACACTGACTATATCATCCACAAATACCTATTAAGTTGATCACTTCTTTATATCAGTGTTTTCAATACAACTCATAAACTTAGCCTTTTGTAACAAATGTTAAAATGCATAATTTCAACATCGGTTACTCCAACTGCATGTCTGTGACAGATATTTTCTTCCAAAACATCTAGGAAAATCCTAGCTGCAAGAGTTTATACCCTGAAAAAAAATTTCTCTGAGCCCAGTGAGCCTGTTTTTCTTTCCTGCCTGTTTGACAACCCTTTATCCTCTGTAAGACATGTATGTGGAAAGATTTTGAATCACAACTGCTCTGGCAGAATTTTCAGTTACGTTCCTAGAGAAAACAAAGTTCCTTTCATTGATCAGTTGAGGTCTGTGAGATGTTCTACATGCTGGCATTACCTAATCCATACAATCATGTAAGGTTTACCTTTTAACTAATTCATCTACTGTGTCCTGGGACACCATAGCCATACAAATAACAATTTTCTTGGGCCTTCTACCAGGCTTAGTCAACCATCCCTCAATATTCAGGGATGCCTTAATTTTGTACAAAGCAGGGATATATACAACAGAATTTTAACAACATAGAAAAATATTGACACTTATCAAATGTAATATCAATATGGTAGCTTAATTAGCATGTAGTTATTACACAAGAAGTAACGGGCATAAATAAAACATTCTAAAACAATATGTTTAGGCAATTATCTAAAATAACTACAGTTTAAAATTATTTTAGTATTGAAAGTTATTGACTTCTGCCAGCATTCACAACAGCTGTAGATCTTCAAGCTCCTGAGCCTTCTATACTGAAGGACCTAAGCAAAAACAACAAACTATACAGAAGTCTGTATGAAGTTTCAGTCTTTTAAGAAGATAAGTTAAGCTATATGTGTCTGAATACTCCTCCATTCCATAATCACTATCAACATCCATTAATAAAGCCCAACCATTCAAAGTGTGGGAGGTTTTATAGGGCAATGGAAATTTTATATGGTTCTCAAAATCTGTATCAGTCTGTTTATGCTACTAAAACAAAGTGCCCAAGTCAGGATAATTTATGAATAGTAGAAATTCTTTTCCAGAATTCTGAAGGCTGGCAATGTCAAGATGAAAATGTCCACAGACTGTT
Organism: Cricetomys ansorgei; assembly: GCA_026225945.1. Classification (NCBI taxonomy): domain Eukaryota; kingdom Metazoa; phylum Chordata; class Mammalia; order Rodentia; family Nesomyidae; genus Cricetomys; species Cricetomys ansorgei. The sequence goes on along the minus strand of JAMJFZ010000181.1, from coordinate 3,419,153 downwards.
TGCTAGGCACTCTCCCATGTTTCCAAGATGGCAGCCTCTTGTTGTGCCCAATCAAGAAAAGAGAGTTCAACATTATTTCCTCACATGGTAGAAGAGATGGAAATGCCAGGCTTGAATCTGTGGACTCACCTATAGAAGCTTTAGTCCATTCATTGGGGCAGAACTCTCACTACGTAATTACTTCCCCAAAGTCCCAGATCTTAGACCCATCACTCTGTCATCCATGTTCTAATGCATGAATTTCAGAAGGACACACATTAAAACCATAATGGACTGTGTGTGATTTCGAACTGATTCATTTCCAAAGTGTCTCAAAATGGAGATACCTCAACATTCAGAGAAGAAGCTCTTAAATTAGCATGCTATGTGGTTAGTTTTCTCTGTCAATGAGCTATCCTTGAAAATAGTGTGACTATAATTAATCCTTCCCTCCCCACATAATAGCCTGAAGTATGAAAATTTAAAGAGATACATAGGCTTCTTGTGGTGGAGCTTGAGACAAATCTACAACATGAACTCAGTCAATTCTTTGTCCCAAATCCTTTTTGTCAAATGTCCATGTTAGTTTTGAATTTAGAAATGCCATTAGAGTGTACTGTTTCAGCTAAATTTGTTGAGCAGAGATGTCAGAACAGAAGACCTATTCAAATTCCCAAGAGATCTTTTCTTCAAGCGGCTAAAGAGAGCAACTCCAGGAATAAATACATTCCTAAACTTTCCTTTCCTTTCCCAGGAAGCTAACACACTTCTCTCAAAGAGAAAAGGGGATTACTACATGTGGGTTTGTATATAGTCACATTTCTACAACTAAGTGGAATCTTGTTAGGAATTTGTAGAAATTAAATAGTGTGTTGGTAATGTAGCTGATAGAGGAACATTTAATATTTTAACCTGGCAACATGGCTGCTCTGGGAAAGGATCAAATTCATGGGCCCATGTGATCCATATGGAATGCAAGGAGAAGCAGAAGAGGAAGCAAAGACAGGGAGCAGAGCTCAGAAGGAGTCAGTGTCAGGAAGAGAGACATCTGAGATGAATCAGAATGAAGAGCAGGCAAAATGACAAATCAGAGGAAGAGTTAACAGAGTGAGTCAAAGTAAAGACATGCCCAACTCTCAAGATAGAAAAGCAGGCTCTCAGCTCAGAGAGCAAGGCAGGCAGATAAGACACAGAGGTAGTCAGTTAGAGAATCAGTCAGGTAAGACACAGAGTCAGTTCAGCAGGAGAATGAGTTCAGGAGAAACAGTCAGCTAACAGTGAGAGTCAGTTTGAAGCCTAGCAGAGTTCAGTCAGAGAAGTTGAGGGAGTCAGCCATAGTCAGCCATAGTCAGAAGAGTTTAGTCAGAAACAGTCACCTGGCTCTGAAGGACAGTTTGAACCAGGCAGCTTAGAGGAGAATTTGAACCAGAACAAGAGTGAGATGAATCAGCCAATCAGAAGAGTTAATTGAGTTCAGAACAGTTCTAAGTTCAAAAGGAGCTAGTAAGAGTAAGTCAGTCAGCAGTAAGTCTTGGAGGTTGAAATATTCTAAGTTTAGGCTTGAAGTTTAGATTTTATGGAGGCTGAAGCATTCTGGGTCCAAGCTAGCATCTTGAAGATTAGTTTGTACAGAGATTGTAGCCTTCCAGGTCTAGATTTAAGATTAGATTGTACAGAGGCCATAATGTTCTAGGACTAGGAATGAGGATTGAATTAGTCAAAGACTAAACTGTCTTCTGCCATGAACTCACAAGCATAATTAGTAAATCAATGATCGCATCTATGTCTACAATAGCTGAACCATAGAACAATTGTCCCACATGTGCAAGATGTAGGTTCAACACCTGAAACTAGAAGGGGTAAATGCAAAGACATCAATTTGTGGCTCTATTAAAATATTTTATTGTACCCAATAGCTATTGTATAAGCCTGCAAGAAAGACAAGGCTACATTTTCAATAATGCAAACCCTGCCAGATCTCAGCAGAGAGAACCACCTGCTATGACAAGCACCATCCTGGACAGTAGAACCCTGATCATCTGATATCAAGCATTTTTACTGATACAGAAGCTCCTCGGGTGTTTCACTGATACAAAAACTCTGCCCTCCCATCCAAAGGCCTATTAGCTTAATGAAGAAAACTTGTAGCCTAGTCTCATGCCACAATTCTTTAGTAGCCTAGCTATGTCACCTTTACAGTGGGGAGCTTGAGGCCCAAGAGGATCCCAAAACCCTTTAATGGCTGAGCTATGTCACCTTTACAGTGGGAGAACTCCGTAGAAGGGAAGACCCAAAGGAAGTGTTCTCTTCTTGTTGCCGGAGACTGTGGGAGAGAAGGCCACAAAAATTCCTTCATAGCAACCTCACTCTTCCACAATGGCTCTGCAAGAGAGCAGTGGGCATGTGCAAATTATGAGGAAGCAACTATCTTACTCACAGATGTACACAAACCAACATCTGCAGATAATACAAACTGCCAAGACTTAGGCAGCCCTTCCCCTAATCATGCACAAAACAATTATTATAAACATAACTAGAAATAATCTTCTCCAACGTTTTATCCATTCTTTTTCTACTTTATGTTTCTACCTCAATTGGTTTAGTTAATAACATATGCCAATTTTTTCGCAGTCTGATCATACAGGTATTAATGAAACTAAATCAAGTAGACAATGTCAGGCTTATGGGACATAGGTTTCAGTCTGTCTTCGGGTAATTTCCACAAAAGATAGCAGTTACAATCATAATCCAATATAAAAGAAAAAGAAGGCAGGGACATGCTTCTGATTAATATGAAAAATAGCCTTTCTCACATCCAAATCACATAAAAACAACATTTTAAGTCATTTTCTTATCATTTCATGCTCAATAAGAAAAGTATTATCATATGCAATTTAGGAAAATACCAAGAAACATTTTAAAGGGAAAAAATTTACCAGCACCTTCAGTAATGAGATATAAGAGCCTTGAATCTACACAGCACTGGGTTGAAATCCTGACTTTGTCAAACAGAAGGTGTGTACTTTCTGGGAAATTATAGTCATCACTGTGTTCAACTGTATTCACATGCAAAACAGAGTTACTGAGCAATTTTCAGAGGCCATTCTTAAGTGAAGAATCAAAACTTGTGTTGAAACTAGCTTTTCTTCCCTTGCATCCCTTTGTCTGTAATGTCACAGGCTGAGGCTTGGGAGAAAGCAGAGATTCTCATGTAAAGAGTTTGTTACTGAGTTCCTTAACTAATGTGGAAGACCTTACCACAGCAACAATACCTCTCTTACCTTGAGCCTTCAGATAACAGCGGTCATCCAGGAGGAGGGTAATAAATGGGGAGGGACGGCAAGAGCTGACCCTAGAACCTTTGGATCATGACATGACAGCATCCTCCAGAGTTCCTTGGGGACAAAGGGCCACAACTACAACTAAAGCTTTTTCAAAGAGGCTGTTTCATCTGGATGGCACAAATCAGTTTATTTTCTGAAAATGATTAATATGTTTAATACTCTACTCTGGAGTATAAGAGAAGTCATCATTGGACAATCTAATGTCTGGACCTCCTTGTGTAGCCTAAGCTTTAGTAAGTATTCTCAACAACAGCACTTACTGTTTTACCTCTGAAGGAACACATTCTTAAAAGGAACTGCATTTGACTTGCATGCCTAGCTCCTTCTAACATACAATTAACATGTCTTTGAATTCGTCACCTATGTTTCTCCACTTCACAATGATCTAAAGCTGTTCACCTTGGGGATCCATCCTTAATATGATTCTGCATCACTCAGAAAAAAGTGCCCTGTGAGGAACAACTGCGATAAGACCCTCAAAGTACCTGTCTCACATTCTGACATGTCTTGTGAACTTAACGCACGACAAAAATCAATCAGTCTGTGGTAGGGGATGTAATTCTTTTGACATACTGACTAATGCCCACTTGTCTGTATATTTTCACAAAAATGTTATTGTTGGTACTGCTGGATTTCTAGGGGTTTGTTGCTATCAGATGTGCTTTTTTTATTATTCTAGGGAAAATGGATGGTGTTTTTTTAAAGCATTTTCTTAAATTTGTCTCAGTTAGATTAAGATGGTAGTGTACATGAATACTCTAAAGACTTGGGAGGCTGAGGCATAGCATTGTGAATTCTAAGTCAGCATGGAATTCTTAGGAAGATTCTATCTATAAAAAAAGAAAAGAACAAAAGCTTCTAAGTCTGAGATTTAAAATGTAACCATCTCTCTGTAGTATATTTTTGGGTGTTTCGGTGGTTTCAGATTGTTTCTTTTATAAGTAACAATTTTTTAAATTTCATTTGCATACTTGTTGCTTTATCTTTGAATGTTTTCTTTTAATTTCTACTTTAATAACATATTTAACCTTCAGATTTTTCTGAAAGACACTTATCTACACAATCCCAGAGAAATATGAAACACAAAATCATGTGGTATATTATTTAGAAGTCTGTAATAATTAGTTTTTAATTAACTCAAATAAATTTCCAACTGAAAAAAAAAGAGTCTAACAATTTTAATTACACAACATGCAGTAAAAGACATGTTCAATTTAATAAGACTTTTGTTCAAGTAGGATGATGACTTTATGTGGAATTAATTTAAATTACAGTATGCACCATGCAATAAGCAATGCAAATACTATTTTTCTTTGATGACATAGAAGAGATGTGTTGCCAATGGATTTGGAGAAGAAGATAAGTCCACAGATGTCCTTCATAAAACTTAAACATTTACATTTTTGTCACTTCTTATACTGCTCTGATTAGCAGATTAAAACCATCCTTGTATAGTTCATTTCCACAAGACTATACTAGTCAGAAAACCCTGAAACTTCCCCATAATGTGCTTACGTTATCCATGGGCCTTCCTAATAATTTGGTCACATGTGAGAGAAATGTATGACCTTATCTCCATATCTCTGACACTTGTCACTGACCTAGTCAAAGAAATGAAGAAAAGAACAAATTAGTAAGCATTTCTGAGAAGAAAATGTTTTGAAATTGTCAAACTTTAAATTCTGGATTATTTGAATAATGCTAGCATCTATAGCAGAGGTATGAAAACAATCGTCAACCATTTATCCAAAGACAATATAAGTATGCAATCTAAAGAATGCAATCTAAAGAATGCAATTGAATTTAAATATCTGTGAATGTCCTTATGAAAGAAATCTGCTAAGAGAAACTAAAACAAGAAAAGATAATGCTTATATTTGTCAGTCTATTATAAATGTAAGATGATAATAATGAACTATTGTGAGTCTCAGAAAACATTAAATATAATCTCTGTGTAGAAAACGGCTTATTGTCTTCCAAGCTTTAGAAACACAAAAGCGTCTCTACTTCAGAGGTTTTAAGTTTGGTCAGAATAAAAGCTGTTACAGAAGTCTATCACAATATGTTCGTTATGCCTAGCAATATGCCTAAATCACCCAGATTAAGGACTAAAGGTATAAATTAGGACAGGATGCTAAAAATAGAAATAGCTCACTCAAATGTGTATACACACATATATTTTTCCATGCAGCAAATTATTGAGAACCTAGTACATATGCTTAGCAAGATACCTGACATTGCATTTCCAAGGAGCTTAAAATAGTCTATAAAAGTAAATTACTTTACTATTAATACAATCATAAATTTGAGCACTACAGTTTGTGAAGACATATATGATTCATGAGAATAGTTTTAGGAAAAAAAAAAACTTTCAAAAGAATTTGACTATGCATTCTTCAGTAACTTACTAGGGATCCATTTGGGTAATTTGGAGCTCATTCTTCAGAACATCAAATCTCAGTGCTTTATCCACCAGAGAAAACTTCTCATTTCCTAAAGTCTCCTGCCATGATTAGATTCAAGGTAAGGCTGAAACAGATAAATTTAAAACAAAGCAAAAGGGGGCTTTTGATTTATATTCATATATTGTCTACAGTTATCTATAATTTGTGACAAAAATTTTACTGGCTAAATTTGCTCAGGTTATTACGTTTGTGAAAGCCAGGATTATCTTCTACTTGCTTTGTATTCACACAATGCTAGACTATAAAGCTATCAAGAAGATATAAAGAACAAGAAAGCAAATGTATGCTACTTATTCTTAGGAAGTCTTCAATCTAGCAAAAGAGATAAAGTACAGGTTATCAAAAGGGCAAAAGTTGGGGGAGAAATAGCAAAAAAAAAATGATATCATTTTTCCTTAAAGATGATCCATACTTTGTAGAAGAAAGGGCTGAGAATAAATAGGTAAAAGAACTAGTGTGACAAGTACTTTGGAGGGATACAAATATTTTCTCCGTGGAAATCTACCTGTGTCTTTCCAAGCATCTTCAGTTGTCACACCTCAATAGTTTAGTAAAAGAAAAACTCAAATTCCACTTCACCAGATGTTTGTCATGATTCAGAGAGACATAATAATCATATATATATATATATAATCTTTCTGGGGTTTTGCAAGACAAGGTTTCTCTGTTGTAACTCTGGCTGTCCTGGAACTCACTCTGTAGACCAGACTGGCCTTGAACTCAGAGATCTACCTGCCTCTGCCTGTCAAGTGCTGGGATTAAAGGCATGTGCCATCACCGCCCAGTGAGACATAATATTTTACTTGACAATTAAAGAGTGAGGTAGGATGGGCAGGCAGGGGCTATTAAAGTCTTAGGTTGCTATTATACAGGATAGATTCTTTTTCATCGTGTTAATTATGTTTCAACAAGTAAGCTTTAAGACTAAACCCAATTAATTTAGTGAGACCAAAAAGAATCTACAATTGATTGGAGCCACCAGATATTGAATAAAAACATTTACTTAGGATGAAGAAGGCATCCTAAGGCAGAAGAATTTTGAATTCCAGGCCAGAATGGGCTACAGACTGAGACCCTGTCTCAAAAACCTAAACACACCATACAGAAACACGCACACACACACACACACACACACACACACACACTCAGCATGGCTTCATAAAAACTGACATTTACCTGTTACATGTTCCCAAAAAGGATCTGAAACTTAGGATTCAGACACTAAAGCTCAGGATTAACATGTGGATATTTTTTATCATAATAAAGCATTACAAAATAGTAAACACTTATTTACTAATCTCCAGTAACCAGTTAAATAACAGGATACAAATGTTTTCTCAGATTAGAACAAAAAGATACCATTCAAACTATAAGGAAAAAACCAACAAATCTTAATGTTTGAATCAGAACCATATTACTTTTTGCTCCAAATCTTAAATAATGGCAAAAAATGAAAATTTAGATCCATTTACCCAAATATTAAAGATAGATTGAACACAGCCTTCTACAAATCCCCAAAGAATATAGATTTTTTAGACATAAAATTTTATAGGCATATAAAAATCTAAATTGATAATAAAATAAGTGAGTGGCAGAAATATTTAAGACAAACTAAACACAGCTGTAAGAGGAGAGTATTGGTGTTTCCAGTTTCTCTGATCATATTAGGCCTCTTCATATCACATTCTGGTGTGTTGTTTGCTTTTTTGATCACCAAACAAGACAGACTGATTGATTGAGTCACTCACAGGTATTCATTCCTCTAACAAATATTTATTGAAGGATTATAATCTCAAGCACTGGGCTATAGGATTTTTCTCACATTGCTTAATTGAAATTCAACCAGTATTCTCCTGTTTTAATGAGGATTAAATCAGCTAATATTTGAATAGTGTTTAGAAGAGTTCATGGCACGTGGTAAGTGATGTATAAATGTGTGTTGTCGTTTATTGTAATATGTTCTTTGTAGAAGGTTTTTGTTGTTGTAGAAGTTCGCTCTCAAAGGTTTCTATCAGCATAAGAGATCATGTGCATTCTGAAACTGAGCACAAGAAGCAAATAAAAATATATGTCCATATTAACAGCACTTGATAGTAAGTTTCCCTGATAAAATAAAAATCTCATAGGACTGGTATAGTCCTTATCACACCTTTAATCATTTAGTTCTTATGTACCCATAGAATCCTAGATCGGACTCTAGGTTCTGCTTTACAAAAAAATAACTCATTTACTTCTCACATTATGATATTGTCATTTCTTCCCTTTTCAGATGCAGGAACTGAGGCATCAGTAGACTTAGTAATGTGCCAAAAACTAACCAGCTAATGAGTGGCAGGGACCCACATATAGAGCTATGCAATCTACCCCAGTCAGCTAAAGTAGCGGCTCTTGAAGGAATTAACACTCACAGGGATCCTCACAGCTTCAGTCTTCTATCAGAAGTGTTCTGTCATTGTGTGGAGAGAGAATCTATTTAGATGAGAGAAGAATCTATTTTCAATTTTTTAAAAATATGAATGGCATGGTGGGAAAGATACTGAAAAACACAGCCTCTCTCTGTGCTGAGAATACCATGTCTATACTTAAAATAATCATAATGAAAACATAAAAGATGTGTTTGTATGCTTCTGTTTACTCATCCTTTGTCCCCATGACCAAGGGGTACCTTACCAAGAAAAAGAAAGAAAAGAAATAGAGAACAAAGTACATTTGATACACTCCTAAACCCTTCAGAGATGACAGTTGAAACAGAAGGGCAAGTCTTAAATGTCGTGTGATCATAATTAACTGCTTTCAATATTCGTTAACTATTTGTAAACAGTCACGGTTGGAAGCCATTATGGATTCACAAAGAATAGATGAGGCATACCTAGACCTACTGAGATGGCCCAGGAGTTATTCCAACCTTTGATCTCCGGCCTTATCCACTGTCCTAAATGAACTCACTGTAAATAAAGACATGTCAGCAAGTTACAGATGGCTTGGAAGAGTAATTGTCACTCACGGTGAGATATTGATTCCGGACTAGATGAAAGGATTGTGATGGAATCATTTCGAAAGGTGTCTTCGAATTGAAAACCTCTTTAAGAAATATTACAAAGGGAGCCTCTCATAACAGCATTAAGAAATGTGTCCCTTTCTTGAAGGCCAGACAAATATTTTAGCAACTCATCAAGCATGATTAAACCTGGACAGCAACTAACATTTTTTCTGTCTTAAAGAGAAAGATCCAACCTCTACCCTCCCATATTCCAAGCAGACAGCACAATAGTACCCCAATTTCTCTCACAGTTCATCTCTATCCTGGGACTAAAACAAGGAAGGAGTAGAAATGATGCACCAGTTTCCTGACAATGCTTACAAACAGAAGTTGTGAAATGTGGCTTCCTCCTTAGCTGAACACTTCCAGGGCCTCTGACGGTAGGTGAGAGCTGCTGGGTTAGAGTCGGTGGGCAGAGAAACTTCAGTATGTTTTCATCCAAATGCTTGGTAGTAGACACTGGCTCCACAAGCCTGATGCCTGGGCCTTCTGCATTTCTCAGCCAAGCCCTTCTATCAATCATGATGATCTGGTGCCCCCCTCTGGCCTCACTGCAGCAATTCCCTTTAGCTCCGTCAAGAGACTAAAGGATTTTTAAACCAACGTCCAGAAAGGAATCATTAAAATCTGCCTGCTAGAGAAACGTAGTTTGGTCTGTGCTAATAATAATTATTCTAATTCTCCAAGGCAAAGGAAAACTTGGCAGGCTGGCTGCCTGCTCTTAGACTCAGTGTACTTAAGGTGATGTAATTTTGCTTTATGTATTTTTAAACATTCCCCATGGAGATATAGTACTCCTCATCTCTTTACAGTTAAGATGAGTACCCTATCTAGGTTCTGTTCAGGAGAGTAGGGCGATTTACTCAGGAAACACCATTCTGTAAGACTCGAACTGCCTTAGAACATCGTGCAGGCAAAGTCTATGTCAAGAACACAAGTTAAACAATAGTATCGCATAAGATCACAAAACTATTGTTCCAAGTTTTTCGCTCACCTTTACCCAAGCTTCACGTGATTCTAACTAAAGAAGACACAAGTTGTACACAGTTACAGAAAGCTCCTGATATCCCACAGTGATTTTCTTTCCATATTTGTGGTTTCTCCCTCTGATGTGACTTCTAGTAGGGTAGTATTGCCTGATTCCTGTTGAGACATACATACAAGGGTCCCTAGCTTGTGTTCCGAAAGGGTTGGGCAAGAAGATATAACACATACTCAAAGTCACTAAGAGAGACTAAGAGAGGAGGATGAAGCAGAGGAAACAGACTTTGTAGGGTTTCTATAGCAACTGTAAGGCTGTCAGATCCTAAAAGCAAAACGGCAAACTGAAGGCCAGAGGGTGAAAAGCCAGAGAATACCCCCATGGATTAGAGGAAGGTGACAGTGGAGAAAATCTGTGCATGGCTTTGGACGCTGGTTCCAATTCTTAATGCCACAGGTATAAACAGTGCAGACACAAAACACATAGGAAAGTGTGCGAGGCACCCTAGTTCCTCCTTTGTCAATCCGTCAGAGTTCTGAAACTCAGAGACCTCCTGGACTGGAATACATAACTGGTCCTTACTTTTGAGTGGTGAAAAATCAAGCTAAAAAGAAAAAGAAAAAAACCTTCTAAGACAAAGAAAAATCCAACCTTGAGATTAAAAAGCAGATCAAGGTGGTTAAAACTTACTTTTCAGAAAATCTTAGAAGCAACTCAATTTGTGTCCAGTAAATATTTTCATGGGAGTTGGACTGGGCAAGGAAGAGGGTGGTAAAATTATTGACAGTGAGCACTTGTACTGATAGTATTGATAGTAAGGCCCATGGAAATCAATTGTCTAATCCTTCACCGAAACATCAGAATGGACAGGTGGCTGAGTACACTAACCATGATGAATATCAGAGCTTGTGAGTCAAAGAGCACCCTACTAGAAATGTCCTCATGGTCCCTCAGTGCCATCTGTTGGGCGATTCCTAGTAAAATTACCTAAGTAAGAGAGAACTTGATAAATAATCGTTTCCAGTGGTGTGGAGAGGTGACATTTCCTCACGTGTAAATACTTTTGGCAGATGAGGTGAACTGGTTAGAAATGGACTGACGTCATGGAACAGAACTGCCTATCACAGCACTTATCACACTGGTCAGTTGCCTGTTAAGCGTCTTTACTTGCTTCTCCTTCGGGTCTAACATTTGCCTTTTCCTCCCCAATGCCTGTCCCGGCATTTGACATAGAACGGGAACCCACCTGAGTGTACCTTTTCAGGTCACTTTGCTCTCTGGTTTCATGGAACAATAAAAGCCTGTGAGTTCTGATATTTCATAACCAAGTAATTCTTAAATGAATGCAAAGAGGGCCTGATAGGGTGAGCACTATGTTTTCATTGAGTCAAATGCTGAAACGCTGACTTATTTTAAAGGTAACAGTTCTGGACCATATTCAATGACAAGCTTATAATTGGTGTCCATTTATAACACTCCCAAGGAGACAAGGTAGCTCATCTTTGTGAAATGATAAAGTAAAACATGAAGGAACTTAAATAGGAGATCCCTATAATAAGAAAGCAAGCATGTGAGCTTCAATTTTGGGATAAAACAAGGATTTTAAAGCAATTTTCCAACCCCTTTTTATGCACCTAAGGAAAATACAGGATGACACTATCTGAAACCAATCCCCTCCAAAACATACAGGTTGAAATTGACACAGAAAAGTCGATTATGGGCCTAGAGAGATGTCTTAGTGGTTAAGAGCACGTTATACTCTTGCAAAGGACCCAAGTTCAATTCCTAACATCCATATGGCAGCTCACAACTGGCTTCAACTCCAGCTCCAGGGTATCTGGCGTCCCCTTCTGGCCTTCTCAGGAATAGGCATGCACATGGTGTACATCAACATAAGCATTCATGCATACATATAAAATAAAATTAAACTGGGGTGGGGAACTACTTGGTCCATAGAACTATTTGGTTCATTTAGTCAGACAACTGTTTTAAGTTCATCCTGTTCCCATTCAGACTATCTAGTTTAGACAGAGAAACTCCAAGAAGAAGATTGAAAAAGGATATTGTAGTTCTATCTTGATCAATGATTCTCTTTTGATATTAGGTCAATATGAAAGGAGATAATAATGAATAGATGGCTTCGAGTAACTCATTCCACTCCCTGGCCCTTTGTAAGCCAGCAAGGAACTTAACTCACCTGCCTTATGAGCAAACAAGAGGTACACAGCCTTGAATTCTGAGTAGGTCTGGGAGCAGTCCCAGAGATGTCAGTCCCATTCAATCAGCACGTCTTTCCAAATGGCCAACAACCCCTCTGTACAGCGACCTGAATTTCCAATAGCATTTTCTTTTCTATGGCATGTGCCTCAGGGAGCACAGATATTCTTAGGAAGAATAACAACTATAAAATCATTTTTTAATTTGATTCTATTTTTTGACTTCCTGCTCTTTAAGGCTTGTGCCAAATCAGCCATTCATTGCCCTGTATAGAGGAAAAAGACATCTGCAAGATTGATGACTTCCCTGTCTCACTGACCTCCCTGTGCTAAAGTAATAAGAAGAAAAGAAACTTTGGGTCATTAAAATTCTTCATGCAGTCACAGTCTCTTCCCACTCTCTACTTCACACATTTTACTGAGTACAAACAGTTGTGGACTCTAAGTTTCCAATCTAACTTCCTCAGGAGATCCAGTGAACCAGTCCTATGCATTAAGAAGCTTTCCTCTCTCTTTGGACAATTTGCACAGTCCCAGGGATACAACAAGTCTCATTTAGGAACCGCACACCGCCACCCACGCATTAACCTGTCACCCTGAGTAATAAAGATCACAAACTCCGTTTCGTTTTTTTTTTTTCCTTCACCATGTTGCCTGATAATATAAAAATGTGTCACATCCCTTTGATTTGTAGCTCACATGCTTGTGAAATAGCCTCTCACAAACAGCCTGATGAAGTCAAGGAATCCGAATGACAATTTTTTTAATACTCAAGTCTATTTCCCCATAAATATTCATGTACATAAACATAAAAATGTTAAATGGAGTGAAATCTCCGTAATTGTCCAAATAGAAAACAGTCAAAGCACGTGTGCTCTGAGCAGGGTGGGAATTTCTAGGCTTGTGCCCATGTTTAAAAGCAGTGACCTCAAATACCATGGGTTGGTATGACAATCTGAGAGCTTTGAATACTGACTAAGATATCAAAAACCACCACATTGGTCAAATTTAATTGAAAAATTACTATCTATGCTTGCAGAGCTTTCCTTAATTTGCATGACTTTTGTGATATGCAAAATATATTTGTACCTGCATTTTAATAGTCTGGTTTTTAATGAATGAATCAGTAGTCAATTTTACAGACACTTCACTATATTTTAGGTGAGGAGGATGCAGGTGGTAATTGATCACGGGTTTTGTATGGGTTTCTGGTGACCAAATTTCTGGAAAAGTCTTCTAGGGAAGGGCATCAGCCATTCTCATGATTATTCACCAATATAACCTTCTGTGGAGCAATTTTTTATAAATGAGATAGCACAGATATTTTCAAGAACACTATAAAATTATATATATATATGTATATATATATATATATATATATATATATATAGTAAAAAAAACATTATGCCTGGGCCTTTCTTCTGAACTACAATAGTAAACATTATTTGAAGATGTTTTTTGGTTTGTTTGCTTGATTTATTGATTGATCAATTGGTTGATTGATTCTTCAGTATAGTAGACTGAACCAAGGATCTCTCACACACACTTTGAAAGTCAAGTGCTCCATTGCTGAGCTATATTTCTAGATCAGTGAATATTCTTTTCGATATATAATTCAAGCAACTCACAGACCTACAAGCTTCACCAACATGGATGATTTCTAACCATTTCTGTTCTGGGGTCATGAGAATACCTGTTGTGAAATCACCACTACAATAGTAGTAGGGTGAAGAACAGGCTTGGGTAAAGCTCTAATAAAAGATAAGAGATCTCTATTTTCAATTAGAACTAGTGAGCAGCAAGGGTGATGTAAGCAGGGCGTGGGAAGTAAAAGACTACAAAACAGAAACTAAAATGGACAAAGCCTGAAGATTGTCTTTTTGTTTGAAGAAAGAACGAAGACACAAAAGACCTTTCTCTGTAGAAGCGCCTAACATCTTAATATCCATAAATTTATGAAAAATTACACCTATAATTTCCCCTTAATAACTTCAGCCAGCAGCTGACTGTGGGTGGCTGAAGCCATGGAAAGCAAAGCCACAGCTCAGGGGGCCCTGTGAGATCTGCATTTGGACTTTTTCCTAGAATTCGTAAAGACGATAGCTTTCAATTCGTGCATAGGGTATATCATTAAGAATATACTTTATTGCATTTATAATGACTAGAAGGAATGAAGTGAGAGTATTTCCGCTGGTCTAGCAGGATGGCCCAGTGGGTAAGGCATTTGCCATGAAAGCTTAACAACAGTTCAATCCCTGGAAAGATGGAGGAAGAGAAGAGACTTCCCCAAGTTCTCCTGTGATCTCCACAAATGTGCCAAGCACACATACAGGAGTGCATTCACACATCACACACACACACACACACACACACACACACACACCACACCATAATAACAAAGTATTTATTAATATAATTAAGTATTTCTGCTTCTAAAAGAATAAGAAGCAGAGTATTAAATGAATCAAAACCAACAAATAAGACAAAGAAAGCTGTCCAATTGAAGAAGAAAAAATTTATGACTCTAACATAAATACTTGTAACAGCAGATTGAATGTCTATATCCATTTTTCCTTATTCTGTAAGCACACTTCCCACTTAAAAAATTAGAAATTAAAAGCACAAGCCACGATGGAAAAATATGCTCCAATACTGTTACAGGTTTCAAAAGTTTTCTAAAGATAGAAGTGGGATTAACAACAGCCTTAATATGTGAAAGAAGTTATGAGTGTCCTATGAGAGAAGATGCCACTGACCCTTAGCCAGGAGCTCACTGACCCTAGAAAGACCCAGATTTGAAGTTTGAGAATAGAAAAGGAAAAGGCTAGCACAGAGAAGGAGTCAGGTATACAACTAGAACCAATGGCATTGACTGAAATTCTATGGAAGGGTGGGAAATATAGCCCTTTCCAAACACCTCCACGCAGTTTGGAGGTTATCCCTCCCTTCTCTCACCACTCCCCCATTCCTGAAAAACAAGGATTTACTCTCTTGGGAACTTGAATCTGAACAACCTGGAGTTATACAACAGGCTCAAGAGGGGTTGCAAAGGTGGGGAAATGGAGTTCAGAGCAGGATTGCCTGTTTCAAAAGAACAGTAACTCGATGCTGTCTCGCTTCACTCCCCTGGCATATACAGAGGGACTTAGATTCTATCAGAGAACAGTATGTTAAGAGGATTTCTCCCTAGAAAACCATCAAAGGACTCCAAAGAAAAGACGCTTCAAATTGAGAGCTCCTGATGAAAAGGCTGGGTCACTTCTAATTGTCCTACAGTAAGTCTCTCTTGCTCCATTTGTGGTGCTGTAGCAAAGCCCCAAGATGTGATAATTATAAGGAATGGAATTTTAGTTTCTCACAGTTCTTGAAGTCGGGAAGTCCTAGGTCATTGGGAGTGACCGGTTTGGTTGTTTGGTGAGAGCAGATCTCTTCTTCCAAGTTAGTATCTTGTTGCAACATCTTCAGAAAGGGAAGAAGCCTGTGCCCTCACATGGTGGAACATGAAAGATCAAGAGAGCCAAATGATGCGTGAGGCCTTTCTCTGGGAACTTTAATCTCACAGAGGAAAGAAAGAGATCTTGTGGCCTCATCACCCCCATAAGTCCTATAGCTTAAACCTATCACACTGGCGACAGCTGAAGAGAACATGTTCAACCTGGCAAAATCATTAGCACATAGCTAAGTACTTCTGGGTTCATAGACTTTCCATTGCCTCATGCTTAAATATAAATAGACAGGCAAGTGTGACAGGTGTTTGAGAAACTCCTCTAACAGAAATAGTAATAAAAATGGGAACATAGAGGAAGTCAATATCATTCAGGGTATACGAGAACATTTAAAACTATTATTAACCTTCTCTGATAAATGAGGTTGTGTCCATAACAAAGAACAGGATTTATTGTAAAGGAACAATGGGAGATGGAAATTGCTTAAAAATTAAAATCAGAGCAGATAAAAAGCAAATTACCACTGAAAGAAAGTGAGATTGAGACTTTGTGCTTCAAATATTATGCCTTCTTCAGGCTGTGTTTGGCAACTAATAAATTACATACTTCAGTTCTACTCATCTCTATCAACTTATCTTTACTTTACAGGGGGAAAGATTTGGGTCTTCAGATGATCTATCTGTGATTTGTTCCCTACTCCCCAGGCCTTCCTGCCCTTGAAATTCTTAAGAAAACATCCTGTACTCAATTCTATATTCCAGCCATGCCACTTCGGCCCTAAACTCCTGGAAAGCAGGAGTCAGACTTCTTTGCTTTGGACATAGCTTTCATAGCATTGGGGATTATGAAATATTTTAAGAAATCCTGTTTGGAAAGATGTTTAAGTCTCCCAAACATCTCTAAATCTTTTAAGATAGAACAAACATAGAACAGATGCTCATGTCAAACATATTACATAGCATTTTCTATAATAATAAGAAAAAAATCACTACCTTTTAAGTTAAACGATGACAGTAACTGAGGGGAAAGAAAACATTTCATTACAAAGGTGGAAACAATGAGAGCATTAGAAGCTCTAATCTACTCAGCAAAATGGTTGTTATCTTTATTGGAAGTTAAGATAGATATTCTCAATTTTTATAGTATCACACAGCAAGCAACAAGTGGAGATCCGTCATGTGCTAAACACTATGCCAGGTGGAGATGTATGGAGGAAAAAATACAGCATTTCTTCTCAGAAATCACTAAGTGTAGCAGGGCTAGGCTGAAATCAAATGCAGTTGGAATCTGGAGTGAAAAAAACCAAAAAAGTCAATTGAAGTCATATCTAGGAGAAGCCAGCTTAAACAGATCCTCAAAAAACAAGTTGGGACATCTAGATCAAAAAGATATTTTGACCTGCAGTGATAAGCCATTTTGGCTTGCCTGGAAATGCCAGGTTGTTGGTACTAAAGGAAGTACACAAGGCTGAAGCAGAAAAGTCCCAGGCACATTGGAAGAGTTGGTCACCCAATTCTCATTAGAAATGCTTACTTGAAAAGAAAAAGAAAATATGGATATTTTGGTCCCTAATTGATTCCAGCAGGCTGGTTAGTCGATGGAAATGCAAAAGCCAATCATTCTGGGAGTTTCACATGCCGTAGAAGTTTTGAACATGAGACAATGAAGAACCACAGAGTTTACTTGACGGAGGAAGACATTCAGCTTTGGATTTGGATTTGGATTTGGATTTGACTGTCTTGTAGAAAATAAGTTTAAAAGCTATGGCAGGAAGGAAATAAACTAGAGGGCTACAATATTAATTTCTGAAGAAAAATGGGAAATTTGGCAGTAGATACATCAAGGAAAGTTGTGCAAGTAGCACAATAGGATTGAAATGGATATGAAAGAATAATTATTATTCTCATATCTCTAGTTTAATAGCTCAATGGACAGAGATTTCACTTATCAAGAATGAAAATACAAAACCAAAACCAAGCTGTGAACAGTGAACTTGAAGGAGAGGAAGATGGCATATGAATTGATAGAGTACCCTAACCACAGGAAGAGAAAATGAGTGTTTTCAGTTCAGTTCTTGTGCCACAGTTGAGCTTTAAGGATGGAAGCAAATATACATCATAGTCAGTAGCATCAAGCATTGAAGTGAGAAGTCAATCATATCCACTAATATTTAATTGGTAAAAAGAGAAGAAGAGCCCAAGTTTACAGCAGAGAGGTCCCTGGGGAGAAAGAATGTCCCAGCCCTCTGCAGCCAAAGAACAAAGGCCGGGAAGGGTTTCAAGAGAGACATGATTGGTCAATGTATTACATGGGGCCTGACATAGTTAGGCTTCTGTTTCTGTGATAAAATACCTCAACCGAAAGTGTCTTAGGAGAAAGGCTTTATTTCAGCCTATACTTAGTAGTCAGTCATGAAGGACATGCAGAGTAGGAATGCAGAGGCAGGAACCAGATTCCACAGAAGAGTGCTGCTTACAGGCTTCTTCCCCATGGCTTGCTCAGTTTGCTTTCTTATACTACACAGTACCACCTGCCCAGGGGAAGCATATCCCACAGTGAGCTGGGCCCTTCTACATCATTAATTAATTTTAAAATGCCTAGGAGGGTTGGCTCAGTGGTTAAGAGAACTTGCTGCTATTGCAGAGAACCTGGGCTTGGTTCCTAGAAACGTCATAGTAGATCACAGCCATCCTTAACTTCAGGTCCAGAGGATCCAGTGTCCTCTTCTGACCTCTGAGTGTACCAGGCATATACATAGCATACATATATATACACACACACACACAAAACAGCCATGTATATAATTTATTAAATCTTATGTAAAAGAAGAAAGAAAGAAAATATCCTTCAGATTTGCCTACAGGAATTCAATTGAAGTGTATCTTTCCAAATTACTTTAACTTGTATCAAGTTAAAAACAAGACAGTGTCCTCCAGACAAATAGAATGCTAAAAAGATGTGGTTGTGGAGTAGTTAATAATTTTCTGAGAGTACAGAGGCTGCTGAGTTCCACATCTGTCATCTCCATGTTGTTGACTGTGGCAGAAACAAGGTCTGCTGCTAAACATCTCGTATAGGTAGCTTGCTAAATAGCACGCTTGCGTGACTTGCTAAACAGTGCGCAGGTGCAGCTGGGCTTCTGCATAGAGCCAGTCTGAGACCTGCCCGGAAATGCCCAGAGACTGATGATATCACGTTGGGTGAAGAGACACAAGCCAATGGGAAAGAGCCACAGCTTGCAGTCCAGGAGCCAATGGGATGTTGGGCAGGGGGTACAAAGAGGCTCCCTCTTCCTGGATAAAAAAGTCTGTTTTTGTTACTTACCTGAGTCCCAGAATCTGTGTCGTTGACTCTGCACCAGCTCACCCCTGCCCCCAAGGGTCCCATGACTGGACACAAGCAATAGTTAACCTTAGAAACTCACACTATATCTCCAGTGTAAAGATCTAAAAATCCAAAGTGCACCAGAGTGAGTCCCACTACAAGGACACAGATCAACCAAGTTTGGCGGTCAGCCAAAGTGAATTTCTGCCTTTTTCTACTTTATTCTACTCAGGCCCTCAGCATATTTTATGATACATGTACACATTGAGGCAGTTTGCTTAAGTTAGTCTCCAGATCATACCCTAATCCCACGCCTATGATCAAAAATCAATTTTCCCAAGTGATTTGGTCAGCTTAAGTTTCTTAGCAATTGTATAGTACTACAAACTCCTTGAAGCCCTCATCAAAAACCAAATTGGAATCTACAAAAACTTAAATTACCATGTTTTCTAGAGACAGAAGAGATCCAAGTGTCATGTGGTATATTTTTTTAACTCAACTTGAGCATCAGAATTATGCTTTGTGTAAAACTGTCTCCAGATATTTCAAGTTGGAATATGTTTAGGATGTGCTGACGTAACAAACTACTGCAAAGGGGAGATGTATTCGTGTTCGTGGTACCTGTCCATGCTAGCTCAAAGGGGCTTCTGTTTATCTGACTCAGGCTCAGCGAGCAGCTGCCATTGTAATGTCCACAGAGTAATAGCTCTAGCAAGAATTACAATCAACTTGCGAGTAATAGTTATTGCCTTTGCTCATGGATATTTGGCCAGAACTAATCAAATGGTCCCACCTAGATTTTAAAATAGGAGTTTTAGAAGTTCAATCCTATCAGGAGCTCAAAAGATAAAGACACCGATATTTGAGGAGCATTTTGCTGATGATCTACAATCAAATCTCACAGTGATTTTTTTTAAAAAAAAAAAAAAAAAAAAAAAAACTTCAGTTTCCCACAGATGTATACATATGCAGATCTACATGCTGTACGAATGTTTGCATGAGAGAGATATGTGTCCAATTGGGGACTCCCTTTGTTTATAGTTCTTGTGTCAAAAACCACTACTTTAGGTGCAGACTAGAATACCGTCATTAAACATGAGACTTTAAAGGCATCACAGACAGTGTTCTCTCTATCTAGCTAGCTAGATAGCTAGATAGCTATCCTTGATGAATAGTATCAGGCAACAACCCCCCCCATTCCCTCCACTTCAATTCTTTCCCCATTTTCTTCCCAATTTATTGTGCTCTATTTTCTTTAAACTATGTTCACCTATCTCTACCAGAATGTGTGTGGGTGTAAGATCATCTACTGGACATGGGTAAGCTGCATGGTCTTCAACCCTAAAGAAAACTATTTCTCTCTCTTCCACCAGTCAGAAACTAACAATAGCACCTCAGCTAGGGGTGAGACTTCCTGATCCCTTCCCTTCTCAATGCTGGGATTTTGCCTGGCTTGATCTAATGTAAGTCTTGTGCCTGTAGTCTTAGCCACCGTTAGGTCATATGTTTAACTGCCTAATTGTGTCCTAAAAAATGCTGTTTTACTGCAGTCATCTCTGGCTATTACACCACCCTCTCTTCTGCAGTGTTCCCTGAGCCTTAGGAGGGGATATGATGTTGATGTCCTATGTATGGCTAAGCACTCTGAAATCCCTTACTCTCCCAGGCAGAGAGCCCTAGATGTTATTTTACAGGGTTATTTGCACACATACAAAATCACACTTAAGGAGACATCATGCCTTTTAAAAATCTGTAGCAGAAAAATAAAAGGAATTCCTGAAAGAAACATTGGTGGTACGATGTTCAGGTGGTATAGCTCTATGCTTCACTAGCAATGAGTTCACTGAAATCACTGAAAGCCCATCCTACCGAGCACTCCTGCAGAGTCTTCTCCCTTAAGAATTTCCTGTGGCTGAATCTTTAAGTGACCCTCAGATTATTCAGTGAAGCTGTAGAAAAAAACATATATATGTTGTGTTTTGACCTTAATCTCACACTAAGGACACCCTTAATTCTTTTCTCCCACACCTGTTGTTTCTCAAAGTCCGGTAAGTATCCTGTGCTGATACCAGGAATTAATTTGATCAATCCAGAATCCTTATGAGTTAGCTGTGAGATGAAATTACTAACAGCACATTTGGAAGTTGTGTTTTTGTGCTCACACAAGGATCTGTGTGTGATTTTTATCTTCCCAGTCAGCTCCTCCCACTGTCTCGTTCACATTTTGCTGCTCCTCTTCCATTCACAATTGGTTTTTAAATGACTGCATTATTGTTAATTCCAGGGTACCACTGTTTTTCTACTGCAACTGTTCTCAGAGTCAACCATTGTGAAGTAGCCATCCTCCTAAAGCAAAGGCTTGCATTTTAGAGAAAAGATTCTTTCAGTTTTCCCTTACTAAGCCAGAACACTTCTGAGAGCATCTCAGTGGGCCAGATTTCTAGATTCAGCTTCCCTCTTCCCTTGAAATTGTAAACTGGATGGACTTTCCTGAACGACCCCTTGGTTCTGAATCATTTCGGACCATGAATACCTCAAAGTCTCATTGAATGAACTTTATGGCCATGTAGTATTCGAAAAGTGAGAGTAATTCCAAGCTAAGTAAAATAAATAAACTTCACACCTGACGCCTACACTTCAAAGTCAGGCAGGCCTTTTTCTCTAGTGAATGCATCTCCGTAGTGTATGGCTGATGTAACCAAACCCTGTGGTCCTTACTTGCTCAAGGCCTTAAAAGGGTCCCTAGCCTGACCTAATTCACAAAAATTATTATTTTTCTTAAAGAGAAGTTTCAAATTGTATAAGCCTCAGGCCCTAAGACATTTCAATCTATCTCTAAATATAGTATTATTATAGAAATGATTCCTTCTTGGAAATTTCACCATAGACAAGGAAGAAATAGAGTTGATTTTTCATTCTGAATTACTACTGTCAAAAAAGAACAAATGTTTTTACACTGACCTTATACTAAAGATGCCCCCTTTTTTTTTTCTCTCTCAAGTTTGTCATTTCCCAAAGACTTCTGGAAGTAAGGTGATCAAATCAGAAACCTATGTCCTAAAAGAACTAAACTAAAGAACTAGTTGCCATGGAAACCAGTACACCATAAAGTAGTGCATGCTCATGTGCTCAGAGAGAGACACTTTATATTGCTTCTAATGCAACTGTTCAACACATTTCCTCTTCCCAGCTCCCCATCCTCACCTACTCTTTAAGGTTGAGCTTCAGATTTTAAGACAGTAACATCCTCCTCTGAAGGTCAAGAGGCTTCCACAGATACACACTAGCAAAAGCAGAAGCAAAGGCTTTAAGGAAGTCCCTGGGACAGAATTCCCACAGGGGACACAATGTCTGTGCCCATGGGGGAAGTCTTAGAACAGCCAGTCAGAACACTGGGGAGCAGCTTCCTGTAAGGGTCTAGTGAGAACTGTGCTTTCTTCTTCCCCCCAAAAAAAGATATTTACATTATTTTACGTATGATTTCAGAACTTTCTTGGAAGTCCATGCCTTGGTATTTGATTGATCTCTAATGATCCTACGGAGATCCTGATGTGTTATATAATATGCAGTATTCCTCAGCCACAATGGAGTGAGGTCTAACATCATTACATAAATTGTCACCTACTGTAGATGAAAGCCATTCTTTCCCTCCAAAAACAGTGCCATAGAGCTCACAAGCGACGCTGACACTGTTATAACCTAGACTTTCAATTTCATTTATCTAATAATATCTATTTGTGTTTAACTGTAAGAGATCAGTTCTATAGCCTCAGTATGTCAGGGGAAAAATTGATTCTGGCCAGAGAACCCTAAGGAATGCTAAAAGAATACTACTAGGAGCTGGAAGAAAAGGAATGCTTGAAAAAACAGCCTGTCTCAACAAACCTCCTGATGTGTGTTCCCAGTGAAATTTATTATGAGTTTGTATGGATCTTGGCAATGAGAAAAGAAACAATTAATGGCTCTATGAACAAAATAAATTATGTCTTTTGTCAAGATTTCAATAGCCCCTCACTGGTCATTCACTCGCCTCCCTAATGTCACGAATGAGCTCTGAAGGTTCCATGCCCTAGAATTAGCCAGTGCTCTACCAGGAAGATCTGCAAAGGTTTCTCCTTCGTCACTAGGATGCCACATCTGCTGCTCTGGGGAATTGCTTGATTTCTATCCCTAAAGAGTCCCGGAGCTGGATAAAGTGCTCCTCAAAATGTACCATCCCTCTAGCTCCCATCATGGTTACAGGAACATGTAACAGAAGCAGGGAGTGGGTGGCCCTTTGAGCTTATATTTTACATTTACAGCCTTTAATATCAGTAAGCTTGTTTGGGACTTTCTACAGATCCCATTATCTTCTAGGAAGACTAAAATTAGAGACTGTTCAATGTTTACATCCCATATATGATTTTGCACTCTGTAGTTCATCTTGATGAAGTGAAGATTCCTTTCATTATTAAAATGTGTTCTCCAGGAGGGAGATGTAATTATTCTTTGAGCTTATACACTCGCATCTGTATTTACAAAAAAAATGAGTACAAACAGAATATTAGTAGCTTCCAAGGAGAACCTCTTTTCGTCCAAATGCTCTCAAAAAGACAGCACCAAAGGCAAAGGAAAGAAAGTCACAAGCACTCTAAATGAAGGAGGAGAAATGCTCTTTGAAAAAGGGGTATTGAGACCATCTTCCCCCCTTCCAAAAAAAAAAAAAAAAAACAAGAGATAATAAGACCCTTCGTAGAAAAACGTCTAATATGAAGTGAAAGCCCTCAGACAGGAATGAGCATACAGTCGAGGTATGACTGAGATTGTTCACATTCTGTGGGCACATACATGCGCCATATGATAGCAAGGGGGCAGTCCTGGCATTTCACAAAGAAGAGCCAGAGGTGCTGAATATCTAGTGTTATTCAAAACACTCCCTCTCCCAGAAAGAATTTTCCAGGCCAAAACATAAATATGCCCTTTGAGTAATCCTGCCAACAAACTGAATGAATGAGAAATTGGCAGAATGGAGGTCCTAGAACACTTTAGACAGGTTTCTGGGGCCGTGGTGAGAGTTTCTATTGTTATCAAGCATGTGGCAGGCATCACTAAAAGCCTTTTACGTCTTTTCCTAAATCCTGGAACAGGGAGCAGGATATCTTCACATAGCATTGTGATCCACTTGGAGTCCTGAATCCTGGGGGGTCCTTGTCACACTTACAGTAAATTGGATGCATTGTCATTTCCACTCTGGTCTCCAGTAATTGCAGTGCTCTGGAGCTCTGGAGAACTCTGCTTCCTTGTTTCCATCTCTGCTTTCATAGGCCATCACTCCCCGGGCTCTGGGGCTAGTTCTATGCTCCTTTGAGAAAATTCCATGAGCCAGTGCAATTCCCAGGACTGTATTCCAAGTTAAATGAGACCACAGACTTTTCCTACTTCCTTCTTCTAAATTTTTGGTCCTATTTTTTAGTAACTATCTGCTAGGAATTAGCCTGTGAGTTTGATGTCAGGGATCACTTCTACCTGAATTGAGACTGTGCAGCTGATAGCTGTCCAGAATCCTGATTGTCCTTTCACTGGCTCCTATTTGGTTTCTGCCCATACACTGAGCATCAAAGTCTTAGCCCTCAACTCTAAGCCCACGGCAGATATTCCATTATGTCCAAGCAAACTTTCCTAGTGCATCCTATGGCTACCTGGCTGCACACTCACACCTCATTGTGCTGTTAGACATGTCTGTTAACATATCTGCTAGACATGTTAGACATGTCTGCATTCATGCTGTATTCATCTGATGAGACACTCAGAAAGAAAATGGGCTGTTGTAACAAGGACAGTGATTTGAGAGTCAAGCACGAGTGTGAATTCCGATACGATAGTTTGCTAACTACGGAAATTGTTTTGAGTCTCTTAGACCAAGCCTTCATTTTGCAAAGCAATCATGACATGCTTTAATGATGATGATGATGATGATGATACTTGATTCAGACCTCTGTGGTTAGCAAAGGAAAATGATGTAAACATTCAAAGGTAGCTAATGGCTATCATCTTTCCAATTGGTGGAC
The DNA here is from genome assembly GCA_026225945.1 of Cricetomys ansorgei. Taxonomy (NCBI): domain Eukaryota; kingdom Metazoa; phylum Chordata; class Mammalia; order Rodentia; family Nesomyidae; genus Cricetomys; species Cricetomys ansorgei. Next base: position 3,394,310 of record JAMJFZ010000181.1, on the reverse strand, counting down.
ATGCCAAATAACAGCCAAATATTGTGTGGCAGGAGAGTGGGACAGAATCAGGCCAAAATTAGAATATATAATAAGCCAGTTGGAAGAGTGTAACTTCACACACACACACACTCACTCACTCACACGAAGACTGACTGATAGATAATAGTAAAGCATTTAGGGAAATTAGTTTAAGTTCAGGGCTGTGCAAATAGCCTCTAAAGGATGACAACCCTCACACACAGAGCCTCTCAGCATCTAAGTTTCTTCTCTGATCCTTCACCCCTTTGGAGGTATAATATTTCTTAATACATTGATTCTTTCACTGCTACTATCCAATTCATTATTCCAGGGACAAACGCACCTAGAAATCTTGGTGAGGGCTCCCAGACTCTAGTATCTGCCAACAATACTTATACCTATCCCCAGACATTCGAGTCTATAACCTCACTATCCCATTCCCTGACTCTCCGCTCCATACTACTGTGTGTGCCCGTGTGTGCATTCTGAGCTGCTGTCATCAAAGGAATGGGCTTTAGGCCAGGATTCTGAACCAAGTCCAGTGACTGAATTAATCAAGGAACAAAAGACTGTGGAGCAGGAAAGGGTGGGTGTACAGAATGAAGTAGAGGCTCAGAAGCATTCTGGGAATGCTAAAAAGGTAGAGCAGTGGGGGAGGGGGAGGCTGAATGGAGAAGAGCCATGGGAGAAAATAGCAAGGAGTGGGAAGGTAGAACAAAGCCAGTTTTATCCTCAGTTATCCCGGCAGTGCTGAGGCTGGCCCACATGGCAAGACCTTTCTTCAGTTCCTCCCTTTGCCTTGGCTGCAGAGATCACTCCTGGTGGGCCACGGAAAATTTTATAAATCACCCTCCCAGCCCTCTCCATCCTGTGGTCTTAACTGGCATAGAGGAAGAAAAGACTCAATGAAATTAGTTCCACTCCACACAACAGCTGCTTTTCCTCGTAGAGATTTACTTTTGACAAGTAATTTTAGTTGCTTTCAATTACCGTGGGCTTTAACTAGGGGTGAAGGGGGAGGGAAGAACTGAAGAAAAGATTGTTTGGGAGTGTCCTGGTGTAGCTTGTGATAACAGGTGCCCCGAAGAACTGCTGACTTGAAGTTACACCACAGCTGTGCTGAGCTGGCTTGACTAATGCAGACGCCTGACAGCTCGGACAAGGCATAGCTCAGGTTCACCCGGTGAACAGCTGTCTGCTTTCTAATTAGGGGAAGAAATGGGAACGAGTTTGAGAAACATAATAAGACAGAGTGCAAAGGAATGATTTACTTCTATCCCATTTCATTTGTCATGAACAGTTTGCAAAAAACACACTGACCGAATTAGTGGTATCTCTCCAGAGGCTTTGCAGTGGTGCAGCTGACCAGTGCTCCTCCTGGTTTAGTGTTGGCCCGGGTCACCTGGGGATGCGGGAAAGGTCCAGATTCTGATGTGGAATGCTTGTGATGAACTGAGACTCAGCATAACGAGCTCCAGGTGATGCCAATTCTACGGGGCCAGGAGGAAACAGAACAGCAAGACTGTCAACCGCAGGGCACTTCAGAATGCAAGCACTGTAAAAACAGTGTTGAGCTGTCAACTCTTAGAAATGGTCTACTAGTCGGGAATGAAAGAAAACTACATGCTGATGAGATTTTAAAGGAAATTGAATGACTAAAGAAGTCATTAATATTAATGACTTTAAATTACTCTTGTGACCTCTTAGACTTCTGATCATACACCATGGGCTTAAAAGTACCCATTACAATTATATCAGAAATGACTCCTTGTATGAATATTTCAATTTCTGGGACATTTAACTACAGCAGTGTTTTTTTTCTCTTACTTCAACCAACTGAAAAAATGTAAGAGATTCTTTAAATTATTAAATCCTGCAATTTACTCACAAAGTTGAAGAAAGGCTCTCCCTCCCTCTCCTTCGGTAAAATGTTTAATTCAGAGGCATTGTAAGTCAGGAGAAATTAAAGCAAAAGAAAGATCATGGGAGTGCATTGCAGATAGAAAATGGGATGCAGAGGGAAAGCGCAAAGCTAATTCATCGTGTGTGCCTCCGCTGATAGAAAAGGAACATTTGCGAATACCAAACTGCTGTGTTTTCAATTCTTCTGTAGCACATCCAACATCACTTCTAGAAGGGAGAAAGTGGAAAGCCTTGGGGAGGAGGGGCAGATCTGTACATGATGAAAGGATGATCCTAGGAGCCTGGCCCTATGGCCCCGGGAAGCCCGAGAAAAGGAAAGAGGATAACAGCAGACACTGGTCTGTTCTTCCCTTCAGTTAATGTGCAAAGACCTGCAAAGAGACGGAGTCCAAGCTCATCTGCATGCCCTGGTCCCACTGAAAGCCATCGCCACATCAGCCTGTCTGTGTAGATTGGGAGACATGCAGTATCACTGTCAGTCACAGACAGGAGGCTAGAGCCTCCTTGGGTACCTCTCAGCTTCTCGGAAGCACGGACAATAGGTAGATCTTTCCACATACTATGGTCAGATACTGCTGCTGGTGGGGGAAATACCTGCTGTAGTAGTGAAATGGCGCTGACACTAGAGGCTGTAGCCAAGGCCAGAGTCAGTATCAAATCCATTGTGAGTGGATTTCGGGGAGACCTATATGGTCAAAGGCTAGGTAAGGCTGGGTCTTCAGGAAGGTCCTCTTGGTGTGAATGAACAGATCTTCATTTGACCAGAGCAGACAGAATGGGAAATTGGTGCCTGAAGAAGAGTGATACCAGGACGTGCCTGGGGCCAACAGAGCATCCACAAAATAAACTGATGTTACGCTAAGAGCTCATATAAATGTTATTCAGTCATTACTAAATTGCAGTATTTTATTTCCGCTTTCAATGCTGAGGCAGTGATTCTCAAGTAACAAATCTTTCGGAGAAAATGATGCTATAAGTTTCAGAGATTCAGATTTTAAATATAAATCTAATGCATGCTGAATTGATTCATTTATACAGTAGCATAAATGTCTAATTTTATCTTTCTGTATATGGATACCCATTTTTCTAAAATCCTTTATTAAAAAGACAATCATTTTTCCATTGTATACTTATCAAAGATTAGCTGGGTGTACTGTGTGAATTTATTTCTCTCTATTCTGTTTGTTTTATCTGTCCTTATGTCATGTTGTTTTGGTAACTATAGCTTTGCAACATACTTTAAGTCATATAATGCAATGGCTTCCATTTGTTCTCTCTTTGATGAAGACTGCAATAGTATTGTTTTATAGTTTCACAAATAATATTGTTTTTATTTCTATGAATATTGTTCTTGCTATTGGAATTGCTTTGATTCTATAGATGTTTTGGGTAGAGAAGTTAGGGGAAAATCTTCCCAAGTGAAAAACATCATAACAAAGGGGCAGTGCTTTTTAAATAAGATGTCAAAGGTAGAGGTTACAAAAGCAAAAATACAAGAACGGAATTGTATCAAATTAAAACCTGCACAACAAAAAGAAAAAGCAGGAGAGTGAAGCAATAGCCTGCATACTTAGAGAAAATGCTTGCAAACCAAACATTGTACATGGGATTCCTACCCATAATAGATAAGATCTCAAAATACTCAATAAAAAAGAAAAACGACCTATTAATAAGTGGTCAAAGATTTGAGTGGACATTTCCCAAAAGAAAAAACTAAACAAAGGTCAAATTTAGGTTTTCCTCTGACCTCAGCGGGCTGAGTGCCACGCCATGTATGCTGGCCAGTTTCTTGTCAGCTTGACACAAGCTAGAGTCACCCCAGAATAGGAACTCTCAACGGAGAAAATGCCTCCATCAGATTAGCCTGGGGGCAAGCCTGTGGTGTGTTGCCTTGGTAGCGTTATGACTGACAAGAGAGTGCTCGGCCTGTGAGTGGGTGATTCTGAATTATATTTAAAAAGCAGGCTGAGCAAGCTATAGAGAGCAAGCTAGTAAGAAGCACTCCCCATGGCCTCTGCTTCAGTTCCTGCCTCCAGGTTCCTGCTCTGCCTGAGCACCTGCCCTGGCTTCCCTTGATGGTGGACTCTGACATGGAAGTACAAGCCAAATGAACCATTTCTTCCCTAAGTTACTTTTGATCAGGGTCTTTACTCAGCAACGGAAACCAAATTAGGGCAGCATGCATGAACCCACATCCAGGCACATAAATATGAACATATATACACAAAGATTTTTTTAAATGCAAGAAACGTTGAGCATGTGGAGTTATCATATCACTGTTGGTGTTGTAAATTAGGAAAGCCATTTTGAAGCCATTTGAAAGCCATTTTTAAAATTCTTAATTCTTTAAGAATGTCTTACAGTGTGTTGTCATGGTCACTCTCACTTTGCCCAGTCCTAGCCCCAGCTCCCTACCTCCCCCCTCAACTTCATGTATTCTTTTTAAATGTTCACTTAATAACCCATCCATTTGGATTGTGCTGTCCATACACTCCTGGGTGAAGGGCCTTCCACTGGAGTATAATGAACTACCGGGAAACATACTCTTAAAGAAAACTGACTCTTCCTCTCCCAGAGGACGTCAGCTGTCCATAGACCCTGTTAGGGAGGCTCAGGAACTTCTTCCTATTCTATGCTGAAGTGTTGACTGGCGGGATCTATGCATGCCTTACAAAGGCACCACAGCTGGTGTGAGTTCCTGAGGGCAGTGGCCGTGTCATGTCCAGAAGACAGTTTTGTTCCAGTCCCCCCCAGACCCCTGGCCCCTAGAATCTTTTCACCCTCTCTTATGAGATGCTCCTTGTGCCTTGGATAAGGGGTGTGATATAGATGTCCCATTCATGACTGAGCACTTCACTGATGTTTACTCTCTGCTCATTAACCAGCATTGAGTTTCTGAGTTAACCACCATCCGCTGCACAAGCTGTCATCACTCCTCTGGAGCTCTGCCCATCATGGACTGCTGATGCCTCTCTGCCATCTGTTCGGAATGATCACCACCCTTAAACATGCAACCGAGGTAGACCCCAGAAGCTTATGCTCATGCAGTTTAAGATGACTATAGGATCTGTACTGGTTTGAAAATCTATATAGTGATGTTGGCTGAATGAAGTCATGGAAGAGTGAGAGCGGGAGATTTGAAGAGAGACTGCTACAGTCATTTACTCTCTATCTGACTGTTAAGTGAGACATTTGTCCATTTACGACTCCTGTAAAATGGAAACAGTGCCTATAGTGGGGGTTATTACAGAGACTAGCAATACTATGTGTGAGTGGATGTTCACACTGATGAAACTCAAAGCATCCCGGTCCACAGGCTCCACTGAGGACAAGTTTGAGTGACTGCATCCCCACTCGCCTTCTCCCCTCAGCCCAGTCCTTCATCCTCTGTTTTTCCCTATAGATGCTGTGCTACGTGTTTGCATTTGACATATTGACTGCGCTTGGGGATGCCTATGACAGTGCTTTATGGAAGGTGATTGAGGAACTAGAGTAAGGAAAGAAGACCCGTCCTCAGCTGTGTGAATGGCTGCGAGCAGAGCAATGTGGGGGAAAAGTGCTTCTCTTTTTGCATCTTTCTGAACAAAGACACTCATCTTCTCCTGTCCTAAAACATCTATGCTCTTGGATTCTAGGCCTTTGAAGACAGGCTGAGTTTGGTCTTTTCAGGTTCCCCAATTGCAGATGGTAGACCTTGGGTTGTAATGGTCTCCATAGTTACATGTTCCAATTCCTCCTATATAATGTTCTCTTCATAAACCTATGTACCCCCTATTGGTTTTATTTCTCTAGAGAAAGATGAGTAATGCTTATTTTGACCCTAATCACCCTCTCTCATAAACATCCCGCATGTAGATCCCCGGCTGCAAGTCAGCTTACAGGTTACATTTGGTTCAAATAGTCACCACATTCTCTACTCAGAACCACTCGCCTGGCTCTTACTGTTGACACTGTTATCTACACAAAAAATGTGGTAAATGAACACTCACACCTTCTTGTCTACTCTTTCTGGATTGCCGCTTCATGTCATAGCTGGTGTAATGGCCCTTTTCCTGGTCCTTCCTTTCTAAAAGTTCTCTTCAACTTCCTCTCAGCCAAACACACCCAGAAGAGGTCATACACTGCATCTTGAAGGTGCTTAGCGCACTGCAGCATCCGCAAATTGGACAGAGGGATTAGCCTTCCTTTGATCTTTAGCAAGGTAGTGCCAGTGACACAACATTCTGATATCACTGGCTCCACCTCCCATGAATAAACAATGCGCCACAAACTGTCAGTTCCATTACTGCTCACCTCATTGTCATAAGGTAAGCATAAAGGATGTTTTAGGAAATAAGTTGATTGTGCTTTAGAAAACGTAGTGCTGGCAGTATCTAGTTTGCAGATAGGTTTGTTCCCCGAGTTGCTTTATAAATTAAGTAACTGGGAACTCAGACTTCACTATCCCAAGAGCAGTGTTTGAAATGATTGCCACCTTCACAAGTACCCAGGAAACCCTGTAAAATCATAACATAATTAAAATGACACTGTCTATAATAATGGACTCTTACTTATGGGGAAATGCCCTGTACAGTACATAAGAAAGAACTGCCATGGGCCCAGTGTGTGTCTCACTCCTAGTTCTCATGTATCTGCCACATTTGCTGCTATCGTTCATTTTTAAGATGCAAATCACCAAGAAGCCTGTTCTTCTCTCTTGCAGAGCCAGGACACAAATATAATTCAGACCTAATAAACTTAGTTTCTAGTAGATGGTAAGTCGGGGGGGGGGGGGAAACAGAGGCTTCAAAAATATTTTCTGATTCCAGAAGCCACAGGGAGTGCCTTTCCCAGCATAGTACTATACTTTTGTGAATTGAGAATGCCCACGTTTGAAAGAAGAGAAATATCCCAGAGGAACGTCATGATTCCACATATGTAAGACTGAAAGAATGATTGAAGAATCTTTCCCAATTCTACTTTGTTAAACATATGCACAAAATACTCCTCTGAAATCCTATCTTCACAAGAACTTCTAATGAAAAATAATTATATCGAAAGTCTAATGAAGCTACTTTCAAAATACAGTCCCTTTGTCAGCAGCATTAGTTCAGTGCAACCTTTCAGAAAGACTACTTTGGGACATTCCCTGAACCTACAGAGTTAGAAACTGAGATTTGGAGCCCAGCCATCCATGTTGTAACATACCCTTTATGTAAGTAATTCTATGCACACTAATGTTTGAAAGACATTGAGCTAGTGATTTTAAAATATGAGATAAAAATCAAGTTTAATTTCCCTTTTTAAGAAAAATGGCTAGAAATACTATCAATCTAATTGTTCTCTGTGTATAGCATAAAATATTGCTTTTATAAAACACATAGAAATTCAACTTTTAAAAGTATTCTTTGTCTATGTATGCAAGCTTCTATCAAGTCTATTAACGATTAAAAGTGAGTAGGGAGTAAATAGAATGCACATAAAAAATTGACTGCTTCGGGAGTTGGAGAAATGGTTCAGTGGGGAATGGTCTCGACGGACAAACATGAGAACTTGCATTCACATCCCCAACAGCCGCACAAAGCCTGGCTCAGAAGCACACACAGCTGATATCCCAGGGCTCTTATGGGAAGACAGGAGGTAGAGAGAAGAGGATCTCTGGAAGCTCATGATCCAGCTAGGCTGTCTCACGCAGTGGAAAAATACGAGAGACTCTTTGAAATACTGCTGAAGGCAAGGATTGACACCTGAGGTTTCCTCGGGCCTCCACTCATGTTCCACGTTGTGTGTGTACCCAAATTCACACACAATGTACCAACTGATGGTGTTGAAATGACAGAAAGTAATAAGGTTAAAACTAATACTAGAGGTGTTATTTATAGCTTTATAAAGAAATGTATAAATAAAATAGTATGGGGAAGACAGGAAGAATTCAGATAAGGTTTTGAGGCTGTACCATCCAAGTCAGATCTTGCAAACACAGATATATCTTAGTATATATCTTAATAGCACCCTATGAAATCGATGGAGGGCAAGGTTGACCAGGAAAGGAGACTACATGAGAAAAACCCATGTGCAGTAAGCACGGGCCACACCCTTCTCCCAAGTATTTCCTTAAGAGGTAGTGGTGTGATTAAGGAGGTTCTCATCTCTGGGGCCATGAAGATGCCAGGAAGCTTAAGACTTCCTGCCATAAGACTCCCAAAAGCTGCTCTGTGCAGTCACTCTAGTGCTGTGGAAGTTTACTTTTAGTTATGTATAAAATAATGGTTTCATGCACTGTTGGGAAAAGGGTTATCCGGGCCTTGGTATTTTGTATTGTCTACAGGTGCTGGATTTATGTGGAGAATGTTTGATTGCTCATGATCTGCATGTGCTGCTATCAGTAGAGGAGTTCTGAAGCAATAAAAACACCTGAGCTGGGATGCTCGGGGTTCTACTGTCCAGTATTGCACTTGCAATGATGGCAGTTCCCTCTGCTGATACCTCCGTGTCCTTCTTGGTGAGCTGACACAGCAACGTAGTACTACACACCAGTGTGATTTACCAACGTTCTTACGTGTACTGCGACACCACAGGGCCTGTCCAAGGGCCCAAGACAAATGTATAGAGTTTAGGGTAGCCACTGGATAAATAAGGTAAAGAGACAAGAAGATCTTAGGTAGCACTTCACTAGACTACATTTTATTTAGAATGCAGTATTGTGGTTGAGACAATGGGAAAAAACATAATTTTCCGTGGTTGTAAAATTATCATCATACAATATGTAGATTGGGTTAGAGTAAAAATGTATGGAGTTGGGCAAATCCGTTAAGATGTGATGGAATTAGGACAGACAGAATTATTAACAACCCAAAGTACTGTGCAACAGAAAAGGAAAGGGAAGAGTTATGGGACAGTCAGTTTGGTCCACTAACATGAGATTGCTTCTATATACACGGAAACTTTGCTGTCACTTTGTAGGAAATAATCATTGCAAAGACTGCACTTTGCTAAAAATAAGTTAAAATCTATAATGTAGATCTGCAATAACACTGTAAATTCTGAGTGGTAAAGTCATTATCAGAAGAGAAGATAAAATATTACAAAAGTGTAAGTTTCCTTTTTATAGAAGAATCCAGAATTATTTTATAAATTTTTGGTTTACCTTCAAACCTCCAAGGATGAAAAATACCCTGTTAAGAGAATGAAAAGTCAGGCTATACATGAAAAGAAATTTTTTTCCAAACCACATTTCAACAAAGGCCTAGCATTGAGCATGCAAAGAACTTCAGAGGTAGAATAAGAAACTGTCCAGTTAGAGGATAGACAGAAGATGATTTCTAATAAGATCCTGCTCTGCTCATAGATTGGTGCCTGGCCCAGTCTTCATCAGAGAGGCTTCCTCTGGCAGCTAATAGGAGCAGACAGAGACCCAGGACCAAACACAGCTCAGGCAACCCTGAGGGAGAAGGGGAGGAAGGATTTCCGGGACCAGAGAGGTCAACAACACCAGGAGAACAAGCCCCAAGGAGTCAATTAATGAGCTCTCTTAGGGGCTCACAGAGACTGAAGTGGCAGATATGGAACCTGCAGAGTCCCCTATATATATCTTATGGTTGTCTGGTTTGGTGTTCTTGCAAAACTACAGGCTGGAGCCAGGAGAGTCTATGGCCCTTTTACCTGCTAGTGGGACTCTTTTCCTCCTGCTGGGTTGCCTAGTCCACCCTTGATGTAGGGATTAGGGCCAGGCCCAGTTTCATCTTGTTATGCCCTGATGGGAGAAATTGGGAGAAGTGGAGGGAGGGAAGGAGGGGGTTTGGATGTATTACACAAGATAAGAAAAATAAATTTAAAAATAAAAATAAAAAAGGAACTATCCAGTTAGAATGGGGAAAAATACACAGTCTAAAAAGATAAGCAGATTATGACTAATACAGAAAAGTGTTAAAACTACATTTAAATATCATTACATACTTATTAAAGTGGCTAAAATTAAAAAAAACAAAACAAAAACCAGTCAGCACGCTGGCAGAGATATGAAGAAGTTAGATAATCTATACTTTGCTAGTGGGAAGCCCTGGAAAGAAATGACAGCTTCTTCAAAACTAAATATATAATTGCTGCATAATCAAGTAATTTGATTCTCAAGTATTTATACAGAGAAATAACAATATGAATAACTCAAATAAAAATTTAAATGCCATTGCTTATGTCTCATAAGAACCCAAATATGAAGTCAATCCAGGTGTCTTTCAACATGCTGATAAGTTATACAGATTCTGGTAGATCCATACATAGCATGGCTCTTTCTCACAACAGAAAAAAAAAGTAACCATTGATAAAAATAACAATGTGCATGTTTATCTACACAATTTCATTAGTTCCTCTGATACTTACATATGATATGGCTCCATTCATGTCCTAGCCATAGAACAACAAAATGATAAAATCAGAGAACAAGCTAAAGGCTTCCAGGAGTGGTCCCCAGAATAGTTTGTGAGGGTGAAATAGGAAATGGATGTCTTCTCTCCATAAAATAAAGGAGACACTGAAGGTTCTAGAAGGAATAGAATACTCCACAAATTGACCATCGTGGTAGGCACATGAACATACATGTGATAAAATTTCACAGACATGAGTATACAAGGCAGGTGTGGTGTGCATGTTGCAATCCCAGCATTGCAGCCTTGACCCAGGAAGATTACCACAAGTCCAAGGCCAGCCCCATTACCTACTTGGTGAGTCTCAAGTCAGACTGAGCTACATAGCAAGACCTTTCTGTGAGCATAATCAATATTCAAATGCCCAGCAGTACAAACAAAACTGGAAAATCTGAATAAGATGGATAACTGACCTCTAGGGCTGCATATGGGGTGTGATAATTAATTGTTCTTTTCTAAGATGCTACCATTGGTAAAACAAAAACAAACACCTAAGTGAAGGATACCTGATATATCTTTTTAATGGCACAAAATTTAAAGGTAATACTCAAAAAATACGTAAGATATACAAATCACTTAACACCGTGACTACCCTTGAGAAACAGATTTTATTCTGTTAATGTTTTGATCTGCATCTCCAATTTGACTATAAATACCAGAATAAATTCTTAATGGAGCAACCCACTTAACCTCTGAAAAATCATATTAATATTTTGAGACAGGAGAAATTTGAAATATCTCCATGGAATATGGAAATGTCAATCAGTATAAGTGCTAAACTAATAGAAGCCATGTATTCCATTAGTTTCAAGTATTGTGTCAGGGTGGAGAAATTTTATCCTGGTATAAAAATTACACTTAATGCTTAGGCAGTCCTTTAATGGAAAAGTTATCTTGAAACTTTTACAGTAACCTCTACTTGGGTTCATTAGCAAAAGACACAATTCAGGGTTTTCTTACTGCAAATTTCACAAAACACATTTATGATCCAGGCCAGTGCTCATCTTTCAGAGACTCCATATGGCATACATGCTCAGAATCAGAACCTGAAGCCTTAAAGGTCACTTCCCATCTTGACCGTGAGCTTCTGTATAACAGAATTTAAACCCTGGCAACCCCAGAGTTACACTTAATGTCTTATGAGGAAGAAAAGAGTGCATAAGATGAGAAATGAAACTTTTGATAATGATGAATTATCTTTTAAAGTGGCGGTTTGGTGACTTTCTAAATGTTATCATTCAATCCAGACTCATATATGCGAGTTATGTATTACTAGTGCTGAACAAGAATGACTCAAATGGCAACCTCTTGAAAAGTGATTAGATACTGAATGCACAATAAATGAAAACCAGCTATTTGGGCAATAAAGGGGTTGTGGTGATCAATTAGTGAGTGACCATGTAGCTTTTCATAGTCTTGTAATGAAAGAAGCTATCTAGGTGTAAATCACTATTATGATCATCTTTAAAGCCCACAGTATCACATCGGGCTGCCTAATGGGCATATTCATTATCTAGCTAAAGGAACTGATGGGGTTCTCGGGGGTTTTAAGTCATGTTTCAACACCCAGGCCTGAGAATTCATATCCTAATAATTCACCACAATGAACCAAGTGGGAATTCTCCCTCTTTAAACAATGGAATAGTAGAAGCTTTTAATATTTATTACACAAATTTATGTATTACTGAATCCTAGAGCTAATAAAGATGACTTTAATGCTTTCAGCTAATATTTTCAATTCTTGCTAAAATAATCAGTTTGTCCAATTTGAGGCAGCATAGTTCCATAAATGAGGTATTTGGCATGGAACCTGATTTAAAATGCATTTCTTTCTCCAGTGATTGAACCATTGTAATGAGAATTTATAATTTGTAGTATATTACAGAAGGAAATGAATTGAACTTCTCTATCAAAATTATTCATGGATCAAAATCTTGCTTTGCTCTAACACACAGAGGCTGGCAGACAAATGCAATTACATTAAATAGGCTGTCATCCAGAACAGCTGAAGAATGCTATTTATTCGATCTTAGCAATTTAAGCTTACCCTACTACCATAGCTGACTACAAATATCAGGCCATGACCATCACATTAGTACTGCAAGGCTATCCCAAATGTCACTGCTGGAAATCAATAGGGAGAGTTTTATTGGGTCCAAGCTATTTCATTTGAACACAATTGTCAAAATCAATCCGTGTCTAATTTAATTTGTAACTTGATTTGTATCTACAATGCTTTTGTAGATTAGACAACTGATAAAAAAAAAAGTACCAATTTATTCTCGGGGGGAAAAATGAAACTTTCAAACAAATATCATTATTAATTTCCATAGACATTAACACCCAGTTCTTCCAAAATACATCAATTATTCAGTAAAAGCAATAAAGGAGAGCACAGTTTTTTGAAAAGTGGTTCTGATAAATATATTGCTTATGACAACTTTGTGGCATTTAAAAATTCCTCAACTTATGAGAACATGCAGGTTATAAATTTAAACTAAAAGATTTCACCTTGCATGTGGGGCTATGTTTATGAAGAGACAGATACTGTTCACAAAATCTCGTGATAGCTGAGCTTCGAAATTGTCTCTAGTGCAAATGAAGTTGATTGCTTTTTTTAAAGTCAAGTACAACTCATTTCACCTATAGCGACTATTCGTGTATTGTCATTACAAGCTAGACTGTCATAAAGCAAACTTCCTTAAGCCAACATCTTCATATATTTAGCCCTAAGTTATTAAAGACAATGTTCCTCCTGAATTTTAAAGCAGGAGCTCTGAATATACAGAATTTTTAAACGTGAAAATCTGAAAGACCTTAGATGGAGGAAGTTCTTACTGACTCAAATTTGACATTTGCTCACAAAATCTAATAACACTGGATAACACACATTATCTCTGTGTTAATTTTCCTTTGCTTTTGTCGCTCAAAAGATATCACTAGGATTCACTGAAATGTTTAAGTCGCAGAAAAGGTGAAGTTCTAGAACACTGGACCAAAGTTACAAAGAAAAGCTATATCTTTTCATGAATACTTTTCTCAATTCTTCTAACTTGGTCAACTAACCATTTCTTCTCCTGATTATCAACATACACTAGCAGATTAAAGATAGGCTCCCTGCCTTATGCCCAGCATTGGTCTGCTTCACCCCCACACCATGAAGCACCATGAAGCTTAGTTCATTCCTTGTTGAATAGCGCCTACCCTCTGAGTTGTTTATTTACTAGAACCAAAGCCTTGAGTTATTTCAGCCCTAGCCATTATCCTCAGAGCCATAAAGCCTTGCCACAGGTCAGACAATTGTGCTACCACAGTAAAAACAACCTTTAGTGTTTATTATCAATAAATCTACAGGAAAGGGGGTGGAATTACCCATCCTCACAATATTGAATCAGAGACTCCTGGAGAGCTTAGACAATTAAGTCACAGAGCTACCAAGTGACAAGAATGAGATTCACCAAGTCTATCATCTCTGCAGCCTGTGGACTTAGCTACACTGCTTTCTGCCTCCTTTATATTCCAGACCCTCGCTGTCTATGCTAACCTTGCTGACTATTTTAGAAGTCCTCAGCCAGATAGCTGGACTTTTGTCAGATGAAACGCGAAAATGAGTATGACAACCTAAAGATGGGTCTTGGGAGAGTGGTGTTTTGGTTGCTTTCCAAACCCTATTTCCCCCCTTTTCTTAAATGCTACGAACTCAATAAAACCTCAGAATCAACTCCATTACAGAATCTTTAATGAGACCTCATGGAGCCAACCAAATTATTTGTCACCCTCACTGTGTTACTTTACCCTCACAAACCTGGACCCGATTTTTAAAGAGGATGCAGCAGGAAACTAAACAGCTCACGCACACATGGTAGATCCTTTATGAAAACCTGTCAGAGGTAAACACCAGAACTGATCTACTCACAGTCAACTCAGACTTGCGTTACTACGTAAAACAGATCCCCAGCTTAATAGGAAAACTGAAGCCACCCCAGGAGTCCTTTTAGCAAGAACCATCGCAGGACAGTAGAAAAGCATCAGCGAGTAACCCCAAAGTGCTCTACACAGATCCCCTATGGTTGCCATCTCATTATCGGATAATAAAGCTGCCCTTCATGAATTTAAAGCCTGCAATTGAGAGAGAAAGAGCCCTTCTTTGCCTCTGAACGTGGAAATAAGCCACGTGGTTAAAATAGGAGGACTCCTGGCAGAAGGGATGGAGTCCTCTGGAGCTCAGAAACCTTAAATTGAAGCCAGTATGCCTGCAGACACTGCAAGCCCACACATTTAGATTGTTGGCAAGTCCAGTGGAAAGCAGAGCCAAAAACAATACCAAGTTTCAGAGCAGCCTCTAAGCCTGATGGTCCCTCCACATCTTTTAAACATATGTTTAGCCCAGCAGGGTTTATGGTGACAGCTGAAGAGCCTCTTCAGAAGCTATCAGAGACTACATTCGTAGAAGCCCCTCAGGACTATCACATGCCAATAAGAGTGTACACCTCCTGTTAGCAGGAAACGTGCCTATGAGAACACAACAAGGCCTGGAGAGTGGCACAGCTACTCTGAAGAGTCTGGGCCATTTCCCGTTGACTAGTCTTGCAGCCAGGCTCCTTGGATCTAAAGACTCTTGTCCTACTATCACAGAAGCCAAAACCTACACTGTCCTGTTTCTCCACAAGTCACCTGGGAGAGACCCAGCTGGAGCTTCTTAATTCGCAGGTCTCAAAAGAAAATAGCATGCCATTTGCCTCATATGGCCTGTCACCATGAAGAGTATTTGAAACAGGTAACTTGGTATTTCCAGATCATATAATTAAAAATTCCTATTATTGGCCAAAGAGAGAAAAATAGCCTAGAAATGACTCATTAAGAGTGTATGACGGTGGCTAACCAGATGATCGCACTCCTTATTGGCACTTTAGTTTGCTACAGTGTATTACAAAATAGTAACAAGCCATTGCTCTGGTTCCAGAAGTATTGTGTTTTTAGCAGTGTGTTGCTTTAAGGGAAATTTAAAACTTTGTAGAAGAAAATAAAGTGAAGAAACTTTGAGAAAGCTGACAACTTTTTTAAAAAATGGAAGAGAAATAAGCATGCCTTCTAAACAACTTGAAATAAAGTAGCCGTCTAATGAAAACTCGTACCTATGAACGACACTGTCGGTACCCATATTTCTTAATGAAAGATCCAGAAACAAGTTAGGACAGAGTAATCTTTGCCAAGACAGATTTAAGATTCTAAAAACTCTGTCATACATAATCAGACTTTTCACTATGAAGAGCATCTCTTCAAAGTACAAGAAACCCAAGGCCGCTTTCCCTTGCCAACTATAAGGTCGCTATTCCATCCGTTCAGTCTGTAACAGGAGAAGGATTTAATTTTAAAACCTTATCAAGACATGTTAGGAAAAGCAAGAGGAAAGCTTCCTGAGGATACTCAGACCTGAGAAGTGAACTTAATTTTACAACCGGTGCACAAAAAGAAAAAAAAAATCACCTATAAATGGTGAGTATGTTAACGTCTTTCCCTGTACTAACACTCACCACAGGCAACTGAAATACAATCAATAAGAGGTGTTCCACAGCCCAAGACTAAGAGAAAATTCAGCTATTCACCCCAAAATGGGACTTAAAATCCTGAGGATGTCTCTGGAGAGCAAGGAGAATCAAGGCACCTCACTTCAGTAAGCTTTGGAACACAGGGGTCAGCATGGCTCGCCTCCTGAGCTACAAAATTGCGCTGCTTTGTCAAACACATTTTTTTCAAGTGTGGGCTAAGCCGTTTTTAATTTGGTTGGTATTAATTGGTTAGTTAATTAATTAATGTCTTTATTCTTGAGAATCTCACACGTGTACTCAGGAAATACGATCATATCCACCCTTCATTACCCCTTAACTCCCTTATGTGTCTCCTAACAAACTCCTTTCCCAACTTCTTTTTTGTTTGTTTTTGCTTTTGTTTGATAGCCCACTAAGTCTAGTTAGTGCTGCTCTTACGTGCATGGGTGTGGGGCCATGCACTGGAGCATGGGAAACCTTCCAGTGTCCACATCCTCAAAAGGGAATGATTCTCCCTCCGGAGCAGCTAGCACCTGCAATAGCTCCTCGGTAACAGATAAGGCCTGGAGAGTCCCTCTCTCCCGATATGTTCAGAAGTTTGGGCTGAGTTGACCTTGTTCAGGTCTTGTACAGGTAACCACAGCTGCTATGTTATGTCCAGAAGACAGATTTTCAAAGAACTTGCCCCCCACCCCCCGATTCTCTGGCTCTTAGTTTCTTTCTTCCTCTTCTTCCAACACAGTCCCTGAGCCTTGGAGTGGAGAGGTAATAAAGATGTCCTGATTAACCCTGAGGATTTGGTCTCTTGTAGTCAGCAGGTTTGACCTGTGTTCCTTCCTATTCCACACATTCTAAACTTTTGTAACTAAATATTATTTTTCCTAGGACCTTGATGTATTGGTTGACTTCCGTTTTGGGTTTTTTTCTATGAGTCTATCACAATTAAAAATGCTGCACCCTTAATGCTGCACTGTGTGGGTTTCATGCACAGTCCCACACCAAAACAAACCATGCTTTTTTTGCTTTTTAAAAATTAATCTTTTTAGTTAGAATACAAAGTAACGGAGTACATTATGACATGTTGTGCATATATTTCAATATACTTAGTTCTTCCTTGACCCTCCTCCTACTATCCCTCCCCATCATCTGAGCCGTTTCATATCACATGTATTTCATTACTCTTGCTTTTCCCCATCCTCCACCCGATAAGAACTATTAATCCCAATCTCATGGTCTCTGTTATACTTTTCATCATGCGTGTGTGTTCGCGCGTGTGCACGCACACATACACACACACACACACACACACACACACACACACACACACACACACATACACTTGCTGACATAAATTTAAATCTAGATCCCACATAATGAGAGAAAACAGGATATGTGTCTTTCGGAGGCTGGCTTATTTCTCTTAACATAGTGATTTCTGGCTCTATCTATGTTCCTTTATTGCTGAATAAAATCCCATTGCGTATATGTAACATATTTGTTTATCCTAGATGTCCATCTAGGCTGGCTCCACTTCCTAGGTTTTGTAAATCGTAAAGCTGTAAACATAGATGTGTGACTCTCTTTGTGGTACCGGTTGACTTAGAATCCCCGGCCTATACACCAAAGAATAATATAGCTAGGTCATATGGTAGTCTAATTTTTAGCAGTCTGAGGAACTGGTTTTCAAGTGGCTGCTCCAGTTTGAATTCCCACCAGTTTCAAACCCTTCAGCTTTCTCACACGGCAGGGAGGATGAGAATCTGTACAGTCTGGGGAGGTTAAATTCCTGGAGACATTTCCACTTAACGACCAAGATTTGACAGCCACATCAATGCAGTCCCTGTTGCTATGAATCTTAATCTTCCCCATCTGGTTTCAATAGGCTCGGTCATATTTTCTGGGGGCTGAATTCTTGCTACTCACTTTCACCAATTATTACCACGGTTTAGGGTAATTAGACTTTAAAAAAAAATCTTAAACATAACCAATCATTTGGAGGCCAGATGAAATAGGAATCTGAGCTCCATGGGCAGAATCTTCTGCGCCAACCAGACTGCAGATGGGCAGAGGGGAGACGCAGTATGCATTAAAAATGGCCAGTCAGCTGAAGAGAAGGGCCATAAAAGTCTGAAAGGGATAAAAGCAGGTAGGTGGGCGTGGAGGCAGGCATCTGTAATCTCAGAACTAAAGAGACAGAGCTAAGAGGACTGTGGATATAAGGCTACACAGCTAAGACAAAATTAATTTTTTTAATGCAAGAAAGATCCCTGTTTTCTTGTGTTCTTCCAAATAAATAACTAAAGTGGGCCATTTTGGGATTTGGTTTGGATTTTCCCCCCTTCAAAAAGGTCACATTTCATGATATTCTGGCATCATTGACTAAGGAAAACATTTCCTAGTGGTTGACTAGATTGTACTAGACGGTAACCGGACAAGCCTCACGTCCGAGTTACAGAATTTTCCTACTGCTGTTAGGATTTGCAAAAGTTTCTATTATATTGGGAAGACTTTTCTTTTTCCTTTTCTCTTTCCTGTGGGCAGTAGTTTATCATTTTCTCTGCATCCTACCGAGATAAAGCAAACAGCAACTGCTGGAAATCCTGCTCAGAAATATTCACAAACATAATGACCTCCATATGCAGCTCCTTCGTGGCCGCCAGAGACTCTTCGCTTATCTCATATCATCTCCACATCAGCTCTGTAGGTCAGGGATATCTAGTGTTCTAATAAAAACACTGAAGCCCAGGGGCAGCACATATCTGCCTTAGGACGGGACTGCTTCATCTAGTACAATGCGCTCCCTGTATAGATACCGGGCCTCACTTCCCAACTGCACCCGCACGCTTCTGTGTGTTACTACACCTCACGTGTGTTCGAAGCCTTTATTTTATCCTGGTGAAATATCTTCCTGGCCTGGGTTATCTCACTACATTTGAAGTCAGGGCCATAGTTTGAACATATGGTTATGGTGTTTAACCTCGGGTTTTCTTTCATTTATTGAAAGTTTTGTCCATCCATCCTCCCTAGTGGATAATGAGACCAGAAGCCAAAATAACAACAACAACAACAACAATAATAACAATAATAATAATACAATATATCACACATTAACCTGAAGCCTACAATAGGTGCCTAAAACCTTAGATAGTACCAAATCCTATGTATGAGCTCTGAAATACCATAATACCTAGCCTGGTAACTGAGAAGGCACAGTGAATTATGGGGAGGATAATATATACAGGGCAGATACACTGGCAAGGATAATATATACACTGTAGAGACTCTGGCCTAAAGGCTGATTCCTGTCTTCAGTAGACAGAATGAGATGGTGCAAGATCTTATCATGTTACTCTGACTGGGGAACAATTTACAACTTAGAAATCATTCTTTCTGGAATCTTTTATTGATGGTTTTTGAACTACAATTGATCCGGTTAACTGAAATTGCAGAAAGTTAAAATGCAGCAAGAAGGGACCTTTTTAATGGCAACTACTTGTCAGTATTATAATAGAGCTTATCATAACCTCGCCTCATAACAACTCTGTATATGGTAAGTTATTAGAATTCTTTTTATTATCCGAAAAAGGAAATCAAGGCTCAGCAAAGCAGAGAAGCTTCAGAGGGTCCCAGGTCAAGCGGCAATGGTGTTGGGAGTAAAAGCCAGTTCCAGCTGTGTTCAGAGCCCATCTGCACCTCAGGATGGCACATTGTTTTAAGGCTCCGGATTCCCGGTATCCAGTGTGACATTTCTCTTGTCACTCCTTCAGGGTGTGATATTAATTTTAAAAGAAACTTTCCCTTGCTCATATTGGAAATCTGTTTTCCAGTGGAGGTTTTCCTCCTCACTACTCTTGGTTTAGGAAGAGTGAGCATTACACACTCTTTGACTTGCAAACAACTGTCCCTCCCAGACCTCAGCATCTCCTACCAAGGGGAGTTGCTCATTCATGCACTTCCCGCAAGCTGTTGGTCTGTGGACACATTCCCAAAGCTCTTAATAACGTTAACATCCAAGATGAAAATCTTCCACGGCTCACTGTGTTCCCTTCTGACTGGCTCAGGGTGAAATGCATGTAACTGCCATTCCAGCCACTGTCCCGTCCTGAGAACTCTCTCAATGTGCAATGTTCACTCTATTTCTCACCTCTTACTCCCTCAGTCTTACATTTGCCCCAATCTGTCCCTCAGGAAACCCAATCTTTCTCACTTCCACCCTTTCTTCAACAAACTAAAGCCTCAGACAAGACCTCCTGTCTCTCTTGGACTTCCACTTTGTCTCCTTATCCCTGTTGCCTCTATACAAATAGGTTTAATCTTCATAACCTATAAAATTTTTCACACTAGCCCACTGAACTTCAAATCAATCTCTTAGGTCTCCATTTACTGCTTGTTAATGTACTTGAAAATTGAAATTTGAATAAAGCCTTAATATAGAGTTTTATAAAAATATATGTGCATATATATACACATATGCATAAATACACACATATATACACATACATGTGACATGGGCCATCAATAAACACATATATTTAAAATATGCAATTACAGTTCTGAGTTCCACATGTTTCTCTGACACTGCTTAAAGCGCTGGGGATACAGTAATGACACAGAGTACATCTTCACTTCAGCAGGCTAGTATACAAATGCAAAGCCACTGCCTTTGAATTCATACTGGCTCTAAATTCACTCCATTCTGTCCTCCAAAGTCTCCGGGCTGCTTTGGACAACCCCGGAACTAAGCCCTCTCCTGTGCTCACTCAAACTAAGACAGTATCCTCAAGTTTAGAATAAGTGAACGCTGGGCATTTTGCCATTTATAGAAATATTTCTCTAAACCATGTTTTTATCAGAAGGTATGTTTCTGCCTCTGATATAATTCACTTTTTAAAGTATATAAATTTGTGGGTACTGGAGAGATGACTCAGTGGTTAAGAGCACTGGGCGCTCTTCCAGAGGACCCCGATTCAATTCCCAGCACCTACATGGTGGCTAACAACTGTCTCTAACTCCAGTTTCAAAAGATCTAACACCCAGTTCTGGCCTCTGTGGGGAATGGGTACACACGTGCATAGAAGAAGTACATGAAGGTGAAATACCCACACACATAAAATAAAGTTTTTAATAAATCTATATATGTACACAGAGTGATAATTAACACCTGTACAATCTCAACAAAAGAATTACCATCAGTTCAAAGCCAGCCTGGGCTACAGACTAAAGCCCTGTCATACACACACACCACACACACACACACACACACACACACACACACACACACACACACAAACACAAAGATGGCAGACTAGGTAAAGCTTCTTCCTCTAAGACTGATGACCTGAGTTCCTGGTACCCACATGGTAGAAGGAAGGAATTAATTTGAGTCATCCTTTGAGTCCTACATGCAAGCTGTATATGTGCATGCTCGTACATATCCACACACACAAAGAGAGTAATGTACAGCAAAAAACAAAACATATACAGTTATGCCAAAAACCTATGTAGGTTACTGCTATTTTGTGTGAAGCTTACTCAGATTTAAGCAAGAATTCTTTTCAAATCAGAAATCCTAATAATACATCTTTGATGATGAAGAAAAGAATGTTCAAAATTATTAAGGGTTAGGGTAAAGGAGGAAGATCCATCTTGTGACTTCTGTTAGCCAAATAGGAAAATAAATAAATATTTTTTTTTCGTGAAATACAATGACTCTTCTTTGAATATACCAATGACTCTTCTTTGAATATACTTTTGTGGATTTACCCATTTTTTGTTTTATTTTTACAATTAAAAAGCATACACATTACTAAAAATAGTACGAATGAGAAAAGCCTACTGTGAAATATCAGTCCCTTCAGATTATTATTAAATCTAAAAGAAGACTTAACTTTTACGAGTCTACATAAAGCTCTCCCTTAGTCAATCAACCATCACCTTGTTTGGGATGAGAATGCAGAAAAAGTAGCAAACTTTCAATCTGAGACTGGGTTCCTTTCCTGCTCTCTCTGATCCTCCTCCAGGGGGCAGTACAGTTCTGAGGAGCAGTCTGGCTTCTGTTGCCCTAGCTGGAATTCCTGCCTGTGTCTGCTCCTCTTACATGAACTAGGACACTGGTTTAATCTGAACCTTAGTTTCTCATACACAAAATGAAGAACAGAACCAACAGGATTGCTGTTCAGAAGAAATGAAAAAATGACCAAGATGCGACATGTTCCATCGATACTGTGCTCTTATTTTCTTTATTAGCATTATGCTAACTTTCCCTGTGCTAGTTTCACTCAGAGTAACTTACTGACCTTATATATTTAAAAATATAGAATATATGATACATGTTAGTCATATAGGTAAAGATACTAGAAACACAACATATCCCTTATCCCCATAAATTCAGTCGAGTGTGAGAAATTAGACCCATAGAGTACAGTAGAATACCTTAACATCCATACACGAAGAATCACTAAAGTACCAGAGAGAGGAAAATATTGCCAATGGATTTGAAGGAGGGGGTCATCTTGTCACTGTGAGGGTAAATAGAAGGGTAAGATTAAGGTAGAAATAAAAATGTCACCTCCCAATATCATGCTAACCCACTTCCTCACCTTAGAGGTTTAGACAAAGACACATGATCAAGGATTAGCCACTTAATACACTTTTCTAGACCCGGGTTCTTCAGACAGAAGGAAATCCCCGAAAAATCAGAGCAGAGTGATGCTTGTGGGTAGTGAGCTAGCAGGATGAAGGGTGACTCAAGCTAAGGCTGCCCCCAGGGGGCCAAAGCACTGCAGCCCCAGCTGGGTACCATCCCTCTGATTCCCTTTCTTCTTCTGAATCTGATCTCTAATCCCCTAGGGAGTACGTAAGATCCCTTCAATGGATGTCCAGCTGGTTATTTTCCTGTCAACCTCACCTGGCCTGGTGAGTCCCAAAGTGAAACTTCCCAGTGTCAATAGAGACTGTGCCCCCGAATTTCCAGTCGACCCCTGACCCTTGCTTGCTTTTATGGTATGATACTATTTCCTTGCCTTTTCTCAGTGTCTTGACTGTGACACTTTGCCTTTGCAAAATACACGTCAGGAAAAGCATTGTCTAAATGTCCCCTTACCAAAAGAATCAATTGCTCCCCCGTCCTTCATGATCCATCCCTTACAGACAGGACTCTGTCATTCTTTGCTCTTCATTTTATGATACACAGCAAAGAAGAGGAAAAAACTACACTTGGAAGAACAATGCAAGGAAATAGAGAAACAAGGGCTCGGTTTCTAGTTTCCCACAACTATTGCTATCCTTGCTTTCTTCTTAGTATTATGTTGGTCAAATTGACCTTCTTGTAAGGGTCAAATATCAGCAATTAGGTACTCAAAGTGACAGCCTCAGACACAGGTACACCCTGATGGGTAGATCACCACCATTACTGGAGGATGAACAGTGAAGAAGCCTGAATTGAAGACTCCTACCCTCCAAGAAGCCATCTAGGACACCTAAGGCCCCTAGGAAAGGAAACCATACTTTGAAATTCACCTATGTGGATTTAGTAAGAATAGAGAAAGAAGAGAAAACAAAATAACTTGCCTTCTCTATTTAGGTTGTAGGGTTCACAGGCAGAAAAAGCCAGGCCTTGGCACTTCCGTATCCCTACATGTCTTCCCACCACCCCTTACCACTTCCCAGCTGTCTCCAGATTTTATTTTGTATCCACTTTAGCTATGAGGTCATGGTTAATCCCTGAAGAATGTGTCTCTCTATAAGCAGAAACCCGACTCCTTCTGGAGGGAGAGGGGGTTGGATGGACAATTTAGTAGACCTTGGGAAAACTGCAGTTGCTTTCACATGTACACAGCGAGCTTTTGGAGTTACTGGACTTTAAATGTTCTGTTTGTTAGACTGCCAAAAGGTTACTGCTCCCTGGAGGCCCAAGCCCGTTCCTCTAAGCCCCTCCCACCGACTCCCGTCAGCCTGACTGCAGCTGCTCAACAGGATGGGAATTTAAAGGCTGCCACACAAGTGCAAGAGCAGTCACCAAAACAGGCACAAGATCGAGTTTAAATAGAAAATCGCCTATTGCAGAAGGTATGGGGTGGGGTTAGGGCCATCAATGACAAAGTGGTGGAATGCAGAGTTGATAAAGCTGAAAAAAAGCAATCACAAACAAAGGAAATCACAAGTTCTTAGAGCTACAAACTATTTTGCTCTTTGACCTTGGAAGAGGAAAATCTCAAAACTTTTGCTTCCCCCGTTTAGAGAGGTTTTCTTTGACCCAGACTTGCCCTAGAAGTCAGTACTGATAAGTTGCCCAGCATACCAATAGTCTAAAATTTTTCAGCAATGCTCAAAAGAAACTTCAAAAGGAAGTTTTACTTTTGTTTCATTGTTATTGTTTCCACCTTAATAATTTCCCAGCAGTTCCAGAGAAAGTGTCTCAGCTCTCAGGTCTGTAAGATCCATTCGGCAGAGCCAAGAAAACACGGGGTAAACAGCACCATTGTCATGAGAGGAGCTCCATTTCTGCAGAGTTCTTGTCTCTGTACCTTCCCTCACTGCTTCTTGGAGTTCTGTAGTTTCCCATACCACTCACCAAACAGGAAAGTGATTCCACAAGCGTCCATCCAAGGTTTAACGGGGAACATGGCTATTCTCGTCAGTTATTTCACCTTCAAAGATAGCAAAGGCCAGACATGGGCTGGAGAAATGCTCTCTGGTTGTGAGCATTGAGGGCTCCTGCAGAGGACAGGGGTTTAATTCCCAGCAGTCACTGGGCAGCTAACAACCCCCTGTAAGTCCAGTTCCAAGAGGTCTGACACCTCCTACTGGACTTCTTGGTCACTGTGGTGCATGCAGGCAAAACATGCATGCACATATTAAAGATACAAAGGAAACCGTGTGCATTGCACAAAAATCTCCATGACATCCTTTATGAGGACTTCCTGTTCAAACTGGACTCACAGTTCTCCCATGAAAATCATCAAATCTCACAGTGAGACATATTGGAGATGAGGTTGAATAAAACACTAGAAATTTCCCAGGAGATGCCTTTGTTTACTTAAAATAACAAAAATGCAGTGGTGCTCATTATATTAATTTTCCTCTGCAGAAGCCATTACCCCAGACAGAAATTTGTGAGAGAGTGCCTGGCCTTGCTAGAAATGGCGACTTTCCGAGCCTTTCTTCTTCTGTTAGGAAAACGTGTTGTCCTTCTTTAGGGCTGATCCAGCCTGAGAGCACTTCAGAATCTCACTAAATGTGTCTCTCTTTCTCCTGCCTGTACGAGTGTCAGCACCAGCTCTATCGTTGGTCTCCACAGCAGACATCATCCCCAGACATCTCCCTTAGACTTTGCTTTGAGCCCTTACTTAGGTGGGCCTTATGGGAAGCCCGACTGATTCATTTTCTGCCAGTTTCCCAGTACATTTCCACGACGATCTGAAACTATTTATAACTGCTGCACTTCCTGGAATGTTTTTGCTGCGCCAAGGAAACTTCTAAAGTTTAAGGACGTCACTTTAGAACTGGCTGCTTTGGCTCTGCTCCTACTTTCTTTTTAAATTCTGGAAGGAGAAGAAAAAAAGAAAGTTTCCAAAACTGCTGTTTAAACTGTCTCTATTAAATCGCCTTTTTTATTTATTTATTTTTGGCTAAATCGTGCCTCCTCAGCAAAGCTCTTAACTATTAGAGGACAAAAACTATGCCAACTATTTGCTGGTTTGCTTGTTTATTCATCTGCTTATCACTCCACTCCTTCCTCCAGAGGCCTACTCACAGCACCCTACACACAGTAGGTGCACAGCAGCATGTAAGTATTGGAATCAAACTAAGTATTTCAGCATTAATGCATGTGTTTGGGACAGACGATGTTTTTAACATTACAGACAAAAGAAAATGGAGATACTGAAGTTTGTCCTGTGAAATGCAAACTGACCTTTCTCTCCTAGCTAAGAACTATGGGCCTGGGTAGGGGTTACATTATTCCTTTTCTAGAATGCAGGATAATACCACTCTGATTTGTCACCAAACAGTTGTACATATTGACCCAGCTCCCGCTCCCTTGAACCTTATGTTCCCTCCTTTTCCAGATGTGTGCAGTGTGTCCAGAGGTTTGACATTGCACCACAGCACCACCTTTTCCAGATGTGTGCAGTGTGTCCAGAGGTTTGACATTGCACCAACATTCTCATCCACAACTGTGTCAGACCTAGACCTCTCTCTGGGACATAAGCTGACATGGAAGAGGTTGAACATGCCTGTCACTGAATTCTGTCTATTTCTTTATGTATAGCATCTTTTGTGCTCTTTAGAAGTCATTACTTCTCACAATAGTGTTTATGGTGCACCTTGTTATGACTGTTGAGTATCGCTTTGTATATATTTGTGGATTTTTGAGTTTTAGAGCTAGACAGATGGCTTGTAGTGGTTCTCAGCCTTCCTAATGTTGAAACCCTTTAAATAGAGTTCCTCATGTTGTGGTGACCCCAAACCACAAAATTATTTTTGTTGCTAATTCATAACTGTAATTTTGCTTCAGTTATGAATCATAATGCAAATATCTGATATGTAGATGGTCTTAGGTGACCCTTGTGAAACGGTCATTCAACCCCCAAAGAGGTTGTAACCCACAGGTTGAGAACCGTTGGCTTAGATGGTAAGGCATTTGCTGCTGAGCCTGACAACCTGTTTCAATCTCCAGAGCCTACATGTTAGAAGGAGAGAACTGACCCCAGGAGGTTGTTCACTGCCTGCTCCATGGCACACAAACATGTGTGCAAACACAAACTAAATAAATGTAAACCATTTTTAAATTTTTTTAATTTAAATTTTATTTTTAATTTAAAATTAACCATAGGAGGTACATGTCTATCAGCAGTCCATCGAACTTTGTTTATGAAACTATGGCTTTGTTTTGGTATTAAAATAGAAAACTAGATAGAAAACTATCATTAGACCGTATATGCTAGATGATTTAACTCAGCTTCAACCTCGTGAACACTCTAACATCTCAGCTGGATTAGAATTTTGAGCTGTAATATTTAGAATGCCTTGGGAACTGTGAGGGTTAATCTTGATTGTCACTTTGACTGAATCTGGAATCAACTAGAAGACAAGGTCTGTGGGAGTATTTCCTAGAAGGATTAACTGAGATAGGCAGACCCTCCTCCAGGGTAGAGCATACCTTCTGTCTGCAGCCCACCTATGAGGAGCTCTCCGGGGAAAGCTTTTGCTTTTAGCCTGCTTGCTCCTTACCTCTTGCTGGTAAATGCACCTATTGTGTTGTTGTTGCTCCTGCTGCTGCTGCTGCTGCTGCTGCTGCTGCTGCTGACCATACTGCTGCCATCCTTCTGGGACATAGGAATCTAGTTTTGTTGGCCTTCCAACTTGTGGCCTAAAGACAAGTGGCTTGGACCCTTTAATCCCAGCACTCTGGAGGCAGAGATAAGTAGATCTCTGTGAGTTCCAAGCCAGTCTGGTCTACAGAATGAGTTCCAAGGACAACCAGAGTTACAAGAGAGAAACCTTCTCTCTAAAAACAAAACAAAACAACAAAACACAAATGGCTTTCTACAATTCCTTCTGGCTTTGAGCAACAGATTAGGGTTTCAGAGGTATCCAGTCTTGTGGACTGAGTAGCCACCATGTTTCCAGCCTCTCTAGTGGAAAGACAACCCTTATTTAACTATCAAGCCTGTAGTGTATAAGCCAATCTATCAAATTCCCTTTTACTATACATTTATCTTATTGGTTCTAGTCCTGCAAAGAATCCTACCCAATTGTTCTGGCTAGTCTTACGTCAATTTGACACAAGCTAGAGTTATCTGAAAGGAGGAAACTTCAATTTAGGAAGTGCCTCCATAAGATCCACCTGTAAGGCATTTTCTTAATTAGTGATTGATGGGGGAGGGCCCAGCCCATTGTGGGTGGTACCATCCCTAGGCTGGTAGTCCTGGGTTCTATAAGAAAGCAGGCTGATTGTTGTGGAGTATTCACCAGAGAAAACTATTCAGACATGGGTTTAAGCCAACGGAAAGTCTTTATTAGCCAGACAGTGATTACACTGGATGTTCTGGATCCCATTGTAGCCCTGAGCCTTTCTCAGGGTGAGCTTTTAAGCACAAAAACCATGTCCTGGGTTGACATACTTCAGTTTAAAAGAACAGCTAGCCAGAAGTGGAACTATGGAAGCTACAAAGTAAGGTTAGTACCATTCCTCCCCAAATTGCCTTGGTCATGGTGTTTCATCACAGCAACAGAAACCCTAACTGATACACCAATGCAGGAATATGAATAAAGATTATACAATTGTCTACATGCATGTAGATATGCATATGTTTATATTCAGGCTTTTGGATGCAGTACTGTAAAGTATATGCTTTTCATCTGCATCCCAATTAGAACCTGATTTCTTTGATTTAAGAACAGTAGAAGCCGGGCAATGGTAGTGCACACCTTTAAAGTCCCAGCACTTGTGAGGATCTCTGTGAGTTTAAGGCTAGCCTGGTCTATAGAGTGAATTCCAGGATAACAAGAGTTACAACCGGGAAACTCTTTCTTGAAAAAAAAGAAAGTAGACAGCACACTGCATAGGGAAATAAAATAAACATCTTTTGACCTTTTGCTACCTGACAATATGCTCCCATCCTTCAATAACTCAGCAGGTGGCTGTGATTACTAACATTTTATAAATGAAGAAACTATTACAGAGGGGTTATTTTCTCCAGCTCTGTGACTAGTAACTGAAAGAGCAATCACCTGACTACAAAGCCAGTACTCTTTCCATGGCTCCAGACTTATACAGAGGACACAACTGAGGCTCACAGCCAAAGCAACTGTCACTGAGACTCATAGACAAGGCTTGCTCTCACTGTACCATACTTGCTTATAATTATTTGTGAGAGATTTTCTTAGAAAAATAAAAATCCAATCTCCCACATATACCATCAATGGTTTTATCACAGGTAACACACCCAAAAATGTTTCAATAATTCACCCTTTAGTATTTATATTGCTATTAGTATATGTAATCATTTTATTTAAAATGGATTTTGTTATTATAATCATATATATGTTTGCATGTTGTAATGCATGTTGCTCATAGTCACCTCCTATTATCCTCTCCTGTCCCTCTTACTCATTCCCTCCCTTTTCTCAAATAGCCCTCCATCTTGTTTCACATCTTTTAATTTTAAGTCTAGACTTACAAAATGAGGGCAAAATATGGTATTTGTCTTTTTGAGTCTAGACTCTTTGTTCTAGGTGATCTCTAGGTCTATCCAACTTCCTGCAAATGATACATCTTCTTAATGGTTGACTAATACTCCATCGTGTGTGTGTGTGTGTGTGTGTGTGTGTGTGTGTGTGTAATAAACAATGTATACCTATTTATATATACAGTGTGTATATATAATAAAGAAAAATTAAACTATCATTTTAAAAATAGAGAAAGCCAGCGATATTGTTACTACCATTCAGTCTGAGTGTCTTATCATGTAGTCACATCAAAAACTTTAAGAATTCGTTCCTGATAGGAACTGTCAGTGCTCACAGTTTTCTCATCATGATGGCTCCCATAATAATGGACTTGAAGCTTTAAAATCAGGGTTGCAATTGAGAAGGGATGAGGCAAACCAAACTGGGCACTCTCCAGATCATCTCTCTCAGCCAATTCATTTCACTGGTGAAGACACCAAAATTTACAGAAGAAAAAAAAAAAAAAAAAAAAAGACAAGCAGTTGTTGACCCAAGCCACTTCTACGCCTGGTTAATAAGACATTTCATCATAGTGACAAATACCTGACAAAAATAGTTTAATGGAGATAAAAAGATTTATTTGGGGCTCCTTGTGTTCAAAGATTTCAGTCCATGGCTGGCTGGCTCATTACTGGGGGCCTGGGGGGCTGTGGTGAGGCAGAATAACAGGGCAATTTTCAAGCATGGTAGATAGAAGCTGTTCACCTTGTGCCTAGCAGGAAGTAGAGAGAGCGTGGAGAAAGCTCTCTCTGAACTGACAGACCTTCTATTCCCTCTGCTGCCTTTTCAGCTGGACCCTTGGCTTGTTAGACAGTGCTATCCACATTCAGGGCAGGTCTACCCCCCAGTTATGGCCAGTTGTCTCTGGAATTACCCTAATAGACACTCCTAAAAGTGTGCTCCTAGATATCTCTCAATCCAATCAAGCTGCCAGGAAAGAGTGATTATTGTAGCAGCTGTTTCTCTTTGAGCTTTTATATGGAGCTTCAGGATCTTCACAAATAAAATCAGTACTTTAATTGCTCATCATTACCACTTATTGTTAAGATTCGTCAGGGGCCAGACTCATGTACCTTTGTGTTTTCAGTACTTAAATCAGTCTCTGATTCAGAAAATACACTGTGATATGTGCTTCTTGTTTTGTTTTGGTTCCTTTCTTTGAAGGACTAGATGGTGTTATTTGAAGAATTGATCTATTTATTCAAATTGTGTAAAACAAGAGGGGCTATTTTATAGTAAAAATGGCCATACAGGACTATAACTAACATGTACTCATATTTCACTTTCACTTTATATAATGAGTATTAAGTTACAACTAAAGTGAAAGGCACTCTTAAAAGAGTACTTACCAGGGACTTGCATTCTTTTGATTAACTAGAGGACCGCTGGTGTGAAGGTCCAAATCCTGCCTTGGTATTAGTCAGTACCACAGTGCTGGGTGCCAGAGCTTTGGCCAATAGAACAAAATGAAAGTACCTCCCTCCCTGACTGTCCCTCTCATTTTATCTTGAGTTATTTGTGGAGGGGCTGGAGTGGTTAAGAGCACTTGCTCCTCTTGCACAGGATACAGATTCAAGTCCCAGCACACACATGGTAACTCACAACTGTCTGTAACTCCAGTTCGGGAGGGGTCTCATGCCCTCTTTTAGCCTCTGGGAGCACTAGGTAAGCATATCCTTCATAGGCACACATGCAGGTAAGATACTCATACAACTGAATAAAATGTTTTTAAAAGAAATTATTCATAGAGGGAAAAATAAGGCAAAACCATGAAAAAAATGTAATCTTTTAATCCCCCTCTTCCTTTTTGTGATACATGGTTTCTCTTTGTATCCCCAGTTGTCCTGGAACTTACTCTGTAGACCAGGCTGGCCTCAAACTCAGAAATCCACCTGTCTCGGCCTCCCAAGTACAGGGATTAAAGGCCTGTGCCATGACACCCAGCCTGCTCTATTACTTCTTGTGGTTTATATGCAAAAATGTCCCCAAAGACTGATGTGTTGAATACTTGGTCCTCATTGCAATAGTATCAGAGGTAATTTTCTCATGGAGCTCTAACCTTGTCAATGGATTAATCCATAGATGGATTCACAGCTGAACAGATCGTTAAAAGGTGGGACCTAGTTTGAGGTGGTAAGTCACAGGGAATGTGCCCTTGTCTACAAGTATGAAAAATGATATTTAGAAGATAACTTGGTGACCATTAAGCTAAACAAGAGTAGAAAGTTCCCCTTGGACCTAGGTATTGTTGTGGGGCTTCTATGGACCTCTCTGGCCAACAGCTCATAAGGAGTTATCCTACACCAGGCACTGGAACTCTTCTTTTCTTGTTTAATAACGCATAGCTTCTAAAACCATCAGTATCCAACCCTATAGCGTTCCCTCTCTCTCTCTCTCTCTCTCTCTCTCTCTCTCTCTCTCTCTCTCTCTCCCTAGTACAAGATTTCTATACGGCTTTTTAAAACATCATTTTTTACGTTACCCTTCTCCTCCCCTTAGACGCAGCCCCTACCCCCTACCCCCTACCCCTGTTGAAACTCTCCAACCCTAGCATTTCATTCTCTCTGTGCCTGGGTGACTTCGCTTGGTATAATTTTTTCCATTACCTGAAAATCTCATAATTTCAGCGTTCAGCACTGAATAAAATTCCACTTCTTTTCTCCGGTGTGTATTTATGGCAGCTTCACCACAATTCTGAAGCACCCCACGAATCTCCTCACACCTTACTCTGCGAAGAAAATGGATGAACTTATAGTGAACGCTGGTGTTATCCCTGCTTGTGCTTTGTTGAGATGGTTCTGTGGTGAGCAACGTGTTGAGGGGATGGGGGGGTCCTTCTGATGACTCTCCAGCCTGTATGGCACAGGCACCCACATTCTACTGGCAGAGCACCACTATGCCCTTCCATTATACTATAGTAACATTGTTATTGCTATCAGCTGTCCACTAGTATGTTCTCATGTGCATGTGTATGTTCTCCGGGGACGAAGTGGAGTCCCCGCTACGAGACATGAACCTAAGCACATGCTAGAGCAAGCGTGTGGTTAGAAAGCTAGAGCAATGTGTGCAGTTGTGTCATGAGGGAGAAATGATTGACAACTGTTGCTTTGGGATAATGAATCCCATTAATGTGAAAAAATTAAAAGTATGTATTACAAGCTTACTCCAGGTAAAGCATTGTGCCAGGCACTTTTTTTTTTTTTTTTCAATCTACACAAACTATTTGAGAAATGTGGTTGAGTTCTCAGTCAAATTTTCTGGGGAAATTTTTTTAGGGTGTCACTACTAGGTCATGCCATCAGCTTTTCTGCCTTGGTTTTTTTTCCCCCAAGGCTCAGTTATAATAACACAAATAATTAAAACGCAAAAATTCAGCTTCTATCCTTCATATCCTTCCAGTGACCAAAATTTTAATAGCTCCTTTCTGTTGCATTAATATTTAAGTATTGAGATATTTGGATAATTCATTGATTGATCACAATGTCATCTTCAAAGCATATTTAGGAAAATAAATTATTAATTTTAAAGACTGTTATATAGAACCTTGAATTGTATCTGCTTACAAACTGTTTACAGAGAAAACCTATTCAAGCTCATTCGTGATCCTTGCATATAGATTCCAGCTCCTTCCACAAATATCTATTGTTTAAAATCAACCACAAATACCACTATACTATGCAAGCTAAGTTACAGAATAATTACAATTTTCACTAATATTGTCATTTTTTTCTCATTGAGAACTTACTCTGTTCAACTTATTGAACTTCTGTATTGCCCAATGTTAACAGAAACACATTTCAAGAACCTTAGGTTAGATAACAGCCACAGATAGAACTATCTTACTTAGTAAGCATTTAATGAGTGCTATGGTTTGGGATTTAAAGGTCCTCAAAAGATTCACAAGCTAACAGCCTGTGGTGGTGTTGAGAAGGAATGGAACTTTAAGAAAGTAGGACGAATAAAAGAAAAAAAGCCATTGTGGGTAAGCCCTTGAAGAGTTTGTGTCTCTTCTTCTTTTTGTTTTCTCACTGTCATTGGTCTCTGCTGCCATGGGCAGCTTTGCTCTACTCCAAACTCCCGGCTATGATGCACAGTCTCTCCACAAGCCCAAGCTCAATGTCATCAGTTGGCCAGGGACTGTGACATCTAAGATTGTGAGCCAAAATAAACCTACCTCCCTTTGTGTTGATTTTTCCCCCCTTGGTTATTTTGTCATGGCAACAGAAAATTGATATATACTCTGAGCATATGTGCAAATCATTGTTGAGTTTAAAGATTTCAAGCAAAGGTGTCCCTGGGGATCCAAACATTACACATAAGATCAGTTCAGCCAGGGCTATCATTGGAAGAACTGCCTCAGAATTGCATGCAATCATTCATAAGCAGTCCTGTTTTCCTCATCTTGAAAAACAGCATGGAATAAGTATTTGAAAGACCGTGTGCCATAGGAAAAAGAAAAGGCTTTCATTCAGTGGACAATCTTTTTCTAACTTTGATTGTCATGGACAGTTCTCAAAGGAAATCATGAGAACAACAGTACAGTCGCTGTTGAATCATGGATCTATAATCTAATCAAGACAATGGACATACGCATACAATGATGCTTTTGCAACATAAAACTTCATGTACAGACTTAGATCTGTTGGTTAACAGCTGTGTGATTTTAGACAACTTAGCACATCAAGGTTATAAGTACAGCATCCATGGAATGCAGAATAGCAGTATAGTATGTGAGTCTGCTGTAAAGAAGAAATGGGGCAACACATTGAAAACACTTTAGCTAAAGGATTCAAAAACTGTTAGCCATTGCACACGTGTTCTAAACGTGATTAGCCCTACAGTGAATACATAGATATGCCACATTTGCAAGCACATCATTTAAAAAAACATTTGGCTGAGATGCTAAAAGTTGAAGGAGCATGAAAATGTTCACTGATGATGGAGTGAACAGCAAAGAAAAAAATATGATTTGTTTGAGGAATCACAAGAAGAATCTTTATTCAGGCTGAGTTTATGTAAGCAGCAGTAGCCCGGTCTAGAAGGTAAGCTGGTGGTGCTATTACTGAAGGCCTTGTACCAGACAAGTCAGGGCTTGTTGTGCATGGAGCCATCGAGTTTCTGGTCAGTAATGTACAATGATCAAAGCCATATTTTGTAAGAGAGTTGGAAAGAGGGCACTAAGTCAAATGAAGCAGTTGGAATGTGAGTCCCACAGCCCCACTGTCCAGCAACGAGGCATACTTTGGAGTCCTGGCAGGGCAGACATTAGATACAGGAAGCTTTTTGAGGATAAACAGGACATATTTACTAAATCCCAGTGCTCACGGTCTTAATCTAAAAAATGTTGCCGGGCCACATTTTCCTGATGAGTGCTCAAGCCTCATGCAGGTTATGAATTCCAGAGATTCCTAAAGTCTTATGAGTCCCTATTTTTTTTCTTGTTGAGACACAAGCTGGCCTCATAGCCTTGATCTTTTCCATTCAGCTTCTCAAGTGCTGGAATTACCAGCATATGCCACCAAGCCCAGCTCTCCATATACCTTATTAAAATTTTAAAAAAGTTTTGTTTTAAAAAAAGTGAGCTATCACATCCACACACTCCCATTCCATCCTGCAGGCTTCCATCCTGCAAGCCCACCCCTGTACCTCCCTGTCATTATTTTCTCCCAAATTCATGTACCCTTTGTGGGTACTTTCATAGTGAATATTAAATGGTTGATCATTATATTGTGGATGTTCAGCTCTGTATTGTACATAATAACAACCAAAGTTTACCTATAGAGGAACTAGTTAAATACTAGTTTAAATAGGGAGAGGTGGCTCATATATGATACCTTAAAGGGGACTAGTGTTCCAGCACTTGCCACCATTTGGATAAACTGTGATTATCATGTCAAGTAAGATAAGCTGGGTGAGAAAGGAAAACGCTGTATGATTAATGTATATCAAGTTCCTACAGCAGTCAATCCACTGATTCAGAGAGCACCTTAGGTGGGGTGAGAGGAAGGTGTTAAAATTAATACAGGGCTTCAGACCGAGATGATAAAAGTTCTAGCTATAGATGGTAGTGATATTTGTAAAAACAGTGCGAATGTACTTAACAACTAAGCTCTGTGCCAAGGAATGGTTAAAATGGCAATTTTTATTTTATGTTAAGAATATTTTACCACAGTATAAGAAAATAAGAGTATGTAAATCTGATTCCCTGAGAAACATGCTCACTCAAAAGGAGAGAAAGGTAAGGCGTGCCAACCCATTTAGCTTCACTGCTCAGCCAAGTGAGACCCCAGGAGTCAGGCGCCATCAGATGGCTTGCCCAACTGGAGAAATGA
The DNA here is from genome assembly GCA_026225945.1 of Cricetomys ansorgei. Lineage (NCBI taxonomy): Eukaryota > Metazoa > Chordata > Mammalia > Rodentia > Nesomyidae > Cricetomys > Cricetomys ansorgei. The sequence goes on along the minus strand of JAMJFZ010000181.1, from coordinate 3,358,871 downwards.
AGAGGAAAATGCCAGCTATCAGTTACATCAAATTGATAATGGTAGCGCAGTGGGCCATGCCTTGCTCCTCCATCTGCCATGGTCTAACATTAAAGGAAAGAGAAAGGAAGCCAGTAATCAGGTCAAAACAATCCTTTGACTCAGTTTACCCCATAATGACAAACCCATTGGGGAAGTTGGAATATTGCCTCTGTGTCTAAATCTAGTGCCATGACAGGCAGTCCACTGAAAGTGGAAGGATGAGATTACTTAATAGATCTGTCTACCAACCTCTCTCATCAATCCATTCAGCACTAAGTAAGGGATGTGAAGAAATGGTCTCTGCCTTTTAAGATCATGTAATTTACCTGAGGGAACAGAGTCTCATAATGACATAATAATGAACAATATGAAATCAAATATAATTAGGTGCTAAATTGTGTAGTACAAATTATAAGTACCCTGGGAGGTCATAAAATTGTCTGACATCTTGTAGAAATGAATTATAGATCAGGAGGTATTCACTTACCACTCACTCATAGGTGCACGCGGAGAAACTACGTTATAAAGCAGACAAGAGAATTTTTAGATTATCCATTATATTTTATAATAATTTTTATTTTTTGAAATTGTAATATAATTACACCATTTCCCCTTCCCTTCCCTCTTTCTAACCTCTCCCCTGCATCTCCCTTCTCTCTGCCAAATTCATGGCTTTTTTTCTTTAGTTGTTGTTACATGTGTGTTGCACGTACATGAATGCATGTGCACTCATGTGTGTGCACATACAGAGGTCAGAGAAAGATGTCAGGTGTCTTCCTACGTTGATCTCTGCAATAAAGCATAATCTCTGCTTTATTGCATAAAATGAGAATTTACTGGTATTTTCTTAACATTTTAAATATAAGCATTTCAACTCCAGAGTTTAGCCACCAATGCTAAGGTAATTGGTTGTAGAAGCCCTGAGTAAGTAATATACATTCGTCCAATTCCATGTCCGTTTTAGTGCTTTCCCACACTCAGCTGTTAGAGTAAAAGCTTTTCCAGGTTTTCCATTTTCCGCTTAATGACTACATCTGCTTTTGCCCTTCCCTTCCTTTCTAAAGAGCAAAGCAAAGCAGTGTGCATGTGTACAAATTGTGACAGAGTTATAACTGCCTTGTTCTAGTACCGTGCTAGCCAGGGCTGCTGGGTTCAGGCGCTGGTGGTGAGCAGTCCACAAACAGCCTCCTGCAATTGCCAATAGAAAGAAAGAAAAACAAATCAAAATATAAACAGATATTAAGAGATGTTCAGTAAGTGATTGGCATTAGAAGAATGATTTCCTGCCCCATTCTTTGTTCATCAAAGGGGAGAAAACGTTAAGGGAGATAATTTCTACAAACAGGTCATGCAGACAATACAAGTCCTTCTGTCATCACTTGCCTCTTAGCTATTAGAAATTATAGAAACTACAGTGGCTGTCATGAACTGAATCTAGAATGACTTCCAGATGGTAATCCAATAACCTGGGGTTCTGGCAAAGTTCAATTACCTAGAGCTAGCCCTCCTTATTGTTTCCATTTGAGTGCTATAAACAATAAATGAAAAGAATCTTAAGATATTTGGCAAAATCGACTGCTCTTTAAAAGAACACTTGTATATATGGTATCGAGTGCAAAACAAATGCATTTTTAGATAACAGTAGGGATGATATGATATATATTTGTCAGCTGATAATGACCCTAATTACGACACAGATCTAGAAGGCACGAAGTGATAATGCAGTGATCGCTCCACCCTGGAGCCCTGAACACCTTGGGGGAAACATCCCTCAGAGATAAGGATGGCCTGGCCAGCATGCAGGGTGTGAGCAAGACAGTGAAGAGGCCTGAGGAATAGCAACAAAATACAGTTGAAAACTATTTAAATTTGAAAAGTAGAAGAACCAGAAAAATACCCAATGCCTTATTACATAATAAAAACTTTTCTAGTAAAGTGAATAACAATAATTATACTTATGTATGTACACCAACAAAGAGAAATTTAGATCAATAGATACATAAGTATAGTACGCATCAACACGTGGGAGACTGAAGCAGGGGGATCCTGAGTTTTAGGCTAGCCTGAGCTATAAAGCAATATTTTGTCAAAGAAAATGAAATATGATAGTACAACAACTTAAAAGGTAATTTATTTCTCTAATTAGAGATGCATTTGCATTGCTATACCACAAACCCAATGCAGCTCACTCAAAAAGAGTTTATTCAGCTCACAGTTTGAGAGGTTGAAAGTCCAAGAGCGGGCGGCTCCACTGCTTTGGCCTCTGTGAGGGTAGCAGCAACTCATGATGGTAGGCGTTGTCAAGACAAAGGACTTGGGTGACTTTTCCAGGCTTGGGCCATTGCTAGCTCACACGGGCCCTTTTTCCAGATTCAAAAGCAAGGAACATCTTCCTGAAGACATTCTGCTTCTACCTGCCATAAAAATACAAATTCACTACCCAGGAAATTACTGCAGAAACAGTCAAATTTATGATTTTAGATGCTTCTTCTTTGCAGAGCACAATCTACTCCACTGTGTGAGGTATAGAGTTAATTTTTCCCCCCAAGAATCAGTATTTGCTTCTAGTCTAAATGAGAACAGTCAGGAACTCCTAGGAACGGAAGAACCTCCTGTCTACAAAAAGGTGCTGTCTACTTTGAACACTGTCGTATCCTTGAAGCATTCATAAAATGCATTTACAAGGACAGAAGTCCATTGAAGTTACAGAGATAGACTAATGCTTTGTGGCTGTGAAGGATATGCAGGGAGCCCATTTTCAGCTTCCCAGAGCCTCATTCTCATTCCAGGTGAACTGAAAGATAGTCTTAAGATTAGTATAAAACAGGTGTTCTCAAGTATATCCACCTCTCAACTGGAATCTGGGGATCCAATTATCACAAAAATAGACTTGAATTACATTTCATTAAGCTGTTTGGATCAACATTCAGTCAAACTCTGAGTGAAAGATATTATAAAACAACAGGGGACATTTCCTTTTTCAGTTTATTTTTTGCAGTGCTGGAGATGAAACCCAGGGCCTTGTGCAGGTAAGGCACACACTCTACCTTTGAGTTACATCCCAGCTCAACAAGATTTTTAAAATTCATTGAGGAATTTCATACATTTATATAATATATATATAATATATTTTGATCATATCCATTTCTCATTACTCACCCCCTACTCCTCCTAGACACATGTTGGGGAAGTTCATCTTTAGTTATGTATAAAATAACTGTTTTATGCACTGTTGGGTGAGGGTTTGCCTAGGTCTTGGTGTTTCATATTGTTTGCAGGTGTTGGATTTCTGTGGGGGATGTTTGATTGATTTTGATCTGCATGTGCTATCAGTAGAACACTCGAGGAGTTCTGTATCAATAAAAACACCTGAGCTCAGACACTCAGGGTTCCACTGTCAAGTATGGCAAGTATGGTGGTTCCCTCTGCTGAGGTCTGGCAGGGCTTGCACACATGAATATGCCTCCTTGTCCTGTTTGAGAGCTACCATAACAGTATACAACAACAGATACCTCCCCACAAACATCCTTCTCCACTTCATGTCTTCTTTTTTTTTTTAATAAACCACTGAGTCCAGTTAGTGATACTCATGTACACTGGAACATAGGGAACTTACCAGTGGACCCACTCCTGAAGAAAACTCTGTTCCCTTCCCCAAGCTGTTATCAACTTCCAATACTTCCTCTGCTAGTGGAGGGGAAAGCAGACTTTTTTGTTTGTTTGTTTGTTTGTTTGGCTCTTACTATATAGTCCTGGGTGCCCTGGATCTCCCTACATAGACCAGACTGGCTATGGACTCAGAAACCAGCATGCTTTAGCCCCTAGAATACTGGGATTAAAGATGTGCTCACTGGGCTCAATAGAGCTTTGCTGTTGTTTGCTTTTTCGTTCCTTTCTCTTAAGAAAAGATTTTGCTTTTGTTCCAGGAGACAGGCTAATGTGTAACATGTCCCTAACATACAAAGAAAATTGTGATGTCCTTAGAAAGAACAATGTGGCTGGGTGGTGGTGGTGCATGCCTTTAATCCTAGCACTTAGAAGGCAGAGGTAGGTGGATCCCTGTGAGTTCAATGCCATCCTGGTCTACAGAGTGAGTTACAGGACACTCAGAGTTACAACAGGGAAACCCTATCTGGAAAAAAAAAAATAGAAAAAGAGAGCAATGTTTGTATATATCATGCTCTCTTCACCCAGCCCAACCTCTTCCACCTCTATTTGTAGCAGGCTTGATGTCGGCTGCTGAGGACACAGACAAGCAGACCTAGACTGTGCTCTGCCTCCATTCCAGCTGGCAACCTTAATGTCAAGAGAAAAACTGAGCAACAGAGACTTTGGCAAATTATGAATGACCAAATGGTAAAGGACCTGAACTGTTCTGCAAGTGGGGTTTCCTGGAATTCAAACAAATGCAACTCACAACAGTATAAGTAAGCTCTAAAATTAACTTTGAACCCAACCATATGGTCATAAAGACTCACAGTAAGTATGTAATAGATGTGACGTGAACAAATAGATGAACCTTCCAACTTACAAATTTCATCTGGGTTATAAACAAGCCTCTGCATCGATTATAGAAAGAGGTTTTATGAATATAAAATATTCTTAAACACCTAAAATCCTGCTGCACTTTGAATGGAGATGCTATATAAAAATAAGCAACATAAAGAGGATTTTGAAAATTACTTTTGGGACCGAGATGGTTCAGAGGTTAAGAGTGCATATTGCACTTGCAAAGAATCTAGATTCAATTCCCAGCACTCACACGGTGACTCACAATTATCCAGTTGGATCCTGATCTCTGTGGGCTCCTATATGTAAGTGGTGCACATGAATACATTCAAGCATATACACATAAAATTAAACAACATTTTAGATGAATTTATTTTACATGTATGAGCATTGTGTATACAAATGTCTATGCATAGAAGTTATTTGATGATAGAGTTTCAGCATCTTGGTATCAGAGGGGTTTTTTGGGTTGGGCTTTTTTGGGGGGTGGGGGGTGCAGTATTGTTTGGTTGGTTGGTTTGCTGGTAGGTTTTTATCCTATGGACTATTGCCCATTGCAATTATATAACTATATCCATTTATCAGGCTTCCGAAGCAGGGTTGGCTTTCTATATGAGTCCCGGACTTCAGAAGTAAAAAGGGAATAAAAATAGAGAGATTTGTGACTCAATAACTAATAGAAAATTTGGGACCACTTAATGTTCACAGTTTTGTTATTGACATGCAATGACAAATTAAGTAAGACAACTAATTAGGAACAACCTGGGTTATAGACAGCCAAAAAAAGGCAAAGCAGGTGCCAGTAAATGGTGACCTTTGTACAATAAAGCAACAATAAACTGGATATTTATTCTAAAATCCTAAGCGCAAGCTCCCTTTTGAAAATGGCCCTTACAGTCATTAGGTCTGTGGAATAGAAGCAAAGGAACCTGCAGGTTCCCACCCTGCCCACATTAGGTGCACTACACAGATCTGAGACGGATGTGAACAGGCAGAAACGTAAATGCTCAATTATTAGCAGCGTAAGAAAGCCAGTAGGAGGCTAGAGAGTTGACTATAACTCAGAGAAAGGGAGTGCGCACCACTCAAATGCTGAAGAAAGGCTCCAGCTTCCACGCGGCTGAGCTGGAAGTCACTGAGGTGGGTCTAGGCACTTTTACTTCTTCCTACCCAGGTGATGGTTTGCAGATTCCCACAAAAGTCAGAGCTCTAAAGGTTAGAACCCATAACACACAATTTCTATGCATGGATCCACACATTCGCACATGGAAAACTTCTGGGAGACAGACCCCGACCTGCTTGGTTGTCTAAGAACTACTCAGGAAATCAGCTCCATGGATTGTGTGCCTGGAAGAGGCTTAGAGGCCCCAATCCGTATCCTGATGGCTTTGAGAAACATCCGTGACCAAACGCAGAAAGAAGCAAAATTGAAGCTCACAAATAGCTGTCCCGGGCTTCTCCATGGACTGAGCTTCTGCTGGGCTCCGAGGGGAAGGAGAAATGGCTGTTCAGAGCTAAGTGCCTTGTTCTTGCTGTGTGAACATGGCTGTTACCCACTCCTTTTGCACGTTTTGCCTCCATTTTATTTTTAATCCACTGCCCGCTGTCATTACGCTGTCTTTTTGCTACTTCAATGGCCTTGGACTTTGCTTGCCTCAAAAACTTGAAAAGGGAACTGAATTCATTAGCGGGGGTGGGGGGGGGGAGCCCCAAACAAAACAAAACCTCTAATCGTTTCTTTGTCACATATCATGGAGTAGGGAAAGATGCTTTGAGATTTATTTTATACTTAGCGTCTGAAATTAATCTGTACAAATCTTCATTAACTTTTCTGAGAGCAAGCTGTAAACGCACCGTTGTTAACTGAAGCCTTCATTGCTGGAGTCAATGCTGCTACATGAACAGCAGGGGGCAATAGCACACCAAGAATGCAGAAACTGACCCCAGGCTGTGAGAAACCCTGTTGAAGGTTTGCGCTGGTCTGTGTAAGAGCGATGATCTCAGCTCAGATGAAGTCTTGTTTTGTGTCCTATTTTACAATGCACCGTTCAGTTTTCTATATGAATTGTGACTTAGGCAGATTTCACTGTGACAACTGGGCTTAAGAAAGTGAAAGGTAAAAAAGGAAAATGGAAAGGGGAAAAAAAGTTAAACTGTTTCCAAAAAAAAAAAAATAAGTAGAGAAGGCAGAAGTAATTTCCCATAGAGATATAAAGTTTGTCCCTTCTCTGTTACCATCCTTAATCCTGCCTTTCTGTTTACAGATCTGACTCATCTCTATTTTTCCTCCCACATAGCCTCATTTCATGCTACATTCTTTGCCATACAGTTTTCTGTTTTGTTTTGTTTTAGATTTATGTTTTTAAAAGATAAAGCTGATTTAAACCTAATAGTAGGCTTTCCAGAGAACTCAGAAGATCCTGTCCATTTCCGAGCATGGATGTTTTTTGAGGGTGGATGTTTTTGAGCCTTTTGAACATTTGCTAGTCAAGGTTCTTTTCGCTGGTGTGTATGTTGCAAGAGAAAATTGTCCCCTGTAGCCACAAAGCTTCAGATAAACAGCCCAAAGCTACCACTAAGATTTATATCTGATATGCTGGAGGTAGAATACAAAGTTCACGCTGAACCATCAGAGACTTAGAGACCATTCTATTCAAGAATCATTGCAATGGAATGGGCTTGGAAGGTTAAAAGGTGTTTAGGGATCCAAGCGTGGGCACGCCAGTGCTCCAGGGCCTCTGCCCACGCTGTTCTCTGTCAGGAACATTCTCATCTCATTTATCCAAAAGACTCATTTCTTTACCCATCTCAAGTGTTTGTGCAAAGTTCACATTCTAGGTGACTTTCCCAACCACTTACGTAAAAGGGAAGATCCACTCCTTCCTGGGCCTTACCTATTTTATCCTTAACCCCTTTTCTCATCAACATTAATCACCATCAAATCCTGTTACACATGGATCATATATTAGACATTGAGACAGAATGCACCAGTCAGTTAAGGCCTTCACTCTCTATATAAAGGGCTTCTACTCAACATGGATTGATCCTAATAAAACCCCATCTCTGCCACACATAAAAGACAAGAGAAAAACTAAAAACAATTCAGGAATAATGAGGATTTCAGAAAACAGAAAGGATGGGTGAAATAGCAGGCAAAAGTATAGAAAGAAGATGCTTAAAAAAAGAACTGAGTTTTTTTTTTTTTTAATCAAAAAGTGAGGAATTCAGGGCCAAAACCATCTAAACAAAACACATCTTATTTCCCCACAATATGTATTTTGAGGTAAAATATTTATGAAAACTTATATAACCAGTAACCCAGCAACTATGTTCATATAGAAGGAATTGTAATTAGTTTAAAGAAAAATTGAAATGCATAAAAAGTGAATAGCACAGTCTCTGAATCCAGCCCAAATTTAAAATATATGTATTCATTAAAATTGCCTAGAATTTACATTCATAGGCAAAATAGGTCTACTTTGATAAAGTACATGAAGAAAACAACACAAATAATATTCTCTATTAATAGTATGTTAAACCAGAAATCAGTGTCGAGGTGTAATAAAAACCTCTGATCTTGAGACGTTCAATTTTTCTACTAAATGAAGCTTAGACAAAAGGAAATATCAGTTGACATTGAGAATTTCTAGGAAAAATAAAAATACAACAATAGAGGTTTTAAGATCCAGGTGAAGAATGTTCAGAATAAAAATGAGAGATGTAGACATTTATATCAATAAAAACAAGGAATTGAAATAAATAAGTTAGATATTCCACTCAAAAGAACACATTTAAAAAGATGATACTGGGATTTTTCCCCCATAGCTTGTATTTAATTTTATTTTACCTAAACAATGGGAAATAAGTCTTGATAGATTAACTATGTTTAGCATATTTAACTATAATACTGTAGGGAAAGGTAAATAAGCATGAAACTAAGGAATTTATCGTTTTCAGCATGAGAGAAGAGGTGCAACATGATATCAAGTAAGTAATTACCCTGTAATCTTTCATTAGAAGTTGCATATTACCACAAACCTGTTTTTATTTTTCTCTCTAAAAAAATAAATATTTTCTAAACTTTTTTGGAAGAGTACAAAGCCATGGACATCCTGGAGAGCCCAAACTGCAGTCTCCAAATGCCATTTTCATTGGAAGCTCTAAGAAGTCCCCTGAAAAGTGGTTGGTTTTAGGTCTGGAGCACTATAGAACAGAACTTCACTGGAATGAGACTAGAACTCTGACACAGCAGCCAGCAAGGACACACTATCAAGGCACTTAAAGATGTGTCAGGTAAGTAGAAGTGCCAAGGACAGGCCATTGGAGCCTCCATGATTAATGATTGTGATTTCATAAAAGAAGAGAGATGCTTTCAATGCAAATCTCCTGAATCAATAACAAAGTAACTATGATAGCAAGATAAAATTACATACACAAGTCATTATGTTCATCGTTTGGGGCAACAAGCAATTACAGGGAAGTAGAGGAGGGATGATCCTATTTTACAGTACAAACATAAAAGGAACAATCCTAGGAATAAATTTATCAAGACAATTGAGCATCCTATATGGGAAACACTAGAAAGTCTTGCTGAATGTCACAAAACTGGGCTGTACACAAAAGGAAAAACAAACCCTGTTCTCCAATAGAAAAACACACCAAATTACTGTCAATTTCTTTTAAAGTACTTTAATGGAGCTATATTCTATAGTTTATGAGGGGGAAAAAAACAGGAATATAAAAGGGAAGCAGCAATGAGGTGTGCCTAACCCTTTCAGATATTGTAATAGCTTTTACAGACTATGATGAAAACGGGACAAATTTAGAATATGACAGTATCTAATCAATGTGGGAAAGGAAAAAAAATAATAGACCCAAGGGGGAAAAATTACGTAGGTAGCATCCCACATCCCTGGAAGTAATGAGGAAAGGGGATTTTATAAAATTAACCATTGTTAGTATAGGTAGTCAGTCATTTGAAAACAGAAATATTGGATATTTTATCATCTGTGTAACATTTCCACCACTCTTATCAGTGTGCAGAAACCACCAAATGTAGATAGGGAAGATATTCTGGAAGAGCACCCATCCTTGCCAATGTCAGAAAAACAGCAAATAAGAGACAGATGTAGAACTGCCTTAAATCGAAGGAAGCCAAAGATAATTGATACCTAACTGCGGTATGTGAGTGACTTAATCCTAGATTTAAATTGTACCAACAAGCAATAGAGTAAAAAAGCATATTTTTGGAACAATTGAGGAAATTAAAGCATATTAACTCTATCAGAGTGAAGTTACTAACCTTGTTGTATTTCCTGATGCCTGTATTTTGAGTCTGTGGCACCGTAGTCAGTAAGGGCAATTTTGCTAGATTCCCAAGTACACGCACATACTTAGCACTTAGCAGAATTCAGGGACATTTTTGTTTGTCGGAACGGGGCGAGGAGGAGTGGGTTGAAGCCGGCTTCTAGTGATTAGAAATCAGGAATGCTGAAAATATTAACTCACTACAGCTTATCGATGACACACCAGGAGATCATCCAGCCCAAATCACTACTACCGAGGGTGGCTGAGAAACCCTGGTGGAGACAAATCGCTTTTTGTGAGAAACTAGGTTGAAGCAGAGAACCTTGCTATTTGCATGAGTCCAAAATGGGCGATGTTTTCTGAGTGTGCTTACAACTAATTCAAAATCCAGTATGTGTCCTTCCGCCCTTAAGTACCAGGAGAGACTAGTTCTCACCCGCAGCTCTCACCGAGCCACCCAGGCTAAGCGGTGGGCGGGGCCTGCGCGGTGGACGGAGGGCTGGAACGGCAGCGCGCATGCGCAGAACGGCCAGCCGCACCCACGCCGCGTTTCTATCAAAGTTGCCGAGCTCCGGGCAGACCCGTCAGAACGGTGAAGATCCCGGCAAGTGAAGAAAGGGAAGAACACTCCACAGGAGCTGCCTGGAGCGGCCACGAGCATCGCTGGAGTTGGAAGCGGCTCCCGTTGCTCTACGCTGGCTGAAGTGATGCGAGCATCCTCCTCCTGTCCCACCCGGGCTGCGTCCTTACCCCTGTGGACTCCGCCCCCGGGTTCGAGCATCCTGAGCGCCTTGGGCATCTTGCACCACGGGAGGCATCCGGCCACACCCCGCTCCTCGAGGAGTCTCATCCGACGCCTGCCCAGGTAAAAACTTTACATGCCTTAAGATTCGTCTGGAGAGTCGCCAATTAGTTACCAGTTCTGTGGGTCCCAACCCACCCCACCTGAAGAGCCAAATCTGTCGCTACTCGTTTTCCACAATCTTGTAAAGGAGGAGGAAACACCCACTCACGCCCGCGGGCCTTACAGGGTCGCAGAGGAAGGACAGCCGAAATCTTCACTCTGTGCGAACCTCGCTGAGCCCTGCTCCTGCAAACACCTCTTCCCTGGTGTTTGCAGAAAGGACCAGGTTCTGTAAGGATGCTAAGACTTAGTTTGCCCAGGCTCTGCTCACCGATCCGGGAATCCCACACATCTGTTTGCTCCTCCTCCCAGGGCCGGTATCCTGTTGAGTTCAGACAAGTCCAGACCTCCAGCAACCCCTCAGAACAGTAGCCACCTGGACCAGCCTTTTATTCTGAAATAGCATTCGCTTCCCGTGGGGAGCAAAAGTCCTATATCTTAGATAAATTAGCGTGGTGTAAAATTAATACAAGATAAACTCTTGTATTTGATAATTTCTCCTTTGTTATGATAAGTACAGGGTGATCATTTGAAAATGCTAAAATGTGCATAGAAGATGATGGAATTCTACCCAACCCCAACATACTTAAAACAACTTGAAAGCATGAATGTGTCGTTTTAGTCCTTTCTTTCAGCGCTTACTTGGTAAGACCACTTAGGTTTTTAAAGCTGTTTAACATTTGTTGCAATGCAGCACAGAAGATACCACACCAATTACAAACACCATTCAGTAAACTTGCAGACCTAAACATACTCTAGCAATCACAAGATAGATCGTGTAAACTATTGCAGTCTTTCACCCAGATAGCACATTCTCCCTACACATAAACATGGCCTTAGCCTTGAGTGCTCTAGACATTCTTCTTTCTGTCCTAACAGTCAGTCATCAAATAGTCTGTAATTTCCCGGTACTTTCCTCCCATTCTATATTCGATTTCATGCATGTTGTTTCATGTAATGAGTCTTTTTAAAATATTATTTTACTCTTATGTTGTGTGGCCTCCAGTTTTTTGACTATACACAAAATATTTTATTACTAAAGGTAATAATTCATCCATTTAAAGTGTGGGATTTATTTTTACTATATTCACTACTATCAAATGTTAAATCATTTTCATCACCTGAAAAGCGACTCCATGTCCTTAATACCCTTAAAAGGTGTCCTCTTTGGCCCCAAACAACCAATAATCTTGCCTACACGCTTGTCTATTGTGATCATTTTCTATGAGTTGAATCAGGTAGTAAGGAAGTATTTTACGTGGCTGGTCTGCCATAGTGATACTGTACATTTATTTTCAAGTTTAGTGTTCTTACAAATAATACTCATGTGAATAAATATTAGTCTTATCTGTCTTCTCGTAGACACATCTCTCTTGACATGTATGCCTGCATGCTGAATAGCTCAGACAGGGCAAATGCTCTGGCTCAGTTATAGTTACAGTACCAACTTTTCAGATTTACAGTCCTACTAGCTTTCTGTGATAAGACTTTTCAGTACTCCGTACCTTTGCCAACATTTGGTGGTTCTATGGTGTTAATTTACAAATCTCTGCTCACTGATGACAGAACGTGTCCTTCACACAATTATTAGCCACGTGTATATCCTTTTCGCTAAGGGGCTGCTTAGCCATTTCTGTTGATTTTTTTTTTTTGTCATTTACACTTGACTTCATTCACACTTATAAATTCTAGCTTTGTTCTGCAACCAAATAGAATTTTCTCTTCTACAGTTTGCATTTAAACTCTCTCATTGTTAGGTTTTTATAAATGTATGTAGTTTTTTTTCCCCCAAAATTAGTACCTTGGCTAACCTATAAATAATCATTTCTTGTGACCACAAAGTCACAAGGACATTTACCTATATTACCATCTTATGTGTGACTGTTTGATCTACTACCAAAAATTAATTTGGAGCTTTGTGTGAGATTATTTTTAACTTAATTATCCAATTAACCTAAATCTTCCTTAAAATGATAAAAAAAAAAAAACTCCTTCTCTCACAATTCTACACTATCACCTTTACCACAAATCAAAAGACATAGACTTACAGAGGCTGGGGTTAGTTGAAAAGGACTGTAGAATAGTATATTAAAGGCTTTTAGTAGGTTGATTTCATAGGTAAAGACATAGGGAATTTCAAGGGAATTACAAATAATATAAAAAAGAATGAAATGGGAGCCCTAGAACTGGGAAAGTAACTGGAATCATTGGAAATTATTGCAGTTGATGCACAGGACATACTTCACTGAACTTGAACAGTCAATAGAATGCGTCTAACTTTAGACTATACTGAAGAAAAAGTTGCTGCTGCTCTTGCCGTTGCTCTTGCTGTTGCTGTTGCTGTACGATAGCCAGAATTTTGGTGACTTATAAAATAGTATTAGTCAACCTAGCACATGAAATTCCCAGAGGGGAAGGAGAAGGAATAAAGAACAGAAAGCCATTTAAGAAGATAATAGCCAATTTCTACATTTTACTAAACACATTTTACCCAGAATGTTTACCTGTTTACAACAGAGAATTGATCCAGTTACCAAGTTCCCCGTTAATAGAATTAACTGTTCTCACAGCTAACTTAAAAGTTTTATATCTATTTAAATGAGCAAGAGGACATTTTAAAGTAACACAGAAAGTGGAAAATTACTTTGTTGTGTATAATTGCCCTGTGTGTGGCTGTACTTGAGTGTCCACTCTGCCTACTCACAAGGCAGGCCCACACTGTCACACCTATCTGAACAGTGTTCAGGACTACAGAACATCTCCTCTGTGCACGTTATGGCCCTGCATAGATTGAGAACCTCTCTCTCACACAGTCTGCCTCCGCCTACTATTCATGTGCCTTCTACACTCATCTTTTAATGCTTAAGTCTCAAACAAAACTGGCATCCCTCCAGCCTGGGGCTCTGGGGATTGTGTCTCCCTTTCCTGACTGTTCCTCCCCCAGATAGCCTCTGGCTGACTTTTTGTCTTCCTCGGGTCTTTGTTAAAATATGATTTTCTCTGAGAGGCCTATGATTAAAAGAAACAAAAGCAAATCTTGCATAGTCTTTATGTACATTAGATGGCTGGGCCTGCCACAGCTAATACACAGACTAAATGGCCTGTTAGAAACTTCTTAGCTGTGAAGGCTGAAAGTTCAAGGTCAAGGTGTTATAGGTAAGTTTGGTTTCTCCTGAGATTTCTTTTTCCCTGTGTGTTTGAGAAACTTCATGATCTGATTCTCTACTTCCTCTTGGTAAGGATATAAGTTAGTTTAGGGTCTACCCTCAGGTCCTCATTTTAGCCATTTCCTTAAGTATCACCTCCAGGGTCTGGAGAGATGATGGCTCATGAGTTAGGAGCACTTGCAGCTCTTACAGAGGACCAGAGTTTGCTTCTCAGCATCCACACCAGGAAGCTCACAACTTCTGCGACTCTAGCCTCTGGGGCTCTAGCGCTCTTCTGCTCTCTGTGGGCACCTCCATACACCAACCCACAGAAACGTGGACATAGTTAAAAATAGAAGTAAATCTCCAGATACAAAAGTTATGGGGCCCTGGTTGTAAGGACTTCAACATAAGAATTTTGTAGAGGGAACATAATTTTGTCCATACTGCTACCCATATTTTATTTTTGTCTGTAGTTCTTATTTTAGATAGGATATGTTTTAGTTGCTTAATTTATTTTTCCCATCTTCTGTCCCACTAGAATTTTTATAAGAGAAAAATTTTAATCAGTGTTGTTCTCTGTTATGTCTTTAGAACCTCAAACGAGTTTAAACAACAAGAACAAAAAGAATTGTTAACACCTTTACTGAGAGCTAGCATACAGGCAGTCTTAACTTATTTCTAGTACTTTAGTGTTGTCTCTCTGGGTGTTCTGTAATTTTTTTCACAAACAAAGAAAACCCTGTACGTATTCCAGTAAAGCACGAATTTTTAAATTTATGATTGATTTTCTTAAAAAGAAAAAAAAAATTGTAGCAGTGAAAGATGGAGCTTTTTATGAAGGAATCTTAAGAACGTGGTATGCTTGTTACCAGAGCAACCAAGAGCTATTCCTGATTAATTAGAATGAAGACTCATCGAAGTTACACTGGAAAATCCATCCAAATTGCCAAGGACCTCCTTACTCAAAGTGCTCAGAGCCATCATCCCAAAGAAGATGACCTATTCAGTTGAAAGCTAACTCTGTACCACCTTTTGTTTTTCTTTAGGTGGTCAGACACAGAATGGACTGTGAGCTTTCAAAAAGGAGAAAGGTGGAAGCCATCAGCTGTGCTGCCAGCTGAATGAGTGTTGCTTGGTAGCTTGCACAAAGTCAAGTCCCATGTTATGTACCATCTCAACAGCCTGCTTACCTACTGCTTTAATCTAGGTTACTCTTGAAAGTAGCACCTGAAACAGAAGGTACATACATTCACCTTGGGAATGTGATCCGGGGAGCAGGAGAGAAAGACAGAGGGGTTGGATCTGGAGACGTGGGAAAGAAAATACAAGGAAATCAGGGCAGCATTGCCCTGCTCACTGTTGTTAATGATGTGTGAGGCAAAAGCATCTCTAGATTATCAGTGAGTTTTGCCTCACAGATAGCTGTCTGACAGATGAAAGAAGCATTTATTTGTCAGTAGCCATCTCTGTGTTGACTGCTCCCTTGGGGTGCCAACTCTGCCACCCTTCTAGGTTCCAAAGGAGCCTGTTTGGTACCATATCATCAGAGAAACCTCGAGTTAGGAGGCTGGATGCTTGGTACAGTGCTTAAAGCACGGTTAACAAAGGGCAGCGTCCAACCTTCCAGAACTGTGACCCGAATCCAAAGTTGAAGAGACGTGAGCGATGTGTAAGAGGCCTGTCGTAGCCTGCATAAGACGTGTGTAGGCCTGAATAAATCCATTCCCCTTCTTTCTGTAATCATTTGTAAGTAGACAGGGTTGGCAGGAGGGCTACCTAGGAAGATTAAATAGTTTAGAAGGTGTAGATTTATAACAGTTTTAATCTCGAGTAATGTTTGTTTAGAAGAGAAGATAACAATGGAATTTGGAAAATTAAGAACTGATTCTACTTGAAATGTTAGTTATCATCATGCAGTTTCATGGATTTCATAATCATGGATTGTTTTGCGGAGGAAGGCTGAAAGAAACTATTTTTTCATGTCTCTGAGAGCCCTATAATTCATTGTCACAGACTTTTCTTAAGGTACTGTCTTCTATTCTCGTGATGCACTAGTGACAGAAAACTATAAGTAATGGAGAGAAACTGGTAGAAACACAAGAGGAAAAGCATTGGGATAATTCCCATCGTATAAAGTGCTGGCATTCACATTTGTTGGAATTGGGGTTGGGGGGGGTTGGGTATGTGATTTGACTATTCCTACCAAAGAAATAGTGATGCCATTAACATTACTGACCTGCAACTGATGTTACTAAGAAAGCTCGTGAGTCAGTCAACTCAGTACGTGCTGGAGTCTACTGAGTACAAAGTATTGTCATGTGCCTGTGAGTGAGTCATTGTGCAAAGCAATACATACAGACGCTTAAGAGTGTGTGTCTTTGTAAGGTGTACTCCAGGATATTTACACACTTAGGTCATAAACTGGATCACAAACGAAGTCTCAGCACATTTCAAAAGACTGAAAGCGTATTTTCTATGAGTAAAACTGAAACTCAAGTATATAAAGATACCAAAGGATTCTAAATGATTTCAATTTAAGAAATAAACACCCCAATGACTAATGAGTCAGTAAATTGCATTAGAAATTGGAATATATTTTGAAATGAATCCTCATTGAAAATGACTATGAGATGGTATGACATTAAATGCTTATGGAACCTGGATGTAGTGGTGCGTGTTTGTAATCCCAGTACTTGGGAAGTGGAGGCAAGCTCATGGTCATCTTTGGGTGTGGTACATAGAGAAATAGAGAATTCCAGAGAGACTGGCCTGGCCTCAAAAAAAAGAAAAAAGAAAAGAAAAAAAAAAAAAAGTTTGATGGAAATACATAGCTCTAAATATATACATGCAGAAATATTGTGAAAAGATCATTAATGTTTTAAAGAGCCAGGGGATGGGCTTGGGATACAGTTCCCACAGAGACCAAAAGAGGTATTGGATCCCCTAGAACTGGAGTTAACATACGGCTTTGAACTACCCTGTGGGTGCTGTGAGCCAAACCCCGCATCCTCTGTAAACATAGCAAGAACCCTAACCTCTGAGCCGTCTCTTCAGCCTGTGACTTTCCTGTAGGCTAGCTTTCTGGGTGTCTGAGCAGAATAATTTGCTGAGTTGGGAAAAAAACAAGACTGGAGTTGGAATGAGTGGCTTGACTTTTCAAGACAAAAGTACCAACGAGGAGGGAAGATATACAAACAGAAACTTCCAGAAATCTACCGAGATCACTGTGTACCTTTTGTTTAACACTCAGCTTCCCAGTTCTCAAAGCTGGCATGCGATCGGGGCCATTTCACTTCCAACCAGCCACAGTTGACAATCCTCATTGAAAATAGGATCCCTGAAAGGTTATGCATAACATCAGTGGCACTCAACTGGCCAGATCAAAACTACCCCACCCAAAAAGGAACTTTAAACCAAGCTTGAATAGTATCCTACTAACCCAATATAAATGCCTTGCAGAACAAAGTACAAGTTTGTTAGTTCCAGCCCTCCCAACAGGCACTTACAAAAAGTTGGTTATATTTATAAGTCTCTTTTGGGGAAAAGCCTGTGAGAGTTGAAAAGCAGAGGAAGCCAGAGAATGTAGAGACTTTAAATCATATAACCTACTGAGTCTTATGCAAGTATGACTGGGTATACATGCCAACTGGACTAGGCCTGGTTAAGCATCATTTCTGGGTGTGACCATGGGGTGTTCTGGAAGAGATTAACATTTGAGCTGACAAACTGAGTAAAAAGAATCGTGGTCCCCAGTATGGCTGTGTATCTAATCTATAGAGGACTTGAATAAAGCCGAGACAGAGATGGAAGGATGTGTTCTTTCACTACCTGACTACTGAAGTGAGACACCCATCTTCTGACATAAGGCTGGGTCTGCACCACCAGTGCTCCTGGGTCTTCGCCTCTATAGTGGTATAAGTCCATTCTTTTAACAAATACCTAAGTGGATAAATGGATGGATCCTATTGGTTCTGTTTCTACAGGAAACACTAATAGAGAAAGATGGAAAATATCAAGATGACTGTGCTACAGCACAATTCCAGTCAAGTTTAAGGTTGGGTGATAAGCCAGTTTCCCAGTGGAATCATCTTCTACTTCTCCAGAACAAGCTTATGTTAATATACCTGCTTTACTCAGTTACTGTTCCCATGGAATGAGCCTGTGGGAAATGTAGCCTTGGCAGGAAAATAACAATGGCTTCAGAGCAGCCCTGAGAGTCACTTAAAACTCTGCTCAAGCAAAAGGTCCAAGGGGTGCAGTTTCAACCCCAATTCAATCTACCTTTGTTCTGCACATCCACTACTTTGTGATGACTTGGTCTGACTGCCAGAAAGATGGCTAGGTGCCAAAATCAACTTGGAGCTTAGGCTAAACTAATTACAGAGGTAGATAGATAGTCTCCTTTCCCATAAATAGTCACTCTAATAAAGGCCAGAAGTCCATTTGGGGAAGAACTTAAGGGTCATCACAATACACACATGTCATTATATAACAGGGTCTTCATTTGTTAAGGCTGGGCCACTTTTCCCATCTCTGTAGTTCTTACAATTTTCTTCACGTCTGGAAACTGGAGCAAGAGATTGCAAAGATTCATCGGGGACAGTACCGTTAACAACATGCTTTTCCATTCTTGCCTTAATTAGTTATAGATGTTGAGCGACCTCATTGCTCCTTTTTCATCTGTTTTGCCTGTAGGGGTGTTACCTTCAATTAATCATCTCCCTAACACCCTGTGAGTCAAGCCCACTTAACTACCCCTCCAATTTCACCAGTTGTTACAGTAATTATGGCCTCTTGGCTTTTGGTAGCTAAGCACCAGTCCTGCAGGGCCCTTTATTACTTCAGGGTCCATTACCCTGAGTGATATTAACAAGCCCAGCTCTGTGACCGCCTCATCTTCAGCCCCATCTAGATATAAGTACCACCACTTATCGCAGTGATACTGGTGCCCTCTCATAGGAGCGTTCTTGGTGGCCTTGGTGAATTATGTGTCCTCTGGTCCTTGCCTTGGAACAAGCCACATGGGTTTTCTACCCTCACATTACATCCGTCCAAGCATGACCAGTTCCCTCAGTCTGTTGTTGCTTCTCTCTTTACCAGAGCAATGTGGACATCACTGATTTGCTCAGAGATGGCCCTTTCTCTTTTCAGGCTTTTAAGAGCTGCTCTATTAGGGAATTTGTTTCATTTCTTATTGTTCCTCCTTAAGTAATATCTTAATCCATTTGCGCTTCTATAACAAAATATCTGAGACTGACTAATTCACGAAGAACATAAATTTATTTCTCACCGATCTTGTGGGTGGGTATACAAAATTTAAAATATCAAAAAGTTTAATGTCTAGTGAGGGTCCAGGATGTGCTTCTAGCTTACTTCCCTCCAGCGGGAACATACACTATTTCCCCATGATAGAATGGCTAAGAGAAATTGGATAGCTCCTCTGTAGCCCTTCTTAGAGGTCATGAGTCCCATTCCTTGTATTACTTAACCTCTAAATGGTACTATCTCGTTATATGTCCCATTGGCAGTTAAGTTTTATTACACGTTTGTGGAAGCTGTCAGACTTCACCAGATGCTAACAATTTTTACCAATGAAGTACTCTTAAATAAACAAATTGTTATATTTCTACCCTTATATTCTAGCTCCTCATAGTAGCTTTGATAGAATACACTCCCAGGAATATTCCTCTGACCCTTGCAGAAAATGTTTCCTAAAACTACTTCAGTATATAGTAGTATCCTTCCTTGTCAGAAACAGTATTTCTCCATTGGCTGTGATCAGAATTTAATTAGTTATCTTCATAGCAGTCAGGAAAGAACACAGACACCTCATGAGTGCAATCCTACTTTTCGAGAACGGGCCTTTGAGATATCTTCTATGGCTGTGGATATCCATAGCTTTCTACAAGGTGCTACTTGGGCCAATGTGATTTCTTTGCTAAACTCTTCTAAATATTTAACAGGAAAGTAGTACCAATCTTACAAGATTTTTCATTTGAATAGGAAAAGATCAATGCTTTCAACTTGTTACCGGAAATGAATACTTCCCGCTCATTGTAGATGATAGAAAGAACTCTGACAAAACCTGACAACATTTCATCAAGAAGGGAAAGTATAGGACCAACCTCAAAGATTCCTGAATCGACCTGAAAAACTCACAAAGAAACAATATTTTAATAATTAGGAAATTTGTTAATCTATTAATTTTAAATTTTAGTCAATTGTGCACAAGCAAAGCAGAAGCCTTAAGCAGTTTCTGGATTCCAAGGCCCTTCCCTCCTATGTTGGGTAAGCCATTTGACTAAGCTGAAAAGATATGAATCTCATCACCTTTCATGACATCCAGACTGTTAGACTGCATATCTCCACACACTTGGATAATTGTAACACCCATAAAACTTCTTTATGGGCACCATCCTGTATCATTTCATAATTTCAGAGTTGACAATTACCCTCAAATTGATAGCCCGTGGAATCACATCATAAACTTCACCTCTTAGGAATTCACATTATTTACATGAAGACTGCTGCCACAATATGCAAACCAGGAGATTCACCCTCGTTCTCCATCTTTCTTTCCTAGAAACAACCACCAAGATGTCTTCAGAGAGAAAATAATGGTAGTTAAATACCTAATTTTCTGTTTGGGAACCAATCAGTCTCACAAATATCAATGCCCAGATACTAAACAAAAATATTATCAAATGGAAGTTACAATATACAGTGAGACCAATACATCTTGAAATGGCTTAACATTTGAAAATTAATTAATGCAATTCATCATATAGCAGAATCAGACAAACTGTATGCTGGTAGCTACAGAGAAAGCAAACAAATCAGCACTCATTAACAATACAAGCTGAAAACTAGGAACAGAAGGGAAATGATAGTTATCTATTAAGAAAAATCTACAGTTAGCATACTTCCTAGTAGTTAAACATGAATCTTTCCAGAATTGTGGATTGTCCTTGTCATGCAGATCAGGCTCACAACATATGATTGTGCGTGTAGAAAACCAGAACTGTTCTACAGACTAGGAGAATGGCTGGACTTCATGTAAAAATATCAAAAAAATTCATATCTTTATATTGCATCAACTGAAGAAATTAAATTATTTAAATGTATTAATAATAACAAGTTCCAAATACCTAAGAATAAATCAGTTGTGAGATTTGCAATTTTTCCACGCTAGAAACTGAAAAACATTACTAAGAAATTAAACATGTAAATGAGCGGGGGTTATATAAACTGTTGAGGCATGGGAGACTTGCTATTATAAAGATCAATATTTTGAATCTACTCAACATTCATTATCTGTATAATCCTCACCAAGCTCCCAAGAGATCCTTTTATTTTGATGAGATTGATAAACTGACTGAAATGTACTTAGGAATTGAGTGGGTTTATGATAGCCAAAATAGTTATGAAGAATATCTTTGGGGCCATCAAGAACCAATGGAGTACTTCAGAGTTTCGTACAATGATGACTGCTAGACTAATGGAATAAGAAATGAAACAATGGATAAATTTTCCTCTGACGACAAATGCTTATTTCTCACCCCAGTACACACCAGCATGTGAGCTTATTGCTATCCATAAGCCTGACTGTATGTTTAGTGTTAAGGAGGAAGGAAACCATAAGAGACCCACCCAAAGAAACATGCTTTTGTTTTTCCAAGGAACAAAATCATGGCATCAAATTTAAGACTGGAGGAATACCTAGCCAGCTCCCTCCATGCTACACCCCATGTCCTCAAAACTCACTCAAAGATGGGGATTCAAAAATTTCCCAGCAGTGAGAAATATTTCCCCAAGAGAAAGCAGTAGAGTTTATTGCTGATGAAGGGGTCTAAAGAATGCCCCCAGAAAGAATATACATGTTCTGAAAACAGAGAGACTATTTGCCCTATGCCTAAGACATGCTGTTGCATAAGATTGGTCTAGATACAGTATCATTGGATTTACAGATGCCTACGTATATGGTGCAGTCATTACGATGTCAGGGTATCAAGAAAAATCTCTTTTTCTTGCAGCTGGGAGCATAGTAAAAATAGTCCTAACAACCCATGGACCTGAAAGATGCAGTGTGAACTCTGAGAGGGCTTTAGATTTCATCACATAGCAATGTGGGAATACATGTCAGTGATGACCAAAAAGGGCAGTATCTATCTTTCCCAAGACCAGTTACAGATAGACATCGCTCAAGAACCCAATGCTATAGTATCAACTAACCCTCTGGAGCTTGGACAAAACCCTGAGTGGAAAGGGAGTGCTATGGACCTAGTATGCCCTCATGAAATTCCTATGTTAGAATCTTACCCCCAAAGGTGATAGTATTAGGAAGCCAGGACTTCAGGAGGTGAACAGAATGTATTCCTTTGTAAAACAACCTCAAAGGAACTCATTTACCCTTCTGCCAAGTGACAACAGACAGCTGCCATGAGCAATTAAGTGTGTTCTCACCATAGACTCTGCCAGCACCTTGATCTTGAATTTTCTAGCCTCCAGAAGTATGAAAGTTTCTGTTATTTATAATCCACCCAATACAAAGTTGGTGTTCTGTTATACTAACTCCAACAAACAGAGAGAAAATATTGCATTAACTTATTTTACAATTCAATGGCCATATCTCAAAAATAAAGGATTTGACGTGTGTGTGTGTGTGTGTGTGTGTGTGTGTGTGTGTGTGTGTGAGTTCATTCATAAGCATACCATAGACAGAATGTAACAATTGTGTTCAATTTCGGAAAAAATAAAGCCAGTTGTCCATACACCTGAGTTTCTGGATATGGGTCTTAATTAAGGACACCAGAGTTCCAGGCAGGACTAATAGCCTACTGTTGAAGGACAAGTGAACCTAGAGCATACCATCTGCATGCAGTTTTTTCTTAACACATCCTGCAAGGCCGTGTACAGTTAGGGTGATGTTTATCAAATTGTATTCTGTGTGCCGCTAGTTCATAGCAAATGAACTGATGCCAGCAGAGAAACAAAGTTGAAAGGTTCCTCTAGCGCCTGACCCTCAAGAGTCACTCTTGAGCGGATACTGAGTACACCTTCCCAAAGGAGCTGATGTGTTCTGGGCAGGAACATTACAGTGTGCGGCCCTGGCCCCGCTTCAGAGTGACTCACTCCCATTTGCTGGATGGCCTGTTAACAAGCAGCCTGCTGCTGTCAGGTCTCTTCTGCCGTCAGGTCTCTCTTCTAGACTTGCCTCAGCAGCACAGAAGCACTTCATCTAATGTCACACTCCTCCACAGGATGACACGCATCAGTGACGGATCATTGCAGGGATGCAAAGTTGTTCCCTGGCTTATCTCCAGAGTTCTCTGTGGTGCTGGCGGAAGCCGTTGTTGAGCCTGTGTAGCAACCCAGCTTGCTTCTCTTCTCTACAAATGCTCATCCAAAGCATACTTCTCAATAAACAATCATGGATTTAGCTGTATTTGAGAGTCTTGAGAGCTGCGTCGAGTCTGAGACCTGCCCTCCCACTTTCAGATTCTGTTTGCCTGGGAAAGAAAACACAGAGGACTCAATAAGCACCTAGTTTAAAAAACACATCTGGTTGCTGCTAAGTACAGATGTGAGAGCTGAGAAACTACACTTGTTTTTGTCAGACAAATACAAATATTTTGTATTCACAGCTGCCTTTGGACATATTTAGTAGGGAAAGTAGTATGACAGCCTTTGAAAATCTGTTTCCAAGAAACAAAAGCCATACAACAGAAATCTCATAAAACTAAAAGAAAACAGCAAAATCGAATCTAGCTTTAAAAAGGAGAGTAGACCACAATAACGTATTGAAATGTTTATATCCAGTAATACGGTGGCTGGCATCATTTCAAGATGTGTCTCTCTTACCAAAAAAGAAAGAAAAATCCTGGATCGAGTATTTCGCACACATTTTTGACATAACCATATTCGTATTTCGATGCTCTCTTGAAACGAGATGATGGTTTGAAAAACTAACACCTAGATAATCAGTGGCAATGAGCCATCAGACTGCATGATCAGCATAGAACAATTTCCAAGGAGGGAGAGAGGCAGCAGCCTCTACAGATTTGGCTTGGGGAAGCGTTTGCTCCAGCTCACTTGAATAAGCTACTGTCTATGGCTCACAAGGGTCCCGTTCTTAATGAGGTGGTGCATAGCAGCAACACACTGTGAGTCCAAGTAGCAGATGGCAACGCTGTGGAGTAGGCTGGCAGGCTGATGTCTAGCCACCAACTGGCAGCAATCATTATTAAACTGATTCATGTGCCCAGGGAAAATCTTCGTAAGAGTCTTAGCAAATGTGAGCAGCAAGAGGCAAATGATCCTATCCACTCCTATCCACTATGGATGCTACCTATATTTTTAAAATGACTATTCTTCAGGGCTTTCTACGTGAAGGATGGCGGGATGTGTGAATTGGAGACCCTATTCCTTCGCTGTCTACTCATGTGCCTTTAAATGTAATGGCTGTCATTTCTGTTTGGTGAGTAGCTTTGACTTGAAGGAAATAGCTTCATAGCTCTCCCCCTGTGGACACATGGCAAATATATTCAGTGACAGGCAAGTGCCTGCAGGCTCTCCAAACAAAGGTTCTGTATAAATGTTATACAAATCGAATATTGAACATGATCTGTCTCAAATTATGAAGTGATGGCCTTAAGTAGCTCATGGTCCATCCAGATGAGACAGGTAACTCATCCCGAATAAAAAGCAGATTAATACAACTAAGAACATTTCAAAACTCTTTTCCTATAAGGAATTTTCCACAAGAACATCTTGGAAGTACTCATCTTGAAAACTATGTCCTTATAAGTCAAAATAATGAGTGAATAGCATGCTTCTATTTTTAATAGATTTGTGTCTGTAACCAGTAAAGCCAATTTATATATTTCTATATAAAGATTCCATTGAAAAACAGTCTTGTTTCATTTACTTACAAAACACATTCACTTAAATATTCAAAAATCCTAGTAGTTTAAGAAGTCTTCATTGAATTATCTTCCTAAGATAACAGACTTTATCGTGCTTACAGTTGCAAGAACAAAACACTACAGACAGACATCAGATGTTCTACATGCTGCCATTACAGACTTCAGTATGTTTTTATAAGGCATTTTCATTCAAAGTTATTTTTAAATCTTCTTTTAAGTATTAAAGGGCTAACAAGATGAATCAGTGGGCAAAGGATCCTGTTACCAAACCTGGTGACCTGAGTCCAATCCATGGTAGCCGAGAACTAACTCCCGTAAGATGTCGTCTGACATCTACTTGGGCACCGTGACATGTAATTCTCTTAAACAAAATAAAAATAAATCATTTTTTAGACTCTTAAGAGTTAAAAATCACATAGAGTCTATTCTCTTTGACTTATCAATCTGATAAACTTGTCAAGGCTGAGATATAATTTACAAGCTCTATAGCATGTGCTCTCCTCACATCCGGTGCCTAACATGAGAATGATTTTCTTTCAAAGAAAACCTAGTCCTCCTGACAATAAACGTCAAAAAAAAAAAAAAAAAAAAAAAAAAAAAACACTCACACAACCATCACTCCTGATCTCTCGCCCTTTCCCCAAACAAGGAATTACATTTCAAAACTGATCACACACTTGAATATTTGAAAACAGAAATGTCACATCAACAAGTGATCTGTACTCTCCCTGAGTCCTGGTTACTTTCAAGAAATAAATTAAACCAGTGTCTAAAGGTAAGATGTTCATGTCCAGCTGTGCCTGAGAAAACAAGTGTGTTAAAAGGAGACTGAAAATGCTGATGGTTTAGTCCTTTAAAATGGCAGGGATCACTTAAAGTACTAAACAACCTATCGTAACATCAATGGCTGCTTTTCAATCATTCCAAAATATTAGCTATTATGTCAATAAGCTACAATGATGAATGTTGGGCTGTAAGTACTGAAAATAACAAGCAATGAGCAGGCTACTCCAAAGCACATGTTTCCATGCATGCTAGTAAGGAGATTTGAAAGTGAATAGGTATATTCCAGTAGTATGGGTGTTAGTCAGCCCCATTATCAAGGGATGCTTATTCTATTATGCCGCCTTGTAGGAAAAATTCATTCTGAATTTTTTTTGTTGTTGTTATAAACAACTGCTTTCTGTCTCTTAACCTTCACAAGAAACGCTCTTTTCAAACGTACCAAGGATGTCCATAGTGCCAAGATCAAAGTCTTATTTGCAGGCCCTCATTTACTCTTACTCCCTGAGGCGTTTGATCAGCTGGTCACCACCACCATCGTGAACACACTTCCTTGTTTGGTTTCTCAGAGAGTGTGCATGCATCTGTCTTCCTCCCCCTGCCTTCTCATAGTCTCCTGTTAGCTCCTCATCACATGCGCTTAGGTAATCTCCTGATACACTTAGGTATTTGACTGACTGAATGTGGATATTTAGCTATGTATACTGTGTGTGTGTGTGTGTGTGTGTCTTACTGAAAATGTCTAGAACATAGTGGACACTCAAATGTTGAATGAATGAATAAATATGAGACTAATAATAAGTAATTGTAGTAATGACATTTAAGTAGTTCCTAACATCCCATTAAGATGGGGTGTAGATATCACCATACTTGTCTCTTTAGAATAGGAAATTGAGATTTAGATAAATCACTTGTTCAATAACATAAAACTACTGATATCATAACCCCCACCTCTATCCTGGCTCCCAATTAATGCTGTACTCTCATAGATGTGATTATAGAACTATGAAATGCTTCTTTTTTGTTTTTTTGCATTTAAAAAGAAAAAGACATAACTCTTCATCTGAAAAGTGGAAATGAAAATGTCAGTCTGCCTTCCACAAGTCATTAATCTAGACTAAAATAATAATGGATAAGAAAAATGTAAATTACTACTAAACTTTGAGCAATTTCCATTCATTCATTATTACTACTGGAAATACTAAAAGAAGAGCGGAAATGGAGGAACAGAAAATCTTACAGAGTATAGGAACAAAATGAGACAGTCGAGAAAGATCTAAAACGTACATCTCTAACTTACCTGCTAACTGGGGAGATGGAAGGAAAGAGGGGCAGCATCTCATCTAACTTCATAATAACAGAACTAAAAGTTCATTAACATTACTTTATTTTCTTTAAAAAAGAAAACCAGAATGACGAAGTCTGGGGATGTTATGAAATATAATTGGTGATTTTACAGTTAATTTGTTTTGTACCTGTGTGGTTTACCTCTCATTGATCCCAGAGACATTACAATTAGCACATCCCAAGGATGATGGAAACAGAGTAGGCAGGGGAAATTGGGTTAATGAGGAAGCGTGAAGCAGGCAATACCAGAGCCTCCTATTCCTCAGAATATACTTGTCTTTATGCAGAAATCAAGCAGCACCCTGAGGAATTATCAAATTCACTTTCAGTGTTAGATTCCGGGTTGTCACACACACTTTCCCTCGTTATAAGTTCAGTTTTTATAGACAGTGTTAATCAGGGTTAACTTTAATTCTGATAAATAAAAGTTCTACTATAGGCACTATTTTGCTTTAACAACAATGAAACCCATCACATCCCCAGGAAGGACGAGAAGACTTCTTTGTGGTATTCTGCCCATGGTGAAGATTGCATTGACATTTAACATCACACAAGACATGGAGTTAAAAATATTTCTGAGTCAAAAGAATCTACATAGCCTCGTAGGCATAGTTTTGGTGTCAGTCACAACAGTATTTTAATCTTAGTCCAGTTTCTTAATAAATTAAAGATGCATCTTTACCATGTCTATTAAAAATTTATGTGTGTAGGTTTTTTGCCTGCATATATGTGTATGTGCCATGTGTACTCCTGGTGCCCAAGGAAGCCCAGAAGAGGGTATCAGACTTCCAGGAACCAGAGGTCTAGATGTCTGTGAGCCACCATGAAGGTGCTTGCAATGATATCTGGTCCTCTGAAAAAGCAACCAGTGTCTTTAACCACTGAACCATCTCTCCAATTCAAATATAATCATTTTTAAAAACAGATACGAGCTTGGCAAGGTAATTTTGAATATACAGGAAAATTAAAGAAGTTAGATAGTTTGGCATAGTTCCAACTGTCAAAGTTGTTAATCATTGGAATGATGATATCATAATCAGCTGTAAATTTATTTTTACTACTTTTTGAGAGAGTCGTGTGTTTGGAGAGAAACTATTCTATAGATTTTGAAATATTCACTCTGATATCATTATCTTGGTCTGCTTTAGTGCTACTATAATGTAGTACCCTAGAATAATGAACCATTTCTCACAGCCTGGAGACTGCAGAGTTCAAGGCCACAATGCCAGATCTGGTGAAAGCCTTTTTGTTACATCAATGCATTGTAGAAAGTCTGAGGGTAAGAAAGTGCAAGAGGAGGCTGAACTTGGGTACCAACTTGGTCTCTCTTCTCAGTATTATAATGATAAAGTCTTAACATGAGCTTTCAAGGGAAAACTGTTCAAACCACAGCACACTTTCAAGGGAATGGTTAGTTACTAAATATATACCATAGGTTTATAACCCAGGTACTACAGTTTGCATAGGGAATGCTCCCCTCCCACTCGATCCATACTGATATGTTCAGGGCTGAGTCTCCAACCCCAGGTGCTGTTTGAAGGTGGTAAAACCTTTAGGAGGTAGGACCTGTGAAAGGAAATTAGTACTCTGGGGATATGCCTTTGAAGGTGTTGTAGCCAGGGTGACTATTGCTGTGATGAAACACCATGACTAAAAGCAACTTAGGGAGAAAAGAGTTTATTTGGCTAATATAGCCTGAGTCACAGTTCACTGAAAGAAGTCAAAGCAGGAACTCAAACTGGCTGGAACCTAGAGGCAGGAACTGATGGCTGTTCATCATCGAAGGAAGTCAGGACAGGAACTCAAGCAAGGTAGGAACCTGCAGTTAGGAGCTGATGCTGAAGCCATGGAGGAGTGCTGCATTTTCCTCCTGGCTTGCTCAGCCTGCTTTGTTATAGAACCCAGGACCACTAGCCCAGGGGAGGCCCAACCCTCCCCCATCAATCACTAATTAAGAAAATGTCTTACAAGCTTGCCTACAATCCAGTCTTAAGGAGCCATTTTTGAGGTTTTCTCCACTCAGATGATTGTAGCTGTATCAAGCTGGCATAAAACTAGCTAGCACAGTAGGAAATTTTTGTTGTTTTTCAAGACAGGGTTACTCTGTGAAGGCCTGGCTATCCTAGAACTCACGCAGTAGATCAGGCTGGCCTTGAACTTACAGAGATCTACCTGACTCTGCCTCCCAAGTGCTGGGACTAAAGGCATGTTCTACCACTGCCCAGCAGGATATAGTTTAACTGTAGTCTCTTTCTATGTCGGCCTTGGCTTTCTGGGTGTGATGAAGTGAACAACCTTCATCCACTACATGCTTTTCCTATGGCAAACCATACTATCACAGGTCCAAAGCAATAGGGCCACGTGATCACGGATTGAAGCCTCTGAAACCGTGAGCCAAAATATACTTTTCCTCCATATCGCTCATTTTTTTTTTTAAAATAACAGTGTTCATAAACTAATATATTAAAATGTTAAAAATAAATATGGGCCAGGCAGAAAGATATGGTATGAAGTCCATCCAGAACTTCTTAATACCAAAAATAATTAGAAGGAAATAAACATTGCAATGAGGCATAAATGAGTTATTACAGGAATTCAAACCAAATGCCTCTTCTGTAAAGGAGAATGGGAAAGTGTGGCAGAAGCAGTAGTATTTGTTTGAGCCCTCAAGTAAACACAGATTTCAGATATTAAGGATCTAGGAGGAAGTGGTCAAATAAATGGATGATGCAGGGAGTACTCATTCATTTATTCACCTCAGAATCTTCCCACAGCTTTAACATCTGCAGATCAGCCTCCATGGTGCTGTAAACAAGAAACACGATGGCTGTGGAGTAAAGTAGATAATAATTAAATTCACAGCCAGACGTTGGAGACCTTTAAATGACAGCACAAAATATCTAGACTTTATAGGTTTTTTTTTTGGGGGGGGGGTGGAGAGACATTAAAAAAAATGCCACCCATAATTAACTTGAAATGCTAGGGGACTTGTTAATACAAAGTGACTTGCTGGAGTGCTGATTGTAAAGAGTGAATGAATGGCCTCTAAAATTCTTCCTGGTAGTGTTTGGAATGACAGAAAGAAATCTGGAAATACAGTCATAGAGATGGAAGGTCTGTGAGTCTGGAGTGAGGCCATTAGGTCCACACTGACACAGACACATAGGAGAGATGCTGCGATGATGCCCTCGGACTTTTCATAACTGTGCCCACCTCCTAGAAAGACACAAAACCTAACAAAATGTAAAAATCAAGTCCTTAACCTTGTCAACTGGGTCGGATAGTTTTTTGTCTCTTTGGTATAAACGAGGGTCATCTGGGAAGAGGGAACCTCAGCTTAGCAAATGCCTCTATCAAACTGCACTGTAGGCAAGTCTGTGGGGGCATTTTCTTGACTAATGATTGATGTGGGAGGGCCCAGCAGTGCGGCCTCTGGGCATAGGTTGTGGGAAGTATAAAAACGTAGCTGAATGTGAGCCCAGAGAACAGGTCCATAACAATGTTCCTGTTTTAATTCCTTTTAATTTTAATTCCTGTTCTGTTTTAATTCCTTCTCCTGGCTCCTGCCTTGAATTCCTACCTGACTTCTCTTTATGATTGTCTGTGATATGGAAGTGCAAACCTCATAAACCTTTTCCTCCCCAAGCTGCTTTTGGTCATGATCTTTATCACATCAATAGAAAGCAAACTAACATTTGCAATTACAGAGATATAAACATTTTGACTTTAAAGCTGTACATGAAATAAGTGTCGAGATGATTGAAAACAACTAATCTGACAGATGCTTGTGTCAATCAAAAATACATGTTAGTAGTCTCCTGTGTTGTTGGCTGCTTTCCAGCATTATCCTGCGTGTTGTGTCTGCTCCAATGCTGCCTGTGTCTTCCTCAGGGATAGGCAGTTTACTCTTCTCTTATACCTTAAATACTGAAATCCCATTCAGAGTACCAACTGACAAGACATCCTCTTGTTATTTTCAGTCAGGCCCACTTCTTCTGTGTGATGACGCTCTCTAGAAGAGACTGGTATTATCTCTATGAGAAACAGCCCTTTGTGTGTGTGTTCTCATTATAAAAATATCCACCGAGAGCATGACATTATTCAAGGAGACATGAAAGCCCACAGAACAAGTAAACAGCAAAAGGGCAGCAAAAGAAGACAAATGATTCCTAATAAAAACACGGGGATGCATTTCACTGCCTGTGAGCTGTAGGGTGGCTAACCAACAAGATACCTAAGGTTAAAACAAATGCTTGCCAAATGCATCCACACGTAATTCTAGTTAAATATATAGAGATACACAAGTACCACGTTCACCATGTTCACCATGTTCACCATCCCCCAAAGCTGATCACCAGCTCCACTCTGTGATTCAGTCACTTATTAAAGTCAGAAACCTAGGCAGCTCTTTATCCTTTCCCTTAATTCCCCCAGACTAAAATTTTTCTGGATATATTGCACTCACTAAATTTCTGCAGGTTTTATATGATATCACTAGCTGTCCTCCTGGATTCTGGTACAGGACAAAGGGCAGGTTCCTTCTCCTGGCCAGCTAATCAGAGCCATGTTTCAGTTTATCCTCCACCCTTCTCTCCTTACACTCTCAAATTACTTACCCCTCTATTTGGAATGATTCCACCGTGGTGAACTATGAGATTAAAGGAAGCCCACAGAATACATGGTGGCTTAGTAGAAGGATTTAGTATGCCTTCATATCCATATATCCATTTGTTTGTTTTATGGTTTCTCTGTTGTAGCTCTGGTTATCCTGGAACTCACTCTGTAGACCAGGCTGGCCTGGAACTCACAGAGATCTGCCTGCCTCTGCCTCCTGAGCGCTGGGACTAAAGGTATGTGCCACCACCACCTAGCATCATATATCAATTCCCAAGAAAGTTATTGCTCATCCCAAACGTTTTCTATAGCTTACCTGTCTCTCACCTAGACTTAATAATATTATTGAAGTTAGAGACATTAACTCATATAGCACAGTAGATGAAAAATCATTTACCGCATACTCATGGTTAGTGTCAATAACATTACTGTATTGCTCAGATGTTTTCAAAACTTTAGCATACAAATAACTCCTGTTTGGAAAGATTACATTACAAATCATAATACTGTCCATCCCTAGAGTTTCTCTGAAACCTTCCAACTCTCTCATAGAAAATATTAACCAAAATCTTATTCTCTAAGCTTCTGAAAATGCATGTTAATTCTATTTAAATATATCATGATTGTAAAATAGTAAGTAGAATTTCTTTTAAAATCTACCAACTCTTTCATAGAAAATATTAACCAAAAGCTTATTCTCTAGGCTTCATATAAATGTTATTAAATAAATATATTCAAACATATGATTAAAATATCAAGTAGATTTATAATATAGAGAACATTCTGCTCATTCTTTCTCAACAGTTCATCCCACTACTCAATACATTACTTAGACAATATGGGTGGGGGGGGGTGCTTCATTTTCTAAGTTCTATGAAGTAATATTTTCCAGACAAATTTTGCTCAAAATGAAAGCATACTCAACAAATATGATGAAAATCTTCTATTCTTGAGCCTATGAAATTGCTAGTGACATAGGAATTGTTTGATGGTGACTTCTTATATGCTAAAATGCTTAAGGCAAAAAAAGTCACAATATACTATTCTGATTAAGGTATAACTTGATGCAATCGCAACACAAAATTATAATCAAGGATGATAGCTTCTGGCCTGAAGGCCAGCACTTAGTAGACAAAAACCAGAGCGTTGTAAGCCTGGGCTATGAAGGCCTCGACTCAAACAAGTAAAACAAAACAAAAAGTGACAAATTAGTTATCATAGAGAAAAAAAAAATGATCAGGGCTGGAGAAATATCTCAGCAGTTAAGAGACCTAGTAATATTCTTGCAGAGGACCCAAGTTTGATTCCAATCATCCAAAGGCAGCTCACAGCTATAACTCCAGCTCCAGGGGCTCCAATAGCCTCTCTTGCCTCCATGGGCAGCTACACTCATGTGCACATACCCCACACAAATGCACATGCATACATATATACATGTATGAAAGTCTCGATTAATAAAAAGAAAAGTAAAAATATTTTTAAAAGAGAAAACAAATGACAGCAAACGCTAGAAATGATTCAGTGATAAAGGAGCCCTTATTCACTGATGAGAAACTTAATTAGAAAAGAAAAGATTAGTCAGGCAGCGGTGGTGCATGCCTTTAATCCTGGCACTTGAGAGGCATAGGCAGGTGGATCTCTGTGAGTTTGGAAAATAAAAAAAGAAGAAAGAAAAGAAAGGAAAAGAAAAGAGAAGAAAAGAGAAAAGGAAAACAGAATAACTGCCTATAAAATCAAATCTGCACATGCTAGATGAAATATGCATTCTATATAGACTTCTCTCAGGGCATGGGAAAATCTTCACATTCTCAGCTATTTCTGTAGGTCTCTTTATAAATGGTCTGGCAAGTGTCATACCCAACACATATGTGCCTATGTTAAGCAATAGGGTATATGTACAAAGACTAATAAGAATTACCACAGAGTTTAAAGATCTCAATTGCTTTATTTCTACCTTAAGAGTTAGTGACTGTGCTGTGTGCATAAAATAGAAAGAGTGTCTGGCAGGCAGACCAGAGGGTTGGTTTTATAGACAGGAAGCCTGAAACAAACCAGAAACCAAGTGTGAAAATGATATTTGTAATTCCAAAGGCAGAGACGGTGGCAGAGATAGAGAGAAACAACTAGCTAGTTATCCACTAAGTCCCAGACCCATGAACTCCCATGAGTGGCATGAACTTCATTGCACTCACTAAAACTGGTCTCTAGAAATAACTCCTCCCACACACACACCCTCACAATTTACTGGAAGGTAGGCGTCAACTTAGCTGGAGCTCGGTGAAATGGACGTTTAGATTGAGTGACTTAATTTGATCTGGTTTGCTAGTGCCCAATGCCACAGCTTAGTTCAAAACAATGACCTGTTCTAATTCTTATTCAACATAGTCCCCAGGCTTTCCTTTTGAATCTGCTTTTCTCCTTTACCTGCATTGATTTTACCCACTCTTGCTCTTTTCCATGAACACTTCTCTGACCTGTAGAAATCATGATGTCCCATCTGCCTTTATCCTCAACTCTTCCTCCAGGCTCTTTGCTTTCATTGGAACATAATGGTGCCCTGAAAATAAAACTGACC
This sequence comes from Cricetomys ansorgei, assembly GCA_026225945.1. Lineage (NCBI taxonomy): Eukaryota > Metazoa > Chordata > Mammalia > Rodentia > Nesomyidae > Cricetomys > Cricetomys ansorgei. The sequence continues at coordinate 3,324,737 of JAMJFZ010000181.1, read as the reverse complement.
ATTAATCTTCTTCTCACGCTCTACCTTGGGTTCTTTAAGCCCATGTCTGTTGCTGCATGTGTGGAGGAGAAATGCACAGGGCTGTTCAACAGACAGGGATACCAAACGAACCTGGACTTGTGGTAAAAGCCTCAGATGCTAAGTTAAAGAAGCATTCAGTAATTAACAACAGGAAAAACATTAGAAATAACATCTAAAAATGCACTGAGGCACAAATTTCCTTAAGTCTGTAAGTTCATAATTATGCTAAAAAATAGTTACTGGAAAACATTGAGGAATAAAAGAAAATAGTTATATTGTGAAAACATGATTTTGAAAATAATCACGCATTTAGGTGAGCTATTCCATAGACGTACCAAATAGCAGATGACAGGAAATTTCTGTTTAAAAAAACTGTCCTAAGGCATTTTCAACCTCAGCCATGCATGATAAAGTAGCTGGTACTGAAATAACCCTTCTTCTGGAAAAGAAAAAAGAAAAAAAGAGAGAGAAAAACTATAAACGCTGGATAAAGTATATAAATCAGCCAGTTGAAGTCATTGGCAAGAAACCAGTACAGGCAGGACCATCTCAGCCCTGGGAGAGAGAAGCACATATGGTGCTCTCCACCTTCATGCTGTGGCTTTGCTGAGGGCAATTTTCAAACTGTGATGAAGGGTTTGCAGCTTGCACTGAAAGTGATGGTCTTTTTGGACTGAGGAAAATCTGGTCTGAGTTCAGAAACTGCCAAGGCAGTTTGGAATTGAGCCTCAAAGTCTCAGACAGGAAAGGACTTGAAAGAAAGATTCAAAATCCCCATTCAAATGCCTCTCAAGTCATAATGTCTCATGTTGATACTATCTCTCCATATTATAATTAAATGGAAATAACTAAAAGAACTTTTTTTTTTTTTTTTTTTTTTTTTTTTTTTTACATTTAGTTACTTTGGGGCAGGGTTATATGGCTGTCAGAAGACAACTTCAGGAGTCAGTTCTCTCCTTCCATCATGTGGGTTCCAAGAAATAAACTCAAAGGCCTTTAACAGTGAGCCATCTCACTGGGCCAAAAGAATATTTAAAATTTATTAGTATGTCATATACTTTTCTCATTGCCTTGCGCAAATATCTACCAAGACGCAAATTAAGGGACATGAACTTTGGATCATGGCTAGAATCATGGTCTATCATGATGGGGAAAGCATGAAGGAGGGTGTGGTACCTGGCTGTGGCCACAGAAGTGAGAGGCTGCCTGCTCACAGCGAGGTTGATGAGAAAGTGGAGAACACGGGATGCTGGCACCTATCAAGCTTTTCCTTTCCCTGATCTTCAGTGTGGACCCTCAACACATGGGTAAGCGCCCAGTGTGTCCTGAGTAGCTTTCTCATCTTCAATTAGTCCTCTTTCAAATAGCCTCCATGCACACCTAGAAGTGGGTCTCCTAGGAGATTTTAAGTCCAGTGAGAGTGGCAGCAGAGATGAACCGTCACGACAACTAAAAGGCTGGGGCAGGGAATATGTAAGAAACACTACCCGAGTAATCTAAAACAATTACAGAAAGAATCAATAAAGGACTAAGAACTGGTAGGACACAGAGAAAACAGTGTAGATGTAAATCCAACCATTTTAGCAGTTACCTGAGATGTAAAGAAGCCAAAGATGTCAATCACAAGTCTATCATGTTGAATTTTAAAAAGGAAAAAAAAAAATCCATCAATAGCGATGTATGTGAGATACCCCTTAAAGACAAGGACACAGGAAACCTAAAGGAAAGGGAATAGAAAAATACATGCTGTGCAAATATCGAGAACGCTACTGTTTGCTTGGTTAGTATCAATGTAGACTTTTAAGGAAGGACAAATGATAAAAGAATGCAACTAATCAGGAAAGTAGAACATTCCTTTCTGTCTGCTATATAAACGCAAGCGAGCAAATCGACAGCCGTATTTAGAAATGTAACTGACAAAATAATCAGCTGATGGTCACAAAAAATCACCAGAATCATCAGTAAGAATATCAAATACATAAAAACAGTCAACCACCTTCTCTAACTGGCAGACTGACGCTACGGCCAACAGCCTCGTAGAACAGTTGTGTCAGATGCGTGTGAACATGTATCCAAACATACCAAGGCGGATCTTTACCAGTTCCAAAGACTGAAGTCATGGTATGTTTTCTGATTAGTAAATGCAGAGACTTAAAGATGATCAGAAAAATTCCTTAAGTGTCTGGAAACAGGGCAATATGCTTCTATCTGAGAGCTGTATTTGTAAAGAACTGTAAAATATCTAAGGTCTTTCTCACTTGCTACCCAATAAGTGAGTGTGCCATAAATTTTAAAGATGCTAGCAAAAAGCTTGAAACTTCTCAGAGAAGCCCTTGACTTTTCAGCACCGCAGGCATGCTGTGTTGACTCCTGTGTTTCCCAGTTCCACGGGGGTGATACAGAGAAATTGAAGAAGACACAGCTCAGAATGGTGACTGCCTTCCTCATATCCCCAAGACTGGGTTTTTTTGCTTTTTGTTTTTTTTCCTGATCTTCAGCACTTTCCGTGCTAGAATAAGAAAATCTTGGCAAACCAGAACACACTGGCCATCCCTTGCATCACAGCTGAGACACTTTGAGTTTAAGAATCACTAGACTATTAAAGGAAAATGCTCTCAAACCTGCCTCCCTTTGAGTCTGGAAAAAGATCTTATCTTTACTATGCTGGACTGCAAACAAATCTCCCACTTTATCTTTGTACCCAGACCCAGGCTTTATCTTCTAAATCTGTTTACCATGTAAACACACTTGAAAAGAAATCCCAGGGCAGAGCTGTAAATGTGTCTGTGAAGAAGATGTGCAGAAACACCAGAGGTCTATACAGAACTGCTTCCCGCCAGTACTTCAGTGAAATACAAAACCCAGGTCAGACATAAACTACAGTGCAGTTGTACTGGATCATCTCTGCACTGATCTGTGTCCTGGCTTTCAAAACAGTAATTCCAGATTAAAAACCCAATATAAAGTGCTTGTTCAATATTTTTAATAGGAAGTGTATGATAGACACATAATTCTACTGAAAGAGATGACCTGTCTCTCAAGAGTGAGATACTATTTTATCCCAGTAACAAGGATTTAATGATAAAGATTTTTTTTCTGCTGTCTAGATCATCAAGAACACACTTACTAAATCATTCTCTTGTTAAAAAAAAAAAAAAAAAGGGGGATCAGGGCCCGTGTAGATGGCAAGATAGAATTTAGAAATGGGAAGTGGTTGGGAGAGTCATCAAAAGTACTGTATTTCTTTGATGAAGTGTACGCTAGAAGATTAAACTGATTTGGACTTTATGAAAATGGGGCAATTGGTTTTTCTGGACTTCACCAGCCTGCAAATTCCGGTGACTCATATTAACTGTAATAACCTATCTCTCCGTGTTTTTCCCAAGCCTGTTTTGACTGTTCTTGAAAATCAACACTGGGCACCCACAACATTGCAAGATCTCTGGGTCCCTAGGACCTCCCACCACACTTGGGACCTGAAGCTTACAGCATATAAACCCACGTCATATTATGTTACAACATTAGATTTCTACTGATGCGCAGCAAAGGACTGTACACGGAATGCATCATGAATTAGTTATCTCTCACCTCTGTGGGTCACATTTGTAAGTCGGATGAGCTCTCTGCATAGGCTCTCCCAAGGCTGAAATCAAGGTGATACTAGGCTGGGCTTTTATAGCAGCTCTTAGAAAAGAATCTACTTAATCAGATTGTTGTCAAATATGAACTGAGGTCCATATTTCCTTTCTGGCTGTCAGCCAGGGACCACTCACAACTTCTTAGGCCACCTGCAGTCTTTGGCACAGAGTCTCTCCTTTCCCCGTCCAAAAACAGTGTACCAAATCCCCCTAAGCTTTGAATCTCTAATTTCCTCTTCTGTTCCCATCTGTAGACAGACCTCCCTTTTCAAGAAGTTCATCTGATTGGGTTATGATTATTCAAATAATCACTATACTTTATGGCCATTTAACCTGAAACTTAAATTGCAGCTGTAAACATCTCTTCAAAGAAGTATCTAGATTAGATTTCAATAGAAAACTAAGAGCCAGAAGTCTTGGAATAGGGGGCATTTTTAGCCTCTTCCCCATAATCATTATTGGGGTAAAATCTGCCTCCCGTTTTACCCCACTACAGTAAAGTATTGTTTGGATATTTACATTTGAGACTTTTTAGAAAATCACATCTTGGTGTGTGTGTGTGTGTGTGTGTGTGTGTGTTTTGTGTGTGTGTACAAACCCTTTCCTTTCCACTGGATTTAAGCCCAAATCGAATGGCATCCTGGATACCAGTCATTTGATAGTGCAAATTCTGAGCAATTTTCAGAACCACACCCACATAGATAAATAAGCTTTTGACCCTGTGGAGTCACATTGTTTGGAAATCTCCTCAGTTTCACAGAAAATGGTCTTAGGGGAAGTGGCCTTACCAGTACACTAGGCATGCCCAGACATGTCTGAATTCTAGTTTACTGATGAACCTGTTCTCTTAACACATTTATACAATCTTGGCGTGGGATCTGCAGGCTTGTGTCCATTTGAACACGGTACACATTTACCTTCTGCTCTCTGAGAAAGTCTGCTTCTTGCTTACGGGTAAATGTCTGACCTGTAGTTTGGAACAAAGGAGGATTTATGAGTCCCTGGTTTATGTGTCTCTTCAAAGGACAAGCCTAAGTTTTTGTGCTTAGAAGGGGTAAGAATAAATTACTACTCAACCCCCCCCCCACACACACACATCCAATAAAAGATGAGTAGAAAACTAATCAGTCTGTGGTCTACAAAATGGTCTGAAGGTCTCAAGTCAAGATATCAGGACTCATTTATTTATGTATAGAATGGGAAGTAGGAGAGCCAGTGCAACAATAAAACTTGTAGTATAGCAAGTGACTGTTAATCTGGATTGTTAATTTGCTTAGATTGGGATACGTCTAAGAGATGGCAAAGCACACCTCTGGGTATTTCCCAAAAGGGACGAGCAAAGTGGGAAGAGGGCTAGAGCTAAACGTAGGTGGTGTCATCCTTTAGGTGGTGGTCTAAATGTCACAAAAGGAGAGAGCCTGCACTGACTAGGTCTCCCCTTACACCCTCTTTTATTCCACCTCTCTCTCCCTCCTTCCCGGTACCGTAAGACAATATCCTTTGCTCCACCATGCCCTCCTAACCATGATAGACTGAAACCACATATCAAAATAAAACCTTTCTTCTCTAATTGCTTTCTTTCCATCCTTTGTCACGGTGATGGAAAATCTGGCTAACACAGTTTTGCCGTTGGCTGTGAGCGCCTAGATAGTTTAGTTGTGTACTGAGGTGAAACTATGAAAAAGCTCAACATAAACGTTAAGGACAAAAACTCAACTCCTCCAACCAATATTTAATTTCTGAAATTTTGAAGGACTTGAGTCTAGTAACCAAGCAGAGAAAAACATGTTGGGATTTTTCTTCAGTCTAAGATCCATGTGTGTTTGCTGTCTGTCTGTTAAAAAGTTATACCTTTTGTTTTGACTTCTTTTTTTTTTTTTAAGTGGAAAACAGCCAAGCGATTTACTTAATATATTATATTTTTAGGTAGTTTTCCCATGTGCTGTACAGTCAACTTCACACAAGCCAGAGTTATCTGAAAGGAGGGAACCCCAACTGATAAAATGTCTCCATGAGATGAGGTTGTAGATAGGCCTGTAGAGCATTTTCTTAATTAGTAATTGATATGGGAGAGCCCAGCTCCATGTGAGTGGTGCCATCTCTGAGCTGGTGGTTCTGAGTTCTATAAGAAACCAGGCTGATCAAGCCATGAGGAGCAAGCCAGTAACCAGTATGCCTCTGTAGCCCCCACATCAGCTCCTACCTCCAGGTTCTTACCTTGCTTGAGTTCCTGTCCTGATTTCCTTCTATGATGATCAGTGGCATGGAAGTATAAGCCAAATAAACCTTTTTCTCCCCAACCTGTTTTTTGGTCATGGAGTTTCAATGCAGCGATAGAAACCCTAACTAAGACGTCTTGTTAAACCAATCATTTGATAAACTAAACCAACAAAAGCAATGAAGAATTTAATTTCAGGTTTTTATTTTTCTCTTATGAGTCTCAAATTACTTACATGGGAGAAAATTATGCATATATAAATCATCCATGCTTATATTATTCCATCCATGAAAGATTCTAAGAACTAGGTTATACATCTATATTCAACCAGGTAAAGATGGTACAATGTCCTGTACAGTTCTGTTTATAGACAAACAGGGGAGGGGTGCATGGGGGCTACTGAGGGAAAGAATGAAAGAATCAAGGGAGAGAGGGAGGAAAGCCATGGGCCTATGACGGAAAAGAAAGACTATTTCTTTCTGTAAATAACTAAGGTAATAAAATGAACTTTCATAAGAAGAAAATCAAATATAAATTATTGGCAAACAAGCATATAAATCCTTTTCATATATTTACTCAGCCGTGGCTTCTCAAAAGTACATGAAAATATTATGATTTGTTAAAGTAAGAGATAACCTAAATCTTAGCTTCTATTAACCAGAGACAAAGATACAAATGAGCTATAAGTAGGTCTTAGGTAGAGTTTTACTGCTGTGATGAGAAACCATGACCATGGCAATCCTATAAAGGAAAACATTTAATTGGGGCTTTAGAGGTTTAGTCGATTTTCATCATGGTGGCAAGCATGGCAGCATGCAGGCAGACATGGTACTGTAGAGGCAGCTGAGAGCTCTACATCTAGATCAGTAGGCAGCAGGAGAGGGGGTGAGATATTGGGCCTGGCTTGAGCATCTGAAACCTCAAAGCCCACCCCCAGTAACATACTTCCTCCATCAAGGCCACACTTCCTATTAGTGCCATTCCTTATGAGGCTATGGGGGTCATTTTCATTCAAACCACCATGAAGTGTGACTTCTGAAAACTCTTAAGAAACATTGGGGTACAATTGTGAATATGGAGACTTGAAGTCAAGTGAATTCATATTTGGTGCTTAATTATAGCTTTTGACCATAGACAATTTTCTCTTTTAAAAATTAATTTAGTTATTTTACTTGTGTATGTGTGTGTGTCTACATACATATATACATATATATATATATATACATATATATATATATATATATAAAGCACCCATGCTGTGCTGTGAACATGGAGATGTCAAAGAAGAGTGTGTTCTCTCCTTCCACCACAGGGACCTGAGAAAGAGAGGTCTAACTCAGGTCATCAGGCTTGGTAGCAAGCACCATCTCTCCAGACTGACCACGGGCAATTTCCCTAGGTTCTCTAAACTTTAATTTCTTTAGCAGTAAAATAGAAATAACACCTTTCTTGTTTTTTCCCTAGATATGCCTTTCTTGGACTCTCTTCATTCATCTTTTCTCAAGATTGATATGGCAGAGACTGATTAGATATTCCAGTAACTTAGAGTTCCAGTAAACTCTCCAAAAGTTTAGAAAAAGAAAATGAAAGGAACAGGAAAGTAAAGAAAGCCCAGGGCTTGCTAGATGGAAAAGGCAACTGGTTTTGTCTCTAAATCATAAGAAGACTAGATTCCAATAGAGACGAAGCCTAGAGTCCCGTCAAACTGAATGACTCAGACTTCGAGTAGAAAGTGGTATCTCTGGTGTGACTTTCCTTCTCTAGCCTGACAGCTCCAGGTTTAATATCACTAAGCTGAGTCAATGCAATATGGGGTTGAAAAGAGACAAAATTTAAGAAAAATATACTTAATAGCTGGTTATAAGAGGGAAAAGTCAGGATTTTAGTAGCTACATGGGAATAACAGAAAATGAATAAGTAGGAAGATACTAATTGTTTTAAGAGAAGTATGTTGTCAAGTACCAAGAGTCCGAAACAGAAAAGTTTTGAGTTTTGAAACTTATACGGAGTTTGGGTTTTCAATTTCCATGAGTAGGTAATATTCTGAAAGGTATTCCTTAGCTAGAGAGGGCTTATTCCTAATACACAGGTCAGAGGAATCCACAGAGAACAATAAACTGGGAAGAATCAGCTAGCAGCGGCTACCAAAAGCAACAGACAAGGAAGATACACAGGGACAATAGAAACTGGATGCATCTAATGACTTCATCTCACATGAGCACAGTGTGGCTTCAGTGGGATTCTACAAATACCACAGATTAATGATTTCTGAGTGTTTTCCGTTCTGCCATTTTTTTCCAGAGAAAAAAAGTATTGTGCTGTCTTGTTCTTGGTCTGAGTTTGGAGGGTAAAGGGTAACAGACTGACAACCTATCTCTTTTTAATCACTGGCTGTAGGTCCATGAGGAAAGACATCCAGGATTAAAGGAGAGAATGGTCTATCATCAATTAGACATTCTAGAGTTTAAACTAGACAGTGACAGACTGGGTGGGATCTTGGAACTCCCTCCTGAGAAAGGGGTGATTATGTGGTACGCACAAAGGGAAGCACATAAGTGAGGTTTAATGAACAACAACAAAAAAAAAACTAGTTGATGAAAAACTGGCTAAATACTTAGCTATGCTTTTCTCTCTTTCTGGGCACAGAGCTAAATTCTGCTTCCCAGACCTTTTTCATGTCGTACAGGACAGATGATTAGTTTTCACCAGTGGAAAGTGAACGAAAGTATCTCTTCAAGCCAGAGGCAGTTGATACTGTCTACTCATCTGTGTGATGTTGGAGATTCTTAGTGAGTCTATCAGAGCCATGAGGGACAAGGAAAGGGAGGAGAGCCATCCAGGGATGCGTACCAAAATCTGCATTGGAGTTTGTAAATTAAATAACTCACTGTGTTGCTCTGCAGAGAGGAGCAAATTATCCACTCGCCTGTTAGGAGCCTCTGTAAAAGGCAGCTCTTCCCCCATTAAAGATGATAGCTGGAATATGGTTATGGCTACCTCACTGTGGTGCTTTGAACAAAAATGCCCTCCGTAGGCTCGGTGCTTGGTCCCCAGTTGGTGGAACTGTGTGGGAAGGATTAGGAGGTGTGGGCTTGTTGGAAGAGGTATGTCACTGGGGCAAGCTATGGGTTGGGGACAGGTTCAAAACTCTCATACCATTCCCAGTGTGTTCTTCATTTTTGATTTGTGGTTTGAACTGTGAGCTTTAAGCCTCTGCTCTGCCATGTCTGCCACATCCTCCCAGAGCTACCTCTGCACTCTCCTCATGGACTCTGACCGTCTGGAACTGTAAGCTGCATTAAGTGGTTTCTTTTCTAAGTTGCCTTGGTGATGGTCTTTTATCAGAGCAATAGAAAAGTAAGTAATGTAATCATAGAATTTTGTCTCCTAAGAATTTAGAGCTGCACTGTGTAATAAATCTAAGGAAATGTATGTGTTACCATGAGCCTTAAATGACAAATCAGCACCACAAGAAAGATTAAGACTTGAAGAAGCAGAAAAGCTGTGAAAAACCAAACCACCAGACGAAACTGTAAAACTGTAAAAGGTAAGCATGGTGGTTTGAATGAGAAATCTCCTCCACAGTCACATATTTGAACACATGATGCACAGTTAGTGATGCTGTTTGGGGGATGTTATTGAACCTCTAAGAGGTGCAGCCTTGCTGACGTCACTGGGAGCTGTCTCTGAAAGTTGATAGTCTGGCACCCACTTCCCGTTTGTTCTGTGCATCATACATGTGATTGAAGATGTAATTTCTCTGCTTCCCGACTGGCTGCCGGTTGCCATGCATCGGCTGCCACGATGGACTGGGATTTTTCTGGAACTGTAAGTTCCAGAAAATAAACTCTTCCATGAGTTGCTTTTGGCCATTTTTTTTTGTTTGTTTGTTTGTTTTTGTTTTTTGTTGTTTATAATAGCAGCATAAAAGTAACTAATACAGTAAGGTCACAGCAATGAGCAAGAGAAACGGTCAAACTTGAGAGATGAGAACCACAAATGCGAGGTCCTACTGGGTAGCCGTGGAGACGCGCAGCTCACATCTCCCACTTAAAGTAACATTCAAACTGTTAGCACCTCCGTACCTTAGCCTTTTGGCTAAAGCCATGTTCCTGAGTGACTCCAGTCAGTGACCGAGCCAGCCTCTTGTAGGCAGGAGCACGCCATTTATGCCTCAACAAGGCTTCTCAAAAGGCAGCTGCAAGCCCTTATGTTGGATTGGCCAAGACATGTCCGACCTGCATGGTCTGAGGTTCCCTCTACCTTATCTCGTTCTTCATTCCTTCCTTTCAAGGGAGAGATCTGCATCAGCATCGGGGCTATCCCTGCCCAGCCTTGCTCTCCACTTTTGCCTTTAATAGTCCTCTTCTCCCCAAAAGCACATAGCACTTTTAAGTTTACTCCAGTACTGCTTTCTAGCATTCCTGAGCCTACAGTCAAATTAAAACTTTTAAGAGTCCCTAGATATTAAAAAGATATGATGCCCCTATCTATAATCACAAATGCAAACACTTAGTCATAAAATATGCGTGATGAATTTTACAAATTTTCGGACTTTTACGCCAGTGACTACTCTCAAGAACTTTCTGTTTGTTGCTTTTTTAAATATGGAAAAAATGTAAGTTATTGCCACCCAACAAATCATCCTACTTTTTATGAGCTTTAGACGTTTGACTTTTGTTCCTACTGGGTATAGTCTATAGATACAGGTATAGGTATATTATGTATATTATAGAGAGAGATTTAGGTATAGATTGCTTTAGCCTCATTTTAGGGTCAGTCTTCATCCTAATGAGTTGGGATCCGAAGTAAATACAGAGTTAGAGATAAGATGGACCTAATGCTAGTTGTCTATTGCTATATAATAAATTATATAAAGCCAGGTGGCATAGAGCAACATATGGGGCAGGGCTAGAAAGATTGATCAGTGGTTAAGAACACTCCCTGCTCTTTCGAGGACCTGAGTTCAGTTTCCAGCACCTATATGGCAGCTCATATCCAATTCCAGAAGACCTGTTATTCTCTTCTAGCTTCCTAGAACAGCAGGCGTGCATGTGGTGTGTATGCACTCAGGCAAAATGCTCAACACATAAAATAAATATAAAAATCTTTGAATTAAAAAAAAAGAACAGTGTATTTCTACTATCTCATACTTTCTGCATGTCAGGAATGAGTGTGTGGCTGTCTGAGTCCTATACCTTAAGGCCTCTTCTTGGCTATGTCCTTTTGTGGTTGGCAGTTCTCAATCCGATACCTTGCAAGGTATGAAGTAAATAGGAAATAGGTTAATTTTACAACACATAAATCATATTAAATTGGAAATTTGGGTCACGGACAGCTTTTAAGGCTGCCAAGGAGGCAGCCCCAGTGAGTCCTGCTTCCTGATAATCCTTGTATAATTCCTAATTCCTTCTCAATTTCATTAACTAAGAATGAAAATACTGAGCTCATAGCTCTTCTGGTTAAGTTCTAAAAAAAAAAATGTCACCTTCACCTTGCTAGTTAACTTTCTGTTGATTTCTCAGCTCATTTGCTTTTCTGGTTGTCTGTTTTTTGTGGTAACAGAGATCAAATCTATGGCCTCACAATGATCATAAAGAGCTGTATCACAGAGCCCTCAGCCTTTATAAATATACTGTAAAGAAACAAGATGCTATAGTGTAAAATGTTCCCTATGACAGAAACATGGCAGCACCTTCTGTATAGGGGTCAAAGAGAAACTGAGACCCTGAGTCTGTCAACTAATTATTCCACGATCCACTTGTAGGCCCCATCCATTGGCTGCAGTAGCTTTACAAGCCATACACACTTTAATTCTGCCTAAAGGCTGATTTCAGTATTATTGAGGGCCAGGGAACTAAAGCAATGATCCTGGTGGCCTAAAAGTTCTTGATTACCAAAGTAAAGAAATGTTTTGAAAGTACAGGGAAGACTGGAGTGATCATGACTGTTTAAGAGTAACTAAAAGCTACATAAGCAGTGATGCACAAAATTGCACCCACAAATAGTGGGTGCCCCTACCACGGAAACTGTATCAAGAAGGCATTAGTTCCAGGTCCATGGGTATTCGCTCCCTTGGCCAAACAGGGAATGGGCTGGTTTTATTGCCTAGTGTTAAAATTCCATTGCCTTTCAAAACTGTCTAGAGGAGAAAGGGGACTAACAGGAAAGGGGAGAGGTAAAATGGGGAAGACTAAGTGAGGTAGGGGGCAGAATACACTAAAAGTACATTGAATACGGGTATGAAAATAGCTTTATGTAATTCAGCACCGCGTGTAATGAATATATTCCAATAAGAAAAAATAAATAAAATGAATTGTAAAAATGCGGTTGCTTTTGTTGTTTATTATCCCTTGGCCTAGCAGGTTATGGAGTCATAATGGGCCCTAATTTACAATATCTCACTCAGTCCAATTTGGTCTAGAATCCACTTTTCGATGTCAGGGAAGTCGGGAAATCTGGTAAGATCAGAGAACGCAGGGCTCCTAATGGAGCCAAGAAGCAAAAAGTCACTTGCTTTTCAACTTGAGTAGGAACAGAAGTGGTAAATAATGCATTTTCATCACCTCATTTAGTGTGTGAGCGCATATGTGAGCATGCGTGGGACTACCCACAGAGGCCGGAAGTGGGTATCAGATCCCCTGGAGCTAGAGTTACAGGCAGCTGTGATCTTCCAGTTGTGAGCTCCGAGAACCAAATTGCTACAAAAGCAGCAGATAGTGGATGTTGATAGAAACACTTTGTGGCCAGAAACTATTTTTCTGAGCTAACATCTCCAATATAACTTAAAATTCAAAAGGTAGGAGGCTGGAGAGATGGCTCAGCAGTCAAGGACACTTGCTTCAAGACATCCCTCTGAAGGGATTAATTCATAGGGCTCAAAACCTGCACTGCCAGCTCCTCCCTCTGGTGTTTCTTGGATCCTATCACCTTTGTGCATTGCGGCAGCCTGATATTCTCGGACGTTTTGATACAAGGCTTCTTGCGGGCCCTTGAAGTGGAGTGACGATGGATAAGGCTTTGTCAAAACAGATGGAAGTGTAGAGAGCCAGTAAGGTCAACCATGCTGAGTGTCGATCACGGATACTGTTGAGAATACAAAGAATACCTTAAAATCATGTGTCATATGTATTTAAATTCTGGACTTTTTAACCAGAGGTAGAACTGTTCAAATCCAAATAAAATAACCATAGTAAAAACTGCTTTCAAAAGTAAAGTATTTTCTTAAAACAAAACACGATTAAACAAAATAATAACAATAATAATAATAATAATAATAATAAATTCCTTGACATTTATCTTGATTACTTGAACATCATCCCATAAAAATAAACAATTGCTTTTGGTGCATCTCCATGCACTTAAATCGGTCTCATTGCTTCCAATAACATGTCACAGGTATTTTAAGAATGAAGTGTTTTTGATAAACTATTTAAATATGTTCATTAAATTGCCTCCAGTGTTCAGAATTCTGTATTTTATGGCTGATGAAATTAAAATTATTAAAATCTCCATTGACACAATGTAAAAGCAGCAGATCTTAAGCCAAATATGAGATGGTAGCATATACCAGGGCTTTTCTGGTCAAATCAGAACAGCATCTATATTCTACAGAGCCTGAGAGAGAAAACCAGATCGGGAGATATGTTGATTCCCACACTGATGTCACCCCTCACAACGAGGGGGGATCGCATTTCTAATGGTAAAGCATTGGCAGCATAAAGGCAAGGGACATCAGCTATCAAAAAAGACATCGCACTGTAGAGCCACTGCGGACGCTCGTTAAGTGCTGTCTTCTGATTACAGTTCCATCCTATTTTCCCTCCTAAGAAATAACTAGATTCCCATTTCCATCTCCTGCGGCCGGCCACCCACCCTCTGAGGAAAACAAAGTTGCAAATGGCATCCCAAATGGGCAGAGGAAAGCGTATCCATTGAATAAGTACATCAGAACCCAGGAAAAAAACCGGCAAGCAATGTGTTTCAGAGGAGATAGTGTGTTAACTAACACAGAATGTGCTCCTCTTAGGTCAAAGCATCTCCAGGAGCAAGAAGAAGCTACATTGGTGAGCCAGGTGCAACTGAAAAGAAGAAGAAATTAGGTGACGAATAGTTTTTCCTTTTACCCATCAGGGATAATTAAAAAAAAAAAAAAATCCAAGAAAGAAACAGCCTCTTGCAGCCCAGGTTGGAGAGTCCTTTGCTCATGCAACATTCTTGGTTCCTTCCAGAAGTCACAATGCAAGCTGACACGCCCCTGAGAGTCGATGTCGACACAGCTGAAAACGGTTACTTAGGCTCAGGAAGCCAGGAGGAGCACGTACACTGCAATTATCCCTTGACGTTATCTTGATTCGGTATTTCTGTTTTCTCAGTATGTTCTCGAAACAGGGATTATTTTTCCCAAGAACCACAAGAGGGAGTATTCTTACTTCTTTGTCACGCTGCCTGGCTTTTCCACTGAAGAGATATTATCCTTATTATTATTTTTAATGATAAGGCATACTATTAAACACTAGGCAAGCTCTTTTATATTCATCTAAAATCTGAGCGATTATCTGTTTGTCTTTCATTGATTCATGTTTATTATATCCTGGATATTCTTGGGCCACTCGTGATAAAAGAAAAAGCAGTGTTTCCCTCCGGTTTATTTTCTTCTGTTTATCATCTGGGCTTGTGAAGGGAGATTCTCCATTAAACTGTGTGCAGCAAGTATAAGAGCTCTGGGCAGGCAGGGTTCTGGAACCAGGAGCAAGGGACTTGGTTATCTAGAAGTAATGGCTGCTGCTGCAAACTGACTGCATGCTTTGTCCCTAAAAGGCTAAGAGTAAACCACAAACCTTCTCCTGTCTGTTCCCACACAGGGTAAGAAGAAGTACTTTTCTTCAGAGCCCGAATTGGACTTAATTTACACACCGACTCTTTCAGTCCAGTACATTAACAGTCATTAAAGCAAAGCAACTAGAAATATTTATTGACACACATGTACACCTAGGGGGAAGGGGGCAGAGAAAGAGAGAGATTACTTCTTACTCAGGCCAACTGCCTGATGAGAGTTGAGTGGCTGGTATGGGCTTCTTTATTCCAGCCTAAAAGACAGAGATGTTCTCCCAAAACTAGTGATATTTACTTGGGACAGATGGACCATAACAAACTATGTCACATTCAAGGAGGTTGAACCGATGGAGAATTTTCAAAGACAAAACTGAGGATGTTTACATCAGGTATTTTGACATAATAACCCTTGGCCACAGTGATTAGTTGGTCCTGGACAGAACAGACAAGTTGAACAGATGTCCTTGTACAAGTACCTTTATGTAAGATTGTGGCTGCTTTTTGTACAATGCAAGCTGTACGTCTTCTGTGTCTTTTGTGGCAGAGCTTACCAGACAATTTTGTTTAAGAAGGCTTCCTTGTAACTGCTTTCTTCACTTTTTAAGTTTTGTTAGAGTTGACAGGATGAGTCTATTTTGATTTTGACAACTTTCACATTTCTTTTACACAAGGGATGACTCAAGGATTCAGGTGTCTTCCATTATTCTATTTCAGCATCTTCTTACTGAATTCTATCTTGGCTTGTGCACAGAGTTAGATAACTTTAGGACCTAGAGTGGTAAGTGGTCCATTTTACATCTTTTTACAAGCCATTCCCCAGACCCATGACCCACTTGGATGGAAAGTAAGACTTTGTGTGTGCCTGGAAAGAGAATACAGAACTACTGAACTTGTAGACCACAGGTTCTTAGTGTGGGGCTCATAGCTTTCTGTCAGTTTTACTGAAAATAAGTTGCATCCTTTAACCAGAATTTAACGTATCTTTCAATTAAATATAGGTGTTGTAGATGCTGTGGTATGCAAAGCCTCATGCTATTGAGTCCATCGGAGTTAAGCTAAGCCAAGGCAACCAATTTCGTGTGTGATATCAATGTTTCTCCTAGGAGATGATGTAACTTTCTGCATAGTTTTCTCCAGAGTTTTGGGTCACTCGGTGGATGCACAGGTGCCTCTTAAAAGTACAAACTGGCTAATAACCACAGAACAATGCTCAAACAAGTTTCAGTGAGGGTTCACATGTAAATAGACAAGCCTTTTTTTTTTTAAAGATTTATTTATTTACTTATGTATATAGGCACTCGGTCTGCATGCATGTCATAAAAGGGCATCAGACCCCATTACAGATGGTTGTGAGCCACCATGTGGGTTCTGGGAATTGAACTCAAGACCTCTGGAAAAGCAGCCAGTCCTCTTATCTGCTGAGCCATCTCTCCAGCCCCCAGCCTCCAATTCTTTAGTGTAACAATTCTGAGGAAGAGTCTAAAGATTTTTCAGAGTAAACTCCAGTCCCATTTGTTCTTAGCAAAAATCAATACCATAATAGAATTTTTACTGACTTTTCTCTTTCCTATCTCATTCTCCCCCAATTGCTCGCTCTTTCCCGAGGATATCTCCCAAGTAAACTACCTACATCAAGGCATCAAGTCAGCATCTGCTTTCCTGAAAACTAGTTTAAGAGCTGGTGTGGGAATGAGTTCTAGCAAAGCACACCTCACTTGTGGGACTTTCAAACTAAATGACCGTGCAGTCATATAGCAACTGTTGCACATTCAAGGGCGAGGAGAGGGACAAACTCCACACGTGCTGTGACGTCGCAATGACTGGGAGTCATCTATGGCATACGGTAGTATGTGGCAAAAGTGCAAAACAGAACATCAACGTACTTCTAGTGTTGGATTGGTATGGGGACAAATGGCTTTTAAAAGGATGAATTGTGAAGCTGGGTGTGCTGGCTCATGCTCATAGTCCCTTAGGCAGAGCAGTCTCTGTTTATCTAAGGCAAGCGTGGGCTATATAATTAAGGTCCAGGCCTGGCTAACAGAGGGAGAGCCTGTCTCCAAATACAGGGAGGAGAGATGTGTGGATAAGACTGAGAATGTTAGCAAGCTTCTTTTAAATACTTCTTGTTGTGAAATAATCTCTTCCTTCTGCTAGAGAAGCAGCCTTCTATCACGGGAGACCCTGAAGTAGCTCAGCTCAAGGAGATGCTCGTCACACATGCCTATAGCCTTCAAGATCTGCACATCCTTCACTGGCTCCAAATCTGTCACAAAAGATAGCGGCATAGCCCATGCAAGAAAGAATTATCCTTGGAGTAAATCACAAGATTTGCAAGATCGTGCCAAAATATACTGACAAGAGCTAGCATGGCCTAGGATTAAGAAAGGTACCCTGGCAGAGGGAGGGATTATTATATGACTCCTCTCCCTCAGATTTTAACATCCCAGAGCCACTCCCCACCATGTTGCTACAATGGCTCCATTATGCTCGGATGTGACATTGTGCTGTATTATGTGAGGTTGAGATGACAGACTGTGTTTGGCAAATTGATAGAAGGAACAAAAGGATTAGATAAATGGACGCTTCAAATGGATTAATTATTTGAGATTGAATAGCCTGCTACCTGTCTCTGTTCCAGGGAAAGTGAAACATATCCTTTTCCAGGGACAAAGGCATACACTAGTGATGGGGAGCCCAATGTCACTGAGAAGTGCGGTCCAAGCCGCTAGGAATATAATTCTCTTAACTTTGTGGATCCCTCATGGATGTTACTGGGACTCCTATGCTTTCACATAAGCTATACCTACCAATCTTAAAGTGATCATTCCTTTCCTGCTTTTAAAAATGTATTCCACAGTGTTTTTGTTTTGTTTTGTTTTGTGACAAAATTTCTCTGTTGCAACTCTGGCTGTCTGGAACTCACGCTGCAGATCAGCCTGGCCTCGAAGTCACAGAGATCTGCCTGCCTCTGCTTCCTGAGTGCTGGGATTAAAGGTGTGTGCCACCACCACCTGGCTAAAACTGTAATTTAATTCACACATAAATGTTGTATATTTATAGCATGCAACATGATGTGTCGACCTATGGATACTTGCTGAAATGCCTAAATCAAGCCGTGTACATGTAATGCATTGTGTATTGCCTCCTGTACTTTCATTTTCCTCAATGCTTTGACTTCAGTCTTTTTTTGCCTGGAACCTATTATTTTTATTTACTTCCTAGAACATATTTGAGAAAGAGCTTTATTTTTAAAATAGCGACTTTAAAAGAATAGAATATGTTTGTTTGTTATTTGTCAGTTTAATGCATGTAAACAACGGATCTCTATCGCATTTATCCCACTAACACCCCTCACCTCCCAGTCACCCCAACCCATCCACTTCCCACGTTGATGTCCCCCTTCCTTTTTTTGTAACCCACTGAGTCTAATTAGTAGTGCCTGTTAGAATGCTGACTAATCTTGAGGTCTTGTGTAGACAGCTATAAACAACTACAGTGACTTCGTGAGTGGCCATACTATGTCCGAAAGACAGTGTTCCACAGCACTCCTCTTCAGCTTCTCGCCCTTACATTCTTTCTGCCTCCTCTTCCGCAGTGTTCCCTGAGCCTTGAGGTGAGAGGGCTAACGTGGATGTCCCACGTAAAGCTAAGTACGCAATAGTCCCTTCTTCTCAGCACTTTGACCAGTTATGCGTCTCTGCACTAACTGTTACTCCTTGCAGAGAGAAGCCCTCTGGACACTATTGAGAACACTGCTGATCTGTGTTCAAATATACATATTGAAGGCAACATGTCTATTTAGCAAGAGAACAGTAGTAGGCTCCCCCCTTAAGAAATATGGCCCCTGAGCCATGGGTTTTTTGTTTGTCTGTTTGCTTATTTTGCCCAGGTTTACAGTATCAAGCATGACTTCCCTCCTGTGAAATGGGCCTCAAATCTAATCCAAACGTGTTTGATTGCTCCCTTAACCTCTGTGCAAAATAGCAACTCTCTGTCCAACAGTTATTCCTTTACATTCTTATCTCCTCACATTTGACTGTATTGTCTGGTCAAATATATTGACTCCAGTTGCTAGAGAAAGCGAAGCGGCAACACTGACACTAAGCCTGAACTTTAGGTGACTTGTCTAACAGTTTGTCAGACAGAGTTCCTTTTTCACATATCACTGTCAGACGCAGTAGTAGGCATCCAATCATCCCAACCCTACGTAACAAGTGTCACCGTTCTTCCAAGTCCTGCCCACACTTTCCTCACTGATTGCCTTTGAATGACTATCAGGTATCTATTAACCAGTCTCTGAAAGAAATGAAGGGTTCATTGACATTTTCCTTGACATTCTAGGACAGTCCCTACATTTTAAGGTTGTTGTTAAATCAACTCCTCAGAAACTCCTTAAGATGCAAAATACCAAAATACATTCTATTCATGTATTGCTAGATAACAGACTACCGAAAGTTATACAGGCATAAAACAACAACATACAGTTCACCTAAATGCAGTAGCTTAGCCAGGACTGATAGTTCAGGTCTTTAATTTCAGGAGGCTGAGGCAGAAGGATACAAGGAGGGGCGGGCAACTAATGAGACTCTGTCTCAAATTTTAAAAAAACAAAAATCCAGAGGTGTCATCTGGTAGCAGAGCTCTTGACTGGCATGCACACAAGGCACTGGGTTTATTCCTGGCAGCAAGAAAATAAAGTAAAATCAACAGCTTGAGCAGGGCTCAGTTGCCACAGGTTATATACACTCTACTCAGCTTTGCTTGAGCAACTTCAAGGCCGGGAACTTATGTGTCGGGTGGCCGCTGCTGGACACCTGGAGTATTAGCTATGACTGTCAGCTCAAACATTTCCTTCATCTGTTTCTATCTGTGCCCTGACAACATGGTGGCTGATTTGCAGGAGTATGTTTCACAAGGAAGGGAAGCTGTGTTGTCTTGGCTGATGTGACCTTGACACTGACGCAGCTTTGTATTTGAGTTCACTGGATGCAATTAAATAAAACTAGGCATTATGGAAGGGGACGGTGGTTCAAATGGACCTAATGAAAAGCGCATCGGAAAATGTGTGGACACAAACTTAGACCTACACATAGTTTACTTAATACTAATTTATAATTTCCCTCTGACCCGGCTAGAGCCTCCTATTATTCCAACTACTAATAAAAATACTTCATTGAAAATATAAAATCTGAGATAAATATAAGTCTTGAGAGGAAACCAGTGGGTAAGTTTGATAACAGAACGGGGATATGATGCAGAAGTTTATTTTTAGTTATATTTAAAATAGTTATTTTGTGCACTGTTAGGGAAAGGGCTGCCTAGGCCTTGGCGTTTGTCTGCAGGTGTTGGCTTTATGTAAAAGATGTTTGGTTGCTCACAATCTGAACATGCAATCAATAGAGCACCTGAGGAGCTTAGGTATCAATAAAAACCCCTGAGCTGAGACGCTCGGCATGGCACTTGCGATGATAGTTGTTCCCCCTGTTGAGGTCTGGCAGGGTGTGCACCTATGCCTCCTTGTCTTCTTTGCTGAGCCACTGAATACCTATCTGCAACAGGGTGGACAGGGAAGAGGGCCTTGGGGAAATTACCAAAAGATCTAATATTTGTGTAACTGGAGCTCCATGAGGGAAGAGAAAAAGAATGGACCTAAGTACAATCTGAAGAAAGGACATCTAAAAATGTCCAGTGTCAGTGAACATCTCACATTTATACACTAAAGAAATGAAATAGTCCCCAACAACATGAGAGATTAAAAAAATGCCTCTATCCGTGCACATTTTGAAAATGAAATACACGGGAAATCATTCTAACCGTCAGTGAGAGAGAGCAGGGATGAAGAAAGCAGAGGTAGCATTTCAAACTGTCTGAGTTTCTCCTGTGGATTCAGAGGCCAGAAAGGTCTGTCACGACATTTTCAAGTGAACACTCACCCTTCAGAAATAATGATGAGCACGGCATGGGGTGCGCACCCTATACCCTAACACTCAGGCAGCAGAGGCAGGTGGATCTTTGAGTCTGAGTCTAACCTGATCTACAAAGTGAATTTTAGGAGAGCCAGGACTATACAGAGAAACCCAGTCTCAAAAAAACAAGATGATGATGATGATGATGATGATGATGATGATGATGATGATGATGATGATGATGATGGAGGAGGAGGAGGAGGAGGAGGAGGAGAGGAGGAGGAGGAGGAGGAGGAGAAGGAGAAGAAGAAGAAGAAGAAGAAGAAGAAGAAGAAGAAGAAGAAGAAGAAGAAGAAGAAGAAGAAGAAGAAGAAGAAGAAGAAGAAGAAGAAGAAGAAGGAGAAGAGGGACCAGGAAAATGGATTGCCAAAAGATTGCTCTAAAAATTGATGGGAGGTTTTTCTTTTTTTATTTATATTTTAAATTTTTTTTTAACTTTTGACATTACATACAATTACACTTCTCCCTTCCCTTTCCTTTCCACCTTCCAAACTCTCCTGGATACTTCCCCCACCCAGAGGGAGTTTATTTAAATCCAAAAACCTCCGAATATCACTAACAAAAGAAAGGCAACAAACATGAGAGAAGCATATCTATAACTTCTTTTGAGCTCTTTGGGATACATTTGATGAGAGCTATGAAATGACTTGGCCATTAAAGGCAATGGCACCCAAACTGGCAATCTGAGTTCAGTCCTCAAAGCCCACTTGATGTAAGAGAAGAACTGAATCGCCCAGATTGTCCTCTGACCTCCACACGCCCACTATAGTGTGCAAGCGCATACACACACACACACACACACACACACACTCACAACATAAATAAACAGTTATGACAAAAAACTGCATTTTCTAGATAAAAAGCAAAATTATCACATTGATAATTTTTCAATGCATATTGATGTAGTAGCTTGGACAACTGCAATAAACTTCATGAAATAAAAGTACCTATAGAGCACTAAGCTTCCTCTATTCTAGGGCAAGTAGTAAAATATTGAGTCTACAGAGACTGTGAATAGTTAAATACTCCCGAGCACTTGAGCAAAAGATACATAAAATATCATTGAAGATGTAGTGAGCATTCAATAGATAAAATAGAAATCTAGACGCTCCCGAAACAAAAAGGATGAAGGTAAAGAAAACATACAATAAGGACGTAAAAGGGAAATAGCAAACAGGAGAGCGCAGGCCTAGATCCAAATGCATCAGTCATTCATCAGGCATAATCAGCACACAGAAATGGAAAGGCAAAGACCGTCAGAGAAGATTGTAAGTGGAAAACTGGAGTCAAGTTAAAAGTAGAAGGATAGCAAGGGGTGCGTCATTCAAACACCTATTAAAAGAAAATACAGCGGAAAAAGGGTTGCCACATAATGATAAAAGTGCCAATGAAAACACTAAGAAAGGGAAAGCAATCTGAAAAGAGAGTGGACCCACAGCAGAGCTTCAAAAACACAGGAGGCAAAAACTGGAAGAAAAAAAAGAGGGACGTAAACAAATTTGTAATTACACAGGGCATCCTCAGCTTCTCCCTATGTTCCATAGAATGATCAGAAAGAGCAGATAATTGATCAATACTATCAATTAAGTAGGTGCAGTTCAAATCTGTAAAACACTTGATCCAATAAAAGCAGAGGACCTGCGGGATGGAGATGGCTCGGGAGCTAAGAGCATTTGCTGCTCCTATAGAAGACATGAGGTCCCAGCACCCCTCTCAGGCAACCCATAATCATTGGTAACTCCAATTCCAGGGTATCCAACACCTTCTTCCAATAAAATTTCATGTAGTGGCTCACTCAGTAATTCCAGCACTTAGGAGATTGACACCAAATGAATCATGAGGTCAAATCCATTCTGGCCTACAAAGTAAGTTTATTGCCATCCTGTTTTGTACAAGGCCTTGTCTCAGAAATCAAACCAAACCAAAACACTAGCAAACAATATACAGTAATCTGTAAATAGTGGCCAGTGGCCATTGAAAAATGAATGTATCTATCCTGCTACCTAAGCTCAGACAGTGCATGATATCAGTAGATGAAGGAAAAAAAAAATTTACAGGACATCACTTCATGACTTAAGAAAGAAAAAATAAGCTTCTAGAGTACTAGGAATAGATAAAAACTCTTTTAACGTGTTAAAATTGTCTACAAAACAACAAAAACAATAAAACCAAAGACTCTAGCTGACACCGTACTTGACCAGTGAAAGACAATGCTTTAGATCAAACACTACAGAAAAACACCATTCCCGTCATTCCTGCTCAGCACAATCAAGACCGGCAGAGTACGAATTCAATTGCTTCTATCTGTAAGAGACAAAACTGTCCAGGTAGGAAATCCAAAGTGATCGACAAAAAAAGCACCCAGATCAAATCGCTGCATTTTGTAATGTCTTAAGAAATGTCATTAACACAACAAAATCAATTGTCCTTACATGCTCTCCGTGTACAGTTGGAAACACAATTTTTAAAGATAAGTAACTCCCAAAGAGTGGAATGCTCAGACATAAATATAACAAAATATCTGCTGAAAGAAGTCAGCTCAAAATATACGGAGATACTGTGTTCTTGGATTAGAAGATTCGACATAATAAAAATGTCAATTCAAATGTATTTCCAACCAAAATCCCACAGGGTTTGGGACATACACATAGTACAAATCGATTTTAAACTTTACAGGGGGCCTGCAAGATGGATCAGCAGGTAAAAGCATTTGCCATGCCAGCCTAAACTGAGCTCCAGCCTTAGAATCCACAAAAAGCCTGATATGGCAGCTTGAATCTATAATCTCAGCACTCCTACTGGGAGACGGGTGGTGGAGACAGGAGAATCCCTTGGAAGCTTTCCTTCCTGGGGCCTAGAGTACATAGAACAGTAGAACCCTGCTTCAGTGAGATGGAAGGAGAGAAAAACCAACTCCTGCATGTTATATTCTGATCCTCGTGCACATGTGTCGTGGTACAGGTGCACCCACATTCACACAAAGAATAATAACACAAGGAAATGAAAATTTAAGTGGACATGGGAAAACAAAGGAACTAGAATAGCCCAGACAACGTTGAAAGAGCAAGAAAGTTGGAAGTGATTTAGTATTTTATAAACTTTATAAAGTACTGTGCTACTGACAAAGAGATCTAGAAAAAGAACAATGGAATAAAATAGGGAGTAGAAGAGAAACCCACACAGTCAACTGATCATTATTTTGCAGAGAGAGGGTGTTGGTTCAGTGGGAAATTATCTGGTGCGCATGGGACAATCGGAATCTATGTGCAAAGATGAAATTCAAGCCCTTATACAAAACTCAATTCAATATGAACTCTGGATCTACATATAAAAACATAAAACTTTTGGAGAAAAAAAATCTTCATGATGTGAAGTTAAGCAAAAAACTCCTAGCTGTAATCACAGAGGCACAATTTAGGGGTGGGGGGGGGATCAAACGATAGGTGGAATTTCATGAAACTATAAAACCTTTCAAAGACTGTAGCGAGATGAAGGCCACACGTAAACTTGGAGAAAATATCTGCATATCATGTATCTGACAAGGTCTTGAATAAGAGAAAAAAAAAAGCTACAAGAACCCTCGAAACTCATCAAGATGACAAAAAAAAATGGTTTTTAAATAGGTAAAATATTTGTATAATTAATTAACAAAATAAGTGATTTTTTAAATTAAATGCATGAAATATGCTCAATAGTATGAAAATCGTGGTGAGATGTTACTTCACTCATATCAGAAGACAAAATAACACAATGGAAAATGTTGTTTTTTCTCCAGTGTGTACTCTTGGCCTCTTTGTCAAAAATCAGGTGGGTCCTCAATTCCAGTCCAAGGGTCCATGTGTCTGTTCTTATGTCAGTACCATTCTGCTCTACTACTGGGGCTCTTTGCAGTATAACTTGAAATCTGGGTGGTTATACAGTTATTTTACTGTTAAGGATTATTTTGGCTACCTTGCATCTCTTATATTGCCATATGATTTAAGATGTTTTTGTCAATTTCTGTGAAGAATTGCATTATAATTTGAATATATAGATTGCTTTTGATAAACTGGCATTTTCACTCTATTCATCTTACCAATCCATTGTCACGTTCTTTTCGTCTTCATTATCTTCTTAATTTATTTTCTCAAAGTCTTAAAGTTTGCAGTGTACAAGTCTTCCAGTTCCTTGGATAGATTTATTCCAAGATATTTCCAAAGGCTCTTGAGAATGGCATCATTTCCCTGATTTCTTCCTCAATGTTCGTTACTTGCATACAGGAAGGCTACCGAGGCTCGGGTGCTAATTTTGGGTCTTGCTACCTTGCTGAATGTGTTCAGTAGCTGAAGAAGTTTTCTGGTGGAGACTCTAGAGTTTCCAACAGTGCCTGGCTTCACAGTCAGTGGGAGCCAAGTCTGCAACACAAGAGGTTTTGGGGACATCAAGATTGAGAGCATGAAAGTTGTATTTACCAGAGCTATTGAATGAATGAACGCTTCATTTTCTCTAGGGTAAATATTAAGGATTGTGTCTGAAGGCAAGATAATGTTTAGTATATGACACTGCCAAACTATTTTCTAGAATTGTTGTACTGCTCCATATCAAAGAACACACGGGACATATCTCAACATAATAAAGACAGTATACAGCAAGCCCACATCAAGAAGGTGGAGAAAAACTTAGATCAGTTCCACTTAACACAGGAACAAGACAAGGATGTCTACTTTCCCCATCGTGTTTAATACAGTACTTGAAGTCTTAGCTAGAAGAATCAGACAAGTGAAGGAGATCAAGGGGATAAAACAGAAAAGGAAGAAGTCAAAGTGTTTTTATTTGCAGATGATATGACTCTATATGTAAAAAAAAAAAACAAAACCCTAAACAGTGCCTAGTTGGAGCAGTAATTCTCTGGGCAGGTGCTTGATGAATGCCCAGGGACTCTGGGCCTTTTGTTCTTTCCTTTCTCAGCTACCAGGAGGTACTCGGTTTTGCTCCACCACACACCCCTCCCCCAACCATAATGTTCCGCCTCACCACAGGCCCAGAGTAACCACGGACTGAAATTTCTGACACAATAAGCTAAAGTAAACCTTTCTTCCTTTTATCTTATGTATCTCAGGTATTGTGTGACAGTGAAAAATACCTAACACACAACCCCACTGTCCTTCTTTGTAGAATGTATAAATGGTGACACGCTGCTACTGAACACTGATCAGAAAGACTTCACAACGAGCTACAAAATCCCATCCCCAAAGAATGTCAATTAACAACAGTTTGTATTGTTAGACTATTTTAAAAGAAAACTTAAAAGCAAAGATAAAAATAAATCCTGAAGAGGCAACCCACTGGGAATTTACGTAGGGCTCTACCCTTGAGGTTTTTCTCTAGCCTTTCTTTTATCTTTATTTTGAATGAGGGACTTCCTATGTTATCCAAGCTGGCCTTGAACTTGGTCTCCTGGCTCAGGCTCCCAAGTGCTAGTACTACAACTACTAGGCACCACATCTGCCTGGCCAAAAAAACCCCTAAATCCTGTCTTTTTAAAACACATTTCATTGTTACTGATTGTGCTTTCTGATCAAGTCACACAATAAGCTTTCAGTCCCTGTTCTTTCTCGGGTTGTATAGAATAGTAATTAATTACCCTGTTATTGGTTATTTTTTAATTTAAGGTGCTGTGAGGGAGGCTGCATTCCCACCCATGTTTCTGTGCACACTTCACACAATCTTTCTGCTTTGAGAACCTTGAAAGATTTTGTCCAATTTAATTCAATTGCTTGCAAAGTCTAATCAGATGAGATCTTGGTTAATAAAAACTTTAGCATGATTCTCACTCCTTCAAGTTCCTCAGCAACAAACAGGAAACGCAAGCATTTAAAATAATTGCTGCAAGAAATAGCCTTATCTCTAGAGTCTAGGAAGATGTAAAGGAAGGAGAAACCTTATTTGGACAGGGTAACAGTCAAAGCAGAGTGTAAAACCAAGGAGTTCCTCACCCAGCTGGAGCTACACGGCTGGTTTCTTCATCTGGGACAGATCACCTGTGCAACCGTAAGGAAACCTGGGAAACTTTTGATAAAGGTTATGAAAGCATAAACTAATCCAGAGATCAGCAGGTGTCTTTGGTAAAGGATCACATAGTAATTATTTTGTGTTTTCTATTCTATGCACGGTTGGTTCCAATAATAATTTACAAAAGCAAGTACAGGCTACCTGTGTCCCAGGACCATAGTTTGCTAGCTCTTATATTTGTCAAACCAATGTAGCCATACATTTGAGCTGTAGATGACACCACAAAAATGTACACCAATGAAAAATAGGACTTACCAATAAATCTAAAAAATGTCCAATATTTTCTGACACTGGTGACCTAATATACTTGAGCCTTCTCTTTATATGAAAGTTAAACAGTTTACACAACCTAAGAGCATTGTTTCTGGCCTAAAATTGCTATCTTTACTATCCGAAGTTAGTAAATTTCCCTCTAAGGGTTTTAGAATATGTGCACAGATGGTAGGTAATGTGTGTGGATTATGTGCAGAAGCTTTTCTAAGCAGCAGAAGGGTTTCCTTTATCATCAGTGTTCCAACTGACACCTTCACTTGATGTTAGCTGGAAAGGCCAGAAGCAAATGCAATGGACTCCTTTATAACATAGCCCCCCGAAGCTTTCAGCAAATGTTAACTGAGCCTGGAGGATTCCATAAGCAAAGGCTTTGAGCGTGACCATTTGATTTTTACTAAGACAGGAACTATCTGTTGATGCATCACTGCATCAGAGGAACAGTAAGAATGAGATGTGAGACCACCATAACCAGGTAACAATGACAGGGGGTGATGTAAGATGTGAGACCACCATAACCAGGTAACAATGACAGGGGGTGATGTAAGAAGTGCGGGGGCCATGACTAGATCACCTTAATTTGTGTCTAAATCTGGGATCGTATATGTCAGAAAAGGGAATCCAGCATTATCTGGAGCCACTAAAGTCAGGTGAGTCAGTAGGTCGGGAATAAGCTGTACAAGTTTTTTTTTTTTTTCAATTGCTGTTTTAAGAACATATAGTAATTACCACAGAATACAAAGTGTATCCTGCTTTTAAAAAATATTCTGATGCTTTAGCAATAGCAATGCTTTTATTTTATTATGAGCTGCCCACGGGTACTTCTTGGCTATGACTCACTTGAATAGGTTTGTTCCCTATTTTTTTTTTTTTTTGATTTTCCCCAAGATAGAGAACATTTTATTCTCAAATGGGGAAAGGGGAAATAAATTATTTTAAAATGCTGGAATGTCCCTGAATGGCGTGGAGTTCACAGAATTATGGAATGACAGGCAGTTTAATCAAAGGTCAGAATAAGAACATGATCCTATGTCATTCTAAAGCTGGTATGTGATTTCTTGTGTCTAGTATTTGCTTTTTCATGACTGTATTTTTGGGGGTTGCATTATCTTGAGTCATCGTCCTGTTGACAACGCTAATATTTTGTTCTCTCCTGTAACTTGCTGAGAGACTGAGGAGATGTTCCCTTCATTCTAATTTTCTCCCCTGAAGCTGCTGGTTATGTCTGCAGCTGATACTCTTGGCAAAAAAGGTATCATGAATTGCTCTGGTTTTCAAAATCTTAAAGGGCAGCTTCTAAGAAGAGTGCAAAGACCTGAAATCCCTTAATCAAGTTTCTAATCGCACATAAGATGGCCTCCCATTAAGAGCCATTGGAGAGCAGCTCGCATCATGTCTTCACCATATCAAATGGAATTCTTATTTGAGCACCTTGTCGGATGAAGCGAAGCCCTGAACAGTCTGTTCAGTAGCAGAGCACAGTAGCTCTCTCACGCTCTCTTCCACATGATTCCAGAGGCTATCATATCTTAGTTAATGAACAGCTAGTAGTTCATGGATTCTATTTTAGGTCCTTTAATTCTATATTAACCTTGTTACATAGCTACTATTGCTGTCTCCAAATTACCAAATTCACAGAGCAGTAACCTAGGTGGGGATACAGAGGCCTGTTCCTATCATACAGCCAGCAGGTGGCAGAGCCCAGACTCAAATACAAGTTACTCACCTGGTGATGGTTAACTTTGATAGGATTTAGAATCATCATGAAAACAAAAATTCTAGCAATGTCTTCGTGGGAATTCCTAGATTTGGCCAATTGAGGTGGGAAGATCCACTTTAAATCTGAAAGGCACTGTTCCATTGCCTGGGGTCCTGGGCTGAACAGAAAGGAGAAATCTAACTGCACCCTGGCCATTCATCTCTCTCTGCTTCTAGACAGTGAGTGCGATGCAACCAGCTATCTCAAGCTCTTGCCATCTTGGCTTCCTCATCATGATGAACTGCCAGCCATCTTAGGTTGCTTTGTCAGGCATGTTTGTAACAACAAGGAGAAAAGTAACTAGTACAGCCTCCCAGGCTCCAGGCTCTCAGTAAGGATGTTCTTGCTTAAGGCCTCTAACTGGGAAGCCAAGAAGAGCTTCTAGCTACACACCCCTCCATCTTGGGTGCCTCTAGCAGGACCTGATGAGAAATACCACATACGCAACACAGAGTCATTATCTTGAACATGCTTAAAAAGGCCTGTGGTATTTTTGTCCTGATTTTTGTCTCTGTGGAATTTATGATTCAATAGACAAGAACCCCATTGTTGCATGTAGGATATCCTGATAAATGGTTGGCCTCCGTGGCTCCTTTGTATATTTGCCATTGGTATAGTTCATCACACACCCCAGAAGTTTCATTTTTATCCTAATATTATTAGTGGCCAATGTGCATGGAACCTGGATGACCCACTTTTTCAAATGTAGACTGGCTTAAGCTTGGAGAAATTGAGATATTTGTGCAGTGAGGGATTTCCAATTAACACATGGTTAAATTGATGGATATCTAAACCTGTCTAGACACAGACTATTATGGTTTTAATATGTCCCCCCAAAGTTTATGTGCTGGGAACTTAATCCTCAGATTGCTTTGTTAATGATATTTGAAGGTGATCAGGATTAAATGAAGTCACAAAGAAACAGCTCCTATAATGACATTAGCAGGGCATAATGCCTTATGGACTGATGAAAAATTCCTTTTTGTGTTTGGCTATTAATATATAAAGTACATTTAGTATTTTCTAATTTTATAAGCATTTATTAAGTGTACAGACTAATGGGTTTCTTTATGACAGTTCATACATGTATAAAACACACTTTGATAATCTTCAATTCTCTAGTACCATAACCTGCTCCCCTCGCCTAATGTTCTTCTGCCTCTACCTCCAATCGCCCTTCTCCTTTCCTGTATTATTTCTATCTTAATCCTTTTTCTCTTGAATTGTTTTATATATATATATATATATATATATATATATATATATATATATATGAGTCCATTTAAGTGTTGTTCATATGCATATATACCTGTGTGTGTGTGTGTGTGTGTGTGTGTGTGTGTGTGTTTTATGGGTAACCACTTGAGATTGGATAACCAATCAGGAGGCTTATCCTTGGGAAAGATGGATTCTCCTTCTCTCTGCAGCTATTGATTTCCTGTGGCCTTTTGTCTAGGTGTAGGGTCTGGTGTCATCATTTTGCTGGTCTTGTTTGGGCAACCATATTGTTGAGATTTCATGGGTTAAGCTTCCCTGTTACATAGAGAAAACACAAATCTTGCAGCAGACATCCTCTGACTCTTACAGTTTTTCTGCCCCCTCTTCCACAATGCTCCCTGAATTTTAGGTGCCAGTTGTGTTGTAGACCTATCAGCTGAGTTTGGGCTCACCATAGCCAGTTTTCTGCATTTTAATTTGTCTTTTATTTTTTGAAATTATAATTACATCATTCCTCCCTTCCTTTTCTTCCCTCCAAACCCTGCTGTATATCCCTCTCTGTTCTCTCTCGAATTTGTGGTTTACTTTATAATTAATTGCTGTAACATACATATGTACATATATGTACATATACATATATATTAGGGATATATTAAATATATGTTATGCATAATAGTATAATATATTCAAATATATAATGTAATATGTATACATGTATATTTTTATACAAATATATAATGTGATATATGTACATATTTTTTTTCCTAAATATAATCTTCTCAGTCTGTACAGTGTTACTTGTCTGTATGTGCTCTGAATTTTTAACCAGTTGTTGCTTTTTGTAATCATCTCCGTCTTCTACAAAAAGTAGCCAATTTGATGAGGAGTGAGAGCCACACTTACCTGTGGGTACAAGGTGAAGGTTTTAGAATGCAGGTAGAAATAATACTGGTTTAGGAAAATGACAGTAGTTGATTGTCCTCTAGGTTCTATGGTCTCACCACCCATGGGTAGTTGGCTAGCTTTACAGTACCACGCATGAATTCCCTCTTCTTGAGCAGGCCTTAAGTCCAGTTAGACAGCTGCTGGTTACTGACAAGATACACATGTCACTATTTCGCCTTTGTGTCTATCTTTCCATGCTGGTCATCATTGTGTTTCTTAAGCATCACAGCTGGGAAGGACAGTGGATGGCTTTTCTCTCTTGCCAGCTTGCATAGATTTTCCAATACTATAGGAGATAGTCCGCAGGGAGGACTTCCCAGGTCAGTTCCAGCCCAATTCCTCCAACTCCTGTGTCTGATTGTGTGCTGTCTGCAGCAATGAGGACTTTACCTTTAAATTGTGGGAGGCAATCAAGGGCAGAGGTAACAGCCTATATTAATTTGGGGCTCTCTTTGACTCCTTTGACCAACAGTTTGTAAGGTGGTTTCTCATGCCTGGTTAGGGTTTTTGTTGGATAGTTTATGGCTTGAGGGGGTAGAATTACCACCCCTAGTAGTTAAGATCGATTTAAACTAGGTATATTTGTATACACATAAACTTACATACATCATGTTATTTCTATATAAACATAAAATAATATAACTCCTTGTGGCCTTTTCAAGTGTTTGTAGTATTGTTAATCCCTTCTCCTTCCCTCTGATTGCCCATACTCCCCATCTCCAGTTAAAGCTCCCCTTTTTCCATTTTCCCGTTCATAGCACCTGTGACCTGCATTCCCCTCTCTAGAGCTCCTTCCTTCTTACCATGAGCCCTTTTTACTTCCTAGTCTCTCCGTTACCCCAGGTCATATACTCACATCTAAAAAGTTAGATCTAGGAATCACAGTTAAGAAAAAACAAGCAATGTTTGCCATTCCGGGTCGCTGGGTATATATTTTCTAGTTCCATCCGTGTAACTGCAAATTTCATGATTCCACTTTTCATTACAGCTGAATAGTATTCCATTGTGTACATGGACCCCATTTTCATTATTCATCCATCAGTTAAAGGACATGTGGGTTATTTCCGTTTTCTAGCTGTTGTGACTAGAGCAGCAATAAACATGGCTGAGCAAGTATCTGGAGAATAGAGCGGTGAGTCTTCGGAGAATACACCAAGGAGTAGTATAGCTGGATCATGTGATAAGTTTATTTTTAGTTTCTTGAAAATTGTCCACACTGATTTCCGTAGTGGCTGCACCAGTTTGCAATCCCAGCAGTTGAGAATGAGGGTGCCCTCCCCCTCCATTCTCTCCCGCATTTGGTCTCAGGTGTTCTCTTGATCACAGGCATTCTGACTGGGGTGAGATGAAACCTCAAAGCTGTTTTAATTTGCATTTCCATAATCTCTGAGGATGATGAACACTTCTTGATATATTTCTTAACCATTTTAATTCCTCCTTTTAACACGTCTTCATTCAGATCCATAGCTCATTTTTAATTGGTTTGTTTGTTTTCTTAAGTCTCCTTTCTGAGTTCTTTATATATTATGGATATTAATTTTAAAAAATAGAAATATTCTTTAGAAAAAGAAATAATTATAGGATACAAAGATTCAGGCTCCAATACACCAGCTACTTTTTAAAATCGCCATTTCTGTTTAGCTATACCTCATATGGTTATTTGAGGGTTAATTTTTTAAAAAGGAGAAGCACAGATTAAATTGAAAATCCAAATGCACATACATACCCTTCTGACAGAAGTTAGCTATTATTGTAACAATTTATCCTTTTAGATATCTCTTTCTGCAGTGCCTTCGTATTATGAAATAAAAAGAAAAAATATAAAACCAAAAACTTTTCTAAGTATAGGAAAACACACACGATGATAACTCTTTTAAAATTTCAGGATCCACAAAAGCAGCTTACTGTGACAGTAAGCTTAAAAGTCAAATTAAACATACGGAGAGCTGGAAAAACAAAACTTACTGACATGATTCACGGGGAAGGAAGGAAATCTGGAAGGTTCTCAGAGCCGCACATCAGAAAGTTGAAGCTATGGGTAGTCTCCTCATTGTAATGGCTGCTCCTTCCCCACAGCCAGGGCTACACCACAAAGCTCTGGATAGAAGCATTCAGTACATTTACGTGAGGTTATTGAATGGATCAAGCTAGTGAGAAAAAAAAAAACTAGAACAATTTTCATCTAATAATGCAATAGAACTAAATGATTAAAGAAAGTCTCCACTAAACATTTCTGAGACAAGGCATTCCTATTTGCTCTCTAAGTGGATCCCTAGCTATAGTTAATCTGGCCTAATGAAACATAGGTAGCACCTATGAATAAATACGCTGATGTCCTAAATAAAATGTTATAAAACGATTTCAGAAGTCTAATAAAGATCTGTGAAAGCAAGTGTGTTTCATATCAGGAATAAAGAAAAATCCAATATTGAAACATTTATTAAAGTAGAAAAAAACCCACATGATTATATCAAGAAATGCAGAGAGAACACCCGATAGAAATCCACCATGTTCTTGATAGAAATCTCTTAGAAAATAAGAATTGAAAAACATTTCCATGATGTGGTTTTTAAAGAGTTTTTATTATAAATAGTTGTAGATGTAATTTTAAACATTGAAATGCACAGACTCTCACAGTCGGTATAAGAGAAGGCTAGCCTGATTATTCATCTTTTCTCTTAACATGAAAACCCTTCAAAGTTGGGACAAGATCACATTGATATAATTTCAACACGTTTATTACCACCATTAGGGTATTTTATACACAATATCCTCATGCCCCATAATCTTTTAGTGCAAGTAACCCTTAAAGTATTCCACAGACCAAACTGATTCAAATTAAGCAGTAAAAACGGTTGTCTGCCCTTCATCAGAAGGTTCCAGCATGCCTACAGACACAGTTGCCCATAGGCTTTTCTCCACAGGAAACTCACATCCTTAGTGAAATCATTCTTCACTTGGTTTCTGTATTCTCTTATCACTTTCTATTCAACTCTGTAAGATGAAGGTTCTAGAAATAGAACAGACACAGAAGTTGTGTCTGTCAGTCAGAGCTAAGAGCTGACTGGTCCAGACTTTATGGTTGGGTCCCCCAGGTAAAGTTTGCCTTGCCAACTCCCAGTACCTTGTGAGGATTTTCCTCAGTCTTCTCTGTGTGTCCTTGGAAAGCACATCATTACCTCATTAGGTTTTATATGTCCAGAGGTGGAGAGCTCACTGGATGTCACATGATGGCTAGCTCAGTTTTTAGGAACCTGAGGTTTGAACAGGAACCATTCTCAGCCATCCTGCACTACTAAGAGGATCTTCTCACTATGTTTGACCTCTATCAGAATCCCTTCCTCTTCTATTTCATTTTTCATCTGCTTCTAAGTTGCATAATTCCACTGGCAAAACACAGTACTCAGTGGCCACGTGGGGAAATTTAGATAAGAGTGATATGATTCATTTGAGGTGTGCATTCAAAGGAAAGGAAAAAACCCTCACAGGATGCCCTATTTTGTAAATCTAAAAGACAGATCACTTGATGACAAAGGAGCCCCCTGTCTTTGCATTGGTACCTCAGGGATTAAAAGCATCAGTTTGGTTATATATTTGATGGGATTGTCAGAGGCTTGATAATTGGTTAAAATGGCATAACCTTTCTCTTCTCTTTCTCTCTCTCTCTCTCTCTCTGTCTCTCTCTGTCTCTCTCTCTCTCTCTCACACACACACAGACACACCCTCTTCTCTTGTAACCAGTATATGTGTAAGCACTTCTATATGAAAATGGCTTTTCCCCACTCCAAGGCACTCCTTACTCCTGTTATAGAATGGATATATGCTTTTGCCCTAGGAAATGGGGTTTTAGCCCCATATCTCTTGCCCTTTCACCACTGAAAGATAAAGAGGACAGCCACCTGTGGGCAAGGAAATGGCCTATGCCAGACTTCAGATCTTCCTCACCTCGCCTTTGAGTTCACAGCTCCCAGCTACG
Organism: Cricetomys ansorgei; assembly: GCA_026225945.1. Lineage (NCBI taxonomy): Eukaryota > Metazoa > Chordata > Mammalia > Rodentia > Nesomyidae > Cricetomys > Cricetomys ansorgei. The sequence goes on along the minus strand of JAMJFZ010000181.1, from coordinate 3,289,840 downwards.
AAAACCAGATATTGGATATTCAGTTTTACTGGATTAATGAATTGTGCGTGCACACACACACACACACACACACACACACACACACACACACACACACACACATTGTGGAGGTCAGAGGACAATTTGGAGGGAGTTGGAATGTGTTACCTTGCTTTAAATAGATTTACTCCTGTTTCTTTTACTACATTGTATACTCCAGGTTAACTGGCCTGCAAGCTTCCAGGTGATTCTGCTATCTCCACTTCACATCTAACAGTGGGAGTTCTGTGATTACATGTGTGTGCCATAATATCCCACCTTTAACAGTTTCTAGGAATCAAATATGGAGGATTGAACTCTAGTCATCAAACTTGTATGGCTAGCACTTACATCCACTGTGCCATCTTCCCAGTCTTCAGTGCATGGTGTCCTTCAGTGTATGGTGGTCCACACTGACCAAACCACCCTTCTTGAAAAGAATGAGTGATCATCTTTCACAATTTTATGCTTTCTTGTGCCTCTTCCTTCCTTCCTTCCTTCCTTCCCTCCCTCCCTCCTTCCTTCCTTCCCTTCTTTCTTTCTGTCTTTCTTTCCCTCTCTTCTTCTTCCTTCTCTTCTTTTTCTTTCTCTGCTTTGTCTTCTCTGCCTGTACCTGCCTTTGGGAAACTTTGGGGTTCAATTACCATAAAAGAGTTCTTTAGTGCATCTACTCTAGCATAATGACTCTGGATGAACAGTCAAAAACATCAAAGGGGAAGAAAAACTGAACTATGGTGTACTGGAGGGTGGGGATATGAGCTGGGTTTAGAGTTTGGTATGCTTTTCCCAGCAAAGAAAAAAAAAAGTAACAAAATGATATTTACCTAAAAAAATTATTCCTCACTTAGATTCCAGATAAAGACGAAAAGCTAGACAAGAACTTTTGGGATGAAGTCTAGAATCTTAAAATATACCTGGCAAATAGATGAGATTTGGATAACTTATAATTACTTAAATTTAGATTAAAAGAGCGTTCTGTCAGTCTTCTGGCTTTAAAAACATGTGAAGACATGCTTGTGAAATGTCTTAGTTGTTATAGTATAAAGTAAATGTCCTGGTTAGTTTTTTGAGGTCTTTTGTTTGCTTGCTTTTGTTTTTATTTTGTCAACATGAGGGAAGCTAGAGCTGTAAGGAAGAGGGATCCTAATGCAAGAAACATCTCCTTCGAATTGGCCTGAAGACAAGTCTGTAGGGCATATTCTTGATTAAGGACTGACCTGAGAGGGCTCATCCTACTGTGGGAAGTGCAGCCCCAGCCAGAGTTTCTGGATTGTCTAAAAAGCAAGCTGACAGCCACAGGAGGTAAGCCAGTACGCAGTGTTTCTCCATGACCCCTGCTTCAGTTCCTGTCCTCAGGGTCCTGCTTGAGTCCCTGCCCTCTGTGCTAGACTGTGATCTGTAAGATGGAACATACCCCTTCCTCCACAAGTTGCTTTTGGTCACTATTTTATCATAGCAACAGAAAAGTAAAGTAGGGCAGTAAGTGTAATTGTGATTTCTGTCTTTCAAATGTCCTTCACTATTTACTTGGCTCTTCAATGGTAGACATTTTTTCCATTAATTGTTTAAGATTGGAAAATGTGTGTATATATATAAATAATTTCAGTAAATAAAATTGTATTAACATTTTTAAAAAGAGTTTAGTATTATGAACCTAACTATAAGACAATATTTTCATTTAATCCTAACACAGAAGCTATCTCCAATTGATAATCATTTTCAAAGGAACAAATAGTTTTCTCCAGTGGAGTCTCACTGGGTATACACCCTAGCCTTAAGAATAGACCCTACACCCAGGAGTAGATGGCTAACCAAAACAAACTCAACCACAATTTTGGAGGTTCCTTGTTTCATAATGCTTTGTCTCGTAATTATTTCTCTCTGTCTCTCTCTCTGTCTCTCTCTCTCTCTCTCTCCCCCCCCTTACAGGTCTTTCACATATATATCATGGTTTCTGGTGTTATGTTTTTATGGGATTTCTGTGTGTGCAAACATGCATCTACACGTGCTTCTTCTACTTTTTTCTTTTTGCCTCTTTTTCTTCAGTCTGTTTTGTCTTATTCTGGTTTGCTTTTATTTTATCTTATTATATATCTTACTATTATTTTTTAGATGCCTGTTTGCATTCTAATGAGAGAATAAAAGCAAAGGTGAATGGATTTGAGTATTTGGGAAGGCAGGAATCAAAGAGGATCTGGGAGGAGTTGGTGGATGCGAAACCATAATCAGAATATATTGTGTGAAAACAAACTATATCCAATAAAAAAGTTTAGTATTATAAACTTTTATAACTATAAGACTTAATATTCTGATTTAAAATTTATTTCCAAATCCTTACAAATTGAGAGACATTTAAAATTGTGTTTTTTAATAATCTGTGAATACCAAAAAAGAATTTTTTAAATTTCTTTTGTTATCCATCTTCTAGTACATATAATAGCTGCCAACTAAAGGAAATGTGTCATCTTTCAATGATATGAAACATTCTTTTCCATCTAAAATTCATTTAAACAGAATTACATTCTCAAAGATATTAGTCATAGTGATCTTGGTTTTCTTTTAGCTTTTTCTTTTGTCTGAAAAAAAACATAGTTAATTTTGTTAGTGGATTTAATTAATAAAACTATGGATTTGATGGAGGAGGGATAACTCAGAGGTTAAGAGTACTTACTGCTCTTGCAGAGGACCTGAGTTAAATTCCAATTACCCACCTGGAAGCTTATAACTGTAACTCCAGTTCCTGGGGACCCGACACCCTCACGCAGACATACATACAGGCCAAAGACCAATAAACATAAAAATATAAATATATAAAAATTAAGTAAATAAATAGAAAAAGAAGTAAACTAAAAACTACGGATATAGAACAATCAATATGCCTTATAAATATGTAATTATATTGTATGTGTTTATATATGTAAAGTGGATGATTTTTACATGATTTTATATCTACACGTAGCTTTTTATTTTACACAGGGTAATGTTCATTTTTTGTACAGTTCCTTAATTTTTAACACACACACAGCAGTTCCTTCAGGCTCCATCACAAGTAGGTCATAGAATAAGCTAAAAACCCTCCTCACAAATTCCTCTCACTACTAAAGACAAGGTCAAACTACCCCTCACGCCAGAGCCTTGCAAGCCACTGATCCCTGTCACAACAGTCCTACCCTTTTCTGAATGCCATTTCCACTGAAGCTTTTAAGACCTACTTTTTAACCTTAAGCTATCATATACAATACCCAGGCATGGTGCATGGTGTGAGGTTGGTTTACTTTGCCTTCCCTGGAATCATCCCTGTCCTGATCCACTGCTCCTGTCCTACCAACCCTTCCCCAGTGCCATGTGGACCCACCATGAGAGCTCTACATTGAGCCTTGAAACTGGGTGGTACAAACTTCCGACTTTGTTCTTATCCAACATAATTTGGGCTATTCTATCTTCTTTCACAGTTTCATATGTATTTTTCAAAGAGATTGTCTATTTCTACCAAAAGAATGAATAAATCCTTCCTAATTTTGATTGGGAATGCAGTGAACCTCTTTTAAAAAAAAATTGAAAGCAACTAGCATCTTGACTTTTTGCATCTTCTAACCGTAAAAATACTTTATTTATGTGTTTACTCTCATCACCACTGATATCTTCCAACAATGTTCTAAGGATTTTGGAAGACAGAACTTGAAAATATTTTATTAGTCTTATACCTAATCAAATTTTCAATGTACTGAAAAACTGTCCCAATTAAAAAAGAATTGTTCCTAGTTGTTACTTGGTAGTGTATTGGTTGTTGATTCTCTTAAAAATAGGTTCATTGGGCCTGGTGTAATGGTGCCAACCTTTAACCCTAGCACTCACGAGGCAGAGACAGCCAAGTTTATACAGCAAGCTCCAGGCCAGCCAAGGCTACATAGTGAGACCCTGTCTCAAATATAAATGAAAATGGGTTCTGTGTGACTTCTGACTGTACTTGTGACTAGGAGCCATTCTATTTATTCCCCTCTGATTTTAAGCCCACTCCTCTAATTTTATTTCACAACTGGAACATCTGGTAGAATACCGAGTAAAAGAGAGGTGAGAGTAGATATCCTTACCCTATAGCTGCTTTTACAGGTAAAATATTTAGTCTTCTGCTTTGAATACGGTGCTCATTCCAGAGTCTCTTTTCAAATTGCATTACAGGGTCCCTTTTCCTCCAACTACGTGAGAATTTCTTTAAATGACATCTCTGCATCTATCAATATAGCTATTTTGCTTTCCTGTTAGTGGGGTGAATATGTTGACTTCGGAACACCAAACAAGCCTTGCATTCCCAAGATAAATTCCACTTGGTCGGAATGAACTATGAATTTTTGAATCATGCTGGACTCACCTTGCCACAGTTTTGTTGAGGATTTGGAATCTGTGTCTGTGAAGGAATGGTCTGCAGTTTTCCTCTGTGGACTGTCTTCATATGCTTTGGGATACTGGGAAATACTGCACACTTAATAAATTGGTAAATAGCCATGCACCTATTTTATCATAAAAACATGTTTGGCATGGTTCACCAATCGTCTGAGGGTTGTTTTTTTTTTCAAACTCTTTAAAAAGTATGATTTTAAATGTCATATAAATCAGTCTAATTATCTTAATTATGAAATCCATGTGCTGAAAGTTATTCACCGTAATCTCTTAGCATTCTTAGGGTCTTCAGAGTCTACAGTGATATCTCTTCTATACTTACTAACGTTTTGTCTCTTCTCTCTTTTTCTTTCCAGTAGCTTCCTAGAGATATATCAATTGATTAAACTTTTCAAGAAGCTATCATTTGGGTTTTACTTTCCCCTATTCTTTTCATGTATCAATTTCTTTTATTTCTGTTCTGATCTTTACCATTTCCTTCCCTCTGCTTGTTTATGGCATAACCTAGACTTCTTTTCTAGTTTATTGAAGTGAAAGCTGACATTATCGATTTCAGACCTCTTTGTTTTCCAGTATTAGCATTTGGCTGATAGAACTTTCTCTCCAAGGACTACTTTAACTGCATCACAAAAGTTTTACTTCACTGTATTTTCATTTTAATATATTTTATTTATTTAAGACATCTTCAGAATACATCCTTACTGCCGTGGTTATTATCCAGACATCTTTATGAAAATGCATATTTTACTTCAAGAAAGAATTGTATTTTTCCCACATTATGTTAACCCTCTGGGGAATGAGGAGACATCAAAGAAAATAAAAATTCCCTTGAGGCGTGATAGAAAGTATCTTATCAGAACCAATTAGTAAATAATATTCAAACCATATGTTCTGAGCTTTTAAATGCCCCAATTGATGAGATATAACTCACCCCTGAATCAATGAAACCCTGTCTCAGCCAAGGGCTTCAAGCTAAGAACTTGCAGGCTGTGCACTGAGCTCCAGGTTTTCAGCTTTTGTGGGCTGCCATCCATGCTGGGATAAGTAACCTCTCACTCATATCCCTGTAAATAACCCCAATAAAACTCATTGATCCACCAAGTTGAACTTCGTGGTGTCCTTTGGTCTGTTGTGGGCTCCCTATCTGTGGTGTGTGGACGTGTGTGTGTGTGTGTGTGTGTGTGTGTGTGTGTGTGTCTGTCACACAACTAACAAAGTTTTTCAGATCTAGAAAGTGACTTCAAATAGCAGACAGCTTCTATTGAAGACCCATGAACAAGGTTGCTCTGCTTTTTCAACAGTATCCTGTCCTTGTTCGCCTTAGCTGTATTCTTTCTTCTTCGTTTTTTTTATTTTTTTATTCAAGCCTCCTTGCTATTAGCCAGCACATATTGCTTCTTGACCAGAGTACCTGCAAAACAACTACACTTAATAATTTGGGGCTTGCTTATATAGTTCTTGGCATTAATCCTAACCCTGTTTATAATTGCACTGGGATTCAGCCAAAGCATTAAATCAAACTGACTGGGACTTTACCTGTTTTCCTTTTGGTGCTGACCAGCATTGCTTGGTGCCATGTTCTTCTTATAAACAAGCTGGTTTCCTCATTAACTAAACTCAGCCAGCCAGCAATGTTCATGGATGCTGAAACTCATGACAGGTGACGTAGAAACCTAATGTCTATACTATGAAAAAACTAGAAAAAAGCATTTCTTTCTAGATAGGAAAAAAAATGCATGGTGAGCTCACCATTGCAATGGAGATTTCACAGAAAGAGAGTCCAAAAAAAAAAAAAAAGCCAGGGAACAGATTTCTCTCTATTTGATAGACTTGTAACAAAGGTACCTGAGCTATAGTACACCTTCATCTTTGTCCAACTTACAAATTGCAGTTAATAGTTTTTCATACTTCAAATGTAATTCTGATTGTTACAGCCTTCAGTGATTTGCTTTCAGTGTAAATACTTAGGTTTGATTGTGTGATAAGATCAGCCTAGCACTAGGCAATGGAATTTGTGCCAGGCTAATTCTGTGTGACATGAAGTCTACCTATAGGTATTTGAAGTATCAATATTGATTAACTGCAATCTATAATCTTCAAGTCATACAAGGATCTATGATGCCATTAATTGATGTCTGCTTTCAGGATTGTTCTTAATATCTTGTAATCATTTGGACCTACAAATCTAGAGGTTTCCCTCCAAAGGAAAAGGAAAAATTTAGATAATTTGATCCATAAAATAAAAGCTTTAAATTTCAATTTAACTTAAAAGTAACTAATGCAGGAAAGACTATTTGAGAGTACTTTCTTCTACATGTCACATTTTATGTGACATTGAGAAGTCAGTACAATTCTACAGATGTGATGGTACAGAGAGAACCAGGAAATGGTCATATTGCTGAAACCATGCAAATACTCATCCAAGCAGTTCATAAATTTAGGCAGGTGGTAGTTAAGCAAGAGGCCTTTTGCAGAGAAACATAAACTAAATTGGAGGGAAGAAAACATTACACCATTACAGCATCTGTTAGGTCTATAATGTTACTTTAATTATCAGAGACATAAGTACAAACATCATGAAACTGTACAGCATGGGTCATGCCTAGCTGATTATGTGGCCTTTTCAAATTAGGCATCAGTTCTCCTCATTTAATTTGTTCAACCTTGACTCCAGCTCAAGATTCTTTCTCATAGTAATTATCCATACTGCAATACTCAAGTGCGGGCTCTCCAGGACCTAATCTCTGCTGAGAAGTTGTTGTCCAACCACAGAATTGAGACATGATCTTCCTAAGAAAACCAGGGACTGTTGAAGATTGAAATGACTGCCATCATGCTATCTTGGTCAACACAACAAAAGTGATACATGTCTAAATGGATATTGTTGCTAGAGGACAATGGCCAATCCTGTGATTTGAGCTGGGGAATAGATTAAGAAGAAACCAACCTGATTCCCAGTCTTTGAGCTAATACTGGGAGCTGGCAACACAGAAGCAAAACAGCAACAATTACTTTCACTTAGTGCAGGAATTACTTTCAAGAATTTAAAACTGGATTCCATTTTAACTGTTTGCTTATGTCACAACTCTTCCAGCCCCTCGTCTCGCTGTGCTCATTAATCTAACGTTCTTTATCTTGCTACCATCCAAAGTTAGAGCAACCTACCACGTAGCCCAGTTTAGGGGAGTCACTTTGAAGCCTCCCATTGAAATGGCTCTAAAGTATTTTTCCATAATTTCCACATTTTGAGAAATTGTCCATATTTTATAAGCCTGGCTCTCTTCTTTAGCACTCACCTAATAAATTCAATCTTGGTTGATAGATAGGATTTCCTGCTGATTTGTTGGGAGTGAGGTAAAATCACCACGACACTTCTCATTAACTCTTATTACCTTAAATACAAAATAGTTCTTTTATCTCCAGAATATCTAACCTGACTGGTTTTCTTTCTTTAAAAAAAAAAAACATATTTATTGTTTATTTATTTAGTGTGTATGTGTGGACAATGACTTATAGAAGGTGATTCTCTCCTTCCACCATTGTGGGTCCCAGGAATTGAACTCACGTCATCAGGCTTGGTGGCAAGCACATTTACCCACGCTGACATCTCACTGGCCCACCTAACTACCCCTAACTGGTTTTCGATAATTAAATATCTGTTGGGGTTTCTTGAAAGCTTGTATAAAACTGTCATCTTCAGTGGCCACTGCTTAGGTTTACAGTGGAACAGGGGTTCCCTACAGCTTCCAGAGAAGGATCTGTTTCCAGTCTCTCTCCTCGCTCTTGGTGGTTGCTCGGTTTGTGGCAGCATATCTCCTAGAGGTCAATTTATGACATGACATTACTCTCCACTTGGCTTAGTTACTGTTCTATTGCTGTGATGAGACACCACTCCACGAACAAGGCAGCTTATAGAAGAAAGCACTTAATTTAGGGCTTGTGTTTGCAGTTTCAGAGGGAAAATCCATTACCATCAGGGTGGAAAATGTCATGCCAGGTAGGCATGTAGCTGTAGCTGAGAGCTTACATCTGATTCACAAGATGGAGGCAGAGAAAGAACTAGACTAGGCCTGGCATAGGCTGTTGAAACCTCCAAGCCCACCACCAGTGACAAACCTACTCCTACACGGCCATGCCTCCTAATCTTTCCTAGACAGTTCCACCCACTGGTGGAGGTGGGCAGGCATTTTCATTCAAATCATATGGCTGAACTAGGTACGCCTGTAATCTTTGTTTTGTTTTGTTCTTTCTGTTTTTCAAGACAGAGTTTCTCTGTTGTAACTCTGGCTGTCTTGGAACTCATTCAGTAGACCAAGCTAGCCTTGAACTCACAGAGATCTGCCTGCCTCTGCCTCCCCAGGGCTGGGACCAAAGGCATGCACCACCACCGCCCGGCCAGTCCTGTAATCTTTGACCAGTTTGAAGTGACCTAGCTTTCATTTGCTTATTTACACTTGGATGAGACTGTTACAAATCCAGCTTCTTATTCTAGGGATGAGGAAGCATGCAAAAGGTGGAGGTGTGTTGTTCTGAGGGCTCCTTAGAAACCCAGGTTCATACGAAGTCAAAGACAGCCTACTGCTGACTATGTTCAGCCTTAAGTCATAAATGTTAAGGAAAGGATGGTTGATTTCTTGCTTTGGGAGCCACAAAGTTCCTACACCTTTCCACTAGAGCAGCCATTTTCATTATGTAGTGACTGGCATATGGACTTCTCAGTGCACACTATTAAAATCTTTCTTTATAAATCTCAGCAAAACTTTTCATTGTAAATTATTTGGGTCACTCATTAGTCAGTGTCAATCTGGCCCCCCTTAGAATTTAGCCTCTGCAATGCCAGGAACCATGTCTACATACAGAAATATGCTCATGGCAATGGCTGGTGCTCTTTGCGTCATGATGGACACTCAGCAGGCTATAGAACGACCCCAGTAAAGATCCTCAGTAGGTGAATAAAGAAAGCTGCACGAATACAAAGGGAGCCAGTCACCTGTAGGCAATGCTTCCTAAATCATGCTTGTCAGGGACGTTTTCACCAAATCGTAATGCGGTGAGAAAAGTAAGTAAAATGGAGTAAATTTTCATAATGTCACACAGTTCGCGCTACATTTTATACTACTCTCTCGGTACTAAAAAGCCTTCCGCTGCAATTTATAAAATGGTAGCGTTACTAGGTAATAGTTTTCAGTGTTTGTGATTTTTACATTTATGTTATTTGAGAAATTTAAATTGGCTACTCTATCTCCGTCATCCAACTTCATTTCATGTTAATAGTACCCCCTCTTCATAAAGCCTGAGAGTCTGATTTCATTGATCTAAGACTTGTCAAAGTATAATTTTCTAAGTATTAAAGCATGAATCTAATACAAATATATAGTGTACGGGTGTCAGAATGTTTTGAACTCATTAATGAGAAAATGAGTCCAAACGTTGAACCTTTTCAAAGGGTATGAAATAAAAAGAGAAAGAAAAGGAAACTGAAATAAGATTGTAATTTAGACAAAGGACAATAAAATCTTAATCACTGGGGGTTACCTTTTCCAAAGGCCAAAATCACTGAATCTTTCACCAGAAAAGAAATAATTTGAAATATGTCAACCTTCCCTAAATTGACATGTAACTTTTGAGAATGTGGACCCTCATCTAGAGTAAATAGGAAATCAGGCGAAATTGCTTCCTGTTAGTGTGACAGGGGGACTCACACCCGTTCATTAAGATGGACTCTATCTGAATAAAAAGCCCACACAGAAATCTTTTTGCTTTGTTTTTCAGTTTTAAATAATTGAAAGGCATTTTTCTCTAGTATTCAGAAGTAAGTCTACATATATTTGTGTGGAGGATACACACACACATATGGATACATGGATATGTATATATTATGTATGTATATATTATATATTATCATATATATTAATGTGTGTGCATATATACGTATATATTATATGTATTTATTATATATATGTGTGTGTGTGTATATATACATATACACACACACACAAACACACTGTGTAAAAACAGTAATTATGACTTGAAAATATTCCTGTGAGTCAGCCTTTTCTCAGGGGTGCCATAACACAGTATTCCAACCAAGGGCCCTGGTTGCAAGTTCAGCACCAAAGTGTTGGCAGGGCAAGGATGCCTAATGTTTTGAGGGAAGGATCCGTTCCAGGTCTCTCTCCTTAGTCTTGGTGGTTGCTTTGATTGTGGCAGCTTGTGTGAGTGTTCACACAGATCCTCCCTGTGTGAGTGTTCATGTACTAATTTACAGCCATATTAGACTAGGACCCACCCTAGTCCAGGATGACTTGAACTTCACTAATTACACGTACAAGGACCCCTGTTTCCAAGGGACGCCATTAGGAGATATTAGGACCTAGAATTCCATCTTATGAACTGGGAGGGGGATACAATTGAACCCATAACAATACAGAAGTTTTTACTGAGACTTTATTTCATTTTCTAAATTTTCAGAAAAAATAAACATTAATACACATTTCCAAAAACACTTATGAATGGTTCTAGAAGTCTTTATTAGTTTATTTGGGCAGCTCTATCAAATAACCATGAACTGAGAAGCTTAAACAACAGAAGCCCGTTCTCCCATTCTCAGTCTAGAGAGCTAGAAGCCAAAATCAAGATCTCAGTGAGGCTGTGCTCTAGGTGAAGGCTCCAGGGAAGCATCTGTCCATGCTTCTCCATTGCTCCTGTGGCTGAGAACAGCCCTTATCATTCCCTGGTTTTCTCCTGCTGCTATCTTTACATCTAATTATTTTTAACTCATTTTTGACCTAGGGTCAAAATGACCTAGGGTTTTGAGTAGCCCAAGCTGGCCTCCAACTCTACACAGCTGAAGATGACCTTGAACTTCTGATGCTTCTGTTTCTACCTGAGTGCTAGAACCACAGGACTGGACCCCTCCACCTGATGTATGTAGTGCTGGAGATCAAGCCCAGGGCCTCATGCATAGTAGGCAAGCACTCTACCAACTGAGCTGCAACTCCAGTCTAAAAATTGGTTTGGTTATTCACATTTTAAAAGTTACTTTCTTCTTCATTGTCCTAGGGTTTACCAAAAATGTCATGACATATCAGAATCAAATATGATTAATGCACACTTGACTCCAGTGAGATTAGTAAATGGTACTATATGATATAATATGTGCACTGGGTCCTTTCCATTTTTGTGCCACTGGTTTATGTGAATACACAGTTGTAATCAAATTGTATGTCTACTAAAGCAGCTAAGAAAAGAACACAGTGAAAATTCCTTGTAAAATTTGTCATGATCACTGTATCTATTTGCCATTTCCAGTCTCCTGCTGCCTCAGCTGTCCTGTGTCCCTTCAGTATCAACTAGAGCTTTGCTCACACCCTTTCTTCGTGGTGTCACCAATAATTGTATTGCATTTCTGTGCTCATCTAACTGTTATGTATAGCTGTGCTTAATCATATTTTAAAAGTTAAGAAAAGAAACAAAAGGAAATATGGGTTTATCGCTTGAGGGCTCTTCTCTGATTATCTTCTGCATGCTCTCTCTCCGGAACACTAACAGACCCACCTAGACCGCTACTCTCATCCGTACATCAACCTCCACTTAACTCAGCATCAAAGTCTTGGTCATTGTGGGACTGAACCCTTAGGCTTGAACTTTACCGCATTCTGCTTCAGGTAGCTTAGTTCCATTGGGAAGAATTTTGAAGCTCCGTATTCCTGGGAATTACCTCTCCCACTAGGGAAAAAAACTTAAAAGCCCTGAGTTAATTGTTATGGCTGGAGAATGAGAGCTGCTGTATGCTCAGGTGACCGTCTCTGCTGTGGAATCACCCCCAGTTTTGAGCTAAGACAAAAGTATCAGAGTGCCAGTATGTTTAACTACCATACCTGGATAGTGTTTCCTGCTAATAAAATGGGATTGGATGAGCTAAAGGGCTCCCTGGATCTCCCAGCCACACTCATAAAGAATTTAGATTCTGCAACTCAGTAGTGCTGGGGTGCTGAGAAATGCTGGGGTGTGCCTCTTTCTGAAGGAGGCTATAGCCACTGATAGGAGGTTTAGGAAAGGGGTACCGTTCTGGCTGTACCCTTCTATGTGGCGTTCCAGGTCAGGGACCTATCACAGTATCACAGAAGCCCTGCCATTCTTATCTGGTTTTAAGTAAATAGTGTCAAATTAATGCTCCTTCCTTTGCTGAAATCCATCGACACAAGTTCTATACACTCGAAATTGTTGGGTTTAAAAGGAAATACATTTCATAAGCTATGCCTGCTTGATAGGAAGGCAAGTCCACAAAATTTCTTGTTATTGCTCCTAATATCACTCCATTGTAGTAGGTTTGGTCATTTGCTTTTAACTGCAAACTTGAACTAACACACAGTGGCTGTCAAAACTGGGAAAGGTAAATGTATTACCAATGTTGATTTTTTTTTATGACATTTTGTCATTAGAAATATTTAAAAGTGAATAAGATGGTACTTTGGATATATTTTTCTCTCACACTCTATGAGAGACTGCCAGTGTTTGATAGAAGATGACTAAAGGAAAATGTTTGAGAATATTTATTGTATTTACCATATCCTAAAAAATGTTTGAAAAATCTATGCTTGAAGTCCAAAGCAGACACTCGCTAAGTGGGTCGTCAGAAAAGAGAGTTGGGTTCAAACAAGAGTTACCTTTTGTATCAATCTAACCACAAACATTGATCTAGTGATAACTTGCTGTTAAAGAAACAGCCAGGTCTGTTCATTAAAACTCCACACCAGCTTAAAAGATCAAGACAAACATAAGTCCCCTATTCATGCCATTTGTTGATCCATTTAGTGCATTAGACGTGGTTTCAATTTCAAAATAAACAAGTAAATAAGTCAATGAGTAATCTCATGGATTTGTACACTGTTGCAAAAGTAGAGTATTTTGGGGTTGTTTTCCTGGTTGTATTTTCATGTATTAATATTCCCTGTGATATGCCTTGAATCTGATTGTCAGTTTACAAAATGTGACAGTTATAAATATGCTTTAATTACTCATTCATTTCAATCATTTAGTCAACAAATATTTATTGGGTAAATACTGAGCCAGGCTGCTCTGAATTCTGCAGATACTAATGTATGAGATAATCAAGGTCCATGTCTCTCAAAGCTTTCTAATCTAAGCACTGCCTTAAACAGAGCAGTGTAGGAGCATGCTATGAGTCATACTGGATACAATAGTACACTGTTCCGATGACCCTGTCAGGAAAAAAGTAGTCATTTGCATGAGTTGCTGGGAGTGTTGGCTGCTTCTGAATCTCCTAGCTACATCTCTCTCTTGAGATTGTGCTCTATCAAAGGACCTTCCTTGTCCAAGGTTACAGCACCTCCCCTAGGGCACCATGTAACCAATTACTGGTTAAAGTGAAGCATGAAGACCTGTTATGCTTGTGTCAGTTTGCAAGTAACTCCAAAGGGCTAAAATGGTTTAAAAAAAAAAAAAACCAAGGGAATATGTGAGCCTTCAGTTATGATTTTGTTACTGTGCAATTTTCATCTCTGTCCACTTCTGCTTCTTCAATAGTCCACACGCTGCCTCCATTTCACACTGTTTCTAGGAAATGCAGCGTAAAATGGTGGGCACCAGAAATGGCCCTACAAAATAGATTTAAAATAAAATTTTTGAGCTGAATCAATTCCTGTTCAATGGTGAGAAGATTAATTATAACAGTCACAGAGCTTCAGAGAAGCTTGAACTGCTAACCCCACAACTCTGGCACAGCAGAGCAAGGCTCCAGTGAAGAAATCGTACCCTGGACTGGGTTTGGGGGGTTTCTAGGAACCCAAAAATAGCTGAACCTAGTGGGCAGCAGAAGTGCTCTTCTCACCTCTGCTAAATACAGATCTGTCCTTCTTACATGTGGATTGTGTACTGATTGATTCTTAAAAGACACACCTTGCCCCTCAGAAGCTACCTCCACCCACCTCCTAGCCACCAGCCCTTCACTTAAGGTCAAACCTCAGCATAAACCATTCAAGGAGTGTGGGGTCCAAAGAGTTTGAGGTCTGTTAAGTGAGGGGTGGGAACTACTCCTAAGAGAACAGGCTACTCCAATGAACTAGTAGAAGCCAGGAGAGGATTTATGAGAGCCGAACACATTTCTGTACTGAGAAACCAAAAAGTGAGCTGGAGAGATTGAGATTGTTCAGTGGTTACAACATGTATTACTTTTACAAACAAACAAACAAACAAACAAAACCTGAATTCAGTTCCCAGCCCCCATGTCAGGCAGCTCACAACATCCCAGTAACTATAGCTTCAGGGTATCTGTCACCCTGTCGTGGACTCCTCAAGTACCTGACTCGCGTGCACTTACCCACATTCAGACTTGTCTTAGGTTACTGTTGCTATGCTGAAACACCATGACCAAGAGCAACTTGGGAAGAAAAGGTTTATTTCACTCACAGTTCCATATAACAGTTTATCCTCAAAAGCAGTGCGGGCAGGAACTCAAGCAGGGCAGGAACACGGAGACAGGAGCTGATACAGAGGTCATATAGGGGTGCTCCTTACTGGTTTGCTCCCCATGGCTTGTTCAGCCTGCGTTCTTAGAAAACCCAGGACCCAGCAGCCCATGGGTGGCCCCACCTACAATGGGCTGGGCTCTCCTCTATGAATCACTAATTAAGAACATGCCCTACATGCTTGCCAAAGCCTGAGAGATCTTATGGAGACATTTTCTCAACAGAGGCTCCCTCCTCTCTGATTACTCTAGCTTGTGTCAAGTTGACATAAATAAAACTAACCAGTACAAGACATGTACATATATACATAATTCAAACAGTAGAAAATAAATCTTTAAAAAATACATAACATATAGGTGAACAAGAAAGAGCTTGATGTACGAGGATCCTCCCATAATATATAACTTTACACCCGAACGAAGGACTGGAAGAGGTATGTATTCTACGGCAGAGCTTTTTTTATTTTTTATTTTTGGTTTTGGTTTTAATTTATTCAGACAGGGTTTCTCTGTGTAGCCCTGGAACATTGCTCTGTAGACCAGGCTGTCCTCAGACTCAGAGATCCTCCTGTCTCTGGCTCCCAGGTGCTGGGATAAAAGACCTGTGCCACCACCATCCATCTACACCAGCTTGATCTACATGTGGGTATGGTGAAAAAAATGGCAACAGTAAAAGGCATCTGAACACACAACGACCAAAAATTACTTCAGAATCGAATGTGTATCGAAGCCAGGGTGCTTCAGGTAGGACTTCACTGCCGTCCTGGTTCTGAGTCTACAACACACAGTGCGCACTGTGTGTGCCACCACGCCATGCAGTGCAGAGGAGAGACCCCCAGCACAAGTGCGCTCAGATTCCAGACTACGCCATGCTAGGAATCATGTTTTTACAGCATTGCAAGGTTCTCTGCTCCTGCAGAAACATGATGGCTTAACGCAAAGACTTTTATTATTCTCTTACTTTCATTCCTCAACAAAAGCATCAAATTCATATATATTCGGGTTAGATTATATTAAAATGTTTGATTTTAAAAACTATTGTTTCAGTTGATGACTTAAGTTTCATAAACAATATTAAATGAATTTTGGCTTAGGATTACGACAGAATTTCCCAAACTGTTTTAAGTGGCCCTAAACATACTACATATTTATACAAAATGGCACTCTGAGCATTGACAATTTCAAAACCAAAATATCTATCAACTCTGAAAAACACTGACTGTTATTTTTTTTTCTGTGTTCTGCAGTATTACTAAATGTTTAGCCAGGGCTTAATTACTTATATAAAAATAAAGAAGCACATCCATCTCATTAGCATACAAATTTGCTTTCATTGTTAATAAATTGAGAAATTATGTATACTGGAGAATTGCTTTAAAATTCATTTATTTATGAGTTATTTGTAGTATATTTTTGGTGTGCATACCTATTTTATATGTCTATGTTCCCAGAGTCATATAAAAACTTCTGGGTGAATGGGGTTATGAGTGGAATATGTTCAAGAGGCTGTCCTGTGCTATGTGAAATGCAATTGCTAGATCTTTTCAAATTGAGGAAGAAACCAAAAGGTGAGCAAAGAGTGAATGTGTTTCTCAAAGTCTAAGAATCATCCTCCTGCCATCTCTGGTCCATAAGAGGACTCAGAGAATACCACATCTACCAAGCAACCAGGAAATGAGCAGCATGCTGATGCTGAGGACACCAGTCTCATTGTGAAGCTCAGCAAAGGCTGGGTTTTTTTTTGGGGGGGGGTCATGACTTCCATTAGCCACTACTGCATTAGCAACTCTCAGCTCACAGATAAACCACACTGTGGGTGATGGCGCATCCTCAGGACCAAGGAGAAAGGAGAAAACCAGTTAACTTTGGTTGATAATGGTGTGAACTTGGCATGTGCTAGTAAGCAGCATATGGACTGCTGTTGTACCATTCAGGGATGCTCCTGGGTCTTAGCTACCTTAGGCACTGTAACACTCTGTACCACAGTTTGGGGCAACAGAGTTCTGGAGGCTCAAGTCAAGGTGTTGTGAAGACCATACTGCTTTTGGGGTCTTCAGGGGACTATCTCCCTGGAAGTTTCCAGTTACTGCTGGCAGTCCTTGGCAGTCTTGGCTTGTGGCCACATAACTCTCTGCATCTGTCTTTGCATATCCTTTTTCCCATGTGTCTGTCTCTAAATCTCTTCTCCTCTTGTTTTGATTGTGGTGTATGTGTCTACACATGTGTGTGTATGCAGATGTATGTAGAATAGGCCTGTGTGAAAACTAGAAAGGGTCTGTGTTCTAGGGGTCTACATTCAGAAGGCTGTGTTTTCTGGATGGAATATAGACACACCTTTAACCCCAGTATTCAGAACTGAACTCAATCCCTGTACCTGTGCAGCATGTACTTTACCATCTGAGCTATCTCCCAGGCATCCCTGTCATGTTTCCTATAGAATACTTGTCAATGAAAGTAGGGCCTACCATAACCCATATGAACTCATCTTAATGACCATCTCTGAAAATAGCCAACTTCCAAGTAAGGTGACATTCAGAAGTACTAGGAGTCAGGACCTCGACATTTCCATTGTGGGACACAGTATAGCACAGAATACCCTGAATGTCAGAACCAAGAAGAAATTCTCACTTAGAATAATCATGTACTAGGTTGTCTACTTAGGGTGTGGAAAGAGAAGCTGCCCAAGCTAAGGATGTATGTACTCACATGGAGGGTAAACAATTAGGAGGTGAAACACACAGGAGAAAGGTATGTGAGCCAAATTGTGGCAGGAAATGAGGGCTTTGAAGACTTAGCCCAGTTGTCTCAATTTAGCCACAATTTCAAATAGCTAACATCACTTTCAAGTGTGGACCGAGAAATAGATTTGGAGAGAAAAAGGCTAACTCGTAGCATAGCATTTGAGACTTGCTAGCCAGCAGTACATGTTCCTCATAAATACTCAATGATACTCATAAATACTCGTAATAAATACTCATAAATACTTATAATAATAAATAAATACTCATAAGTACGTAAATATTCAATGAGTGGTTGAAGACTCAGTCTTACATTTTGTCTCCTGCTATAGATCCACTGTGGAACTGTTCACTGACTCAAGGAAGATTGGGACAAAATTACTTTAAGAAAGAAGAGTCGAGAGAGTTTTCTGCATGCTGACGCCTTCTTTCTCTAGGCTTCCTCTGGGACTTCCTGGACAACATGGAGAGCGGCAGGAGAGCCGGTGGATAAATGCTTAAGCCTCCCTGACCCTACCAGGATGTTCCTGAGGTGTGTTTCACACTTTCTCAGAGACTCCAGGTAGGACTAAGCTATGAACTCAGCGGTAACCGGCTTGCTAACTCTTCCCTGACTTTCTTCATCAACCCACCTGACTTTCATTCGCATCTTCCTTTGTGCTCACTGGGATCTCCCTGCAACTGAATGGCTGCCATAGTTTCAGTTTCAGAAGACGCAAAAATTAAGACAAGGAATTTCATGGAAATGTCACACCTTTACCTAAAATGCTCTCCCCTTTCTGTCCATCAGAGTTCTTCACAGTCTTTGGCACACAACTCAAAATCCTCCTTCCCATCAGTCAAAGGGCTGCTTCTTCCTCTGCTGTCAGTCACTTCCTACATCACTGCATGCTCAGGACTCTCAATTTGACTAGGAAGCCTTACAGGGAAATCTATAGTTTTCCTAGCAGACATCTTCTAGTTCTCTGTGTGCATATTTCCTGTGGGACAGATGGGTGGGGCTCTGGAAGATTTGGATCTGAATGTGGAGAAAGAAGGCTATTTGGGGGTTGTGATTTGTGGGGAAAAAATTGTAACATCAGTGAGCTTGTTTAGATTTGTCTCTAAGCAGTGGTTGTCAACCTTCCTAACGCTGCGACCCTTTAATACAGTTTCTCATGTTGTGGTGACCCCCAACCATAAAATTATTTTTGTTGCTACTACATAAACTGTAATTTTGCTACTGTTAGGAATTATAATGTAGATATCTCCTATGCAGATGGCCTTAGGTGACCTTGGTGAAGGGCCATTTGGGTCCCAGGGAGTTGCGACCCACAGGTTAAAAATCACTGCTTTAGGGTCAAACACTGAAAGTAATGGAGACATGCTAAACAACTCAATTGTTGGTATTTGTCATATATGTGTGTGGAGAGATTTTGTCAATCTCCATAATGGGTGTCAACCCAGCTCTGCTGTGCCTGTGCCTTTACCTTCTGAGTCCAAACCTCATAATATTTTAAGCAGTATATAACAGGAGGATGCAAGGTGAACCCTATAAAAAGAGCATAAAATAGATCATAAAAAAGAAAGAGTCTGGGCAGCAAACCTTGTCATACAGGAGTGTTGTGGAAGTTTATTTTTAGTTGTGCTTAAAATGATTGTTTTTGTGCATTGTTGGGTGAGGGGCTGTGTAGTGTGTTTTGTATTGTCTGCAGGTGTTGGATTTCTGTGGGGGGTTGTTTAATTGCTAATGGTCTGCATGTGCTATCAGTAGAATATCTGAGGAGTTCTGAAAGAATAAAATCACCTGAGCCGAAATGCTTGGGGTTACACTGTCGATTGAATATGGCACTGGCCAGGACGGTGGTTCCCTCTGCTGAGGTCTGGCAGGGTTTGCACCAATGAATATACCTCCGTGTCTTCCCTGGTGACTGGCCGAATAGAAGTAACCATAGGAGTGAGTCCTTGCTCCAGCCATAAGCATAAGGCAAACTAGCCCTGGTGTGCAGGCAGTGATGGTCCTCATGGCCACTTACCTCTGAGGAAAGGTAAAATAGGGAAGGGCACAGCAGGAACACAGTCGCAGGGCCTGGTGATGACAGTTGACACATCACCGTGACTCACTTATGGTCCCTGGCTCTATCCGGACAAAGAATCCCATTTTCTTTTTTTTTTGGAAAAGGTGTAAAAAGAAGGTGAAAATGGAAGTCAGACAGCTCCAGTGTTCCCTCTCCCAGAAGTTGGTCTGTCACACATTGTCTCCATTGTCCCTATCAGTGACTATCGGTACCAACTAGTCAGTCACATCTTCTGGTTCTACTTTTGATTCATAAAATAAACCTGCACTCATCTTCCTTTCCCAAGCACATTATAAAGTCCTACAAGAATTGTAACCAGCTTCCTGTGCAATCCCCAGATTGTGGAAGAAAGAAATACAATATCTCTGAGTAACAGCAACTATACAAGTTACATATATGTATAAATATGTATAAATCCATTTATTGGTAGATTTCAATATACTCAATGTTGTTTTAAGTGCTTAACACACATTAGATACATTTATCTCCACAACAGTTCTACAAGGCATATATCATTAGGATACCCATTTAACAGAAATGGTAACTGAGACTTGATATGTTAAAGTAACTTTCCTTTTCTTTGAGCCAGAAAGTGGTAGAGCCAAGATTTGAATGCCCATCCCATGCTATCCCTAAGGATAGACTATTACAGAGGAAGAAAGAACCACAGGGATGGGGAGTCAACAACACGAACCCATGTCTGGGTTCAACCTAGAGGGACAAAACCAGCAGCAGATGTGTAAACAGTTTAAAGAGGTTTGATATTTTGTTAATGGTGAACAGGCAGTTCTAGAGCTGGCTTAGATCTGAAGTCTGGAGGGGAAGTCTAGGGCAAGAGAAACAATTATGGACCACCCCAGTAGCTGTTGCTAGTCATTCACTTAAGGAGGCTTTAAGCCTTTTAAAAAAAGACTTCCAACTGAGTAAGTCTGAAAAGATTGCAGGTGAGGTGAAAATGAAGAGCAGATAATTTAAGTATCTGCTTTTCCTAGAGGGTAATCGTTGTCTTGATTAACTTTATGCAGCCGATTAGGGGCTGTAATCACACGTATCACGTGGACAGTCCCTTCACAGCAGCGCCTAGATCAGTGTTAGAATGGCAAGACGGAGGCGTATATAAACTGTCTGAATTAGGGTTCTATTGCTGTGAAGAGGCACCATGACCACAGCAACTCTTACAAACGAAAGAATTGAATTGGAGCTGGCTTACGGTCAGAGGTGTAGTCCATCGTCATCATGTCAGGAAACTGGTGGCACACAGGCAGACATGGTGCTGGAGAGTAGCTGGGAGTTCATTTGGATCCACAGACAGCAATAGGAGAATGACATTGGCTGGAGCATCGGAAACCTCAAGCTCACCCCCAGGGACACAATTCCTCCAATCAGGCCTCACCTCCTCCAACAAGGACACGCCCCCTCCATCAAGGACACGCCTCCTAATAGTGCCCCTCCCCTTGGGGCTGTGGCCATTTCCATTCAAACCACCTTAAGCGCCAATGTTGCCAACCTTCAATTCCCTGAGGAGAACTGCCCTCAGATCAAACCTTAACCAGAAATATGCTGGAAAAGAAAGGCTGAAGAAGCCAGGTGGTGGTGGTGGCCCGCGTCTTTAATCCCACCACTAGGGAGGCAGAGGCAAGCGGATCTCTGTGAGTCTGACGCCAGCCTGGTGTACAGAGTGAGTTCCAGGACAGCCAGGGTTACAACAGAGAGACCTTGTCTCGGAAAACAAAAACAAGGCTGAATATTGTTGTTCAACACAGGCAACTGACTCAGCACAAAGTCATCACAGGAATCAGGAGAATTTGCAGGATATAGAGCAGGGGCTGTGGGAGGGGAGACAGGGTGCACAGCACCAACACGGAAGAGATTCAAAACTCAACGCTTCTTTTAGAAAGGTATATGAAATGAGAATGTGATCCTCAAACCCCCCACAGGGACTCCAGTGCAGGCATTAGTGGCAAATTCCTAGTGTTTACAGGGCAGAAAGGGGGCTTCTGGGGTGCGGAGCTACCTACCGGACCCAGAGCATGGTGCATAGAAAATCTAATGAGAAAGAGCACACAGACAGGGTTGGGTTCCATGACCTGGAATAAAAAAGGCAAAGAGTTCTTCATTTCTGACACACTTTGCATACTGTGTTAATAGACAACATACAGTTGGTAGTCATTTTTCAAAGTAGCTGTGTTTTACCAAGTACACCACAAACGCCGAATTAACAAATACTAATCCATTGCTCCTAGAGGAAATTCTGCATTGGGTTCTTGGGAGCCCCCAGTTATAACATTTTCATCAGCCGGTAATGCTTAGTTTTAACGTAGACTGTGTTTCTCTTTAAAGATACCTTATGCAACACGTGCTGTTAATTACCACTGGACTCATGGCCAGCAGCACTATTAACTCAGACCTGAACATCGCTTATTCAAGACATGCATTTCCTCTAACAGCATATGGGCCTTCCTGTGCTTGCGAACACTGATCAGCAGTTCAGCTCTATGGAGAGACATTTAAGCATAGAGAAGTAACCAACCAGAAATGCTTAAAGCAGGTTGCCAACAGGACCACAAAAAAGGACACTTGTTTATAATATGACCACTGAAACGGAAAAGGCAGAAAATCACCTCATTTGGCTTCAGCAAGGGCTGTGTCTGTGAACTGACAGATTTTTCATTTTTCCGTACTTATCTATGAGTAACCATGAAACCATCCGCAGTATTAACTTGGGGGTTACAAATACACTTTTAGCAAGGGTGTGAATTGAAAATATATGATCCGAAAATAATGACGACCAAAAATATGTGTGAGAATTTATTGTTAGCAGAAGTTATGAGACACTATTGATGACACCACTTTAGACAGATTTAAGGTTAAGTCCACAGCACAGCAAACAGTAAGACTGAGTAAGCAATCCATTATCCATGCTTTTCTGAGTTCAGGACACCCTGGCTGTGAAACTCCTTGGCTTAAAGTCTGCTGACCTGGTACATCTGTGGTTTTCATTTAACCACAGAGGCCATTCTGCTTTGAGTCTGGGTCCGTGGTTCATTGCTTCCTATGCTGTTTATTCTGTCTACCTGTGGTTTCCCCATTGCGGCTGGATATATGACAGGTGTTTGCCTGTCCTGTTCCTTTGCACGCTTACTACATGTGCAGTGGAAGACACCTATTTGCTGATTCTGACCAGGAAGGGGAAATGTGAACACACCCTGGAGCCAACGGGTTTCTAACGGTATCAGCTCTGCTCTCAAATAAACAAAGTGCTATCAAGAAATTCCAATGTCCCTATTCCATCCCCGCTGTCTTTCTCTAGGCAGCTACTCCATACCGCAACCTCTGCAGAAACCAGCTTTGGTTGTAATGATTCTTTGCTTGTGATTGGAGGTCCTCCTCATAGGAACTGAACTGAGAACATAAGCCCTGCATCCTCTGTTTCTGTCATTGGAGCTACTTCTCTGTAGAAACGAGAATTAATCAGAATGGAATTTCTTTGGCCTCCCAGCATCACTTCAGCCCATTTCCTGCACCTGGACTCATCCCCCTCGGCTCTCTTCCTCACTAAAAGGAATAAACAAGCAGCAAGACATGGTGAAGTATGCCTGTAGTGCCAGGAAGGTGAGGTAGGAGGATTGCCAGTTCAAGGGCCAGCCTAGGCTAAACAGTGAGATCCTGCCTCCAAAAATTCAAAAGAAAATAAATAACAAAGATGAATGGCCATTCTGTACTTCCCTTGGAAGACGAGTCCTGTCCTGCCCATGACCTTTGCCCTTCTTTTCTACTCAAGGACATCACTTAATAATAAAATCCCTTCTTGTCCCATCATCAGCAATATCACACTCTTATTTCTGACAGTATAACAGACAACACAAGACATGTTCAGTAGCTTGTGTAATAGAAGACAGATCAACAAACACTTTAAGAGCGGTCAATGAGTTTTTGCTGGCAAACAAGCCAATTTAAGAGCTTTGCTATTTTTGATGGTGATTTACAAACTAAGAAAGTTCTAGAAGGACATGCCAATAGTCATTATACCTTGTGACAGAAATTGCTGCTGGAATTTCGTGTGCTGGTATATTTTCATGTTGTTGTTGTTATGTCAAAAAGTAGTAAAAATGCTATGCAAAATGAGGATAATGAAAATAAATGATGGTAATTTTTTTTCCAAAAGCATTGCATAATGTTTGTATAAAGGAAAGGAAGTGTTTTGGACAGACTAGAATTTTAACTGAAGAATGTTAAACACAGAATACAAATATGTGCTTATTTTCTCCTATTTTCTAGTTTTGAACAGCAAGCACATGTTGCTTTGGTTATTTAAAAAAACCGTGCATTTTTACATTTCAAAATAATTCAAAGTCATTTCTTAAACACATTAAAAGAAAAGGACTGTTTAATATTTTTGTTTCCAGCTTTTTAAAAATATTTTTAATAGCCCAGCCAAATGTGAGCATGACCCAAATCAAAGAAGTTCTCTTGGGTCAACAGGTAGCCAAGTCAAAAGACAATGAATCGTCTTTCATGATATCAGGGGTTGCCACGAGCAGGCTTATGTTCTTGGCGTTTTCAGCTCAAGCCTTTGATATAAGTCTGTCCAATAGTTTATTATATATATGTGTGTATATATACACACATATATATACATATGTGTTTATATATATACACACATATATATGTATATATACACACATATATATACACACACACACACACACTTATATAAGTGTGTGTGTGTGTGTGTGTATGTGTGTGTGTGTATCAAGTGGTAAGAAAATGGATAGAGTACCTGTCATCTCAAAGAATGTGTCTCTCAGAAAGAAAAGAAAATTACCAACTAAACTACATGATACATAGGTCATTCCTTTATTCCAGGCAAAAATGAGTTGGGGGCTCTCTTTTCCTTGGGCATACAGATAATAAAAATGACAATAATATTTAAGATGAGGTATCATTTTGCCCTATTCTATGTTGACAAGTTTTCTGTGTAGCTATTAATCTGTCAAACAACTTTCACCTTTCCTTCTTGATAAAACATCATTTAATTCTTACTCTGCCAGTTAAAGGAAATAACAGGTTTTTTCATTATTAGAATCATAAACTTGTGTATGTTATTGAAGTTTGCTGATAAGCTAGAGATTTTTGCTCATGTTTTACGGAGTAACTTTCTAGAGAGGCTGAGCTATGTAGCTTGAGTCTGTGATTTCAAGCTTTTTGCTTGGCAGGCAGAGTACAGTCAGTGGTAACAATGCCTTCCTTCCTCGGTGCCTTCCATGTGGAGATCTCAAAGCAGCCCACATTTATAGCAGGTAAGTATTGGGTCATGCTGACTCTGTGTCAGAAAAGTATATTTTGGAAATGTTTAAAATTTTTTCCGTCCTCTATCTTCCTTCTTAGATTTGCCGGTGACTTTGGAATTGGCAAAGAGAATTTTATTATTGAGACAACTTGGAGAATAGTTTCAAAACAATATGGAGCTTCTCCAATACCCCAGAAAGTATAGAAGGGAAATGCTTAGCACATCCAGAGTCAAAAAGTTGTTTGTAACATTTTATTTATCTCTGATAGGCATGCCACATTTGATGTAAAAAAAAAAAAAAAAATGATAAGAGTCCTTCCAGATGAATGCAATTATAAAAATTTTCCGGAGAAAACTACGTATAGAATGGTATGAATAATGCGAGTTTTTCCAAATTAAAAACTTGGATTTAAAACCAACATTTTCCACTTACTATTTTTAACACCATGGTTGTGTTCTTCAATTAGAGAGGTTTGTGGAAGATGTTTCTTCTACTCAAGCATGCCTTTGCTTCTCTTGTCCGTTTGTCTTTTCAGCAGTTAGTCATACGGAAGACTCGGAGCGGGCTTCCGGAGCCTTAAAAGCTACTCTAAGTGGTGATTGTATGTCTGAGAGGCTCAGTGCAGACGGAGAGCTGAGTGGAAGACATTGCATCTGCTCAGATGGTGACTCCAGGATTGAGCGGCGCTTCCCGAGCCTGCCACAGAGGTTACCACTTCACCATTTCCCTACCTGCATATTTTAGCAATCCAATGGTTGTATATTCGTAACAACTCTCAGGAAGCTAAACAGCAGAATTCTTGCTTTCATCTACGTCGTTATTTGTGATAAGGAACATAAGTCACTACTTGTAATGAGTCTAAGTAGATTGTGACATACTAATTTACTCTTCTTAGACAGAGTGTGGTTACTCAGTCAGGTCCATAAATGGATCCAACCTCCAATAACTAAAACTTGGAGTGAGGATGTAAAGAAAGTAGAGCTGTTCGGGTGTCTGGTGTCAATTCTTGAGTATTGTGGTGGTTTGAAGAAAATGCCCCCCATGGGCTCATATCTTTGCATGCTTAGTCACCAGGGAGTGGCACTGTTTGAAGATTAAGAGGATTAGGAGATGTGGCTTTGCTGGGGGAAGTGTATCACTGGGAGTGGGCTTTGAGATTTCAAAAATCTATGCCAGGCCTAGTGTCTGTCTGTGTGTGTGTGTCTGTCTGTCTGTCTCTCTCTCTCTCTCCACCCCCCCACCCCCCACCCCCCGCCTGCTGTCTGTGGATCCGGATGTGGCTCTACTTCTCTAGTACCGCACCTATCTTCCTGCCTACCTGCCACCATGCTCCCTGCCGTGATGATAAAGGACTAAGCTCTGAAACTCTACACCAGCCCCCAATCAAATGCTTTCTTCTGTAAGAGTTGCCTTGCTCATGGTGACTCTTCACAGCAACAGAACAAGGACTAAGATAGGGATCAAATTCCCATTCATTCTTATGTATTTTTTAGCACTGTGTCAGCTCATCACTTCTAGAAGTCAAATAGGAGACTATGTATTATTATGAATTATCAGTTCAACTCTGTCTTAATTGAACTTATCATGATTCAGGGGCTTAAAAATATTCTAGATGTAAAAGAAGACATTTTCATAAAAAATGTGTGCACCAGCAGTGATCACGATAAGAATTCATTAGTGACTGGATGACTTATCAGCATTTAAAATGCCGCTTTAACCATAATAAAAAAAAAAAAAATACTGTACCAGTATGATGGAAACTGTTGAAAATGTACAAGATAATTGGCAGCTGAAAGAGGACCTATTTCATTATGGTTTGTGATTCCAAATGCTGGTGTCCTTTGACACATAAAAGGACATTATGGAAAACATCACATTCTCTGAGGCCAAATAAAGAGCATTCAGTATTCTAGGAGCTAAACCGCTGTGTGACAATGAAAAGAAAGCCAAAGCTGCTTGATAGGATGAAATAATTAGGGAAACACATGTAACCCAACTGGCAACGGGTACAAAAAGCAGTGACTGGGCACAAAGGGAGAAACATGATTAATACGTTGAGATTCTCAAATCAGAGTTTATTTTAGAGTTTCAGACATGAACAGAAAGTAAAGAAGCAATCATTTTTCAGAGGAAGACAAAGTGAATAAATTTCTACACAGAAGCTACCATATCATGTGGACAGAAAAATCTTTCACATTTCTTTCGCATAATCGGAATAAAATAGTCTGTTTAAACTTTAAAACGCTTAGGTATTTATCCACATGAAATTAAAATATATGCATGTTAAGATTTGTATATGAGAACCAAAGAGCTTCCTCAGAGATTAAGAATACTTGCTGCTCTTGCAAGCGACCTAGGTTCAATTCCCAGCACGCACATGGAGGCTCACAACCATCTGTAACTCTAGTCCCAGGGAATCTGACACCATCTTCTGACCTTCCCCAGGTACCAGGCACACGTGTGGTACACATACTTACATACTTGCAGGCAGACATTCATGACATTCATACACATAAAATAAAAAACAAATAAGCAAATCTATGAACAATCCGATACCTATTAGTTGGTAAATAGATGGCAGCACGGACTATCTATACATGGGCATCTACTCAGCCATAAAACTAACTAAATGTTTATATTGCTACAAAATGGAAAGAACTTGTTATTGTTTGAATCTGGAATGTCTGCCCAAGGATCGTATTTTGACCATTTGGTCCCCAGCCTGTGGCTGGAACCTTTAGCAGGTGAACCAAAGCTGCCTGAAGAAGGTTGGTAGGGATGGGCCTTTGAAGGTTATACTCACCAGCCTGTGTTCTCTCTGCATCCTGCTCTGCACCATGTGAAAACCCTCCGCCACTCACTCCCACCTCCACTGACAGAGCCAACACCTCATGTCGCTCCCTGGTGTGACACTGAAGTATCTCTGAATCCATTAACTAAAATAACTCCCTCCCTCTCTAAATTGTTTCTGGCAGGTATTTTGGTCACAGGTCACAGCAAAGCAGAAGCAACTAGTACAACACCTTGTGCAAACTGAAAACAAGCAGATGTAAAAGAGTACATACCGTGTGATTCCAATCATATACAACACCTGAGAGGGAAAACAGATAAACAGTTGTCTGGGACTCAAAGTGAGACCAGGATAGACTTTATACGGGGCAAAGATGTGTAGGAAATACCCTAAAACTGGATTATGGTCATGGAATCAAGCTAGAATCTCTCTGATTTACAAGAATACTGTTGGATAAGCAGGAGAATGAGCTCAGCTTCGCCAGTGCATTGTCACAGTCACTTGGCAGAACTGAGCCGTCTTCAGACTCACAGTCCATCTACTGAAAGAGATAAATGTCCTGTGAGCAAGCATGCCAGATACAACAGTGGTAACTGACCTGGGACCTCCCTAAAGGAATGTGGATATTCATTCAAGTGGCAGGAGAAAGACGATAGCTCTTGAAGAGTGTGCTACTTTCTGACACTGTAACAAAACACTTGAGGTAATTTATAAAATGAGAAGGTTTATTTTGCCTCATAGTTTTCAGAGGTTTCATTCCATCAACTGATTCCACTGATTTTGAGCCTGTAGTGAAGGAACACATCTTAGCAAGGACCATGTGGTGGAACAGAACTGGGTCAGTGAGGTTCTAAGTAACAAACTCGCAAGAGATGAAGACATGGAGGTTTATAAGTCACTTTGGTTGGCACGGGCGACATGATAACAGAATGTGGCATTTTCATTTAGTCCATGATGGTGTGAGACAGCTTCTAGAAAATTTGCTGACATTGGCATGCACATAAACCATGAAAGTATGACAGTCGTAACATTCACATCAATGCACAAGGAAATTATATCACCCCATCAAAGATAATTATGTTTCACAGGTTGTTTGTTTCAATCTTTAGTTCAATCAGTGGGAGCTCATTTTCCCTTGTGATTAATAAAGATTACCCATTGTTTCCAATTACATATATAAACAAATGCAATTGTTCATTCATTAGTAATTATTATAATCCATTAGTTTAAAAACTGTATAAATGGAAGACAGGTTGCTTAAATAAAACAGAGCCTCAAGGAAGAAAATATATGGCTATATATAAAATCACAAGCCTATTATGATGCTGGTTAAGAAAAAATACAGAAAATATTCTACGAGCACTTAGGTAAACAAATATAAATAGACTACAAGCAGCCAGCTCTATATAAAGTGTGCAGGGGAATATTGCCACACTTACACATTGCTGTTAAATATTATCAATGATGGATTGCCTTTGTCCTTGCCTGTGCTTTTATTGTATGAAACTCCATATTGATGTCATCCATTAAAACGCAACATTTTCTCCCAAGCATCACTACTCAATAGTTGGAAATGTGATCACATCGTGGATAATTGCTGGGTTGTTGCCTTTAAAATAACATCTGTGTGTGTGTAATTTGGGCAGAAATACGTCGGCTCCGTTGCCAGAAACTGATGTTATTACAACACACTTCAGAGGTATAACAGCTTTCAAAAGAAACTCTTACAGCATTTTATTTTTATCACAGGAAAAACTTAAGAGTGTGCACATAAATTTAAGACCAAAGTATGCTTACCAGGGCCATCTAACTTTTCAACATACTTCTCTTGTCATTACATCTCCACCCATGGGAAGCCGGGCGGTCATGGCCTGTTCCTGGACTGTAAGAGACCCTTTTCTCTAATACACACAGCATCCTGGCTGCAGTCATGTGAGGCTATAAGAGCTAACCCTACCATTAATTTTCTGCTTTAAAATTGTGTTAATAAAAGTGATCATATGGAAGAAAACTTTGAAAGGAATATTAATGCTGTAAATTTCTGTGAAAAGCCTTTTGATGCTACCCTAACGTAGCTGAGTACTTAAAAAGTTGCGTCAGGGGCTTTCCAGGAGATATTGAAGTTATGGTCTAGGCCATAAGTCCTGCTGTCTAGAGAATGTAGCCATCCAGAATACCCACCCCTCCAGACAAGTCTAGCTTCCAGGAGCTCCCAGCCTCCAGGAGCACCACACAAGCAGCAAAGAGTGCAGTGGAGAAGGTATTTTCTGTCTGTTGATACCCCCAGCAACTAACCACACAAAGATAAAATGCCCCAGTGTGGTGCTATTTATGCATGACCCAGGCAAGATATGAAAATGTCATAGATGTCTGTCTTAACACTTCCCCACTTTTAGCAGCCTCTTTTTTTTTTATTTGTGTCTCTTCTTCTTAGAGAAGAAATCAATGATCACATTATCTGAATATAAATCCATTTGAGCACAACTTCGACATCTCTACTTCCATAATTGATGGGACAAGTAGACAGGAAAAAGGTAAAGATACAGTAGGACTGACCTGTGCCATCGATCATGAGGACTAATTGACATTTTGAGAACATTTCCCCTAGACCACAGAGTGTGTGCTTGACTCAGCTCCATGTGGACCGTGCACAACGATAAGGCCAGATGTGAAGGCACAAGGCTCAATTAAAAATGCTAGAAATCAGACAGCAATGTTCTCTAACAACCACAGAATTTAATTAGGAGTTATATACAGAAAATATGGGGAAGTCACTAGGAATGTGGGAATTATACACCATAATTGTAAACAATTCATAAACAAAACAAAAAAATGAGAGACGTATTCATAAAATACTTGAAATTGAACAAAAATAAAAACATACTATATCAACATTCGTGGGATGCCATGTTTAAACAGAAATGTATTGTTCTAAATGCTTTACGTGAATATGTATTTAGGCCAGGCAGTGTTGGCGCATGCCTTTGATTCCAGCACTCTGGAGACAGAGACAGGCAGATCTCTGTGAGTTGGAGGCCGGCCTGGTCTACGGAGTGAGTTCCAGAGAGCCAGAGTTACAACAGAGAAACCCTGTCTCAGGGGGAAAAAAGGAAAATATTTATGATTAAAATTCTAAATTAATTGTATATTCTTTGTATTTTAAGAAAGAAGAAAAGCAAAGGGAAGGAAAAAACACAAGAAAAAACTCCATTTGAATGTAAGGTGCATTTTCTAAGAAATCAGGGCCACATCCTAAAACTGAAAGAATTATAGCAAGAACAAGGCCACTGTGGGGACAGAACTAGCAACAGGATCCAAAGTTATCACCACTTTCTCTGCTTTCTGCTTTCTGTTTTCTCTTCACTTTACCCCCTCTCCCCTCCTCCTCCTCCTCCTCCTCCTCCTCTTCCTCCTCCTCCTCCTCTTCTGCACTATCATCATCCTCCTCATCATCATCTTACCCTCCATTTCTCTCCTATTCTTTACTTCATGATGCTCTGACCCTGTCTCCTAACATACATAGCAAGGGACGTGCCTCATATTCCCAGTCCCTGAACACAGAGGAAAGATATTGTCTTTCTCCCAGATTCTGTTTATAACACCCTACAGAGGACATGAGCTATCCTAGTCCAGATCCCCTGCTGCCCTGTTCATGTCATTTTAACCATGGCAATGGGTCCATTATGAGAGGTTATCTTCCCTATGACTAGGGTACTTCTTCTCAAGGGAAAAGAGGGAGGTGCCAGGGTACACACAAAAGCTCAGGCCTTGCTGTCTTGGTGTATCACTCAGCTATCGGCTATTGGAACATTTATGAATGAGAACACAGAATAAAACACAGATCAACCTACCCACCAACATAAGCACACACAGTAGAAACTAGAGTCCATAGAATCAATTCTCTGTATCATCTGCATCACATGCAAACAGCATCATTGTTGAGTGTTGTAATAAATACCTACCTTACTTAACAATCTGCTTGTTTAGTTAGGGTTAAAAATGGTTTGGGGAAAAGCTGAGAATTTCAGACTCTTGGGTGGATCAGCCAGAATCCTGCTTTTGGAGAGGTAGAGAAGGTGGGCCATGTGTCTCCAGCGATGCATGAAGCAAAGCCAGTGGGATCTGAGTATCATTCATCTCCGTGCACAAATGTCTCCCTTCTTTCAGCTCCTGCTTCCAGAGAATCAAAAACAAAATCCATGCTTCTCTCATACTCCCAGTTAGGATGCAAATCTAAATTTAACATGTTCTAGCTGAGCAGTTTACAACCCGTCCTGATGGTGGTAATGGTGGTTTGGTTTTCTGTAAAATAAATCAATTTAGCCAACTTCAGATCTCTGCAAAATAATCAGCCATGACTGGTGAGTGCCCGGCATTCTATCATCTAAAATTTAGGATCATTCATGATATCCAACTGAATTTTTTTCAGTTAACTGGATAATATAATGGCACAGATACAAATTGAGACATCATTAAAAGCCAGGGAAATATGTTATTTCTGTGTAATTCTCACAATCAAAATGAGACCAGGATTTTTTTAGTAAAGGAATCCTAGTGGTAACTGAAGCAAGGCTTGTTCAAAAACACTTCAGGCTGTAGAACATTAAATCAGATTAGTGTATTATTAAGCCTTATGTGAGACTATAAAAGCAAATATTAAGTAAAAGTGTTCTAACTAATTAGCTATAACCTAGGCTTAAACCAAATTTTAGAGACGGGCTTTGAAATGATGTAATTATAGACAGTTGTTTAATCAAAGTATTTAAAAGTCTTTCATTCTATAAATTTACATAAATGAATTTTTATTAAAAAATAATGGTATTTGTCTAGCCCAGAATTCATACAGATTTTTCTCTTTCTATCATAGATTAGAATAATTCAGTGCTATTCAGAATTATGAATGACACCTAGGCTAAGTCATGGTTCATAGGTTCATAGTGAATCACATAATCCACAGGTATGAGGTACTAGGAAGGTCATGTTATGCAATGACCTTGTAAGCAAACTTAGCACTAGTCTTGTTTTGAATATTAAGAATTCCGTACATGCATATAATGAGTTTTGATCAGGTCCACATGCCACTCCTGCTTCCCATATTC
Organism: Cricetomys ansorgei; assembly: GCA_026225945.1. Classification (NCBI taxonomy): domain Eukaryota; kingdom Metazoa; phylum Chordata; class Mammalia; order Rodentia; family Nesomyidae; genus Cricetomys; species Cricetomys ansorgei. The sequence goes on along the minus strand of JAMJFZ010000181.1, from coordinate 3,256,959 downwards.
CTCCTCTTTCCCCTCACAACCACTTTCGCCTCCCAACCTCATGTGTTCTTTTTTTCTAACCCAACAAGTCCACTTAATTCTGGCTGGTATTTGTGGGTGTAGATCCATCTACTGGAGTGGGGCTACATGCTTGACTGTCTCTCCCTAAAAAGCCATCAATTGCCAATAGTTTCTCCGCTAGGGGTGGGGCTTCATGAGTCACTCCTGATCCATGATAATTACTAGACACGACAGGCCTATTGCACATGTGAACTCACAACTGGAACTGCATGCACAGACCGCACAGGATCAAACACTTCTCTTTTAAGCACGAGGACAGTTTTGAGAGTTATGATAGTGACCGGCGATATTCTTAGGTCCAAGATACTAAATTCTCTCTTCTGTTTCTGAAAGGCCAGAATAAGAAATCATTTAAGGAAATCACAGTAGACTAGGCATTCCTTTTGCAACTTCAGAGCTCCATGAGCCACTTGACATCTGGGAGCATCACCACTTCTGTGAAATAAGCAGGTTTGATGGTTGGCCTAAAATTCATTTTGACGTGCTAATCCCGTAGCTCCATACATGGAAATACGATCGGTACAGTGCGTGAAGCACACAGAGGATGCCATGACTTTCACTTTTTCTTCTTAATCCCTTCTGTGACTATAACCACAGTACATGTGCATTCCATGCTTCATCTCCAATAGCAGCCCAGGCACTAGCAATCATTACCATCGACTGTACCCTCCGGGAACTTGCCTAATAATGACAACGTGTGAGCAAATCAGACTAGTGTGACTGAAGTGAGAAACAGCACTAGTAATTTACATTCATCCCAAAGACTGTGGTGAAAAGACTGGAGAACTGCTGTTGCAAGGGAGACAAGACACAATGAAGCCCAGAGCATCTCAGTATCCAAAATGAATGTTCCCATGGCTGGGAACTCATCAGGCAATGGGGAGAACAGCACAGTAATTGGAGACGTGACACAACCATGCACTCAGCAGAAGGGCAACTAAGAGTCTACTTGTGGTGGCTCCTCTGCCCCGAGAATCAGTTATCTTTAGGATGAACCATCCCCTCTGAATAATTCCTAAGAATAGATGACCTATCATTAATGGAACTGCCGTAGACATATCTATTACATTTAGCATTCCTGATTATGATGCACACCGTAATTATCACATTTTATATGTTTGGAGAGTCTGTCTACTGTGTGCCTGTGATCACCATGTTTATTTCCTCTTAAGTATTAAATAAATTAACTACCGAAGCTTTATATCCCAGAAGCTTACTTGGTAAGTCTTCCCACCAGAGTTTTCTTCTTGCTTTTTCATTCTTTAGGGATGTCTTGTCTATTTTACGCCATTTTGCCATTTTACACAAATTTATATATCGGCTTGTTAAGCGTCCCTGAAGCCACTGTTGAAATGACACTGATTCTAAAGATGAACTTGAGGAAAACATAAACCTTTATGATACCAACTCTTTCTATCTGTGAATTGATGTCTTTTATATATACAGGTCTTCAAAATCTTTTGATGAAAATTTTAAATGTTTCCATAGGTTGGTCTATTTTTATTCATTTGTTACTAGAAACTTCTGCCCATCCAGTTGCTGTTATCAATAGCATTTGTGCATTTTGTTTCTTTCCTGTGGTTGGCTGTATTAATGGGATTTGAAGCATAAGGTTAAATAGAAGTGCTAATGATAAACAGTCTTCCTGGTTTTAAATGCAATGGGAATGGGAATGCAATAGAACAGCAGACTGTTCGAGTTGAAAGGATCCCAGTGACAGGAGAGAAAGACAGGGGCGCTGGTGCAGAAGTGTCTACTCTGGCCTGTGGAAAATCGTGTGGCCCTTTAAAATGGTGGTTCGTGGCACACCGTTTGAACCTGTTGTGCCCACATTCAGATCCCCAATAACCACCAAGGAGTCCAATCTGATGTAAAACACACGAGGTCTCTAATTCAGACTGGAGCTGGGCCACATGCCTCCCTGACACAGCAGGTGCAGCAGTGGCCCGCTCACAGGGGGTGTTGAGTTTATATAGGAAAAAAAAAAAAAAAAAACGCAAGCAGGGCTTACATGCCTTGGCGGTTCAGGATTGGCCCCAGGGGGTTGACCTCTAAAATGACTGGTAGGTATTAACCGGACCCGGTGACCAGTACCGCAAGGGAGGGGTGAGGAGGTAGGAAAACTAAGAATGTCTTATGGACATTCTGGTGTTTTTGCTCAAGGAGGTTGGGAATTTTCTGATAAGCCTGTTCTCAGCAATGGGGGTGGGAGGGGTGGGGGGGTGTTTCAATAAGTTTAGCTTTCTAGCTGAAATTTTACTCTTTGTTCTCTTTCAAGGACAGAGAAGCATGAGAAGCTTCTTGGTTGAGTCCTCTAACCCCAAAGGCAGAAAACCACTGCCAAAATCATTCTACTTCCTCTGTCTTTGAGGAAACCTTGATCACCAATATCAACTATAGGGATACGCTGAGAGCCTTTGCATTCAAGCTATTAGATGATTGGGCTTTCACTGACCTTACCATGTCCTCTCCAATTAACAAGCTTTAGGTAGGCTGGTTAAAATGTCTAGTAAGCATAGACCAATGCTATTGGCCTTCTCCCTTGTGCACCGCCCTAATTTCTCCATAAAAACCGTTTCTCTCCACAATAAACGGATTTGCACCAAAAAGCATTAATCTCCAGAGTCTGTTTCTTGGACTAGTGACTCTGTCTGCCACTTGCTTCCTCGGGAACTCTGTACTCTCGAAAAATCCACAGTAGACATGAGGCTTGCTACTGATTCTGAGTAGAAATCCCTCACTGGATTAAAAATATGTCTTTCTGCCCCTTTATTCTAAGTGGGTTTGTAAGTCTATATTTACTTATTTAGTGTCTTTATCTCTTTATCTCCCTCTCCTGTCTCTCTCTTCTCTCTCTCTCTCTCTCACTCTCTCTCTCTCTCTGTCTCTCTTTCTGTCTCTCTCTCTCCCCCCCTTCTCCCGTGTGTGTGTGTGTGTGTGTGTGTGTGTGTGTGTGTGTGTGTGTCTGTGTGTGTGTGTGTGTCTGTGTGTGTCTGTGTGTGTCTGTGTGTGTCTGTGTGTGTGTGTGTGTGTGTATCTGTGGGTGGATGTGTCTGTGTGTTTGTGTGTCTGTCTCTGAGTGTGTGTGATATGTGTGTGTGTTGACTTTAGGTGTCTTCCACCATCACGCCCCATATGTATATTTTGTACAGTTTTATTTTCAAACAGAAGTTTTTATTTATCTCTATAATAGCCCAAGAGAACAATTCACAGGTGATTAGAACTCACATGCTAAGTTTTGTCAGCAAAGCCCAGCACTTTTCTGGAGTGGCTACACCAATCTGTATTAACATCATGTAATGTTGTAATGTAAAATGACATTAAAATGATGTAAAAATGATCCAGTTTCTTTGTCTCGTAAGAATTTGGTGTTATTTTCATTTAGTTGTTCAGCTAGGCATATGATCACATGTATGGTGGTCTTGAATTGCATTTTTGTGATGGATAATGATGCTGAATTTATTTTCATGTAAAAAATATTTTCATGTGCCCATTTGTTATATGTGCACCCTCAATGATTAATATATTGTCCTTGGATAGAACATGTGTCAGATGTTAAGCTGTTAAGAAAAGGTACTGCACTTAACAAAAGTAGACAAAAGTCTGAGAAACTACCCTACCTTTTATATTAAGACAGGGTTTCTCACTTGACTTGGCCAGCTTAGCTATCTACCTTTTCATCTCCTCCCAAGAGAATGCTGGTATTACAGTCAGGCAAAAATGTCTGTCCAATATTTATATGGGTGCTGGGATCCAATCCCTGGTCTTCATGCTTGTACAGTAAGTACTTTACCTACTGAGCTATCATCCAGCCCCATTTTAATCTTTTAATGGAATAGATCACAATTGTGTTGTTATGAAAGGATAGACACATTGACCAATGATGCAGAATAGAATACTCTTCAAAATGTATAAAATATGGTATTTGTATCATAGATTACAAGTGAAAAATAAATGTAGCAGAGGTATGTCAGCTGCAGTTCCAAGATAAATAAGCCATTGATCATTTCTGTAGTAATGGCAAGGCATTTATTACTTTACAAAAGCATGCAGAAAATGATGTTATATTCTAGGAAATCTTATTCTGCGGAGCAGAAAATTCATGACAACTAGAATATAGCTTCCATATATATATGTATGCATGCATGCATGAGTGTAATCAGGTAGGGGTGTGTGTGTGTGTGTGTGTGTGTGTGTGTGTCTAGTACACTGGATTTGGATTTTGCCAGTGTGAGTCCATGTGTTTTGCATCTACGTTCACAGCTGGCTTTGTAGAGTGAGTTCTCTTCACAGCACAAACTGTTCCAGCTTTTAATTGCTGCATAACCGAGTACTTACAAACACAGAGGCTTGGCTTAAAGCAATAGTCTCTATTTTATCACGCTTCTTGATTTTGTGAGTTAGACTTTTGGGTAGCATTTCCCTGGGAAAGTTTTTAGTTGTACGTGGTATTAACTGAGATCAAGAAGTAGTATTGAGCTAGTGAAAGAGCTGGGCTGTAGTCCAAGACAAATTCAATCAAATATGTCTTGGTGGAAAGGCGGGGATGTTAGGCGAATGTTAGACCTCTTGTCTCCATACAGTCCCAGGGCTTTGCCCCATGCACCACACAATAGGGAAGTGTTATTTCTTACATAGTAACTCCAGCTTCTAAGAAACCAGTGCATACCCACCTTTCCTTTTAAAAGCCAGTTCCAGAACTGTCACAGTATCACTGCTGTCACACAGTAGTGGTGGGAAAATAATGGCAATAAAAACTGTAGAGGAAAAGAAATTCATCTCTTCTTAGAAATAGTATCAAACAATTCATATCTATATCTTATCTATATTAATACCTGTTTTTGGTTTTACTTTCAGGATCAAATTACCCTGACAACATGAGTTTCAATTATTTTCTGTTTTTCTATCCTCAATAAATCATGTTTAAATCATTTGGTTTTACTGTCCAGCTTCTTTAACTTCTTGGTAGAAGTTCCTTCTAAAACTCTCAATATTTAATATTTTCTTTGCGAACGGTGACTTTAAGACTATTCTGGCTTCCTATCTCTTCCTGGGTTAATGTTGGTAAATCTCTTCTCCAGTGAACCATTCCTTGTGTATAAATTTTTAATATATCACCTCAAAATTGATTACTGTTCTATCTTTACAGACTTCAATATTTATGTCAGTTTTATTATTGAGACACTTAATGTTTATTATTTATCGGTGAAGCTAAAAATCCTTTGACTTTCTCAAGACGTCAGAAAGTAAAATGTTTAATTATTTCTATTGCATGTTTGAGCTTTGCCCTCATTTTTCTGTTTTCATATTTTCTTATTTCTTTCTCTTCATCATATGTTTATTGCAATTCTTGTTTTACACCTTTCACCCTATCCATTACTTATCCCCGGTGTTGTTGTTGCCATTTTGGGACAGGATCTCACTGTGTAGCTGTGACTGGCCTTGAACTCACAGAGATCCACCTGCCTCTGCCTCCCAAGTCTTGGGATTAAAATCATATACCACCTAGGACTCAGGAGGCAGAGGCAGGCAGATCTCTATGAGTTCGAGGCCAGCCTGGTCTACAGAGTGAGTTCCAGGACAGCCAGAGTTACAACAGAGAAACTGTGTTTTGAAAAAAAAAAAAAAAAAAAAAAGCAAAACAAAACAAACAAACAAAAAAATCACATACCACCATCCTCTGCTCTTTATACATTCTGAACACATACTTTTGGATGATATTTTGTAAATATGTGTTCCCACTCTGTTGTTTTCAATTTTAAAGTACTCAGGTATAGAAATATTTTCTTCTCTGTTAATCGCTTTCATATTTATAGACACTATTGTATATTATTTTCAAAGCAGGGAGAGAGAGAGAAAAAGAGAGAGAGAAGAAGGTGAAGAAAGGAAGAAATGAAGGAACAAACGAACTAACAAATGAACGAACTAGGAAACTTAATAGGAAGAAAGAAGGTCTTGGCTGGAAGAGCCCTGGGAGGAAGATTGGAGCATTTCCAAAGAAAATGTGGGTTATTTAGCACTAGGCATGGGAAGACAGCCTCTTAACTCCTTTTCTGTCGAACATGTAAGGCAAAACATGATGCATCCCGGGGAGAAATATGATTAGACTCAAATATGACAGACTCAAGAAAGAATGAAAGTTAGGAATAGACACCAAGATTCACTGATAAAATGCTACAGATTCTGACTTTCAAAAGTTGGATAATAAAAATACACAGAATGAAGGAGAAGATCTATGGTAAGAAGTGTTATCTCTTGAAGATTCAGTGCTTTGGACCTGCCAGGATATTTTCTTATACATACATACACACACACACACACACACACACACACACACACACGCGCTGACAGCTCTCCTGCAAGCACAAAGCTGTAAATAAGCATTTCCCAAATGAAAAGCCAAACAGGAGCAGCAGCATCTGGACCTGGGAGATATAGACCCTTCCACCCTGATTTGAAACTGACTCGGTAAAAGTCTAGCAGGAGTGAGGGACCAGCCTTTCCAACAATGCCAAGAAGAACATAAGTCTCCAAACTCTGCTTTTCAACTCTTACTTTTTCTCAAACTCACCCTGGGCACCAAGAGTTCACAGTATTGGAGGGAACGTGGGCGCAGGATTTTCTCCTGAGTTGATGAGGACTACCATTAGTACCTCCTGAAAGTTTTGTGTGTGATGGAGGCTGTGAAGTTGAAAGACTTTGATAATTGGTGACATATGATTGCACGAGCAAGTGTGTATGTGCACATGGATGCACAAAAGTCACATTTATGAAACTCTGATGGAGCTAGGGATTTGACTGAATATTGTCATGATCAGGTTTAGGACAGCATGTTTGTAAACGGGAAGCCCTAATTCATCACCAGAACAACTGTGGCAAGGAGAATCCTATGTCTTGCAGAGATAAGAAATGCTAGTCTTACACCAGGAAAAGAGAAGCCTACTTCTCTTTCTCCCCTCCCCCACCCTTTTGTCTCTTTCCCTCACACCAAATTTCTAAATATACCTAGCTCTTTAAAGTGGTCCCTTCAGTTTCCAACTAACTAATCAACAGGAAGAAACACAAAGCCCAATACACGATGGAAGGGAGGTAAACATTCCTATGCCGATATTCTATGCTGAAATACCTGGAGTTGTCCATACATTCGGACAGGGTAGGAAATGAGATGTTGCCTAACCTGAAAAAAGGAAATAAGAAAGTCACAGAATTGGATAGTTTTATTAAACTTTAACTAAAAGTGGAGATTGCAATTATGGTTTCCAGCCAGTGCCCTTATCATTAATATTCATGTAGCAAACCAAGACAACGTTGATCTTGAGCCAGAAGCTTGCTGTGCCCTAGTCCTGAGCGTCACACAGTATCTCTTACATGACTGCCCCGGAGACGTTTCACCTTCCCAATAGTTTTCAGGATTGTGTCAGACAGAATGATTGTATTAATCAACTGTCTGTTTTACTAACAAAAATGCCTCCAATAATCAGCTTAAAAAGAGAAAAGTTTCATGCTGGCTCAACATTTTGGAGTCTTCAATCTGTGGTCAGTTGGTGCCATTTCTTCTGAGTCTTTGCTGAAAAAATACATACGAGGAGTATGTCACAGGCAGAGCTACTCACAAGACTTCTATGAAGTAAAGAGGTAGGAGTCACAATAGTCTCTCAAAACACATGTCCCCAATGACTTAACTTCCTTCCATTAGCTTCTATATATTAAAGGTCACACTACCTCCAAAGAGCAGCACCGTGGAGAAATCCTTTTATGAATGGTTCTGTGGGAGAATATTTAATATTCAAATTTCAGCAATGACATATTGAATCTCAGCTCTGATGTTATGAACCTTCTCATCAATCTCTGTTATTGTACAGTTGATCTTCCTCCAAATAGGGGTAGTTAGCTATTTTAAGAACCAAATTGGCTCTGGAAATTTAGTAACTAGAAACTAGAATAGGCAAGTCTTAGTTCTCAACGATCCCTTCCTGAATGGACAACCAAAAGTTGTTTCTGTCCTCTGTCCTTCTCAATAGAGAGTCGTACACACATTTCAACATATTATACTTCTCCATTGGTAGGCTGACCTAAACTTTCTCAACAATGTCTACCAGCTTCCTGTATCTCCATAGCATCCTTGATGGGCATCACAAACAATAGTTTCCTGTAAGCACCATGGTTCATCTTCACTCATCCAACTTCCACTTGCAAGTGAGACCATCCAGTTCCTAGTGATTCCTGATGAGAAGGATGGAGACAGGGAACCGGACAGTCAAGATGCGTAGAGGACCTGTGCTAGGCTATAGACATTATGGATTGGTTCCTTCAAGAAGCTATCAAGTTTCAACTTGTTTGGTGAAGAAATTGTCACCAATTCTTCTACTTTGCTTTTGGTCCACTTTCTGAAATGATCTTGAGTTTCACATCTTAATCTACTTCTAGCTACCATGTAACAGTTCACCTGGTCTGTTCCTTTTGCTAGAGACTAGCTGGTGATGTGTGCTCCAGGGAGGAGTCTAGAGGGGCCTAGGGAACCTCTGCTGTCCTAACTACAGGCCACTATCATTGGCTTTATCAATCCTTGGCTTGCTCTTTCTCACTTCTTGCTGTCTATTCGTTTCCCTGTAGCCTGCAACCTATCTTTTTTTGTTTTTTCAATTCCCCGTTGATTTCTGCTTTCTATATGATTTGTATCCTTCTACTCTTCAGGATGTATTTGCTGACTTTTAAAGACTGAGACTTAGTTTATTTTCATTAATCTTTTTTCCTTTTCCGATAAGTATATTTAAAACCAGGAATCTCTCTTGTAGGTGGGCACTGGTGTTGCGTACCTTTAATCCCAGCACTCAGGAGGCAAAGGCAGATGGATCTCTGTGACTTCAAGGCCAGCCTGGTCTACAGAGTGAGTTCCAGGACAGCCAGAGTTACAACAGAGAAACCCTGTCTCAAAAAACAAAAAGAAAAAGAAAAAACTCTCTTGATATCACTTTAGCTATGTAACGTGAGGTTTCATGGTTAATCCGACTTTGATGACTTTGGCCTTAAAACTATTCTTTTCTGGCTTCTTGTAAGCATGTGCCCATATTGACACTCCAGCAGCTTTGTTATGATGTACCTACATGTGATTTTGTTTTCATTTACCCTTCTTTGGTGCCATAGAGTACTTTGGATCTACAGTTTGATGTCTTTAATCTAGTTTTAAAAGTTTTAAGTGAATTTTACTGCAAATATATTTCTGCCTCAGTTTGCTTGTAATTTTCTTCTCCAGAAATTATAATCATATAAGTGTTAGGTGTGTCCCTTTTTATGACCTAGTTTCCAGTATATTTTCCATCTTTAAATGGAATTTTTCTTTAACTATTTTCTGATTAACAAACTCCCTCTTCTGTTGGGCCTAAACTAAGGATAAACTCACCACTGAGTTTTCAATTCTAGATTGTATAGTTCTAGAATGTCCACTTAGTTCTCTGTTATGAACAAAGCATAGTTACTTGGAAAGATGTTTGTCTCATTTCTCAATGTTCTGAATCCCCTGTGCACCTCTTCTGTTATGTACTGTTTCTTTAAGATTCTGATACCATCTCATGTATTTTAAATCCATTTTACTGAGTGCCAAATATTATGCATAAAACATTTTCTAACTTAAATTCAGCCTTCTGTTATCCTTCATGGGATGCAATTTCCATCATTTTGGCAAATGGTTGTGACCCTAAATCTGGAATCACCTTCACTATTTAAGGCTGAGTTACTTCAAGCTTGCTTTAGTCATGAAAGTGTTTGCTTCATTTCCAGTTATCTTCATTACTCCTAGAGTCAGCTGTTTATGGAAAGCACCCAAGGTCCAGAGACTCTGACATTTCTTGCCTTTCTTGATAAGCCCTTGTCTACAATATTTTTGGGGAAATGGGACTGAAATTGAACATACCATCAACCAGAGAAGGATTAAATTTGTTTCTTCTAAGATTCAACTAGTACTACTGACCCACCTTAGCCCTTTCCAAGATCTCCAGATTAATCTTGGATTGTCAACTCAAGGTTGCTGAATGCTATAGCTCAGTCTACTTTTCTCTGACTTTGGCTATACAACCAAGGTCACCCTGCTCACCTCTGTGTGACTCTGTTATTACACCACAGAGTTTGGCTTATATTTCTTTCTCAAGGATTGGATTGCTGGATAGTTTCCTTTCTTCCTACGAGCCTAGAGACCAAAGGAAAACTTCCTACTGCAAGATTTATGCACAATCTTGTCTTGGGGCTAGTCCAAAAGTAAAAGTTCCTACGTTCTTGGTTACGATTTACCCTTTTACGTGCTTCTATTTTTTAAATGTAACGCTTGAAATATTTAACGTACAGAAGCCAAGTTTAACGTTGAAATGCTTATAGGGAAAAAGTTATCCGTGAATTAATGAAAGCATTAGTGAAGGCACAGACTTCCACTAACGGGAAATGTATGTTTTTAAAATGTTTTTCAAGATAAGTAAAACAATTCATCTCTCTCCTCTTTTTGCACTATGTTCTAGTAGTTTTATTGATAACTAATAAGTCTCCAATGAGTCAGCAGCATAAAATTAGATTCTCATATAAGGATGGGAAGGTAACCACAGCTGTCATTCATTTAAACTTAAAGTTCTGGGGAGAGAGAGAGAAAGCGAGGTGGAGGAGACACTGATTGATTTACACAATGGTAGCCATCCCTGTACCCCATTCGCCAGCTATGGAACCGCCTACACACATCACCTGGTGACTCAGTGAGAACGGAGTTTTCAGTGGGTGTTGAATGGCAGGGAAGGGCAGAAACCCAGTCTAAAACCTATTCGTGACTAATTATGACTTTTTACATTGGAAGCGAAGCATTTTGTTTCTTTTCAAGCTTGAAACATATCCAAAGAGTTGGAATATGTATGAAGAGAAGTGGGAGGAATTCCAACGTCCTAGTAGCATCGTTCCAAATGGCTTCCTTCTGACTAGTCATTCAGGTTCTAACTACGAGAACAGTACTACTGTGTCAGAACCATGAGTCACCCGTGCAGGGCACAGATATTAAAACTATAAAATCCCAAGGGACTGACCCGAGGATTCAGTCCCATTTCAACTCACTGCCAACAGCACACACAACTGGATGAGTTCCTTGATGGCTTTCCACATCCTCGAAATATTAGTGCCTGCCTCGTTTGATTATGGGGTGATTCTTATGTCCCTAAAATAGTCAGGATCTGGGAGGTCTATAAGGGTTATCACTTTCTTGCTATATTTTTCTTCTCTGGGAAGAATAGTGCCTGAAGAACCATCCTTCAGCCAAGTTCCCAACTGTTCTGAGGCAACAAGAAGATGTCTCCATCAAATCCTTCCTCTCAGGGCTCAGGAAACTCTGCAGTAGAGGAAGGGAAGAGTGTAAAAGCCAGAAGGAATGAAGGACACTGTAAGGAACCAAGACCTTCCATACACGATGGGACTGGCACACATACAAACTCACAGAGACTACGGCAGCATGCATAGGACCTGCACAGGTCTGTACCAGATAGGGTACCAGAGCTGAAAGGGGAAGCGGACACATGGTCTCATCCCTAGCCCAGAAGCAATCTCCAATTGATAGCCACTTGCAAATGAAAACTTAATTTTCTCCAAGGAGTCTCACTGGAGAAACAAACCACTCCTAAGGGCAGGCCCATGCCCAGCAGTAAAAGGTCAATAGAAAATGAACTCAACAGCATCTTTAGAGATCCTTTGTTATATTACGTGTTAAGTTCTTTTTTTATCTTACAGGTCCTTTGCATATATTATGGCTTCCAGTTTTGTGTTTTTTATGCTGTCCTTGTATGTGCAAACTGTATGTGTTTCTTGGGCTTTATCTTTGGCTCTTTTTCTTATTTAGTTGTTTATTTTGTTTTATCTTATCTTATGAGTATTTCTTATATGACTGCTAGTTTTCTAACGATTGACAGAGAGGGTCTGGAGTCAAATGGGAGGGGAGATGAGGAGGAACTAGGAGGAGGGAAAACCATAATCAGAGTATATTGTATGAAAAAATTCTGCTTTCAGTAAAAGGGGGAGAGAGCATGAATTTTAGGCTAGGATAGCTGGACAACAAGGTGAGACCTCCTTTCCAAAAGAAACAGATGAATAAATGCTTTCTGTTTGGCAACAAAAGGATCCGGGTACACAGCTGTCATTCCAGCACCTCTGGAAGTAGAGGCAGGGCATCCAGTCCTCAAGGCCAGTGACAGCAACGTAATGGGCTCAGAGTCACACTGTCTCAAAAAAGATGCATGAAGTTTATACTGAAATAGTCAATTGTTTAGAATAATGAAGGCTTTAAAAAAAGAGGTACACCTCTTTTAGACAATGCAGCAGTTCAGACATCTAGCCAACTGGAACACCCTGTCACACCTAAAATAACCAAGAGCCTCTACATTCACAATCACCTTTGGAAGTTATTTGCTTAATATAACTCTAATTTAAAACTAATATTTTCATGTGATGTCTAATAGGAATTTACTGGTCATATAACTACTAGCAAGTACTGTGCTGGCTCAGCAAATCAAAAAAAAAAAAAAAAGTGCAGGAGGTTTCTGCCCTCAAGTAAAGGCAATTACAACATGCAGAAATCCTATGGATCACGGAGTCTTGTAAGACACGGCATAGCAGACAGTGCAAAACACATCAAGGTGAAAAGATTTCTGCCGCACTGCGAACTGAAAGGGTATAGACCTTTCTGTGTTTTTCCTAATCCACCCTAGCAAAAATAATAGATTACATGTATTGATTTCTGACAACTATATGGAACGGGCACCGTGTCAAATTCCTTAAATATCTTATTTAGTGTTCACAAAAAAACCCCAGAGGGTCGGCACTTTTAAAATTCCATTTGCTAGATAAAAGGGATTAAGAGATTGACTTGAGCTCTCGCTGTTAGAAAAGCGGCAGGGCACAGTCCTCTCTGCAGCCCAGCCCGGAGAACCTCCAGCCCGCGCAGTGTGCTGCTTCCTGAACGTCGAGCTGGATGCGCTCCCCTGCTCCAGATGGAAACGCATCTTGGATATGCTGAACACAACACTCCCTGTCCTGCCCTGGGAACTCTTATTTCAACATGTGAGCCTACTGTCTTTATTTAAAAGCTTCCTCAAAGACCTCCGGGCTCCTTCATTTCAGGGACAAAGACCTGGGCCTTAGTATCCTCGTCCTTCTTAACCGTAACTCTCACGTGTAATAAATGTTAACTCGGTTCTTGTGAAATGCGCTGCGCACGCACTTAACTGAGGATATCCAAAATACACGTGCTGGACTCCGACTACGGCACAGCAATAATTTGGATTTCATGGGTGGGCGCATGAAGTTCAGGACACAGTCCCTGCTCACAAGTTTATAGTTCAGCTGCAGAGAAATAAAAAACCAAATACATAATGGGCAAATAGTTCAAGAGTTGGTCTATACACAAAAATAAAAAATTTACTGCAGGATATTGTTAAGTTGCTGTACAAAAAAGAGATTCTGTAGTTTTATTTGTTTGGTTTTGATTTTTCAAGAGTTTCTCTGTGTGGCCCTGGCTGCCCTGGTACTAACTCTGTAGACCCGGATGGCCTTGAACTCAAGAGATCTGCCTGCCTCTGCCTCCCCAGTGCTGGGATTAAAGGTATGTGCCATCACTGTCCTGACAATTTTTTAAAATGTGAAATGAACCAGCAAGCTGGCTCAGAGGACAGGGGGCCTGCTGCCGAGACTGATGGCCTGAGGAAAATCCCAGACCCTGAGGTAAATCCCAGACCCTGTGGGTAGAAGGAGTGAGTGGAGTCCTCTAAGTCAGTCTCTGCCTTCCACCTCTGTGCTTGTCACAGGTGCCACTGCATGCGCATGACCACACACCTGCTCATACGTGCACCTCAAATAAAAACGTAATAATTTTTTTTTAAACAGAACTGTAAATATACTAAATTGTATCTACTGGAGCAGTCTGTTTCGACGCAGGATTTCTCACGGTTTATCACGGCATTGTGCATTGAATCTCCCAGAGAGTTTCACACTTGGCAGTAGCTTTCAGACTTGTTCTGAAAAGTACTACGGTCTAAATGCCACCACCCAAATTCACATGTTGAAGTCATAAGCCTCAATGTGATGGTATCAGAAAGTAGGCTCAAGAGAGGTTACGTAAGACAGGAGACTTCTGCTCATGGATTAACGGCGTATAAATCCACCAAAGCCAACTCATTCCCTCTTTCCAGTGCCGATATCTCAAGAAACAAGTACCTTTCTGTTAAGCAAGACACGGGCCCTGCCCCGGCACTAAAGCCTGGGGTCTTGAACTTGGGCCTTTCTGTTATAAGAAATAAATTTCTGTTGTTATCAGGTCTGGGATATTTTATAATAGCAGCTCCAACAGACTCAGACAAAAACAAACACAAGGTTTGTAAGACCACATTGTATCTTGGAGTATGTTAATGAATGCATGTACAGTGTATGTTTCTGTAGGGCAGCGGTTCTCAACCTGTGGGTCTTGACTCCTTTGAGGATTGAATAACCTTTTCAGTGGGGTCTCATAAGACCATCTATATATCCAATATTTACGTTACGATTCATAGCAGCGGCAAAATCACAGTTATGAAGTAGCAACGAAAACAATTTATGGTTGGGGGGGGTCACCACAACATGAGGAACTATATTAAAGGGCCGGTCGCAGTGTTAGGAAAGTTGAGAAACACTTATGAGAATGCACAGATCTATTCAACCTTGGATATCATGCAGTTCCTTAGCCATCTGCTTTGTTGTTTTTGTTTTCTTTTATTTGAGACAGAGTCTCTCACTGGCCTAGAGATCATTAAGTAAGCTAGGCTGAATAGCCACTGATCCTCAGAAATCCACCTGTCTCTGCTTCATGGGCGATGGGGTTCCAAGTTCTAAGCGTCCGTTACCATGCATGGCTTTTTAACATAGGTTCGAACTTGTGTTATCATGTTCGCATGAAAACTACTTTAACGATTAAGACATCTCCCCAGCCTGTTCTTCCTTTAAATTTAATTGCTTAATTAATTAATTTAAAGACAGTGTTACACTATGTATCCTGAATTGTCCTAAGACTTGAGATCTTTTTGCCTATACCCTCCAAGTGCTGGAGTTATATATGTGAATCACTACATTCAGCCTATATTGCATTTCCTTGGGTGAAGACGGGCTGTTTTGTAGAAAAATAAAGAACTAGTTAGATGATATCATTAAATACATAGCACATGCAGCACCCTCTGTGCTAGCTAGCTTTATGTCAACTTGATACAAGGTAGATTCATCAGAGAGGAAGGAGCCTCAATTGAGAAAATGGCTCCATAAGATTGGACTGTAGTCAAGCTTGTGGAGCATTTTCTTGATTAGTAATTGATGCAGCAAGGCCCAGCCCAATGTAAGTGGTGCCATCTCTGAGCTGGTGGTCCTGAGTTCTATAAGAAATCAGGCTGAGCCAGCCATGAGGAGCAAGCCAGTAAGCAATGCTCCTCCATGTCCTCTGCATTAGTTCCTGCTTCCAGGCTCCCACCTGGTTTGAGTTCCTGCCTTGGCTTCCCTCAATGGACTATGATATTGATATATAAACCAAATAAACTCTTTTCTCCCCCCAACTTGCTTTTGGTCACGTTGTTTTGTTAGAGCAATAGTAGCTCTAAGAAAACCTCTGTAGCCCAGAAACATGGATTATGTTGCTCATAAACACATTGCCCAAGAGTCAAGACACTGATTCAGAAATTCCTGAAAAGAGCTTGTCATGATCACTTCCTGTGGAGCTAATGAATGTGCAGAGACAATTTTGTCAACACTAGATCCAGAGACTTCGAAGTAGGAGTTGAAAGAGGGGAGGTGGGGAGCTCTGTGATCTAAAATGAATCAGCCTCAAGGAAGAGAGTTGAGCCAAGCTTTGAGATGTAAGAAATGCCTTACTAATGCTCAAACTTGTTTTAGTCTAGGTGAAATATTTGTTTCAGCAGTCTTTAAGTTGGGTATTTATCTAGAAGGAAAGTAAATGTGGAAAATAGATATCGATGCACCTCCAACTACAATCGGGGTAGACAGAACTATGGGATAGTCATTCATACACCACATACCTTGTGAGAAGCATCTGCTAGCATTTGAGAACTGGTGGAATGATGCTAATAGTTTAATTCCAAATCTCCTCCTCTCTTGCCTCCATATGAGACAGTTCCATGCAAGACTGTCGCTATGTCTCTGCCTGAATATTATTACAGGTTCTGAACAAGTGCCTTCAAAGTTCCCACCAACAATCTTCTCACTGTCGTCAGGCGGTGGCCCAATTTGCCTCAGCTGCCATCAGGAGAAGGCAGTAAAAGCACTAATGTTCACACCGGTAATACTGTTTATGTGTTGCTCAGGCGACAAAAGCTTGAGCTTCCTCCCCACATTGTGAACTCTCTATGACCTATGGCCCATCCATTGCAATAAGTAAGATGTCCCTCTCCCTCCTATGTTAAAAAAAATTACTATTTATAAATGAGTTCAACATTCTCTCTCTCCTTTGTTCTCATGGAACCAATTGTTTCATGGCACCCTAGAATGTTGGGTGAGACTTTGTCATCTCTGTGGGCTTTATCTGCCCAATGTGCTTATTTTTCATAGGTGTTACTCCAGTAAACTGAGTCTACTCCCAGCTCTGTCTCAGTGCTACTTCCCACAGAGCACCACTGATGTGTCTGTAGTTCAGTGCAGACACCAACACAAAGCTTTCTCTTTTCTTTATGAATCGGTTTTACATTAACTTATCACATGCCTATCCATATTCTCCAAACATGTCCAGGCCTTTTCAATCCCAGTTTAGGCCTAAACTGAAACTTTTCTCAGTAAAAATAGATAATATGGATATATGTAGTAAAAGAATGCAGGTTCAGCAGGGCGGGCAGTGGTGGCACATGCCTTTAATCCCAGCACTCGGGAGGCAGAGGCAGGAGGATCTCTGTGAGTTGGAGGCCAGCCTGGTCTACAGAGTGAGTTCCAGAACAGCCAGAGTTACAGCAGTGAACCTCTGTCTCAAAAAAGGAAGAACTGGGAGGAGGAGGAAGAAGTAGAGGGGGAAGGGAAGAAGAATTCAGGTTCAGTGCTGCAGTGGAGGTTCAGCCATTAAGAACACTTGACACTCTTGCAGAGGACCCAGGTTAAAATCCCAGCACTCACATGTCAGTTTACAACTGTCCATAATTTCAGTTCCAGGAGATCCAGCACCCTCTTCTGGCCTCCAGAAGCAAGCCATGCACAATGCACACATACATACATGCAGGCCAAACTCGCATACACATAAAAATAAAGATCTTCTGAAAAGGAATACAGATTAACATGCATAGTTTATATAAGAGTAGAACACTAATCTGTTTTTAAAAAATGCTATTTTTTTTTTTGTGTATTATTTTGCCTGGGGTGGGGCGTGCCATGGTGTATGTGTAGAGGTCAGAGGGACAACCTTTGAGAGCTGGTTTTCTCTTTCTGTCGTGAGTTACAGAGATCAAATTCAAGAACTGAAAAATCAAGTTCAAATTCAAAGATCACATTCAGAAGTCACCAGGCTTTCAAGGCAAGAGCTTTTTAACCACTAAGCCATCTCCCTGGATAGAAAATTAGTTTCAAATTCAGGCACACCTTGTAACCTAATGTATACCTAAGATGCTGTCTCCTATAATCATGTTGGGATTTTATTGATGTTTGCTTGTCTGTCTGTCAGTCTGTCTGAAACAATGTAGCTTATAGCCCAGGCTAGTTTTGAATTCAATACAGAGTTAAGATTGAGCTTGAACATCTGATCCTCCTGTATGCAACTCTGGAGTGCTAGGATTATAAGCATGCACCACTGTACCTTGTTTATGTAGCTGTGGAGACTGAACCCAGAGCTTTGTGCATACTCATCCAGCTGAGCTATAGTCCTGGCCCTCATACTGTTATTTTTAGCATCATCGAGAAACGTATCTTTAATTAGCCTATGGGCACAATGCTCAGATGCAAGCCATAGTAAGAGAAATCCAAATGTGCACTTTGGACTCAGTTCAAAGTAGTCTTAGGAGTTGTGGGAATTTGTCCGGAGTCAGATCACTTGTACATTTCCAGGAACTTAAGGACACCTTGATAAATGAACAAGCTCTAACTCCTGGTTGATTTTGCTTGCCCAGTGATAATTCACAACTGAATAGGCAATATATAATTTAAACTGTTAATAGCCAAATATTGGGTAACAATGAAGTATTTAAAAAGAAACTTCAAGCTTAATCAGCATAGAAAATTGGTTTATATTATGAAAGTGGTGTGTAATTTTAAGAATTTTAACACTTAGTAAATGGGGGTAAATTTTCAGCTTTCGAAATTTCAAAATTAAATCCACCGTCTGGAAAATAAGACATGCCTTCTCTAATGCTAGAATTGGAGTGGAAATAAGATTCCACTAAGTCAGGGTCCTTTGTATTCCTGAAGATGTTCGTGAGATCCAACAGGTAAGATGGAATGACGGTTAGTTAGGGGGACTCAGTGTCACAGGCCATCTTTTCTCCAGAGTCTGAGTCTCCCTCAGATCTGTCCACATTTCTGCCCAGGCGGTTCCTCTACTCTCTGTCTTTCAGAAGCACTGACTCCTTCGAGAGTCAGTCCAAAGCAGGACTAGAATCTCCTGTGCAAAAGCCCTGAGCTCTCCACATCATTTCAGCGTGCCAGACTCCAGAGCATCACATTTATATAAGAGTGGACCCCACCTCCTGAAATTAGTGGGGACCCCCCCACACGCATTGCCATGAGTAATGCAATAGAAAATAAAGGAATTGGGGGAGAAAGTGGGAGCAGAGAGAAGATGAATTGTTCATGAACCTAATCCCTGGTTCCAGATCATTGGTCTCTTTGGTTTCTAAGAAGGATTTTAGACTATTAGGGGAGAGGGAAAAGACAATCACCATAAACGAGTTAGGTAGCAGCTTGCTGTCTTCTAGAGTTCATGATACTATAAGTCAGACCGTCAACCGAATGTCCACCCTCTGTCCTCCAAACCAATGATTCTTGCCCACTCTCTTAAACATGAAGAATTTGGCAAATCCATGGAAATACTGAAGAAATTAGGGGAAGTTATTGAAAGCTTGTTTTATCTTTAGCATAGGCAGACAAGAAACATTTGAGATAGTCTTCACAAATTTGTGTCTCTCTTCCTTTTGTCCCGCAAACTCCATTTAGGCTAGTCTAGCAGCAGGATCCATCTTCCAAACTCCCACTCAACTTGCTCCCTTTTGAATGGGGTCAGTTGGTTTCCCAGGACCGTGGGAGTACCACCACCAAGAGGCTCAGTTGGTAGCTGACTTCTGGCTCTCCTTAAAGCACCATCAACAGTGTTAAAAGGAAATCCCATCGCATTGAAGCATCAAGAACGAGGCCTTAAAGGATCAATGCAACTGACTGCAGTAAAATTAAAAGGAGAAATTTAGGGAAATGATGTAAGTAAGAAAAAAAAATGAGGTCAACCGGGAGCAGACCGGTTTTTGACTCTCGCCTTTTCAAATGTTCTCTCTTGGATGGGAAAATGCTGGGTCACTAACTCCACTGGAATATGAAGAGTGTTCTCCTGTGTACAGCCCCCAGTACACTGTAGGCACTAATGAAACGTTTGTCAAATGCCTGTGGTGGGTCAGGTAATTTCTCAGATATTATTTTCTTGTGTAATTCAATCCCTACTGACAGTTTTGTAAAGTACTATCATTCCTATATAAAGTAACAAGACAGAAAATTTCATGAAGCCAGTCAAATCACCCAGGGCTGGCAATTTCAGGTTACCATTTACTCTACTCTTAAAAAACAGGTAAGTATGGTTGTTTTGTGTTTATGGAATAAAGAAAAAGATCATCAAACCTGAATCATGAACACTGTATCTAAAAACAAAAATTCAAATGTATAATGTTACTGGTAATTTTAGGGAGTTCCGCTAGAGTTGCCACATACCGATGAGGAGTATGGGTCCCTTCTTCCTCTGGTTCTTTGTCTTCTTAATAAAAGAATTTAAGAATAAATTCAAATGGAAGCTTGAGGGCAATTGTATTAGAGTTTAAATAAAAGTAAAGACAAGCTGTGAATCCTGGCAGCTGCTTACAGGGGTCAAGTAGATAAGAGGAGGAGAAGAAGGCATGCCATTTGAGATAAACTGACATGACAGTCAGCCACACAGCAGACTAGCAACCACATGGTAGGTGGGCTTTAGGGAAAGAGGAGGGTCCAAAGAGTAGGAAAAGAAAGAGAAGAGAAACGGGAAGGTCATACTGTTCTGAAGAATTCAGAAAAGCAGGCAGACATACCAAGTTGCCTGGCTACAGCTGTGTAAGGTATTATACTAGGAATTTTGGGAAGGAAAAGCACATTATCTTATCTCAAGGGATAATTATTCCTCCTTCCTAGGGATGGTCCCGTAGGCAGGTGACCGGTTAGGTCCAACTGGAATGTTAGGTTTCCATATAGACCGAAGATTTCATGTTCTTGACCCAAAGGAAATATAATAATTTTTTCCTTAATAGACCTTAACTGTTCCTAGCACATTAAATTTTTTCAAATATATTTCACACTAACTAGGCTTTATTATGGTTCTCCCCAAAGTCCAAAGCTAAGTAATGCCACCCAAATTTATGATTATCAACCAACCTATTGTTTTGGTCATATGAGACAGTTACTACATTTTGCTAATTTTTCACTATTTATCTATCATTGAAATAAGAAAGAAAAAATAAAAGAGCAGATCAGATACCAAAATGTCACTCATATGCTGGATGTGACCTACACGCATGGCAACCATAGTCTTCCTAATACCCAATCTCAAAATTACAGTGAATCCCCAAACTTCAGCCCTGTCCCACACATACCTGTAGGCACAGAGTTCATTAGTAGGCGGGGAGAGTGCTCTGAGCAGGCAGGAGGATTCCAGAGGGAAAAGAGGGAGTGGGGATATTCAGACCCAGCTTACAATCCCCAACTCCACAATGAAGGCTGAGCCTCTTCCGACAAGATGGAGAGAGGGGTAATGTTAATTCTTATACCTCCTTTTGGAAACATAAAACTAGAAAGGAGCTATCACAATGCCTCTCTCTCTCTCTCTCTCTCTCTCTCTCTCTCTCTCTGACATGCACACACACACTTTTCTCTGCATTTGCAGCATGTTGGTCTCAGGCACTTCACTACCTGATCATCTTATTTCCAACAATCAGTAGGAAATAGGAAATGGAAATAGGGTCAGGATGGCAGCGTGCTGGTAGGCAGAGTAAGATAGAGCTTTGGCTGCTGCCCAAGCCCCTATACAGTTACCTCCGGCCCCTCACTATCTCATTGGCCCAGAGAAGCTATTCTACTGCCAGATCCGGGGGATGGGGGAGACTTTAAGAATTAAAGGTGGTTGGAAAGGCCCCGGACCTGGAAAATCGACTGCCTGAGAATAGAAAGAGGATGGTGGAATGCAGCAGGGTGCTCAGCAGAGACAGGGAGCTAGAGGCCTGTTGACAGGGGCAGATACTCAAAGCCCCTGAGAGGCTGGGGCTACTGCCAACCAGCCCCTCCCACCACCACCCTATCGCAGACAGAGAGAAACTGAACTGGAAACACAGTCCCCGAGGTAGTGTGAGCAAGATGGCAAACAAGGAGCTTGCCTGGGGGAGTTCTCGGGCTACTGGAGGCTAGGGCCACAGTCGGCTGCCCTATGGCTGACTACCCGCCAAGCCGGGCCTGCCATCCAGAGAACAGAGTTGCACATGCAGGGAAGACACAGAGTTGGGAGCTCTGCAGGCAAGAGAACAACAGCCAGTGCCATTAAGAAACACTTTATTGGAAAGCAGTGGCAAACATGCGAACCCACACAAGCTGAACAAGGGATTGGTCCCCGGATTCCACAAGACCTACCTGGTTCCTTCATTGCCCTGCCAGACAGGAGCTGCTGCTCCCAGGTCCGCAGTGCTCTCCTTGATGGGGTCAGGGAGAGCATGGACTACAGCACTACCAGAAGACCCCAAGCACAAAGGCTGAGGTAGCAAGACAGATGGTGCTGAGGGTAAGGCAGTATGCAGAAGTTTGGAGTTTGAGCAGCTCCTGCCCCCAAAACACGCTGCCAAACCAGGAGATCGCCCTGAACCTGAGCAATGACAAGATATCCCAGCCAAAAAATAACCCATTTTGGGGGTTAAGTCTCCACACAAGGGACCAGCTTTCAGGGCTACCACCAGACTCGCAGCTTCCGTGGCTTCACCGCCACTTGTAGTTCTTTCTCTGATGTGGTTGGGGAGACCATGGGCTGCAGTGCTACCCGAGGGCTGAAGAGCTATATCTGCTAGGCTGACTCCATCATTGTACACTGGGCACTTGAGCCTGAGTTCACGAGGACTCATTCTGGGGTGAAATCCGGGTGCTTGTTTGATGTCTGGATGCCTGCGTGTTACTCAGGTGCCTGCAGGATGCCCAGGTGCCCTGAGAGATGTCTGCGTACCCTGAGAGATGTCCGGGTGCCCTGAATGACGTCCAGGTGCCTGGGTGATGTCCATGTGCCTGTGTGTTTGGGCAGTGAAGTCCAACTTCGAGTTGAACTTTGTCATGCTCGATCTGAGACTCATATGGGTCACATGAATGCCCATGATCTGAGCTCTCTGCTGCCACCAAGAACTATGGTGATGCCCATGATCCTTGCTCCTCCTGTACAAACTGGACTTAATTTTTTTTTTTTGGATTTTATTTTTTGGTTTTTTGTTTGTTTGTTTGTTTTCTTGGAGGGCACACAAGTGGTAGGGTGAACCCGGGAGGGATGAGAAAAGGGTGTGATGGAGATACAGTGTATGAAACTCCCAAATGATTAATAAAAGTATCATGGGGGGGGAGAATGAAAATATATAGTCCTACTGTGGGTAAAATCAAGATTTTAAAAGGGAACATTTCCCTTATCTTATGCCACTTATCTTAAGTGTGTAAAATAAACAAATATGTCTATAGATATGTAAATGGCATAGAGAAGAAAAAGACAACTCTCAACAGTGAGTCAGGATTAACTACATTAATAGCCAGTGGTTCTATTTACATCTCAGAAGGAAGAGAGGCCTTGGGCTGGCTCACAATACCACAGATGTGACTCAGCTTGTGAAGAGGTTACTTGTGAAGGTAGGAAGGAGTAGACCCCCACATGGGAAGAGAGAAGACAGCAGATGCTGTGTCTGATAATAACAAAGGGACTGAAAGAGCGCAGAAGAAAAGTCAAAAATAAAAATAACTTAGTTACTTACCCCACAAAGTCTCACCTACCCTCCTCACGCTGGGAAATTCGGTTCAGGACTAGGGTGGAGAGTGCAAGCTAGAGGAGCCACAGCAACAATGTCAGCTCCCCAGGGCTGGGTAAGATTCAGATCTTAGTAGATTTGAAACCACTGCTACTGAATTCTATTCCTGCAGACTATCCAGATGTCAGGACAAAACATTGGCCATGTCACTTACCGTGTTTCTCAGCTCTTCACTCCTTAGCAATAAAACCCGGATACGTAATTTTGCAGCTCAGACTGAGCCCTACATGACTATTATAGGAATCATTCAACATAGTCTCACTGATCATCAGAGACACCTAATACCACCCACCAACAGGCATCTCAGTTGCTTTGCATCAGAGGCTTGCAAAGAACTCCCCGGTTTTTGCCACTTCTGCTGCCGTGAGCTTTTCCTAGAACTGAGACACAAGACACTATATAAATATGTATTGATAATCTAAAGTTTGGTAGCTTACACGGCAGAGTGAAGGAAAAACCAAATAGAGTTCCTGACTTCGTGGTCCACGGTGCCTAGAAGACTCTGTAGTAGCAGCATCTGTCCAAATCTTAGCCATTTGGGATTCTTCTAGCGGGCACCATCCCCAAGCCGCTGATTTCCATAGGGCTGTCTCTACTCGGGCCCCACGCCCCAAAATTAATTGTCTTTACTGTCAACAGGACACATCTTCTAAGTACTTGAACCTTAACTAAAGGCTTAATCTAGAGGCTCCAGACCCACTAGAGAAAACAATCATGAATGAGCCCCAGATCCCAACTGATCCTTGCTTTTCCTTCTCCCACTGTTGAAAATAAATTACAGTTCCAGAGATGGTTTACAGATAAGACTTGGAAGGGTCTAGAAACTACTCTGAAATCATATACAAATCTGTGTGTGTGTGTTGTTCTCTGCTGGCAAGGGATGCAAAGCTTCCATGGGATTCTCCAAGTTTCGGATCTTCTGTGTTACTCCGGTTTTAGGTGATCACATTACTTTCACAATAATTACAACAAGCCTGTACAGATAGAATAGATTATTTCTATTTAATTCTTAACAAGGAATGGAATTTCCAGAAATAAGGGTCTTTCGCCCATTTGGGGTGTGGGGTGTGCATGTGCTTACACATGTGTATGTGCAGAAGTGCCTCTACCACTCTTTGTTTTATTTCCATGGTGGGGGGGGTCTCATTGAAACTGCAGCTCACCACTTTTTGGCTGAGCTGGAAAGCAGTGAGCCCCAATCATCTTCCTGCATCTCTCCTGTCCCTTGCAACCCTGCTCAGTGCTAAGGTAACTGTTATGGGTGGTCAACAAGCTTTTTGAGTGGGTGCTGAACTTGTGGGTACTCCTGCTTGAGTGCAAGGACTCTCACCTGCTCAGCCCCTATTCCCAGAAGTTTTTCTGGTTTTTTTTTTTTTTTTTGGTTTTGTTTTGTTATTGTTGTTTTTTATTGCTACCAAAATGGAAAAACATAAAGTCCAATGGAGGCTTCTTTATTTAACATATAAAACATCCCAAGAGTTTCAGCTGGCTTGGAATGGCTTAACTGCATACCACGAAGGAGAAGTTTGGGCACTTCACTAGAGTCGCAATTAAGTGTTACAGCAGTTACAGTGAGGACCATGGCTACCGATGCCCAAATTTGAAACTGAAAACTATTGAAGTGTATATATAGAACTTTCTTGTTGACTTTCTACATTTCTGCAATTTAACACAACAGATACTTCAAGACCATCAGTAAACAATTCAATTTTTCAAGAAGAGATGGATCCTCAAAAATAAAAATTCTCAGTCTTAGAATTAGGCATCCGCAAATACAGTTTAATATTCTAGTTGGCTTTTGGCATTCTAGAAACATCTGCAGTGGCAATTCACATTCCCAAGGAAGGAGATTTCAATAAATATTCAAAACAGTGAATAAATGCTTCCTCTCTTGAATCTCAGTTGTAAAAGCCTAGGTTGAAAATTAAGGGGAAAAGAGAGGAAGAAGATTCATTTTATTATTGCCTTTGGGTGCTACTTATTTTGTATGTAATCAGAGTAAGGAGGAAGAATACATTTAGAAAGTTAAATAGCTATTTGTAATCTAAACCCATACAGGAGCAACAATGCAGGTAGCTTTAAACAAAGGAAGGAAATTATTCTAATATCAAACTATTGAAGAAAAATACTGCAGAAACATACCAGGGTGCTTGCTCATGGTTCTTAAAGCAGAGGCGAGGTATGGACTTAAAATTTTGAAGTAATAAACATTTGAATGTTAATCCTTATGAGCCTCATCAATGTCTGCCCATGCATTAGTGCTGCTCACTGTAAGGGTGGAAATAGAATGAAAAATAATATGCCCAAGACAGAGCATATGAACAGCAAAAGAAGACCTAGGGCCTGGTATTTACTTCACAGAGACACTGGTGGCAATTTCCTTGGAAATGAAAATGCCATAATAATAGGTATTTTTCAGTGTGAGAACTATCAAGAAAAGAAACATCACAATAGTTCACAAATTTTAAAATATGAAAGAAGAGAGCTCCTTGGATTTTTGTAGTCCAATGTATTATAAAACATGAAAAAAAATGAAAAACCAATACATTTTCTCTTAAAAAATTAAGCCTACCGTAACATATTATCTTCCCCAGATAGGGAGCTCCACGTTGTTTATAATTAAGAAATGGAAAGTTAAGTTGTCTAATTTTTCTAATGTACAATTTCTGGATTTGTTGACAGTCTCCTATGTGATTACTACTTGCTCTGTGTCTTGCCTCCTTTTTTACATAATGCAATCAAGAAATAAGGCAGGAAGGTGACACTATCTTGTATTCATCAAATAATGTTTTCCCAAAAAGCTGCTAAATGATTAAAAACCAGGGAAACAGAAACCTTTACCTAGATGGGTGCAGTGCATTTACTTACCAGTCCTATGGCAGAGAGTCAGTGCTTAAGCAAAACACAGCTCTTCTGCTTTCTGGGCCCTTTCCAGCCATTTATTTTTATGACTACATCAATTCTGCACATCAGGACTTAGAAAGCATTGCGAGAGGAGTGTCAATCATAAGATAAAGGGAGCAGAGGTGTAAAGGTAATATTTGAAAAGGAAAACCAAGAGATGAACTTGAGAATTACAGAAACCAGGCAACCTCGTATAAAATATTACCAGGGAAAGCCAAGCATAACAGAAGAATGAGAGAAAGGTGACAGGGGAGAGGGATTACATAAAATACTAATATGCCCCAGAGTTGTGGAACTAAATGGTGAACGGTGTGTTTAGTTAAGCTAGAGAGAGTTCATTTTAAATTTGGAGTTCATAATACAAGATGACATAAATAAAGACATAAGTACTTGAGTACTTATGTACTCAAGAGGACAGCAAGTCCCTCTCCCTCCTACAACCCTACAGGGGCAAGAATACACTGGTTGCTTGCGCTTCTCTGGAGGCCTTAATATGCCCAACAGAGGAAGTATACTACATATCTTAGCCACCTCTAGAGTCCATGTCATTAACCTCAGCCCTGTTCCATCATTACTGGCTCTGCCTCTTACCTATGCCATAGTTGTTTCCAGACACATAATTACCATCATCTCCCTGGTCTCCATTTATGTCTTCTGCCACTTAACTGCTTCTAGCCTTTGGGGAAGCAACTAATGAATCCCTATGCTGAAATCGTTAAGTGACATTGGAGGGACTGAAAAAGTTACTCCTTTTATAGGCCAAGCAATGTATTTCCTTCCAACCATAGAAACTGGCCTATGAAAGACCCAATGGATTCCTTGACAACCATCCACAGGTATGATTTATTCATTCATTATTTGGATAAAGACTTTTAAGTACTGTATTAGATAGCTTTGCACCACTGTGACTAAATGCCTGGCATATGCAATTTAAGAGAGAAAAGATTTCTTTGGACTCATAGTTTCAACACAAAAGATCAGCTGAGTCCATTGGTTTGGACCCAAACTCAAGCAATGTGTAGTGGAGGAAGCTGCTCCCCTCATGCCATTGGGGTGGGGGTGGGGGGAAACAGAAAGAAAAACCGGAAAAGACTTCAAATCAGATGATTCCTCCAATCAGCTTCTGCCTTCACAGTTTCCATGATCTCCCAATAATCCATAGGATTATAAACCTATTGGTGGAGCCTGGACAGATGACCCAGCAGCTGCAAGCACTTGCTACTCTTACACAGGACCCAGGTTCAGTTCCCAGCACCCCCGTGGTGTCTCACAACCTTCTGTAAGTCCAGTTCCAGCAGAGCCAATATCATCTTCCGGCCTCCCATGGCTGTTGTATGCACATGGTACACATGAACCATGAAAGTACATAAACATAAAAATGAATCAATAAATAATTTAAAATAATGAAATCTACTATCGGTGCTTTAATCCACTGACTAGGAGTCAGAGTTCTCATAATTCTATCACTTTCCATACTGTCAGGTGGCAACCAAACCTTTTTGGGGTGATGGCATTTCACATCCAAACCGCTGCAAGCAGAAACCCCGTGTTGGGTTTTGTGATACCAGGGCATGGTAAGGTTGAAAGCGTCTGTTAAGGAGTTCACTGGTTAGTTCCTAATGAGACTGCCCAGCAAGGACAATCTAATATGTGATTCAGTGACAGGTAGATACTCAGCCCGTTAGGAAAGACAGCAAGAGAATCTGAACAGGAAGAAAATGAAAGCATCATGGGGGGCTAGATAACTCATAAAGGATATGTAGACCTTTGCCAGAGTAATAAATAGAACATTCCAGAAAGAGTCCATAATATTTTAGTGGCAGTGAGAAAGTGAACTATCATTACCAGCTGTGTGCATCCATCTGTGCATCTGTTGCTGAGGCTGTACCAGAGGCCTAGTGTGTGCTCAGCAAGGGTGCCACCACTGGGCCTCATTCTCAAATACCATGTGAAGGACACTTACTCTTCTACGGTTTCACTAAATGTGTTCACCATATATTCTGGCTTCTGGCTTCCCATGATTTCATAGGACTGTCAGTGACATTTATTGACAGCATTTATTTCCCCATGTGTCGCTCTGGCCAGGTTGCTTCACCTGAGCTGCTAGGTTCCAGCTCTCCCTTCTTCACCCTGTGTGTCAATCTGCTGCCTTATAAACTTATTTCTTTGCTTTCCCCTCCAGCCATATTTTTGTCAGCGTAGTATATCTGATTTCATTCCTATTCTCTCTATTTTTCATAGCTAAGAAGGGAGGAAAAAAAAGGAGAAGATGATTTTACCTCTAGACTATTCATAAATACTTGGCTTGTGTAACATCAGATTTAAGACCCTTGGATTAAAATTCTAATTCCTGGGGGCTGGAGAGATGGATCAGCGGTTAAGAGCATTGGCTGTTCTTTCAGAGTTCCTAAGTTCAAGTCCCAGCAACCACATGGTAGCTTACTTACAACCTTCTATAATGAAATCAAACGCCCTCTTCTGGCATGCAGGTGTACATGCAAATAGAGTACTCACATACATAAATAAATAGATCTTTTTAAAAAAAAAAAATTCTAATTCCCTAGGATTAATTACTTCGATCACTTGAAAGACCTTCCTGGTGGAGGGAGCAAATTCTTGTAAAACTGGCCACATAATTTTATAGGCAAAATAAAAGAGCCAATAAATTTTCCTAGGTGTAACCGCTAAGACCGTGTGAGTAATAGTGTACCATGAAGTCTCCCAGAAATGCCCAGTTGCTAGTAAAAGACTTTAACTATCCCATTCCCTCTTTCATGTTCACATATTCAAAAGAAGGTTAATTAGGGTGACTATATTTTATATAGACAATCTTGACTCTGTCATAGTCATCACCATTATAGCCAAAGACACTAGTATCTGGGAATAAATATTATTTATTATCCGGAACATCTCTCTGGTTGTTATCTCATGCCATTTGCCTGACCATGTTCAGGTGAGAGGCCTGTGTATGAGGAGACGGGCTTCTGATTTGTCTGTCTACTGAGGTCCTTCGAACCGAAGCATTCCATCCGCTTGTCGCACTGAGTGAACGCCATCTACTCTCCATTTTAGTCATTCTGAAAGAGAATGAAAGACAAAACTGGAAACCGAGGGAGTTACCTGAGCCAAAGCTGCTAACTCTTGACCCTTTTCTCCTTCCATTTGGAGGAAGGAAAGTGAGAAGCTGCTAAAGGAAGATGAGGAAAAGTTCACCCTTTCCTTGAACACTCAAATTTCCGTATCTGTAAAATAGGTTCCGTTATTTTTCCCATTGTACAGACTTTGGGAAGAAGGCAGTCACTTGTCTCTGAGTATAGATAGCAACGGCATGGCCTTGAATCCCAACTTTTCAGGCTCCAAACCCCATCCCTGTGAAAACCAGCCTCTTATCAAGCAGTTCTGCTCAGAAAGCCCCCAACTAGGCTCTCGCTACTCCATTCTGAAATGACTGTGTATCCCTGGCAGGAACACTGAGAAAGGAAGTCAGCTCATTCCCCATTTTCCACTGACTTGTTAACTGCTCCAGCCTCACCAAATCAGTACAGCCAGAGCCTCCTGGGATAACCTCTCAGAGCCCCAAGCCTGGGCTCCCTTCAGTAACACTGCTGTGTATCAACTATAGCTGGATATGTTTGTGTGAAACCTGCTAGGTTAATGACTCAAAAGTAATCAGAATCCACGATTTTTTTTTTTTTGTTAAAAATCTGATACTTTTCCAATGTTATCCCATTAACTTAGCTTATTTTTACTTATGAGTTAGAACTAATCCAACTTCTAAAATCTTTACAAATTTCTGCCTCAAACATCTTTGGTAAATAAAATATCTAGATAAAGCTTGAGTTTTCTCACATTGCTAAATGAAAGTAATTTTAATAAAATAAAAACAAAATGTCTACCTTCTGAGTTGTGACAAATATATACAATTTTATCATGACTCTGGCAGTGGAGACCGAATTACATGCTCTCTATAACCAGAATGCAAAGCTGTAAAGTCTGACTGCCCATTTTTTAGCAGTACCACCATAGGGAAGTGTCCTAACTTCTCTGAACTTCCGTAAATAGGTAATATGTGTAATCCCCTGGTATGGTTAATATTGTCAACTTGACAGGATCTGGAATCACCTAGGATCCAAACCTGTAGGCGCTTCTGGAGGTTTCTAGATTTTGATGATCAAAGTGGGAAGGCCCACCCTAACTATGGGTGGGACCATCTCCTAGGCTGCAGCTCTGTACTGAGTAAAAGCAGAAGGCAAGCCAAGTACCATGTTAAGCTAAGCACCATGTTTATCTCTCTGCTGTCTGAGTGGAGATGCCATGTGACTGCCTCATGCTTCTGTGGCCATGCCTTCCCCACCCTGGTGATCTGACTCTCAAACCCTGAGCCAAAATAACCCTGCCTTACGTCTCTTTTGTCAGGTATTTTATGACAGAAACAAGTAATACATACTCTGTCTGGGAGACACTGAGACTTGGCTGTTATTAACCTGCAGGGAGTAGTTGCCGCAAGCAATCACTCTAATTTGAGAATTCATGAGATGTGCACAAGAATCTACAAACCTCTTCTAAATGTATACCATGTTAATAATATTGAATTTGATGATTCATGAAGATGATATATTGCAATTCAGAGACATCTAATTAAACATTAGTTGTTTCAGTCTTGGGGCTTTTGTTTAGTATTCTGAGCCCATACTTTGTTTCCCTCTCTGGTCTCAGATGTTTGTACTGGCCCTGCAAACCTTCCCAGGTCCTAAGCACTGTTCCTGTGGAAGCTAATGGATAGAATGGCATTGGCCAAAGGAAATGGGACCATTCTGAACCTAGCCTTTCTGGCTTCAAGCCCCATCCCCACCGTAGTCTGTTTCCTGGAAAACATGTTCTTTTCCCAGCAAGAGTTTGGAAAGGTAGCTGGCCATTTTAGAGAGATTGAAGCAGCAATTCAGATAGAGTGAGGCAAAACCCCAGGCACTGTCAGTGTGCCAAAATTCTTTAATCACTTTTGGCTAAGTTCAGAGTTTTTACCAAACCTGTGCCAAAACTGACCCTGAAATTTGGCACCAATAGGAGAAATAATAATTTAGTACCAGGTTGTAACTGACATTAGTTTTTTAATCTCCTTAAATAGAAAGGATGAGAAGACATATAGGCACCAGGTAGAATGTCATTCGATTACAAAGTGTTCAGTCATATATGTTCAAAGAATAAAAATTTTAGCTCAATGCATCAGATGGACAAAATATTATTTGGTATTCCAAAAGATTTAGATTTTTCAAGACTGTTTTACCCTCAGAGGCAATAGTTCTTAAAGTGTGGCAGATGGTGAACCTTGAGAGCAGAAATATTTTAAAATAATACTAAGGTGCCTGTGCATTTCTGACTTGCATTTTGAAAATGCATTGCAACTGTAATGGTGGATTAAGCTGGTTGTCCCTCAGGACATGCCAAGGCTGTAAAATCAGAAAGGACCAATAATGAATATATTCTGTACCACCACTCAAAGGAAAAAAAAGATATAGGAAAAAAATTTTCCCACTAAAAATGTTCTTGATGAAACAGTAAACAAATTCTTATTAAATCTCAACCCTTTATATTATACACGAAGTCAGAGTACATATAAAGCATCCTTCTGCTTCCCAAATTCTGATGGTTGTCTGGAGAAAATTCTGAGTTACAGACTGAACTATCCCCTTTCCTCAGGAAATGCCATTCATATCTGAACATAAAGCTGGCGAAAAATTATGATATCCATAGTTGGGGCATTTGGTAATTCTTTTTTACTAAAAAGGGATACGGGAAGCCTATTACTTAGAAGAAGGGAAAAAAAAACCAGTAAGCTTGATAAGTTTCAAGCTTTTAACCTAAAATTACAATTTTGGAAGATAATGCATTTGCTACAATATTTCACAATCCTAAAGGTCTTTTCTAGTGAAACTGGACAGGACATGAATGAACATGACGAGTGTGTATGTGTGTGTGTGTGTGTGTGTGTGTGTGTGTGTATGAGAGGAGAGTACATTATGTACACAGGCAGAGGCAAGAGGAAGACAATGGGAATTGTCTCAATCTTCTATAACTCTCTGCCTTATTCTTTTGAGACAGGTTTTCTCACTGCTTTGAAAGTTCCCTGTTTAAGTAGGCTGGTTGACTGCCAAGCTCTCAAGATCAACTTGTCTCCTAACCTGGAATTACCACATGGGCACGCCTGGCTTTTATGCATAGGTGCTGGTGAATGGAACTCAGGTTATAACAAAATGAATCAATATTTAGTAGATCTGTATAATTCAGACATCTATTCAAGATCAAAGATAAGCCAATGAATTTTAATGTATAAGAGTGTGAAATTCATTGATCTGGCCTAAGATTATACATGGTGAACAACTTCTTTAAAAAAAATATTGTCCAGTTTTGGTGGGATAACAAAACAATGCTGTCAATTAGCTAAAAAGACTCTTAAAATCTTCTTCAAACAAATCCCTACAAGGTCACAATTCCTTCTGGTATTTTGACCAAAACAGCATCTCACAAACGCAGAAACATATATAAGAATGGAAGTGTCTTCTGTTAATCTAGGAATTTTATTTAATTAATTTGTTTTGTTTTTGTTTGGTTTGTTTTTTTGGGTGAGTGTTGTTTGTTTAGTTCTGGCTGTTCTGGTAGATTGTAGGCTTACCACAAACTCAGAGATCTTCCTGCCTCTGCAAGAGTGTAGGTCACCATGCCTGGCCTAATCTAGGCATTTTAAAATATTTAACATATGTAAAACAACATGCTGCTCTTTTATATTTTTTCTGTAGAAAATAGAGTTGGAGGTAGAATGTTTGTCTAGAGTTCCCAGTGACCTGTATTTGATTCCAGGTACCACCTTGAGGTGCTACCAGTGTGACTAGTCTTAGTACCTGTAGATGGTGACAGGAAGATCAGTTCAAGTCATCCTCAGCTACATAGTTTGAGGTCAGATCTGAACACATAAGACCCTGACTTAAAAAGAAAACAATGTAATTTTCCATAAAATATATGAAACTTATGTTACAAGTAATGACTATTTTATTTAAACTGAGAAATGTCTTAAGACTTTCCTTGTTAATTTCTATCATGGAACACAAATAAGTATAACTCACATCAACAAAAACTCTGTGGTCCTCAATCATTCCACAAGGGAGAAAAAGTCCATCCTCTGACAAAAAATGTTGATGCCTGCTTTGTTACACGTATCTGTGTTCTAGGCCAGTGGCCATTGTGACATCAGCATTAGATGAGGACCGCAGGAAGGGTAGCACGCAGTAGACTGCTGTTTCACAAGCTTTGCAGTAGGCTGCCTTGGAAGAGTCCAGCCGCTTAACTCTGCCTGTTGATGCCTTTGCTGTTCTCCATGGGGGATTCAACAATGTGACCAGGAAAGAACTCCGGCAAATAGGAAGGCAAGGGCCGTCCTACACGTAGTCACTTCCTCCCATGATTCCTACCATGCTTCCTAGCACTTCGTGCCTAGTAGCTCAGTGACAAAATGTACAGATTTCACACAAGAAGAGTAAAAGCTGCTGCTGGACACATATGGACTTCAAATCTCCACAAGGTCAGGCGATCTCTTAAAAATGTTTACCAGAAGTGTAAGAACCAGCACCTGTATCCAACTAACTATCCAACGATGGCTTCTTGTGATTTTGACCAAGACGCTCTCAGTTTGAATGAAGAAGTGAAACTGACGGTGATGCTTCAAGACATTAAAACGGGACAAGTTGAACTTCTCAGCCAAATGACTGGCATTGTCAGTGCGATATCAACTATCCAGGGAAAGATTGACCATTATCAGAAGCGGATGGAAGTCCTAGAGAACAGGATAAACGTCAACGAAAACCAACAGACTACAACCACCAAAGACATCCTCTCTATGAAAGACGATATCGACACTCTGAAGAAGAAGGTGATGGAACTGGAAAGCCAGAACTCTCACCCCAGCATTCAGCGTCTAGAGGTTCTGGAGGAACAAATGGGTAAAGAAATTGTACAACTATTCCAAAAGCTTTTACAACCACAAACCCAGGAGAGCTCAGTCACCCCTACAGACACTGAAATCCCTTCAGCAGAACCAGAGAAAGGACCCATTTATCCAGCGTCCACGGATCAGCCTAAGGAAAAAACAATGGCTCCTCTTCAAATTAAAACTCCGAAGAAAAATAATAGCCTCCGAAATGCATTGGTGACTTGTAAAAAGGCAAGGTCAAATATTTATATTTACCCTGACTTCAGTACATGGATCAAGCTCACTTTTGTTCATGGAGGAAAGTGGAGATTTTTCCTCAGCGCCACCAAGTTAGAGGAATTCATCCAGTGGCTTCTGTCTAGACCAACCATCCTTCCTGAGGAACCACAGATCGTACCCCAGAGAGACTGTGCCTTCATTGGATCCATCCCAAGCTTGACCACAATCTGTGTCTCTCTTTTCAACTATATTTACTGCCTTTTTGGTTCCTCAAAAGAGGAAGTAACTCGACTTTAGAGTTCTTTTCTGCTTGGCTTGGCACAAAATAAATGTAGTCCCTTTGCTTCAAGTAGTCATATGTGTTAGTGGTGTCTGTGAACTCTAGTTTTCTGACTGTGTGTGTGGCCACCATCCACAAAGTTCCTACACAACTACCATTAAGTTGTATCATCTCATGGGGCTACTGTGAGATCCATTTTCTACCAATGTTCTTGTCCTCTCGAAAGTAGTTTGTGAAGACTCATCTTGTGTCTGCTTTCAAAAATAATGAAAGGGTCAGAGGAAATGTGAAACACGTTTGGGAGCTTCCACATCTGCCCTAGTGGCTTAGGCAGTTAACTTCAAACAACATAAAGGAAAAAACAATATCCATTGTCAACACCATTTAAGAATTTTGCTTTTCTTACAGAGGACCTAGGTTTGATTCACAACATGTCAGGCTACTCACAACCACTTGTAACTCCAATCCAATTCTAAGAGATGTGATGCCCACTTTTGGCCTCCATCAGCATCTACATGTACATAGTGTATATATATAAACACAGACACATAAAATCTAAAAATATAAACAAAAGGGAATGTAAGGTCATTATTCTGAAGAAAATATTAATTACAAAAATGGGACCTTTTTCTTTCAACTTCAGCTCCATTTCTATCAGACAATTAGATATGAGAGGAAATGCTAAATACAGTTCAAATTTTTTGCATTTTCTTGAAAGGAGACAAATACTATGTCCTGCACATTTGCTACAAAGTAAAAGGCAGAAACTGAAGAGATATTTGTGAACCAAGTAAATCTCAGTGCTATAATACTATAAACCTTTACATGGAAAGGTATGTATTCAAATGTAAGGTCCAGGGCAAGCTTCATTTTTAGATGTCATAGACACTTGTGACTGTAATGTTATTTTTCTAAGTATCACACAGAATGGGTGTTTAAAATGTTTCCCTCACTTCTTAACCTGGTGGTACTCTTTCCTACTGTGACCATGCTATCACATTGAAAAGATTCTCTATATATTTACTAATTTTAATCCCCCCTGCCCCAGTCAGCAATTTGAAAATCGAGAACAAGCAAGCTTCACAGAGGAGAGAAGTGCCACAGAAAGGGTAGCAAAAACTAGGAAAGTAATAGCGTAAAACACAATTTTGTCTGGTAGCAAAAACACAACACCAAATATTTTCATTTGCGAATCCAACTCATTTGATTCTTCTCTACGAATTTACAGATATAGTATGCACACAGTGGCCTTCAATCCATTGCTTTAAAAGCCTGTCCATATGCAACACACCTAATAAAAGCTAGAGTATATCTTAAATGGGTCAGCTTTAGTAATCTCTATGCCTGATTTCTAAACAAAGATGTGTGCGAGGAGCAGTCAGATCCCTAGTTCAGAGCAATGGATGCCCAGACCCAAAGAAGGTAGCCATGGCATGGGAAAATGACAACAGAAATGGCTTCTATGAGAGATAATAGTCACCAAGTGTATGATGGGGTATTTGGAGGGGTTGTGTGTTTGTACACGTGTCACTTTCCACTTATTGAACATTTTCTTCCACTTCTTGCACATCTTACACATCTCGGAGAGTTTAACATTTTGAAAGAGAATGCTGTGTAGAAAGAAAATATATGTGTGTGGAATCATAGGATGTATGTTCTGAACTTATGTTCTAAATCTTATACTTTGAAGTTCTATTATTTAATTGTGATTAGGTTCATTCTGCCTTTTGTGAAAAGAGAATTATATTAATCTGGTAGATTTTTTTCCCCTCATTGAAACAATAAATTATGGAGGATAAGAGAGAAAGCAAAAGACAGTCCCTATTCATACACACAGCACTAAGTGGAATGGATGGAGTGTGTACACAAACAACCCTTAATGCATGACAGAAGGGGATGGGCAGCAGAGAGCAATAGAAAACGGACTCCCAGGATCGGCGGAAAAGAGAACACTGATGAGGCTTGTCATAAGAAGGTAAGGTAGGGAGAAGGAGGGAGCAATGGAGCAGATAAAAGAACAAACAAAGAGCACAGGAGTGAAGCTGATAGGGAACATGGGAAATAAAAGCCAGAAAGCATTTCGTATATATAAAGTACAGACAGGCTATTAAGTTCTTTCAAACCTTTCATGGACCTCATTTTCTCTTCAGGGACTCTTTCTCTCAACACTTCCTTTAACCCATGTTTTACCTATACACAAATGTTGGATGTAGTGGCACATCCCTGCAATCATAGCATTTAGGAGGCTGAGACGGGAGGATCACAAGCTTATTCAGCAACAGCCTAGATGAGCTAGACCTTCCTATGGGGGGAAAAAAGTAGGAGGACAGAAGGAATCAAGGTGACTCTGCATGATTTTCCTCAAGGCTTCAAGAGATTATTCTTGTTCATCGTGGTGAATTAAGTTCCCTTTAATGAAAGGGCAGAGTTTTCCTTCTGATAAGATCTCGTGTGACTTGCTAAGTTTGTAACGAAGCTCTTAAGTGCAGGTCTGAATTCACAAGTCTCTCGCTTGCTCAGTTCCATCTGTAGCTCAGATCTTGTCCACACCCCTCCTCCAGGGGCTTACAGTGGCTTATCCGTGACTCTCCTTTCTTACAAGTTATCTGCTATCTTCTGTGTGTTTTCTACTTCTGCTATCTGCTATTTTCTGTTATCTGCTATTTTATGTGTAGGTGTGCACCTGCCATGGAGCGCATACGGCCAGAGGACAGCTGTGAGGATTAGTTTTCTACATCTATCATTTGGGTTCTGGGCCCTGAGGCTGGGTGGCAAGCGCTTTTATCTTGCTTGATGGCCCTACTCCCCATTTGTATAACTACTTTCAATCGTTTTTTTTTTTTTCTTAACTCCACTTCCAATTTTCACATTCTCTCTCTCTCTCTCTTCCCTTCTTCCTTTGCTGTACTCTCATTGTCTTTCATGAATGAGAGGCCCAGACTCTTGTTTCTAACTTCTCCCTATTCTATCACAATAAGGTTCACTTTGATTTCTTCCCATTGTTCTTAGCTGGTTACTCCAGTTCCCAGTATTCCTCTAGAATATGGATATGTCTCAGCTTAAATTAAAGAACCCATGCCAGGCAGTGGTGGCACACACCTTTAATCCCAGCACTTGAGGAGACAGAGGCAGGCAGATCTCTGTGAGTTCAAGGCCAGCCTGGTCTACAGAGTGAGTTCCAGGCCAGCCAGAGTTATAACAGAGAAATAGTTACAAAAACAAAACAAAAATCCAGAATCTCCTGAGACTTTCAGAGTTTTTAACTTAAGTGACCCCATATTATCTTCTTTTGAGTAGCTAGGAGATAAATATAGCTATAAATATTAGACAAATACATATGTGCATATATAGTCAGATATGAAACCCACTGTACTTTAACCAAAACATCTCAGACCATTGTTGCTACAAATTAAGGACACGTGTTGGGGATGCAGCCCTTGATAGGACAAAGACGAAGGACTTTGTAGGACTTCGTAGGACTTTGATAGAGCAGACTTTTGAACAGTTACCACTGGCCACTATCTCCGCAGTTGTGTGTACAGTGACTATGTGT
This sequence comes from Cricetomys ansorgei, assembly GCA_026225945.1. Taxonomy (NCBI): domain Eukaryota; kingdom Metazoa; phylum Chordata; class Mammalia; order Rodentia; family Nesomyidae; genus Cricetomys; species Cricetomys ansorgei. The sequence continues at coordinate 3,218,680 of JAMJFZ010000181.1, read as the reverse complement.
ACAGCTTGTGACTGTGTGACTATGGCAATTTCCTTTAAGCCTGGCATTCTTCAGTTTTCTCAACTCTAAATTAAGAGCAATTTCTGTCTTGAGATTGCTGCATTAATTGGGTAGGATCGTGTATTCTGTGGGCCCATAAGTGCTGATTTAGCAGATATTCAATAAAGGGTACCATTTCCTTCCTTCTGTAACCAGATGGAAGGGTGTTAACAAGGGGCATGAAGATGAATGGAACAGGGGCCTGCCTCAAAGAGCTCCCTTCAGGACTCAGCCTCCTTTTATCAGCCATAAAGGGCTCTAGACAAATAATAAACAAAGTGACAGGCTAAATACAAAAGCTTCAAACTGACTCCTGACTCCCTTATCCAAAGATAGTGTGATATGAATAAGACAGGGTGTGAATCTCCCCTCCTGGTCTGGGCACTCAACCAATATCCCATCATCTGCAAGAGTTGTTCGCCAACCTTTAATTGCACTCTATCTAAATAAGCAACAAAGAGAGGGACTTAGAAGGAAGAAAGAAGACTGGGTTTAATATAAATAATTTAGTTCAGTGAAGAATGTTTGCCTTGATAGATATACTCACCAAGAGCACTCTGTTTATTTAAAACAACATTCATCAACGTTTATTGAAATCAGACACTGTGCCAGGAACGAACTGAGCTAGGTGTGAAAAGATAGAGACGAAGACACTAGTCTTCAGAAGGAACACACTTTTAAATGGTGTTCTTTCTACTCACCAGTTATGGTGACCTGCAAAGTTTAGATTTAGATTTAAAACAACTCACACCCCTCACGCAAAATCTGATTACCCGCCCCTCCCCGCATGGGACAAAACTAGAGTCCCTGTTTAAAAACACAAAAACAAAAAACATGGATATCCCTTGAAACAATAGTTTTATGCTTCTCCAAAAAAATGTAAGTGGTGGCTAACATATCAATGGATTGTGCTCTGAAACTTCAGTTGTGAGCTTTACAACTCAGAAATCACATCATAGATATATAGCATTGGTTGGATTTTTGCACCTTATAAAAGTTACAATAAAGCACCCAAGATAATGGTATTAATGAAAATGCAAAGCCAAGCCTCTATATATTCCCCTGCCAAGATGTATTCAGAAAAACAACTCCAAGAGCAGCGGCCTTCAGTCAGAGCTCCATGTCTTTGCTTTACTGTACATCTGATGGTGGAGTGGGAAAGTCCACAGGTTGCAGGCACTGGTAGATGACTGGGGAGTTAGGGAACAAAACACAAGAGCTAAGTTTGAGCTAAGGCAGGGACTCTAGAGTGGATAATCTGAAATGAGGGAACTCTTGCTTGAGGAAGGAGGCAAGGGCTTCTTTGGACTAGAAATGTCCAGAGAATAACAGTTGAGGTGAGGTCAAGAGCCTCATAGTGTTGAAAGACCAAAGTCTTGAGACACTGTCGGCTCTGGTGGTGCATGCCTATGTTACCAGCACTCCAGAAGTGGAGGTAGGAGGAGCAGTAGTTCAAGGGTGTTCTTAGAAATACAGCAATTCAAGGGCAGCCTGAGATCCATGAGACCCTGTCTCAAAAAAAAAAAACAAAACACAAATGAATAAGTAAATGAGTCTTAAATATTAGAGAATTATACATGTAAAGCACAAAATAGTGTGTGTGTGTGTGTGTGTGTGTGTGTGTGTGAGTGCACGCTCTTGCATGCATATTTGTGCACAGGCATGTTGACACCAAAGGACAGTATTACCATTCCTCAGGAGCTGCCTACTTTGTTCAGATGGGGTCTCTCATCAGCTTCCCAAGTGGGCTAGGCTGGCTGGCCAATGAGCCCCATGGATCTGCCTACCTCTCTCCATCTGCCTAGTGCTAGGATTCCAAACATTGGCCACCCACCCTGGGTTTTGTTTTGTTGTTGTTTGGGGCTTTTTATCTTATTTTGTTTGTTTTGGTTTGGGTGGAAGTTTTGTTTTGTTTTGGGTGGGTGAATGGGCAGTTGTTTATTTCTTTTTGAAATGTGGGTTCTAAGGATTGCGCTTAGTTCTCATGTTTGCAAGGCAAGATACTTTACCAACTGGTATCTCCTCAGCCCCCAAACTGTAGGTTTTGCTCCCTCATGTATCCTTTGCGATGGAATCCTGGGTTAGTAATATTGCTGCTGCTGTGACAAAACATCTCTGACAATCAACTTACAAGGAGTGACTTGGGCCAGCGAGAGGGCTCAGCGAGCAAAGGCACTTGCTACCGAACCTGATGACCTGAGTTTGATACCTGGGGCCACCTGGTGGAAGGAGAGAACTGATTCTTTTAGGTTGTCTTCAAGTTATGTGAGTGGACTGTGACATACAAATAATTAAAACTTATAAGTTTTAAGAGAGAGACAAGGATTCATTTGGGCCGATAATTTAAGGGGTTCCAGTCCACATTGCCTGGCCTCATTACTTCCAGGCCTATGCTAGAAAGTACACCTGGCAGAATGTGGGTAAAAGTAAAGCTACTCAGTAATGGCCAAGAAACAAAAATGGGGAGGAGGGCCAGGCCAACATCCCTCTTTAAGACAACATCCCTCCAATGACTGCTTGCTTCTACTGGGCTCTAGCCCTTCCTTCCTCCACACAGCTTTGGAATCCATATATGAGCCAAACTAAAACATGCTTATTTAGAAAATAGATACTTTTGAGGAATATGAAACTCCAAGCCTTTGTGAGCTTTGACGTATTAGTGGCGGAATCTGTCAGTGAAACAGGGCAGGAGCTGGGTCCATGAAACATGTAATTCTGCTGTTCTTCTGGGGCTCTCCTATCATTTTGTGTTTGTCTATTCTCTCCTCTTTCCCCTCCTCCACGCCACACTTTTACCATAGTGCTTAAGAAATGATGTAAGGTATGAGATGTATCCTAGCATGAGACAGAGATGGAATAAGAGCGAAGACAGTAAGATAAAAGCAAACCTCCCAAGGGCCTGAGAAACGAAGAGATTGAGGTTCAGGTGCAGTCCTTTACGCACCTTTCTAGTTTGCTTTCTATTCTTGGGGATAACCATGACCAAAAGCAACTCAAGAAGGAAAGGGTTCATTCCTTTCACAGGTTACAGTCCATTGTGGAGGGAAGTCAAGATAGGAGCTCAAAGCAGAATCCAAGAAGAAGCACTGCTTACTGTCTTGCTTCCTCTAGCTTGTTCAGCTATCTTTCTTAGACAGTCCAGGCTTGCTTACCTAAGTATGGTACCGCCCACAGTGGAATGGGCCCTCCTACATCAATCAACGATTAGGTAAATGAATCACAGACATTTCTACAAGCCAATCTGATTTGGACAATTCTTCAGTTGAGGCTTCCTTTTTTCCCAGTGACTCCAGATCTGTGTCAAATTGAAAACTGAAGCTATGACCTGCATTGTGGTGGTTTGAATAAGAATGGCCCCATAGGCTCATATATGTGAATGCTTAGCCACCAGGGAATGACACCATTTGAAAGGATTATAAGGATTAGGAGGTATGGCCCTGTTGGAAAAAATGTGTCACTGGAGGTGGCTTTGAATCTTCAAAAGCCTGTGCTAGGCCAAGTTCCCCCTCCCTCTCTCTCTTTCTCTCTCTGAATGCAAATCAAGAGGCAGCTCTCAACTAATGCTCTGGCATTATGTGTGCCACCATGCTCCCAGTCATGACAACGGACTAAACCTCTGAAGTTATAAAGCAAGCCCCTAATTAAATGTTGTCGTCTTTAAGAGTTGCTTTGGTCATAGTATCTCCTCACAGCAAAAGAATAGTGACTTAGACATGTACTAAAGACATTTCTACCAAACAGAGGTACTGGGAGTAAATAGCTGTAAAAATACTATTGACCATAGCATATGCCAGATGTTATGAAAAATAGCAAACAAACAAAAAATAAAATGCCTCCTCAGGTAATTTGGTGACATCGATGGTCATCCTTTTTCTTTTCTGAGCTACATTTTAGCCCTGAGGAACTGCTCAAGCTTCTAAGAAAGGCTCCCAACAGAATTCTCCTATCTTTTTTCTTTAGTAGAGAAAGTATTTTTAGATGCTCCCTTTCTCCCCTGCTGTTATCTAGGATAGGAAAAGAAACACATGAAAATGTGGCCAGGTAATAGGCTGATTCCAATCATGTATTCTTCCCACTAATTGTTGCAGAAGGATATTCTCATAGGCCAATCTCCTGATGAAAGCTGCGACATGCCTTTCAGATATCAGAACATTGAAGTAGGGTACCTCTCTCAGTTAGAGCGACCCTCCGTCAACTTATATTTTTCAAATATAAAGACAATAATTGCTTGATTTGCAGGCTGTAATTGGATCACAGCCATCAGTGACATGGTTATTTGTTGTTAGAGCAATATTCACAGAATCATGCCTATGGCAGCCCAATTAGAGACACACCATCAGTGACCCAGCTGGCATTTTCAATATGCTATCTCAGAGGTATGATCAGAAGACAAATCAGAGCTGACTTAATGAAGTTTCTGATCAGAGGCTTCTCTGAAGACAATGAATTATTGAAGGAGACAAAGAGAAGCTGATAGCTAGTAAATTTATGCACACAGTCAGAAAACAACAGAAAAATCAATGGAATTCACTGGATTCAAACTATCACAAGTTTCTGTCACAATAGATGTTTTCTCCTTTCTCAACAACAGAATCCCCAAATCTTAAATGATTAAGATATATACACACACAACACACACACACACACACACACTCATACACACTTATATATATGCATGTATACATAGAGGATATCAAATATGTATGTTTGTATGTTATACAGATATACTAGAGATTTATAAACTTTTTATTAATTTCCTTATCTTCTGTCAGTAATGAGGTCTTAGCCAGTACAATTGTAGGCTAAAAGCTAATGATAATAAGACTCTCCCACACATACAATTCTGCTAAGAACCTCAGACGGTATCTCTAAATGATAAATTCGTCTGTTTTTTTGTTTTTAAGTTCAGAAGTGGTGACTGATGTTTAAGTTGCTTGCATGGCTTTTAAGGGACAATGATAATTCACTGAGAAACCTGTCACACAACACTTAAAATAAAATTTAGTGAGCCACCTAGTCTGTGTTACTTTCCACCCCCTTCTTTAAAGTGTGCGGAGTTTCTCTTTCCCCACCAGTTTACCTGGGTTTTGACATGCGCTGTCAATTTCTACTGGTGGATTTCTCTCCTCTCATTGCCTCTTTCTCCCTCTGTTGCCATGTCTTTTCCCCACTTCCTTTAAAGTGGCTCTTAGAATAGACAGCTCAAGTGGTCACACATGTAGATGTTTGCCAACCAAGGTTAATCCTAGCATCGTTCCTCTTCTCTTGCACACATTCTTGCACCCATAAACCTACCTGCCCTTTTCTTCCTGGTTGTCCCTTCGATTATCCCTGACCTCCTCCTCCAACTTCCTGTTTCCTGTTCATCCACAGTCCCTTCTTCCCAAAGCCTAATTTCTCTGTCCTACTTAGGCCACCAACCACCCTTTAACGTCTGTTTGTCCTCTATGTGCACACTTCTTAAATGTACACATCTGATATATTCTGATTAACTCCAGTGTGGTTCTCTAGGGTAGGACTCAAATACATACTATTTCCTTCATTTGAGTTGGGTTAGCTTTTCACTTCATGTGCTTTCTTTCTTCCTTTTCTTTTTCTTCATTCATTTCATTTTCCCATTCATAAATAGAATAAAGTTCAGGAATAGAATTTATTCTGTGAGATGAAAACCACTGAAGATTCCTCAGTCTGAATTTCATAAGCAAGTGAGGATATCTCTAGCTATAATTTAGTGAGGAGAATAGCCTTAGCTGTAGATGTTTTCACTTAATATATTTTTTCTCATTGCCTCTCAATTGAAGAAAGAATTGTCCACACTGAGAAAATATATCAAAAGTAGTCTTAATCTAATTTTCTTCTTTATATTTATTCTAATATTTTGGTCCCTTTGTAGCTTCAAACATATTAACTTTCAAATTTTTCTGAGGAATAGAAGAGCTTTTTTGGTGATTTTATAGTTCACGGAAAATGGCTTTTAGAATAAGCATGTTTTATAGAAACACTGATTATTACTCTGTCGTCTGCAGCAATGAGGTGCAAGGAAGTAAAAAAAGTAACACTGTCAAATAATTATACAAAAAAATTCAGATTTGGGTAAATTACTAAATCTGAGATAAGATACTTGCTTAGCTCCCCTTTGCACTCTGTTTAAAACAAAAAAAAATGGAGTTTTGAATCTTCAGATTTGTAAAATTAATTTCAATATACTTATAACTTTGGGAATACTGCATGACTAAGCAGACTAAAGAGGGCTGAACAAAAATTGTAAAGATTCAATTCACTGTGACTCATCCGAATGAGGTGAAGCACTAGGTAGATTCATTCTCTTTCACTTTATTAAAACAAGCTCCGCTCAGAGACAAATGGGATTTTTAATCAGGAATGAAATTTCCGCAACTATTCAGGTCCCTCATTAACTGCAAGTACAAAATATCCTTTAAGGACAAGAAAGTCACTCGTGGACATGGCAAGCTGGACTGCTCCTGATACTACTCTCAGCAGAATGCGCTGCAGTCCCTGCGTGGATATGGACTTCAGCTGACAAAGCTCTAAAACACGTATCCACCCCCAACTCTTCTATTGTGTAAGTGTCTTGTGAACGGGTCTCCCTTTCAGGGACAGACATTGGAAAGGGCGTGAAGAGGGTGTGTCCTCCTCCCAGCCTATGAAACATAACCATTTAAATATGCCAAGTCAGCCCCAATGTCAATAAAATAAATAAGCTCCAAATTGAGCAAGTAAGCACTCCATTCTTATTTTGGTCATCTTAGTTTTATCTCACTATAGGCTTTTTAAAATAGGTATTATATTTGGCTAAATCATAATTGTATCTTTTATGGGGTTGCATGCAATGTTTTGATATATGCACAAGGCTGAATGGCTGAATCAAGCTAATCCACATATTCACCACCTTGATTTCTTGCCATTTTTTGAAGTGTACTCTCTACATTGTTTCATATCTGAATGTTCTAAATGGTAATTCTACCTTTTAGGAGCATCCAGCAGTTTTCCACAATGGCTTTACTGATCTACATTCGTACTAATAGTGTGCAAATTTACCTTGCCCCCACATCCTTACTGCTGACTCTTGTCTTTGTGACAGTATCCCTTCTAATGGATACTGAGGTGTTCGCTCAAGGGAACTTTCTTCACATACTTCTTAGCCATTTGTGTACCTGATGCTGAGAAATGCCTGTGGAAATCTTTCGCCTGTTTTTAATTTGGTTTTTTTGCTACTTATTTCCTCACTTTTATATTAACCCTTCATTAGATGTATGTTTTGGAAATCCAGGCAGGGAGGTATAGTCACTCTGTTGAGTGTTTTCTTTCCTCCCCATGTTCTTACATGATTCATTTGTTCATTAAGTTGGTGACCATTGACGTCATGCTCTCTATGCTAAGTTCTTTATACGTGCTGGTGGATACAGCAGGAAAGATTCATACAGAGAGTGTACAAGTCCACAGAGAGTCTGTTTCCTTGCAGCTGTCACTTTTCTCCCCACATACCACCCTGGTATTTCCAATCTCTTCAGGGCTATCTATTTCTGCATGATAACTTATGGCTATTCTGTCTAAGGCCCTGGGCATTGCTTTAATTGTTTTTACTCTATGGTTCAATGAACTCAGTCCCCTTAATCACTACTATCCCCTTAGCATGCTCCTTTCCCTGCTATTGTTGAGTGACATTCTTGGTTATACTACACAGAGGCTATTTCCCATACTCTTCTACCAAGTGTCCAGTCCAGATACAATCATTCTCTCCTAGACTCCTTTCATCTTCTGGTCTCAGGTACAAGAGATCTGAGAGGGAAATTCAAGGGATTTTTTTCCCTCTTGGTGAAAAGAGACACGTGCATTCACACACTTCCCTCGTTTATCTTGTAACGTGCATCAGTTCTTTGCAGACTTCATCTCTGCTCAGTCTTTCATGTGTCCTTCCTCCTGCCTTGAGCCTGCACATGGCTCTCTCCACTTTCTCTTCCAAAGAGATCTCATCTTCTCTCATATCTTCAAATGCCATCTATAGTCAGTCTTCTGGTGTCCTGTCTTCAATCCAGACCATTCTTCTAAGTTTCAGATGCACAATTCCAAATGCTCTATGTACCATGCTTGAATGTGTTTTTAAAAATTTAATAATGGGATGCTCTCAAATAAATGTATGATCTGTAAGTACCTAGCTTAAAAACTGCCTGTCCCCTGGGGTTCCCTGTTACAATAAATGGGACCAGCATTTTTCCCCGTGTTCCAGTGAGAGCCATCCTAATCATCTCTTTCTCCTCCAATGTCTCCTTTACCTCCCACCCCTGCCAAAATAACCAATTTCCAAATCTACTTGACCCTGACACCTCTTTCCATCCTTTCCCAATTTAAGTCACCCCCCCATCTCTTGCCTGGACCCACATAATTCATTTTCTAAAAGCGTTTCTCTCTACACTACTGCTCCTTCAACTTCAACACCATTTTTCAGATGACAATCAATATAATCATTTTAAATGTACATCTCATCAAACGGTTTCCCTACTTCAACTATTCAATGGCTTCCCAACATGAAGCGTTAACTCTCAAATCCTTCCGTGTGTCTCCTGAGTAAAGCAAGCAGAGTTTTGCCTGTGGATGTTACATCTGCTCTGCCGGGGATGCTCTTCCCTCCACACTGTGCACAGCTACCTCGCTCATCTTTCAGGTACGAGTTTAATTACTGCTTTCTTACGGCAATCTCTCCTGGTTAGATGATAAATAATATGGGGTTTCCTCTCATACCACCCTGTGATTAGTAATAAAATCCCATGGATGTGATCTTCTGTAAGAGAGCTCTGACTCTCTAGGGCAGGCTCCATGAGGGTAGAGACTGGGAATAACTTGTCTCCTAGTACATTCTTGAAGAGCAGCAGACAGAAACAGCATGTACTCAGTAGAATTTGTTGGAGGCATAAACTGGGTATAATTTGGATAACAAACCCAATTAACCTGATTGTTCACCAATGTATATGCCTGGGTGCAGGCCTTAACTATAATAAGTACTTAATTGTGATAATTATTATATTACAACGTACTTACACTTCCACAACAACTTCACTTTGAGATTCAACAAATTTCTTGAAGGTTAAGAAAAAGTTATAGACTTTTCTAGAAAGTTCATTTTAAGGCCAGATTTTCATTTGCTTTAGCTTTTGTCGTTAGTGTTTGGTTTGGGGTTTCCCTGGGGGGTTACTTTGATTTTTAATGTAATTCAGGCTGGCCTGGAACGTGTCACTAAGGATGTTGTTGAACTCCTGAGTCTCCTAGGTCTTTCCCCAATAGACACAAAGGGCAAAGCCACCCACACACTTTTGAAATAGTGACAATCAAAAATGTATTCAGTCATTGCCGGTCCCCTATGAGAAGTTGACAGACTCTTCCTAGCTAAGAATCACTAAGAACTATCTCTCAAAGGCTGGGATAACTGGCTAACTTAATCTTTCTTGAAAACCACCAGCTATTTATTTGTCATGTATTTTTTTAGGAAGAAAAATAAGTCAAAATTCAATTACTTTAATAAAATTAGCTTTTTACCCACCAAGGTTCAAAATGTATTAGAATAACATTTGTCACTCTTTTGAAGCATTATCTAAATGCAATGAAATTTTAATTCCAAATCTAGAACTGTGAAATTAAGTAAGAAAAAAGTGGAACTGTGACATCTAAAATTTCTTCCAGTATGTTCTCATAGGGGGACTGAAAGGCCAGCAATGAGTCTCTAAGGTCCATTACTAATTCGTGTGGGAAGAGAATGATTAACATGTAATGAGAGACTACAGGGGGGAAGCCCTACCAAAGAAGAAGAAGACTGATGAGGACTTAAATTCTGAGAATGTTCAAATTCTCAAGGGCTCTGATTTATTGACATAGGAATATTATGGCAGACAGAAGCGAGAGGAGGAAATAATTAAAGCACGTTTTCCAACCTCAGTCCTTTTGACATTTTGCACCATGTAATGCTTTGTTTCGGGTGTCTTTCCTGTGCATTGTAGTATATTCAAGAACATCCAACAGGTCTTTACTTAAGAGACACCAAGGACAAAGCCACCCACCCACTTCTGAAATAATGACAATCAAAATGTATTTAGACATTGCCAAAGGTCTCCTATGGGAAAGCTGAAGGATTCGTGGCTAAGAATCACTGAATAAGAGAAAGTCAAAATCATCTGCTGATTCAAGAAAAGCACGAAGGACACAGGTTTGCTGTCATTTGCCTTGCTCAACCACAGCCTGTCCCTTAGGGTTCCCTGTCATAATAAATGGTACCAGCATTCCTTCCTCGTGTTCCAGCCAAAGCCATCCTAAGCACTTCTTTCTCCTTCAATGTCTCCCTTAACTCTTCTTATCCCTGCCAAAATAACCAATCACCAAATCTAATTGACCCTGCCTCCTCTCTCCAACCTTTTCTAATTTAAGACACCCCCATCTCTTGCCTAGATCCACATAATTTATTTCCTTACGGGTTTTCTCTCTAACCTACCTTTCCTTGCCTCGATCCCATATTTCACTTGACAATGAAAACAATCATTTTAAATGTAAAACTCACCAAATAATTCCTCTATTTAAACCACTCAGTGCTTCCCAATATAAACTGTTGAGAATCCTGGAACCTAACTAGGAGCAGAAAGGGAATGAAGAAAAGACAGACACACATACTAGAGTCATGTGGAGCGTACATGCTCTGATGAAATAGCACCTGCTATACCATGCAACCAAGAATGTTAGCATCTTTATTTGGTACAGGGCATGGGGCAGCTGTTGTTCAGTCTCCATAGAGGTCTCTGTAGGAGCAGTCTCAGGCTGTAAACATCTGGAAGGAGGAGGCTGTATTTGCTAGTTTTTGTATACACTAGTCACTTGCTCACACTTGAACCCTGAGGGTAGCTTTGTGGCTTGCTGATATGGGGAATGCTTTGCCAATTTGCCATGGGTCCAAGGCCCCAGTCTTTATCATGTGTATACCCATGTCAACAAGACATATGCACTCAAGCCTTTACTCACTCAGGGTTTCCTCTGCTCCTTATAGGCATTGCACCCTTAAACTCAATAGGTTCCAAAATGGACTCTTAATCCCATCTTCTTTGAGAAAGAGCCTGGCCTCTGCAACTTCTGGAAGATTCAGCTTTAAACCTTTCAAATTCTCAGAAGTATGTAGTGCTTAATTTCCTGTGTCATATTTCATCCTGCCTCAAACAGGATGAGTCCTGGTTTTTTTGCAAACGGAGTCCTGCAAGTATATAAAACAAACTGTAATGACTCAGTACAGCTCTCACATGCGGTGTGATCACACACCCGCAGCATGGAAACAGATCGTAATTTCCTCAGCTAAGCACCAGATGAAGAACTTGGCTCCCATGGAGGGGCCATGCTGCATGAGAAATATGTTTGCTTTTGTTTGCGTGTTGTTGAATCTATGCAAGTAAAAATATAAGACTGCACTGTAAGTATAGTGCCAGAGACAAACACAGGGTACACTGTGGAGTTGGTACAGAGTCAGGAAGATTTTTCTAGAGCAGGGAATGTCTGAGTTCAGTCTTGAAGTATAAAGAGCAAATTGTGAAAACTGAACTTGAGGGTGGGAGAAAGAGCAGCAGGCTAAGCAGAAATGTGCGTTGGCTGCAGAATTTGAGGAAACACAGTGTATTTCCACAGATCGGGGCTGCTCAGTGGGGCTGGACTATCCACTGAGACGTGGGGAAGGATGATGGGATCATTTGCAAAGCAGAGACAAGATCCTGAAGGAGGGGGAGCCGGGTAATATGCTCCTGTTCTGTTGTCTAGGAAGTCCTTGACTCTAAGACACACCATTCATATTTATAAGAGCTCTCAAGAGAATTTAGAAGCACTAATCTAAATACACACACTTTATTAAAAATTAACTGATACATCACTTACTCATTTATCAGTCTAAACATGTTTTAATACCCAAATCAGAATTTGCATCTAAACCTTCTTGACAAATACAGAATGCAGAGAAGCACTTCTAAGTCACTGTTGGTCACTGGGCAGATATATTTAGCTTTCCACCAGTGCCTGTGGTCTTGACTGTTTGTAAGATTGACAGTCATTTCAAGCCAAGTCAAATTGCATTAGGATTTATTCTTCTGCATTTCCCATTTCCTATTTGGTTAAACTTGTAGGAGTTGTTGCTTTTGTTGTTGTTGTGTTGTTGTTGTTGTTGTTGGAGACAAGGTTTCTCCATGTATCCTGGGCTGACCTAGAACTGTCTCTGCAGACCAGATTGGTATTAAATTCATAGAGATCCCTCTGCCCCTGCCTCTGCCTCCCAAGTGCTAGGATTATAGGGTAGCCTGGCTTAGGTAGTTATAGGGTAGTTTGTTTGTTTGTCTCTTTTTTCTTTGATTTAATCAAATAGCTTCTCTTAGCAATTAAATAGAATCTTTTGACAGATTGATATTTCATAACTGAACAAAAAGTCCTGTGTGAATTCAAAGTAACCACACCAACTTCTTCGTTTCCTGAGAAGTCAGTGGGGCTGGGGAGATAGCTCTTCGGTAGAGTTCTTCCACAACATGTGTGAGATCCTGGGTTTGATCCCCAGGGTAGCAAGAAAGAAGGAAGGAGGAAAAGAAGGGAAGGAAGGAAAGACTGAGAGAAGGGATTCTATAGAAGAAGGTATTATTACAGGGAAATGGGCAAGGGTGAAAAGGGAAAAGGGGAGGCACAAGAGGGTAGAGGAAGAGTGAATGGCTGTGACCAATACATGATGTTCTGGTCTGTTTGAAAGTAGAATAGCAAATTCCTTTAACCTGTGTAAATAATACTCATTTGTAATAGTCATAAAAATCAAAAATAAAAGCAAAAAGCTGATGATCCAAGGGATGTTAAATAGTATGTAGTTTCTTCAATTTCTCTAAAAGCCTAACCTTCCTTTTGCACCATGACTCTAATGCATTCATTTAAACCTCTACTGACTCGGATGCTCAGTCTCTCAGAATGCAAATGCCTACCTATTTAGTTTTAAAATCTAACTTTTTTTAACTGGGATTGGCATCTCTTACATTTCTCCCCCTCTCTACTTTCCCCTCTTCTTCCCCGTCTCTCTCTCTCTGTTTCACCCTGTAGCTCAAGCTAACTTAGAAATCACTATGTATCTCAGACTGGCCTAGAACTTGAGGCAATCCCCCTGCTTCAACCCCATGCTAGGATTACAGGCATGAGCCACCACACCTGACTTTTTTTTTTCTTTCCCATTTCTGCCCCCTCCCAGTTCTTGTTGCTCAAATACGAGGAGGTATGTGGCTCCCATAGCCTCCAGAAAGCACCCTGCTGCCTCTGTCTCTACAGCAAGATTTCTCATCAACCACTGGACTGCTTACCATCCTGACCTTTGAGGCTCACGTTAGGACATTCATGAAACTCAAGAGTTGGTCTGTTTGAGGGAGCGGCACTGGCACTCAGTACCCTACCCTGAGTGACTCAGCACACTGCCCACTTCTCTAGTTACACAGTCCTCATACATACACATATAAACACATACGCACAACCAATACGTACTGTCCTAGTTAGTTGTTTGTCAACTTGAAACAAACTAGGGTCATCTGGAAAAAGGAAACCTCATTGAAAACAAATGCCCCCCACCAGATTGGACCATGGGCAATCCTGTTCAACATTTTCTTCATCAACAATTGATGTAAGAGGGCCAAACTCACTGTGAGCAATGCCAACCCTGGGCAGATCGTCCTAAGTTATATATAAGCAGGCCGAGCAAGCCATGAAGAGTCAGTACGCAGTATCCCCTCACACACACACACCATGGATTCTGCTTCAGTTCCTGCCTGGAAGTTCTTGCCTTGATTTTCTGCCATGGCTTCCCTCACTGGACTGTGACCTGGAATATGTAAACCAAATAAACTCTTTCATCCCCCTAGCAGCTTTTGGTCATGGGGCTCTCTCACAGCAATAAGATCCTCAAGACACACACACGCCTCGGGCTGCTAACCCTAGCCCTTAATCTCGAGTCACTTCACCTCTTTCTTCACGGAAGCACCTTCCCCTACACACTGGGAAGCTCTCAAGCCTGTCTCTTTAGGAGTGTTGCATTCCACCCAAGGGCATGAGAAAATATCCAGATTCCAAATGTAAGAGCAGAGGAGAAAATCTGAAATCTGTGCTCCAGTCCTCCCTTACTAGCCAAGCCTTTGAGTTACTGTGATGTACTCATTGTCCCAGCGAAAGCCTGAAGAAGGATGATCAGAACTTGTCCCTGACACTATTACTCTGCCTTTCCCTCTTCTGTCACCCGGCTGCCCTTTCACGGTCCTTTGGAGCCAGTAGGAGGGTCTCATGTGCTTCGAATCACATCTTCATATTAGTTAAGAAGATGTTTACTGCTGAAACAAATATACCTATCATACCCCATACGTGGCTTTAGAGAAGAAAACACTTGGGTTTAGCTCACATCGTCACGGATCAGTACTGACATCCCTGGCCAGATGTCTGTCAACTTTCTTATACAAACACAAGTCTCCTTCCACGGCATCATTTTGGTTTTCTCTTAACCCTTGCAGAATCCTACATATGCTGCTACAAAATAGCCCAAACGCTGTCACACAACCCATTTCCTCTTCTGTGTCACTGACTAGGGCTCTTTAATATGACTGTGCCTAAATGTCAGGGAAGCTGACGACTATTGTCCGGATGTGTGTCTCAGAGGAGGAGTGAACGCTGCGGAGACGGCCTCACAGTGTGAACCAGAAAGAAGAATCGCTTTACAGTAGAGAAGAAATATTAAATTCTGAGTTTTCTAAGCTCCATTCTTTTTAACACGCTTAAGGAATTTTTGTAACCTTTTTCTATGAGCCCTTATCTCCCAAACTATTGTTTTACTTAAAATCTTCTTTTGATTTTTCTAGGAGCCAAGAGTGGCTCTTTTTCTATGTACTTCTGATGTAACTTATGTAATCCCGTACCATAAGCTCCCCTTGAAGCAAATGGGTATTTCCAAGTACTCTAAACGGCTAAAATGAAAGCATATTTGATACTTTCCAATTATTCTCTTTTATGTAAAATCATTGTAGCACTGAACATTGCTTCCGAGACTTCCAGATATTCCAGGAAGTGGTGGCAATGAGTCTGAAGGAAGCTGCAACCTGTTCTCATAGTCCACATAACAAATTAGGGTTTAGACAGAGCCTGAAAGCCTTACTTCTAAGGACAATTTATTTCTAATCAGTCCATTCTATTCTCCTTATACCAGTCTGTTCTAACCTCTGATCTCAGAATGGTCCATGGAGGACTGGCTAAGACTTCATACTTCTATTTTCCAATCTACATGGACTACAATATAAATAGGATTACCTTTCTGAGAACATTGGACAGTGGAAGTAAAAATTCCAGCTCTGTATTTATTGCAGTGACTCATTAAAGAAAAAATAAAGAGCCAGAAGATGGTGGCCCACGCCTTTAATTCCAGCACTCTGGAGTCAGTGGCAGGCGGATCTCTGTGAGTTCAAGGCCAGCTTGGTCTACAGAGTGAGTTCCAGGACAGCCAGAGTTACAACACAGAAACCCTGTCTCGAAAAAAACAAAAAGAAAAAGAAAAAAATAAGGATCTAAATTCTATTGATAAAAAATATGCATTGGAAGTTCAATTGAATATGAGAGATCAAAGACCTTCTAGGATGGTTGTCAGATTCCTAAGGTAGGAAATTGAAAGAATAGGAGTGACACTTTTAAGACATAGAAGAAGTAAGCTGTGGGTGAAGAAATGTCATAGGTTCAATTTCACTGAAGTATATGTAGTACTCCAAAGAAAAGGTATTCTCTAAGCACCGTGCAATATGGATCTGGAGCTTAGAACTAGCCTAGACTCTTAGGATAGACTTGAGTGTCATTAGGGTATAAATGGTTGTCAATGCTGTTTACCACTCCCTTCAAAAGTATGTAAAAGGTGAAGTGATAGAAAGGAGACAGATAGCATCAATATTTAGAGAATGTGCAGAGTAAGTGGTGAGAATAAAGACTGAGATGGACTGCCCAGAGGGAATATTGGTTAGTTTTCAAATTGCTGTGACAAAATGCCTCCCAGAAACAACTAACATGAAGAAAGATTTCCTTCATTCATGGGTTCAGAGGTGTCAGCTCACAGTGGTGGAGAGGACATGGAGGACCAGAGCTGCTCATGACATGGTGACCAAGAAGCAGAGAAAGAGAGTAGCACAGGAAGCAGTGTGATCAAATATAGGCCCAAAGGACACACACACACACACACACACACACACACACACACACACGCACACATACAGTAACTTGCTGTCTCCAATGGAGCCCTACATCCTACTTTTCGAAACCTCCCAATAATGCCCTACGTTGTCAATCCATTAAGGGATTGATCCGTTAATTAATTCAGAGCCCTCAAATAATAATCTCACAGCTTCAAGTATGCTCCACTAACCCTCTGGGTGTTTCTTAATCCAATCAAGTCGGCATTGAAATTAACCAGCACAGAAGTGAGGTTATAGAGAAAAGAAGGGGGACAAATGCTATAGAGCTAGCAAAAAATATATCCTACTCCAATTAAAAGAAACAGCAGATCTGCCGTGGTATCGCACACCTATAATTTCAGAACTTGGAAGGAGACAAGAGGATCAGACCTTTAGGATCAGCAACATCTAGCTACACGGTGAGTTCAAGTGAGCCCAACCTGGGCTCCATAGACCATGTCTCTAAACAGATAATAGATAGATAGATAGATAGATAGATAGATAGATAGATAGATAGATAGATAGATAGATAGATAGAGGGATGGATAGATAGATAGATAGATAGATAGATAGATAGATAGATAGATAGATAGGCAGACAGACAGAAAGAAAGAAAGAAACCAAACAAGGATATGGGCTTTGTGTCATCTGCAGTGTAGACTTTAACAGGCCCCCAGACGTTAGCACCAATTCAGGCCATAAAACTCAGCAAAAACTTAAACAAAGGGCTAATATATCAAAATTCATAGTTCTGGGAAAGTATCTAAATATACTAATCTTGCCTTTTGGTTTCTGTAGTTTCTCTTTTGTCTAACTGTTCTTCTTAACTGAAATATGTCAACCCAGAATATTATTTTTGTGCTTAAAATCTCACCTTGAGAAGGCTTGGGCCTACACTGAGATCCTGAACACCCAGTTTAGTCACTGGCTAGCTAGTAAAGACTTTCTATTGGCTTAGCCCTGTGTCTGAGTAGTATTCTCTGGTGGATACCCCCCAACAGACTATTGGGAACTTTGAGTTACTTCCATTCAGTTTTCCATCCCCCTAGCCTGATGGGAGTTTTCAAAGACTTAACCTTCTATAGATACTGAAAACTATGTGAAAGAGGGGCTTATACACACAATGTGGACAGGCAGGGGTTGGTTTTCAGCAAGGGACCCCTTATGCTGCATAACCCCCAAACAAAATCCTAGTGTGGGTCGAGGGAAATCGTCACCAAATTCCACCCAGAAAGTCAAGTAGCACAGTCTGTGGCAGGTAGACAGATTCCACCTTGCGGATGCCCCTAGTCACTCGACAATGCCAGACACAGTGCTCCTTTCTGAGACAGCCCTCATTGCAGGCTAGATTGGCTTCATTCTCCGGCCGCTCTCTTCACATCCCACAGATTCAGCCTATCTCTTTCTTTAATCCAGGTTTTAGGGAATGTGCTTTCCTTTCAGGGCCTGTGAGAAGATACACTGTCATTATTTTTACTTCGCAAAAGGTACCATAGAGCCTTTCAGACCCCAAATACAAAAATTCTTTTCTGTTTGCTCTTCTACTCATCATGTTCTCCCCCAGAGACAATGAGCTTAGTGGATAGTGACCTGGGAGTGAAGGGGGTTGGGAGATGCCAGAGCAGAAGAAACTGAACAAAAAGATTCGTCTATGGAGGCGGGGCAGTTACTTATAAAATAAATTGCCACTCAAGAAACCTGGATAGTGTGTGTGTGTGTGTGGTTTTTTTTTTTTTTCAAAGATGACTTTTGGACACAGTGTTATAAAAGCCCTGTTTGTGGAAGAAGACAACACACAGCAGCGTGCAGTATATGGTATAAAAATAGTATAAAGCAGATGATCTTTTTTCCTCCTAAGTTGAGAGAAATAGATATGGCTAATAATGGTTGAGTTATTTTTCTTTCTTTTTTCCTCACGAAAAGTTTCATTCTGTGGCCAGGCTGTTCCTCCCAGCTCTGCTGAGAGTAGAGTGTGTACCTGAACACCTGGCTGAGAATCACCTTCCCTACAGCCTCTACCTACCACAAGAATAAATTCACATTTTTTTGTTTTGTTTTGTTTTGTTTGTTTTGTTTTGTTTTTGTATTGAACCACAACGATTTGTGAGATTCATAGCATCATTTACATTAAAGTTTCAGGCCACTGGTGTACACGCTTTAGCAGTCAGCACTAACCACTTTCAAATCACTAGTTCAAAAAAAAATGTGGCTATTGATCAGGCCATTGTAAATTTTCCCCATTTCTGGATTTGAGCAGGACCCTGAAGCCCAAAGCTTGAAAGTGGTACCCACCAACAATATTTCCAGCTGTGACCTCACCCCCAAATGCTATAAGATCCCCTGGGTGTTGGTGGGGAGTCTGATCCAAGTCCTCCATCCATACCACTAACTACATCTCCTTACCAACCTTACTTTCTTATTTCTATCATAGATTTTGGCCCAGTGTTACTTTTCCTGCAATATTCTTTAATATTGCAGAATATTATAATAATTAGAATGTTAGAATAAAATTCTTTAATATTCTATATTGCTCTATAATATTCTTTTGTATTTCAAAAATCATAATAATAATCTGTATCACACAGAGGATATTTTAAAATACAGGAACGTGAGGCTAATACAAACTTTCTAGTAGCCTTTTAGTTAGAAGCAACTGTGGTCTAACAGTGGAGAACATTAGCCATGGAGCCAGGCTACCTGTTCAAAAATCACAAGCCTACAAACTATGTGATTTAGGCTATGTTTCTTATTCTTTCTGTCTCTTAATTTCAGAATTATTCTCTGCTTTATACTTGTATTACAACTTTAAACCTTTCAGGGCACTGCCTGTCACATACTAAGCTCTCAGGAAACGCTAGCTACTCACATTCTTTAGGACTTTAAAAGCTTTCATCCTGTTACCTTAGCTTTTTACCTTATTCTTTTATTTAACATTCATCGTTAGTGCCA
Organism: Cricetomys ansorgei; assembly: GCA_026225945.1. Lineage (NCBI taxonomy): Eukaryota > Metazoa > Chordata > Mammalia > Rodentia > Nesomyidae > Cricetomys > Cricetomys ansorgei. The sequence continues at coordinate 3,199,448 of JAMJFZ010000181.1, read as the reverse complement.
AAGATAATTATTAGTCACTGATGATGGTTGTAAAGCAAACAATAAAAAAGAATTCATGACAGTTCTAAAGGTGGGGACTTAAGAATTTTGGTTCTGAGTGGCTTAGACACTACGATTAGCCAAGAGTCTTACCCGGCTCTTGGCAAAGGGGCGGAGAAAAGGAATTCAATGTTTGTGTGTAAAAATGCCTGCTTCTCAATAACCGGTTTGTTTCATATTTTGTTACTTCAAACAACTTTACTTTTCATACAATTTCTTTCAAATGTTCACTTTAATGGCTACTGCAAAATATAATTTATCATAAGACTCTTTGTTTTAGTTCACTTCATAACAAAATAGGAAAACAGTTAACCCAACTAATTCAGTAACAAAGTCATTATAGTAAAAATAAGAATTGGTATGAATTAGGCAGCAACTGAAATCTTTTTTTAAGGAAGTTATTTTTTGTATGTATATATATATACAAATTATATATATATATAAATATAATATATATATATAATATATATATATATATATATATATATATATATATATATATATATATATAATGCCAACTGGGAGTAGAAATGAACTAGACAACTGATTCCAGGGTAGAGATTGTGGCCAGAGTGCTACTTTAATGGAATTTTTTAGTAGGAGTGAAGACGAATATAGAATTTTTAACACAGAGAAATAACCACTCTGACACTTAGGCCCAAAAGGCTACAGAGGACTATCCTTATATCAACCAAGCACAGTGGCCTCATTATGTCTGTAGTCAGGGTAATCCTTAGCCATTAGCTGAGATATAGATTTTTGTACATGAGGGTATTGTTCTCCCTATGAAAGAAGTGCCTTTAGAAACATTTCAGATAATTTATTATAAAAGCTTTTTGGTGTAGCTGTGGGGTAGTGGTAATAATGTGGAGGTGGAGAGAATGCTATTTTTAAGACTCTAAAATGACTTTTTGATGCCGAGTGTAAAATAGCCTGATCTGAACTTGAGAATTCCAGAAGGATTTCTTCTTGAAATGGAACGAACATCTGTCTTGAGGAATCCTGTCTTTGAATTAGGAGATCACGGTGGTTGTTGAGTAGGGTCAAGGCACCATGGCAAATGTCGATCTAGCGGTGTGTATGCTGTCTGCATACACAGACAAATGGTCACGGATGGATGTTTATACAGTATACACTTGTACTTTGGCAGTATGTATGTGCTGTGGGGAGCCATCTAGATGTACCCTTCATGTCTCATATGCATCTCACACCTCAGCTCTTTCTAGTGGTTGCTTTCAGAGACGACGGTGACGCAGTGAGGTTACACACATGGCTGGGGCCTGTGCAAGGTGCACAGAGAGAGGCCAACCCCCTTTGCCTTGGTTCAGAACTCAGAGGGATTATCTCAGCTCCATAGCTCTCTGTGATAGGAGCTGAAGCCTTTCTTGCATCTGTGTTTCTTCCCTTATTCCCTCATGTTGTTCTGGACAGCACACCCCAGTAAATTTCCCAAGAAGTCTCAGAGTCCACTTCCCAAGGGACTAAAACTATAACGTTAAGCGCACATTATTTAATAGCGATTTTAGGAAAAGGTTAATTTACAATTTTATAAAGGCTGAAGGAAGACGGGAGTCAGGGGAATTCCTGAATTAGTCAAACTGTACATTAATATAAATCAGAAAATAACTAGAAGGAAAGATTTATTACTTTTCTATCCCGCTATTTTGTGTGTCTTCTGTTAGTACAAATATCCAAGTAATTATTCAAACCATAGAAAAATTTCAACCCGGTTATGACCATCAATGCTAACGCCACAATTCCAACATTGCCTTCTGGAGGCAGTAGTATGAGCACTGAGTGACACTTTGAAAATGAACAGGTTAAAATTAAGACTAGGGAGATAATGACTTAAGAATGGATAGGTGACGGGACAAAGCTGTACGTTTCCAACATAGCGATGGACAGAATGTGGCGCTTTAGATAATCAGTAGATGGCAAAGACATCCAGCAAGATATCATCAGAGCACATCAATCATTGAAACTAAGTTGAGCGCATGCATAATTTAGAGATCAAAGCACGTAGAAAGCCAGTATCAAAGACCCAGAAAAGCAATAGAGCCATGGAACTGAGGTCGAGAGCTGAATTCTAGCATGGTGACCATGGGAAGAACTTGAGACCAACTTGGTGGGAGGATGAATATCTAAAAACAAATCACCACTTAACTCTCTTTTGGTTCCTCAGTATGGTTTTCCAGTATTTCCTCAATGTACCTTCATAATAGAGACAATCTCCTTTTTAAATAATCTTGACAACTTATAATGTGGGGAGAATATTTTAATGAGGAGAAACTTGTTTCTACTAATCCAGCTTCTCACAGACTAAAACGTGGACATAGCCTGGCAGCTTAGTCTTCAGCAAGACATAGGCTGGTTGCCAAACCCATGCACAGATGAAAATAACAAGACTTAATATCTCTTTAATCAATGTCTTCTGTTTAAAGGCAGGATTGATTGATTGACTGGTTGACTGATTGATTAATTGTCTAATTGTAGGGCTAGATCCACTGGTAGGAACCAGAACATCCCACCTATAGAAAAAGACATGTGAGAAATGTCCTAGAAAAGAGTCAACTCATACAGGGCAAGACTTAGAATGAAAATAAACAGCTGCCAAGCATTGCGATTTGCTATGTGGAGTCTGGAGAGATGTCTCAGTGGTTAGGGCACTGGCTGCTCTCCCAGAGGACCTAGGTTCTCAGCACCCACGTGATGCTTCACAACCACCTGCAGCTCCAGTTCCAGGGTACCTGACATCTTCTCCTGACCTCTGAGGGCATCAAGCAGTCCTACGGTATACAGACATACACATAAGCAAAATATCCATATACATAAAATAAGTGAATGGTTACTTCCTCTCCAAATTCGTTTGTTGAAACTTAATCAACAATCTAATGTTATTAGCATATGGAGACTTTGGAGGTGATTCAAAATGGGCTAATGAATGCCCTTACAAACAAGGCCCAGTGAAGTGTCTCCTCTCTTTCTAACATGTGAAGGCAAGATAAGAATATTTCACCTAGGAGCCGGAGAGTAGCCCCTCAACACAGAAATCTGAATCAAGGGGCTGGTGGCTATTTCAGAAAAGAAAGAAAACCCCCTCTGCAGAAGAACTTTACAGACCCTTCTAGAAATAAACAAACTGCATAGACGAGGGAATACAAATACGCATCTCACTTATTGTTTGTGAAGACTTTTGCTCACAAGCATACAATGTAGGCACATCCTCTCACACATGAACACGAAGGTTTCACTCTAGATTTGGACTATGTTCTCTCTGTGTGCCCAGCAGCCTCGAGGGATTTAAACTCATTAGTTTTTCCCCCTTGTAGTTCTGATAAAGCCAAAAATATCCTTTCAAACTTAATCTGCTTTTAGATACACGTATAAAGATTGACTCAGAAGATAGTGCCTACACCTTACATGTGTTTTATAACTTCTATAACTTGATCATGTATTACTTGAGGCATGCTGTATGCTACTGTCCTTATGTATAGAAGTGGACATCTAGATTAATTCTCTTACATGATTCCATAGAGCCTCTCTGGATCTATGATTACCAAGACAGAATCTAATATCCTGATTGATTAAAGGAACATCCTGTGATCAGTGTTGTTTACCTGTGCCGTGACATTTTCTGCCACCTAGTGGTTTGCTAGACCTACTTATGTAAGATTGCCTTTGGGGGCTCAGGTTCCAAACTTCAAAATAAAGAGCTAACAATAGACAGTTTGTAAGGTTCTTTCTAGGCATAGCATATTTCATTTTTAGTAAAAGATGGGAGGGGGCACAAAAGATTTCCATATTGATTGTATCCAAAAAATTTATTTAGTAAATGAACTTCTCATGTTGTAAGGGGAAAATGCATTCTGAGGAGTTAAATTAAGTTTACATTGAATTAATTCAACAGGAATTCTCTATTGCTCATTAAGAAATATTTACTGATTCAAAAACTCCTTACATTTTGTGTTTGTAGATTTTTTCTTCTTATGAATTTTATCATGACTGTTTAGGGGCTTAGCTACTTAATATGATCTTCTAATCCTAGTTAATTAAAGCTTATCTTATATGACTGTTAACAATCAGTCTCCAACAGATGCTGATGCAAAGTATGAAACAGTTTAAGGAAATTTATTAAAGCATATCTAAATTTGTACTTACACGTTCAATCCTGTCATAAATGCAATTGCTTTTAGCTACAATGATATATAAGCATATAAATACACTGAATATGAGACACTTGGATCATGTGGCTGTACAGCTTCCGACTTTCATTCAGATACAACCACAGAACATTTTGTCCAGCATTTATGTGACCTTTGAGTTGGACCCACTTATTTCTTTGCTTAGGCTATTGACTAGCTTTGACTATCATAAACTTTTATCCCTAGTGTCCTGGCTTGTTTTTAATGTTAGTTTGACACAAGATGGAGTTATCTGAGACTAGGGGACCTCATTTGAGAAAATGTCTCTATAAGAACAGGCTATAGGAAAGCCTGTAGGAAGACTGATCATGGGAACCCACCCCACTGTGGATGGTGTCGTCCCTGGGCTGGTGGTCCTGGGAGCTATGAGAAAGCAGACTGAGCAAGCCATGAGGAGCAGGCCAGTAAGCTGCACTCCTCCATAGTCTCCACATCAGCTGGTGTCTCCAAGTTCCTTCCCTGCTTGAGTTCCTGCCCTCACTGCTTTGGATAATGAACTATTCTATAGAACTATGAGTGAAGTAAACCCTTTTCTCCCCAAGTTGCTTTTGGTCACGGATTTTTATCGCAGCAATTTTAACACTAAGATATATAAGTGCTGCCTACAAATTACAGAAATATGCCTACAACCCAAAATATTCAGCTTGGTGTTATACAAAATCTAAATACAGGGACTAACAAGCACCTTCAGGTACGTGATGTATTTCAAATTTCAAAGTCATTTAGTTCCATTTGAACACTAGACCATTTGTCTTCATTCAAAACAAGATGTCAAACGGACTCACTGGTGGAACCTCCTTGCTCAAGGAGTATCCTCCTTCCCAGTCCTAGATGTGGAAGAGATTTCTGAATGAGTGACTTAGGAGGGACTGCGTTGTCTCTGTTCCATGATTGTCATTTCCTTTGAAGAAGACGTATTCATCCCAGCAAATCAATACGATGAATGCTAAAAAGGTTTAACGTGAGGAAACTCTCCTAGTGGCTCCTACTCCCTCGGTACCTGGGACTGCCAGGCCACTGGCTGCTCCATCTGCGGTGATCAGTGTGTGCTAACTACTGCCCAACTGTCCGTGTCAGTTCATTTTCATACTTGTCTTCATCCTCATACACATACATTGGTTTTTACAACATTTCTTCTTCTCCAAATATCCTCTAACATTATTTTGTGTTCTTATTTCCATATTTGGTCTACCTTTTTATTTCTAAAGTCTTAGATAGGGATAAGGACATCTCAGAGTAAAAATAATAACTCTATGCTTAAACTTTCACAGAGTATATTTCTTTAATTATTGTCTCAGAGTTTCCCCATGAATTACTTCAGTTTTCCTCATGAATTGCTGCTGTAATTTATATTAATTGCTTCATAATCTGGATTTTATTTCACTTTTACTTCATTCTCTTTGTTTCTTCCATTGGCTTTTCTACAATTTATCCAGTTGATAAAGACAAAGGATGTTAAATATTTTTCTGACAGTTTATCAAACTGATGTGTAACAAGGAACAGAAATATTCCATTTATGCACCCAAATGCTAATTTTCTTAAAGCCTATTTTATAAGATCTTAAAATATAAATCTTTTAATATCTTTCTGAAAACTAAAATTAGTATGTAATTTAATCACTCATTTTATATAGGCATTTGAACAAACCTGAAAGCTCAAGAAATAAGGAGACAGAAATAACTAGGCTTTCTGGAAGAGCTACTTACTGTTTTACTTAGTCATCACTGAAATGAATTTCTCTATTTTATCATAAACTAGGACAAGACACCACTATGGACTATATATGAATGAGTTGCCATCTTAAATTATTTCTACAAAGAATGTCTCTATAAAGTTTGAGGAAATCCTTGAAGAATCAAAATATGTAAAAAACGAAAAACAATTCGGTAGATATATAACCCCTCAAGCTATAAAAAAAAAAGTTAGAGAAACTGACTCTGGATCTTTTCCTTAAGCATATTTCAAGAGACTTTCTGGTTGAAAAAATCATGGTACTAGAACTAATTACATTTTTAAGTAGCTATAGAATTGAGATTATTTAGAAGGAAATAATTTTCATTTGTTTCTGGAAAATGGACTTCCTAAGAGTTTACAGTATGTAAAAGGCAAATACTCCCAACTTTCCAAAACTACATTTCTGAAAATGTTTCTCCGTAAGTCCTATTTTTATCTAAAGTCCAAGAAAATAGAACGAGGTGCAACCTAAGCCAAGTTAAGCCTTTGGTTAAGATCCCATCTCAGTACGAACACAGGAGGCTGCTGAGGAAAAAGATGCAACGTACCTCCATCTCCGTTTGCTCTCTCTGATCCTCAGCTTCCTCCCCAAATAATCTACTTAGATGGTAATTTCCCATGAGTACACCTAGATGATCCAGTGTCAGGCCCCCACGGCCAAATCCCTAACACAGTAGATCTGCCTAGACATTACTTCCTAAAATGACACTTGACAGAAATGTGGATTCCTATGATGCTATCCATTAACACATGATTTATCACCAAACCAGGCTATTTTTGAGAGTAAATGGGTTCAGTATAGGTCTGGTGTGGTGGTGTGTGCTTTTAGTGCACTCGGGAGACAGTTCTATAGGCAAGCCTGGTCTACAGAATGAGTTCCAGGACAGCCAGGGCTACACAGAGAAGCCCTGTCTCAAAAAAAAAAAAAATTAAATAAGAGAGAGAGAGAAAGTGAATATAAAATGGCCAAATATAGTATATGGATTGGTTATTTGTTTATGCTGTTACATATTAGTACAATCTTAAGAGATTTTAAAACAGTAATGTACAGGTCTGGAGTGTTGAAATACAAACTATTTCAGGGCTAAGGTCAGGTTGCCTGAAGGCTCTCAAGTGAGACGCTGCTTCCTTGTCTTTTTTTAGCTTCTGGAGACCACACGTAAATCTTGGCTCAGGGTCTCATCTTACACAATTTCAATCTCAGGCCTCCATTATTACATCGCCTACTATCAGCTGATTCTCTTGTCTTTTTTCATAAATATTCATGTGTTTACATGGCTTTCACTCATATCCTCTAGAATCACCTTAGTTCACGATCTTTAATTCAATCATATGTGTTAATTATCTTTCACCTTACAAGGTGAAAGACAACAAATTTATAGGTTCAAAGCATTACAGTTCAGATTTTTTAGAAGATTTATATTCTTACTTATATGTACATGTGTGAGCCTGCGCGAGTTTATGTGCACAGTATACATGCAAAAGCCTATTGAGGCCGGAAGAAGGGGGGAAATCCGTTGAAACTGGAGTTACAGGTAGTTAGAAGTGCTAGGAACAAAACCTAGGTCTTCTGTAAGAGCACTGAGTGCTATTAACAATTAAGTCATCCCTCCAGCCCCTCAGATGTCTTCGAAGGATGGTATTAGGCACATCAGTTATAACAGGTCAATAGTACAAACTGAGACAATCCCAAGACTGGAATGTAGAGTCACACCTTCTAATCAGGCAACAGCAATGGTAGCAACATGTTGGAGTAGAATATCAGATGTGGTGAACCACATCTCCCCCACCCCTCCCAAAAAGAGCTACCCAGGAAGGAAAATATCTCTGGAGGTGATCAGTCATTTGTTTAAAAAGATGTAGAAATACAGTGGAGAAAAATGTCCAAGTAAAATGCCTCAAAATGATTAGGAAAATGTTTCATTTTGCCTGAATCACACTGTTTCTATGCCCATCGCTATTCCTGCTGAGAAGAAACTGACCAGCCCATGAGCGTCCTTCTTCGGAAAAAAAGAAAGGTGGGAGAACAACCATACTCCACAAACTTTTAGGTTACTGAAAGACTCACTGGTTCCACTCTACCCAGATCACTATGGAAGAATGGCATAATGCACATCTGGAAATAGCTCAGATTAAAGACGAGCTGATGCTATCAGCATCAACAATATAGTGGACTGTAGAGGAGTAGTTCTGTGTGAAAGCTAGCTAAGGTGTACATTCCAGGGATCTACATTCAGTGTGGCCGGGACGGAATGTAGACACACCTTTAATCTCAGTAGTTAGAAGGCAGAGTCAGCCATGCCTTGAATTCCTAAGACAGAAACACTATAGCTGAGCTCAGAAGGAGTCAGCGTCACACAGGAAGTGATATCTGAGATGAATCAGAGTGAAGGACAGGCAAAGTGACAAATCGGAGGAAGAGTTAGCAGAGTGAGGCAGAATAAGGACATGCTCAACTCTCACATGAGAAAGATGGTCTCTCAGCTCAGAGTTACAGACAAGCCAGCTCAGTCAGTGATGTACAGAGTCAGTTGCAGCAGAGTCAGTTACAGGGGCAGGATGAAGCATTAAGAGATCACAGGGAGAAACACAGAGACACAGCCGAGCTCCACAGAAGAAGTCAATATCAGACAGGAAGAGTGAGTTGAACCAGAAGAGTCAGAGTTCAGAAAGAGTTAGTTAGAGTGGCTGGTTCAGCAGTACGTCTTGGATGCTGAGGCTGAAGCCTTCTAGGTCCAAACTAGTGTTTTAAATGTTCTAAATTGTATGAAGGCCAAAACCTTCCAGTTAAAAGATTAAGACTAAAGACTGAAAAGAGGTTAAAACACTCTAGGACTCTAGGGCTCCAGGACTCTTCCAGTCAAGAGCTGGTGATTTAATTGGACAAAAGAGTAAACAGCTTTTAACCTGAATCAACAACAACAGTAGATGACATAGCTGTCCTTAGAACTACCCCTCAGCCAAGGACCCACGGGCCATCTCTGCTAGGACTGTAACAGCCCTAGAAGCTGCTGCAAACTCCTTATAGCTTTCCCTTCTGAAGATTCACAATATTTGCCATCATAGAATTAGAAAATAGCTCCAAAGAGGACTCTACTAGTCTGTAGCCAAGGGTAGTTATTTGCCTTTACAGGCTATGTTGTCTGAGCCTCCCATGCCTTAAACTTTCCCATTGTGCACTTGCTTGTAGCCAAACTTGTCACCAAGCAGATACCCTACAGCTGGCCTTTGCACCCAAGCATTCGCATTTGAGTGTCCCAAGTTCCCACGGCTACCCTTGTTGCCGGATCCCTAATGTCCTTCACAGCATAGGACTGTCAAACTGTCAACGCCATGGATGCCAGCTGCCTGAGCTGATACACACTTCACCCTTTGAACTGAAAGCCTCCACACATGCCCTGGCTCACTAGGTTCAGTGTCAAAATATGCTTCAGTGTACACCTGCTCAGAAAGTTAATCCTTATACTAGAATAATATAAAAAGTGACTGCTGCTTCAAATGTACAGAGAACTACAAAAGACTCTAGGAATCGTAGATAACCAGGAAAACAAAACACCACCTGTCTTAGTCTATATTCTATTGCTGTAAATGAAATTGTATGAAATGGCAGAAACCAATGCCATCTTAAACTGCAAAATCCGTTTTAAAATAGAGACAAAGTTCAGGTTCCCAGAAAAAAATGAGAAAAGCCCCTAGCCTTCAGAGGTCACTAGTAAAGCCAAAACAAAATGATTGTCAGGTATTTGTTTTGGGAACTGAGACGTGTCGTTTCTGGCTTATGGTGACTCTGACCCTGATTTTTAGTGAGCTTCTGGTTGATTAAAAATTGTGACTAACTTGTTTATGTTGGCACAAAATGTTTATGGTTTTCAAATTTAAATAGTTTGTAAAAGTTTGAATTGGGGGTCGTAGCTCTAAACTTTCATATTAGACTACGTCCCTGGCTGGCCCAGCCTTCTTTCTTTTTTTTTTTTTTTTTTTTTTTTATTTTATGTTTGAACTCAATAAAATTTTCTTTTCTTTCACCAAGTTGTGTGTCAGTATAATTGGATCAAAAGGACCCCACAACATAAGGACACACCATAACCACAGTAACTCATATAAAGGAGAGCATTTAATTGGGCTTGCTTACAGTTTCAGAGGTTTAGTTCATTACCAGTATGGTGGGAAGCGTGGTGGTAGAGAGGCAGACATGCTGCTGGAGAAGGAGCTGAGAGTTCTGCATAAAGACTCACAGACAACAGGAAGACACAGACACTGGGCCTAACTTGAGCTTCTGAAACCCCAAAGCTCATCTCCAGTGACACACTTCCACCACCAAGGCCACACCTGCTCCAACAAGGCCACACCTACCACTCCCTGCCGACCATGCATTTAAATATATGTGCCTATGGGAGCTATTCCTATTAAAAACATCACACCACCAAAGGGACACAATAGGCCTCCAATAGCCTGAAAGAAATGGAAGTGTATAAATCATATGACAAAGGATTCAAAATAATTCTTCCAAAGAAGCTCGGTGAACCACAAAAGGACACAGATAATAACCTAACAATATCAGAAAGACAATACAAGAACAAAATTAAAAGTTTAACAGAGAGGTGGAAAGCAGACAAGAAACAAATTTTGGAACTGAGAAATATCATGACCAAATAGCAATAGAGAGCTTTAACAGCCCATTTGGGACAGAGAGATCTGCCAATTCAAAGGTGAGTCATTTGAAATCAATCAGAGGGAAAAAAATAAAAAGGTTAAAAAGAAACAAAGAAAACTCATGGGATTCGTATAAAAACTACCAAGATAACTAACATATGAGGAGAAGTAAGCAAAAATAATAGAAGACTTATTTAAAGAACAAATGTTTAAGAACTCCCAAACCAGAAGAACAATGTGGACATCCAGATCTATAAAGCTGAAAAGTGCTCAAATACAGCGAACTCAAAAAAAACCTCATTGAACCAAAAAAAAAAAAAAGAAAAAAATTTCAATTTGCCAATCCTTATAAGAAAATTTGTGAAAGCAGCAAGACAAAAGAAGGTTGTTGCATACAAGGGGAACTCTCTTCTATCATCAACAGATTTCTCAGCAGAAAACTCACAGAGTGGGCTGAAAGAGGGCTGCAGGAAGAAAACCAAAATAATTTATTCTCAAACTCATCCTTAGAGATAAGTGAGAGATGCTTTCTCAGACAGAAAAAAAAAGAAATTAAAGAGTTCACTGCTGCTCAAATGCCTTACAGCCCTACAGGACACACTGAAGGGAATTCTTTAAGCTACAGCAAGAAGACATCAATTTTTCACAGGGAAGATATGAAAGTATAAAACTCAAATGGAAATATAGAATCAAAGACCAAATGTGTAGCCAAATTCATAGTATTTTAGTATTGTAATGCTATATAAATAAATTATTGGTCTGCTATAAAGATTCAAAGCCAAAAATTAAAGATAGCTATAATTATGGAGACTGAAGGGAAGAGTTAGCCATTAAGAGCACTGGCTACTCTTCCAGAGGATCTGGGTTCGATTCCCAGTACCCAGATGGTGGATCACAACTGTCTGTAGCTCCAGTCAAGGAGACCTGAAGCTCTCTTCTGGCCCTCTCTGGCATTACACGGATATAGTGTGCTTATATATGAATGGTGAAACATTCATACAAATAAAATATAAAACTATAGTTACAATAATCTGTTAACAAACATACAATATGAAAGTATGTAAATTATGACATCAAAACATAAACTATGAGTTCCAGGCTAACCAAGGCTACACAATGAGACCTTTCTAATGTGTGTGTGTGTGTGTGTGTGTGTGTGTATGCATATATATATGCATGCATGTATGTATACTTTTATACATATACATCTATATGTATGTATAAAATGTGGAAGGATAAAAGTGTAGAAATTTTGCATGTGATTGAAATTAGGTTGTCCGCTTAAAATAGACTTAGAACTATACTCTGTCTTATGTAAGCCTCATTCTAACCACAAATAAAAGCCTACAGCAGATAAGCCGAAGATAAGACAGAGGAAGCCACACGTATTGCCACAGAAAAGTCATCAGAACACAAAGGAGCACAAAAGATAAAAGAAACAAAGAGCCCAGAAAACAACTAAATGGCAATGGTAAGCCTGTGCCTATACATAATCACTTAAGTGCAATAATAGGTCAGAGATAGAATAGGTAGATGGAGCCCCCACTTTCTTCTTACCCTTGTATTCTTGTTCAACATCATTGTTAAGTCCTAGGAATTTCTTCATCTTCCCACGGCTAACCATCTCTATTGTTTGAACTACTTCCTACTCATCAAAGCCCATTCGAAAGCCGTATTTATCACAAAAACCACACAGCTCAGAGTCATCGGTCCTTCCACGATTCTTTTTCAACAAGAATTTCCATTACCTCCTATTGAACTTGCCAAAATCTGCTCCATTTAATATAAATATGTATCTGTGAATTATATCGTTTCTCTCTTACCAATAGCAGCAAGGAAAATGCGTCCTTGACCATGTCCAAGTCTGTGTCTTGCAGTGCCACTTCTTCAAGCCAAATTCCCATTCGTTCACCTTGCCATCTAACAAAGGGCAGAGAACAGCTGGCACGCAGGCCAACTGAAGAGGAGAAGTTTTACACACCAAGAGGAATCACACTCACCAGAGACCTCCGGCAAACTGTATAAGCCAATGTTTTGATAGTTTTGATAGAGCTACATCTGTTGGCCAAGGTGATTTTAATCAATAGAATACCCCAACCACATCTGCTTATTCATTGCAGCAATGATTAAAAAACAAAAGCATTTTGGGCTGAACAAGGTAAGACATGCCCGTAATCTTAGCACAAATAAATGAATTGATTGACTAATTTTATTAAATAAACAATTTAGACATCTTATTTGTAACCTGAGTACTTTTAAATGCTCAGCAGCAATTAGCACAACAACACTGCCTACTGGGTTTTGTTTCGTTAATGACAGAGATGAAAATATTAAAGTTTTTTTTTCACCAATGGAAAAGATACTAGTCATTCGAGTCTCCTTTGCCCAGTATTTCTTTAGAGCAGTGGTTCTCAACCTTCCTAATGCGGCAACTCTTTAACACAGTTCCTCGTGTTGTGGTGACTCCAGCCATAAAATTCTTTTCATTGCTACTTTGTAAACTGTAGTTTTCCTACTGTTATGAATAGTAATGTAATATCTGATATGCAGATAATCCTAGGCAACCCCTGTGAAAGGGTCATTCAACTCCAAAGGGGTTGTGACCCACAGGTTGAGAACCACTGCTCTAGAAAAATTGTCTGTAATAATAGAAGTAATGTTGGAGTCACAAAAAGTTGTGTTTATGTACTTGGTAAACCTAACCCAAAAAGTTTATATATTAAGATAATCCAAAATAGCTCATGAATATGTGTTTGTCCAGAAGCTCCCACAGCAGACTTCTAAAGCCATATGCTAGGGACTCGGAAAGAGAGAAAGCAGTTGACATTGCAGACAGATGTGTTAGGAAAAGACTTTGCAATTAGTTCTGACCACTTTTTCCTTTCTGTTAATAGTCATTCCTGGGTTCACTTCCAAGCCAAGGAAGGAAAGGCCAAATATAGCCACCAAATCAGCCGTGTGGCAAAGCAGCTGTCTGCTGCATGAAGCTGAGCAGACAGTTGGAACTCCAAGTGCAGATAGTAAACAGAGACTATATTGAAACAGTAATCACGCTAATCACCATTTTGTGAGCAAATGTGCTGCACTTTGCATGCTCACAGCATTGTATCACCATTAATTAATTAATGAGCTGTAATCACTACTGCAGGGGCACACAAAATTCTGTGCAAGATTGAAAAGAAACTGTTTCCTTTAGAGTGTATTTAAAAAGTGAGAGACTTTTCTATTGTCTTTAGGTAGCTTGCATCTTTTTTCGTTGAACACACTGAACTATCTTCCCTCACTCTTTTGTCAGAGTTTATGCTTCGCCTCCTATCTAAAGCATTTCTCCAGACAATACCTGTTTGTCTGTTAGATACCATCATAAACATCATTTTATGGTAGGAATCGTTTCTAACACTGCCAAGGTAAGGGAAGAGTGACTATAGTCACCTTTCATGTAACTCTTTCACCCTCTTTTTCTATTGAGTTGTCTGACAGACATGCTGTCAGAGGCTTCGTATGCCTGTTCACCATTTCATCACAGTAAATATTTGTTGCCAGTAAGTATTTCTTTAGTGGATAAAAAAGGCACTCACTAGTTCCCCGTGAGAGAGAAAGAGATAATGAAAGTCCGTTATTCCTAACTTAAGTCCTCCAGAATGAATTGGCACAGCACTCTGCATGCTTATCTCATTTCATGTTCTCCATGCTCCTTTAAGGAAGGAACATGCTCCCCTGTTGTACATACACAACCTCATAGAGCATCGGCCTCAAACAAGGACATCCCGAGACTACTGTACGGTGAGAAAGAACGAGGCTGCTTCATTATTTTATCCAAGCACTGACCAAAATAAGGGCTCCGTAGAAACCCCACAAGAGACTAGCATCCTCCTGTCATGACTGGTGGGAGGAGTGCCACTTGTTTCTACCCCTGAAGAGTTTTATGCTTGCTCTCATCAGCCTTCCCCACTGGTAAGACTGAGATGCCCAGGATGAAAATGGCCCTCACTACCTGGCAAGGATCACAGAGACAAACTCCTCAGCTCTTTCTTTGTGCAAAGCCCAGGTGCTTCAAGACGTCTTTTAAACCATTCTTTTACTTAAGCACAGTCCGGTTCCCATGATCTGTGTTTACCCTTGCTCAGATCAGAAGCTCAGACAATTGAAATACACGTGTGTTCCTCACATATGTGTCCCTTGGGATTTCAGGCTAGCCGGCACTGACAATAAGGTACACGACATGTGTGCACTGAACTGACTGCAGAGTGAAAATGTGACAATTTCTGTTTATAAATATTTACCTAAAAGACTAAAAAAAGATGTCTTAGCTGGCCTTTAACATACTAATAAGTATGGCCTTGTTCCCTCATCCTTCCCTCTGTGAGGTAGCTCCGGGACGTGCAAAATAACCCAGATGTCACAAAAAAATGGCACTGTGCTGTATGATTCCATTCCTGTGTGACCTTGACCTATCAAAATCATAGAAACAGAAAGCAAGTGGTAGCTTCTTGGAGTTGAGGGTAGAGAAAAATGGGAAATGCAGATACCCTTTCAATTTTACAAGCTTTTGTCCTTCAAATGCAAATATTGTAAATATTACTGACTTGCCATGCCCCGCCTGACCGGGGGGGGGGGGGGGGGGGGGGGGGGGGGGGAATGAGAGAAGGAAGGAAGAACAGACACGCTTGCAGAAAAGCTGGGATCAGGTAGGCTGCGCTTGCTCCGAGACAGTGGCACAAACTGTGCAACAACACAGAACCTCAGTGGTCTGTGATGCACACCAAGAGAAAGAGAGGTTAGCTATCTCAGAAGGAGCTCTCTTCCAGGGAACAATCTTGAGTTGCCGTCATCTGGGAGGGGGGAAGCAGCAGTTACTAGTGTTTGCACTCACAGGTCCGCCTCATAAGCACCTGTGCTTTGCTGATTCCCATGGGTCTGGGGCATTGATTCTTGTCAATAGCATGTCTTCACTCAGAATATCAGCCACTCCTTACACATTCACTCAAGGCTCCCTCGGCCCTCCACATTAATCTACACTTGGAAACAGCTAATAAAATAAATTTTATAGTACATAATTTATAAACACAACTTTAGGCATGTTATTTATTCTCATTATGTTTGTGTTGTACACATCGTGTATGTGTGTGTGTGTGTGTGTGTGTGTGTGTGCGCGCGCGCATACATGCCACAGTATGTGGAGGGAGGTCAAAGGGCAACTCTGTGAAGTTGTTCCCTCCTCCCGCCTTTTCTTAGGTTCCAGGGAGTAAGCTCAGGTTGCTGGGCTTGTCCAGCAAGAGCCTTTACCCGCTGAGCCACTTCTTCAGCCTGTTAATCACAACTGAAAGGAACACACCTGAGGGAAGAATAGAAGTTCCAGAAAAAGAGAACCCAGCAGGGCAGTCACAGCCTTTAGTTCTGTCCTGGACACATGGTATGCAGCTAGTCTGGGCTAGCACGCTAAGGTAAATGAAATGTGAACCATGTGTTCGGGGTACCTGGACTAGGGAAAACCACAGAAATAGGGATTCAGTTGAGGACTTTTGCATGCATGTTTCTCTCAGAGAAACTATCAGTGTGTCCAGCGTTCAAGAAAACAGTTTTTTACTTCAATAAGTTTATAGCTTTTAGGAGTCAGTAAGAGCACTGCATAGGTCCTTTAATCTGATTAATGTTTCGAAAGTGGTGTGGAAGTTCACAGATGAGTAAAATTACCTTTAGTCACGGATCAAAAAGAGATGATGACATTGGTGCAGAAAAAGGCAAATATTTTCAATGTGATTCCAATGTCCGTGATTTTCTACCACAAAGACAAAATTTTGCTAGTTTTTCTCCTATTTTTCAAATGTTATTTGTTTTGATGTTATAAGTAGTGTTGTAAAGGGAAACTTCACAATTAGAATAACTTTGAAGTGGAATAAGGACAAAATGGCATTTAGAAAAAATTTCAAACTCTTCTTACTTCCTGTTGGCTTAAGATACTCATCGTCAATGCCATTAGGTAGCTTCATGATTTGTTTTGATCACTGAGCCGAAGGCAGCATCACTCATCCATACAACCTTCAGGGCATCTTTGAGCCTCGTGTTCAATGGTTTACATGGCTCTGTGTGTAAAGGGAGGAAACAGTATCCACAAGGTATTAAGGGAGCTCTTTTGAGGAGGAACCGAAGTAGGGGAAATGGTGCATATTGATTATTGAATGACAAGAATAAAATTGTCACGGAGAACAGGCATCTTAAAAAATTTTTTTTTTCTGAGTTTCTGAGATGACAATCCATGTGGAAAAACAAACTGCACTGGTAATATATTGAATAGCTCTGGAACATTTTGTTACTAAAAAAAAAAAAAATCTTTGCGGTACTTCAAAGAAAGAATGTGAAAGAGAAATGTAGTCAGCTGTGTCTATCGTATTTCTTCTACCACCAAACTGAGTCCCAAACTGCTGACAATGAGATGCCAGACAAAAGTCAGAGTACAAATTGGGCACAAAACATTTCGTTTATGGTTGGAGTTCTATCTACAGTCACATCTCGTTATAATTTCAAAGCCACTATGGTCTGAATATATCCACAAAAACGTGATGCATTTGGGCGTTTCATCTTTGATATACCGAAGTTGAAAGGTCGAACCTTTTGTGAGGTGTTAAGATTCCAAAGGCTCTGGCCCTTTGAACGTATGGATGCCATATAAGAGAGCTTGATGCAAGGCGTATGTTCCCTTTTTGGCTTCCCACCTTTGTCACACAAGGATGATGCAGTCCTCGCCTTTGGCTTCAGCATCAAGATGCCATCTCAGAAGCAGTGTGCAGCCTTGGTAGAGGACCAAACCAGCTGGATCCTCCGACTTCCCACCCTCCATAACTGAAAGGCAAATCTCTATTGTTTACAGTTTGTAGCATTCTCTTTCAGGAGCACAAAAGGCTAAGACAAAACTTGAACTAGTGACGGTTGAGGGTTGGCAAGATGGCTTGGTTGGTAAAGTTCTTGCAAAATAATCATGAGGGCCTGAGTTAGACCCCCAACACCCATATGTAAACCAGGCTTGACCACACATGCTTATATTCCCAGTACGAAGAGGCAGAAATGGAAAGATTCCTAAGATTTACTGATCATCCAATCAAGTCAAATTGGTCAAGTTCAGTGAGAGACTATTCCTCAAAAAAATAAGATGAAAGTGTTTGAAGAAGACACAAGATCAGCCTCCGGCCTCAACATGTACACACAGCTGTAATGAATGATTTTTAAAACTGTATTTTTCATACCTCACAATTCACCTACGAGTATGGTATAGAATTACACTGTACTTCTTTCCTTTTAATCTGTTGTATTCCAGGGAAATGTAGGATTACATCACACTTACACTGTTTCCTAAAAGTCTCCCAAAAAAGTAGGTGTAAATGTTAAATGGCTACATGAATGTTGCTTCGATTTCCCTATATACTTGTGACTAAACTGAAAAGAACTGGAGAATTTCCAATTTCTGGTCTTGCATGCAAAGAATTTAGAAGTTGTAATTCTTCGTAACAATAAAATAAAAGGCAGGCCAAACTGAAAGTTTAACAACTTTTTCTTAGGCCACATTGCAAACCACTGCCCTGAAAATTAGAGATACAAACTGTCAAATTCAGAGAATGAGAATTGACAAGAGAAGGAATCACAGAGGCAGTATACAGATGCCCCTGGCAGCATAGGCTTCCAGAGGCTCCAAGAGCACACGTCTGAGGATTAGAACTCCCAAGGAACCCATATACAGAGGAGCACCCACACTTCTATGAGTCTATAACCTCCAGGAACTTTACTATGTGAATACGTGTAGACATAGATTCAGAACAGAGGACAGTTTACTCTTTGGCTAATAAAATCACTGGTCCTTAGTGCTTGATCCCTGGAGTGTTTTGGCCTCCATAAAATCTAGACTTAAGCCTAGAACTGTAAGGTTTCAGTCTCAGCCTCTATAATCTAGAACATTTAAACCTCAGTACAATCTAAATCAGACTTATTGCTGACTGAGCCACTTTTACTAGCTCCTTCTGAACTCTAACTAGTCTAGTTCAACTCGTTCTTGTTCTGGCTCAAACTCTTCTCTAAGCTGCTGGTTCAAACTGACCTTCTACGACTCTGCAGCTGACTCTGATTGCCTCGGACTGAACTGCTCTGCTAGGCTTTAAACTGACTCACTCTTCCCATTTCTTCAGGGCTGCCTCAGTGTCTCTGTGTTTTTCCTCAGCCTGCCTGCTTCTGTAACTCACTGCTCTGTGCTTTATCCTCAATCAGACCACTTCATTTTCTCTGTGTCTTGTCCCCCATCTGTCACATACTGCCTGCTTCAGACTGCTTGCCTCATATTGCCTCCATAACTGACTCTTCTATAACTAACTCTCTCTGAACTGAGAGTCCCCTTTATATATCATGAAAATTGGGCATGTCCTTACTCTGACTCACTCTACTAACTCCTCCTCTTAGTTGTCATTTTACCTGCCATGCACTCTGACTCATCTCAGACCATCACCTCCTGTCTGACATTGATTCCCTCTGAGCTCTGGTTCCACACTCCATTTCTGTTTTAGGGATTAAAGGTGTGGACCACCACTGCCTTCTGAACACTGGGATTAAAGATGTTTGCTACCACTGCTCTCTGAATACTGGAATTAAAAGTGTGTACCAATGTTCTTAACATTCTTTCTACATTCCATCCTGACTACTCTGACCTCTGAATGTGATTCCTTCACATAGACCCCTGGAACATAGACTCTTCCTAGCTTTCATACAGGTCTATTCCTCTACAAATACTGGAGAAAAATCTTCATGCTTACAGCCAGGATAGTGGAAAAGAAGGCATTTGTTCTTCTTAACAAGCTCTGACCTCAAGAGAAAACATTTTAACAGGGTCTGAAATGCTAGATTTTTATAAAAGTTCACCCTCTCCATAGGAAAGGAAACCCCACACCAGCCTCCTCTCTCTCTCCTGTCCAAGCATGGGATGAACATAAAACTGAGAATTTATAGAGAAGTTCACAACCCAAAAGTTTAAGCTCACCAAAAGGTAGATGCTAAGCTAGAGAATGACAGAACAATTTCACTTCTCCACCCCTTACTACTATTCTCTCAAGGAACACTTACTGCTGTCACTTCTACAACATACACCAAGTACAGGTTTCAATTAAAAAATAATAAAGCATTGCAAACACAAATCACCATTTGAAAAGACAGTTTAAGCATCACATAGAAGGCAGATATGAAGATGGGCTGGAATTATCCATCAGAAACTTAAAACGACTGTGCACTGTGCAGATCAAAATACTACAGGGAAAATGGGAAAGACTCTAGCAGACTCATCATGGCTGAAGAAAGAATCTTGAGACTGAGATTATGGCAATAGAAACTCACAAAAAAAAAGGAAAGAGAAAAATAAGAAAAAAGATGAAGAAGAAGAAGAAGAAGAAGAAGAAGAAGAAGAAGGAGAAGGAGAAGGAGAAGGAGAAGGAGAAGGAGAAGGAGAAGGAGAAGGAGAAGGAGAAGGAGAAGGAGAAGGAGAAGAAGAAGGAGAAGAAGAAGGTGGCATTTTTGAAGAAACCAAGGGGCAAGTGTAAAGGATGCAGTGTGCATGTAATGAAAACAAGAGAAACTTTTTAAAGCAATTAGGAGAGAGACCTTCTCTAAACTGATGTCAGATGCCAAACCATGGGTCCAGAGAAGTGATAACACAGCAAACAGAGTAAATGTGAAAAATTAACATTAAATATTAAAAACTACATGTAGGTATGCCATAGTCAAACCTTGAAAAAACAAAGAAAAAGAAAAAATCTTTGAGCAAACAATTAGCTCAATAAGTGGTATCAATCCAGTAGACATCAATACTATGCAATAAAGAATACAGGAAAAGATTGAGTCCAGGATGTACTTACGATGCAATAAAAGAGACTTCATCCTCTAGGGAGGAGGACGTGTAAGAAAGTATCTTGAGGAGGGGGAAATAACTCAGTGTGTAAAGATCCAGTTGAACAAGCATGGAGACTTGAGTTGTGATCCCCAATACTCAGATAGAAGCAGGACATGTCTGATTGCACCTGTGGGAGCACTAGGGTGGAAGCAGGCAGATCTCAGCATCTTGCTAAACAGTATAGTCAACAGAACATGTCCTATATTCAAGGAGAAACCCTGTCTCCACAGTATGAGACAGATACCTGATGTCAGGCTCTACCCTCTGCAAGCACCTGCATGGGTACACCCACACGTGCATACACACATTGAAAGAGAGAGAGAGATAGAGAGAGAGAGAGAGAATAATGAAAAAAAGAAAATATCCTAAAGAATCTATAATTCTAAAGATTGAAATCTTTAAAAATTAGTAAAACCCTGAAGGATCTTACTCATAGGCTGTTGATGTAAAGTGGCTCAGTTTATGTAATTAGAGCAGACAGGATGTTAAAGTTGATGCAATTATACATAAAAGCATTTACAATCTGCTGGGGGTTGTATTATAACACTTCACTGATAGAAAAACTGAAGGAGAAATATTTTGTTTTCAAAAGAATTTTACAAAGATTGTAAACAATAAAATACCATGCTGCTACTACTGCAAAAATTAGGTTCTCTCCGTTGTTAGTGACAATTTCCAGGGGACCACAACTTCCAGAATTACTTGGGACTTCATTGTTTCCAGTTCCTTTGAAAGACCTATGATCTATATATTCCCAGCAGATGACTCTACAAATCAGTCAGTCTATTTTCAGTTTAATATGGTTTTGGCCAATCAAATAAAATGGTGAAAGAACCCCTGAACATCAACACTTCTACTGTTTGTTGGGTACTTAAAATATATTAAGACCAAACAGCACAGATAGTTCAAAATTTACTCTTTATATAGCTGTTTTGCTCATTCATGCTTTTCTATTGTGTGTTTATTGCCCATATGTTAGTTAATTTTGTGTGTGTGTATCCTACATAAAATGTGTAACACTCAATTCATTTTTATTGCTAACATATTCATTCCAAAATCTGTTAATGCTCTTCCTTCTTCTGGTGGCATGCTAATTACTGACAAGGATCAGGGTTTATTTATGTGTTAATTATTTGTATCAAACACTTAGGGAATTCTGCTTGTTTTTTCACATAGCCCTGATGAACACTCAACTGTTCAAGATGGCAGCCGACAATTCTGAGACGCGTTCTTTTGCTTCTTGTCCGTCCACATTCACTGCTCCACTCTAAATTCGAAAGTGAATAATAGGTTTCCTTTTTTTCATTCTGCAGTGCCATGGAAGGTTTCCCCCCAAGTACCCAAGGAATCAAAAAGCTGTCTTTCTTTGTAGTACTTGTCCTCAGCATCCGTGGGTCAGTAGGCTGGTATCATACATCTCTCCAGACACATGATTCAAAGCAGGAATCAGGAAGCCTTGCTGAAGGGACTTCCACCATCAAAAAATGATACCTGTGTAAAACTTCTGGAGCTCTGTACTGCTTCTTGTCACTGCTTTAGCCTCTGACATACTGCCATCTTCAGGAAGAAATGTGGGGCTCTGAACTCCCATCCCAAGCGAGGACCTTGCAGCCAAACACTCTGCCTGTGCTTTCTTTATGCTAGCTGTGAAATCACCTAAGTGCTTTTCCTCATTCATCTACGTATTAGTGATTTCTTTCTGTGGGCATTTTTTATCTCATATGTTTTCTCTTTCTAGACAACTACACATTTCAGTGAGAAGCTGCCCAGAAATGCTAAATGGAAGAAAATTCACTTGTATCAATCAAATGAATGAATGTTAAAATGTATAGCATGAAAAATAAATTCCAAAATATTTTCTGTGTATAAACAAATTAATTATATACAATGTGTGTATATATATATACACACATGTATATACATATATATATATATATTTAATATAGGTACATAACTTGATCATTCAAAACCAATGTATACATTTTACAAGGAAAAAAAATAACCTTTTAGGCTTGTGACATACGAGTCTTCCCTTCTTTACACTACCACACTCACAGGCTAACACGCAAATTAAAATCACTCTGCCATCTTTCTCGTGCCAAAATCTAAAACTTGAGTTTACTCACAAGTGGTGTTTTCTTGGCGAAGAATTCAGCCTGCTCAGTTGCAGAGCGCTAGCCTAGAGGCCAACGGAGAGCAGCGGCATGTTGGGTTCCCGATGTGAGAGCAAAGAGAAGCTTCTGTTCTACATTCAGTCCTACACTTGCCTCACTACTTTTCTTCAGATTCCTCTTTTCTTGCCTTCTTCCGTTCTTCTCTCTTTTTGTTTTGTCTTTCGTCATTTAGGAAATCCATTTCTAAGTTGTTTAATTGGATTTCATTTGTGCCCTTCAAGCAAAATATATCAGGGTCAGTTTTCTACTTATTTTTAATCAAAACATATTCCGTTTTATCCCACAATATCCAAACACAGTTTTACAAAAATTAAAAATTAAATACAATTATTGTGAAACGCCCTAAATACTTACGAAACAATAATTATGGAAAGTAACTAAAGTGCACTCCTTTAATCCCAGCACTCAGGAGGCAGAGGCAGGCGGATCTCTGTGAATTTGAGGCCAGCCTGGTCTACAAAATGAGTTCCAGGACAGCCAGAGTTACAAAGTTACAAAGTTACAAGTCTCAAGAAAAACAAAAAACAAACTAACTAATAAAGTTAGTAACTATAGTAAAATAAAATTAAACCTTTGACTTCATAAATATACCAAAATAAACTCCAGCCAAAGAAATCATAGTAAATTATTTTTAAAAATAAAGTCAATTTAAATTTGTAAGTGAGCTTGGGCTACACAGGGAGTCTGGGGCCAGTCTAGGTTACATAATGACGCCGAGTCTCAAAAGGCAAACCAAGAATCAAATAAAACCTGCATGTGGCTATTCATGGTATTGCAACACAACTGAGAAGGAAATAATGAAAAGATGAGGAGCCAGGAAGGTAATTTGGACAGTAAGTGGAGTGTGTGTGCAGTTTTCTGGTATCCGTTCTCTCTTTCCGTAATGTGGGTTCCAGACCCTAAAATCAGGCCATCAAGGTTTAATACACACCCTCACCAACTGAGCCATTTTCACTAGCCTTGGGTTCTCATTCTTAATACATTTACCCTTGACTCTGATTTCTTTTTCTTTTAAGATTTATTTTATTTTCAATTATGTGGGTGTGGGTGTGGTTCCTGTGAGTACGGGTACCTGTGGAAGTCAGAGGTATCAGACTTCCCCGGAGCTGGAGTTAAGGTGGTTGTGCATCTACCATTATGGATACTGTTAACCAAGCTCATGTCCTCTGCATAAGCAATGTATGCTCTTAAATACTGACCCATTTCTCGAACCCCATCTCTGATTTCTTAGGACAAAGTTTTAAATGTCCAAGGGAAATAATCAAGATATAAAAGAAATGTGTGTGTGAAAATAATCAGATTGTGTATTGGTAAAATAAATGATATATGCATATAAATGGAATACTATTCAGTTATTGATTCATTTAGTTAAAAATAATTGCAATGAAAACAAAGTATTTATTAAATGATTAAACAATAGCTAAATTATGTTACATCATCATCATCATCATCATGGTATGCACTTATATATGTGCATACACAGAAGAAATAGAGTTTTTAAAAAATGTTAGTTGATTTGTTTTCTAAGTAGTAAGACCATGGTTAATATCTTTACTTAATGTAATTTTTTGTTGTTTTTTTTTCCCTACAATATGACATCTTAAGAAGAAAAATACTTTTAAGTCACTGAAAAATGCTCACTTTAATTCCATTTTAAAAATCAATCATAAGCCCGGAGAGCAGGTATATCGTATGAAATGCACATTTTTTAAAGGTTTCCTTTACCTTATCCACAGAGTAAATTTTAATGCGATCTTCGGACTTTGGTGGTGCGATGTGTCGGCGTTCACCAGCTGTAGGAAACAGGCTGCTCTGGTGTGGGATGATCATTGTAAGAGAGACTGAGCATGTGTGGGAATATGGATGAATGAGAACTTGCTGTACTTCCGATTCAACTTTACCAAAACCCTAAAGCAGTAATACAATATCTTTTTAATTTCATAAAATTCAAATTGGATGCAAAGTCGTTCTCACACTGCATAATACAGATATATTAAACCAACACTGACTTCAAGAGGAAGCTCTTGAGGTGTGCTGACAGGGGTGGGGAATTTGGGAGGGGGGGCCTGATAAAATCTGTAGATATTATTTGAGCAAATTTCTCACATAATGAATATAAAACGAAGTATGGTATCTGTCATTCATTATCTTTTAAATGCGAAGAAAGTGACCAATAACACTTCTCTCCAATAAAAATAGCAAAGACACATACATAATTTTAAATTAACTAGTAGTCACACTAATTTAATTTAATACGCAATTTAATTACAAT
Source organism: Cricetomys ansorgei (assembly GCA_026225945.1). Taxonomy (NCBI): domain Eukaryota; kingdom Metazoa; phylum Chordata; class Mammalia; order Rodentia; family Nesomyidae; genus Cricetomys; species Cricetomys ansorgei. Next base: position 3,174,454 of record JAMJFZ010000181.1, on the reverse strand, counting down.
GTTGTGATGGCTAATGCTGACTGCCAACTCGACAGGATCTAGAGTCACCTAGGCAATAAACCTCTGGCATGTCAGTGAAGGAGTTTCTAAATTGAGTCAATCCAGGTGGGAAAATCATACCTAACCATGAGTAGCACCATTCCTTTGACCGGGGTATCTGGCTGAAGAAAAAGAAAAAAGCCAAGCCAGGCATGGCGGTGCATACCTTTAATCCCAACACTGAGAGATAGAAGCAGGAGGATTTCTGAGTTCAAGGGCAACCTGATCTACAAATTGAGTTTCAGGACAGCCAGGGCTACACAGAGAAACCTTGTCTCAAAAAAAAAGGAAAAAAACAAGAGGGGGGGCGAGGAGGAGGAGGGAGAGGGGGGAGGAAAACAAGGAGGAAGAGCAGGAGGGGGAGGAGGAGGAGGAAGGAGGGGAGGAAGGAAGAAGAAAGCCAGCTGAGCAACAGCATCCTTCTCTTCCTGTTTCCTGGCTGTGAATTTGATGTGACCAGCCCACTCACACTCCCGTAGCCATGACATCCCTGCCATGAGGGACTTCATCCCCTTCAAATGTTAACTGCAAACCCATTCTCCCTTTCTTATGTGTTTGATCACAAAAAGAAGAAAAATAACTAATATTAACATGCGATCAGTATAGAAATGTACTGAGATATTCTATCATTTATGTCACAGAAAGTCATTGAAACTTTATGGAAGCTTTACATACACAGCACACCTCAATTTGGTTCATTTTATTTCTTTCCTCAAGATCTATTTATTTTATGTACTTCGATGCTCTCTCTGTATGTTCATCTGCATACCATGCAGAAAAGAGCATTAGATCCCATTATATTGGTTCCATGGTTGTGAGCCACCATGTGGTTGTTGGGAATTGAACTCAGGACCTCTGGGAAAGCAGTCAATGCTTTTAATGGCTAGGCCATCTCTCCAACCCTTAAAAAAAATAAAAATAAAATAAAATTTTTGTTTTAGATTTATTTTACTGAACGTGTATAAAAGTTTTGCCTACATGCATACATATGCACCATGTATACACAGTGTCCTCAGAGTCAGAAGAGTGCACGGACTGCCTGGAACTGGAGTTATGAATGGTTGTGAGCCATCATGCAGATGCTGGGAACTGAACCCAGGTCCTCTGAAAGAACAGCAAATGCTCTAAATCACTGAGCCATCTCTCCAGCAGTCCTAAACTTTAATGGGAATACTTGATCAGAATTTTGATTTCAAAAACTTGACTGTTGTGAAAGCAAATTAACATACTCACATTTTTCCAAACTCTAGTTTCTAGTAACTGACTCAAGAATCTGTTTTGAAATTTAAATGTAAAGGAATTAAAGCTAAATAAAATTAAAAATCAAGAATCTCAGGCTGTAGGCAAAGGTCAATGATAGAGGATTCAAGGCCCTGGGTTCAATCCCTAGTACGTGTGTGCATGCCTCTGTGTGTGTGTGTGTGTGTGTGTGTGTGTGTGTGTGTGTGTGTATGCGAGCACATACAAAACACCTGAAGGTGCTCAATTGTACTACCCACGTTCATATTCAAAATATTGCTAGAGTCTAACTTATTGACCATCTCTCCTCTGAAGGAATTAATAATGAAATACTGACCTTGGACATGCTACTTTATTGGGGAATAGGCCTGAATGTATTTACTACTCAGTGAGTTTGAATCTAACTTACAGTCATATTAAAGAATGCACATTGTGTACGCTTCTCTAATTTCTAAGTCTAATTTTCTATAACCATATCATATATATGTGTTAGGTTCTCAGCAAATCTGTCTACAGAAAAAACGTATCTCACACCAGCAATGTAATATTTCTCTCAGTATTCAGCTGGCTGACAATTGAGACTATCTTGGTAGATTAAAAGATAAATCTGACTGGGCGTGGTGGCACACACCTGTAACCTCAACGCCTGGAAGTAAGACAGGACTATCAAGAATTCAAGGTCATTCTTGGCTATTCAAGGCATTCTTGGAAACCATTCTGGGATAAGTGAAACCCTGTCACACAAGAGCAACAATTACAAAAAGCTAATTATGCCTCTATCCAATGCCTAACAGCACAGACTCAGTATGTGAAAATAAAAAGCCCAGGCACGTTGTTTTTTATAGGCAGTGACCATGTGACCTCCCATGCAGTGAGCTTTCTCTCATATCTAAGAAGCCTTGTGTGGCCCAGCAGGGAAGAACTGATAAACTATCCAAAGCTCAGCTGTGCTTTTCAGCTTGTCTGTAAATATTGGACAGGCACTTTATTGCCAGCAGCAATTCCTCTGGAGGTGCTGATGAATGTAATGTTTTAAGTTCGTTGCAAATTGGACTGAAATTCTTACACACTGGTATGAGAAGTTGTGTCCCAAGTTCCAGAGATGGATAGGTAAAATAGAACACACGCCGGAACATGGCTGCCAACGACGTCAGCTCTTTGGAAAATAGTAAAGTATCAGGATAAACATATCATTCTTCCTCTGAATAAATGAGAGACCATTGCTTTCCATAGCAACATGTGTGAAAGCAAAGTCGTCAATGATAGCGACATGAGTGCAGTGTATGTGCCCCTCTAATCTCAATTTGACAATCAATCACCAACAAACCTGAATTGTTGCTCGTACCAGGCACTTCATCGGTTGTCAGGAAACAACTACATCAATGATAAAGTTTCTAATAAGAGAACAGACAGTGACTGACAGCATACAGCAGCCTGTGGTTACGTCATAAGTGAAGTGATGTGAATGAATCACTAGTGCTATGGCTAGGACCCGGGCTAGTCATTCTCAAAGTTGCTCATGGGACTCACTGTGAGGATAAAGCTATTTCCATGCAAATACCTGGGTATCGTTTGCCTCCTAACTGTGTTAGTGTTTCCACTGACAGCGGGTAAGACTCTGGGTACTTTAGCAAAAGCAAAGCAGGGGAGTTGTCTCCCCTGATCCACCTGGAATGCATTTCAGGACTCCTAATGTATGCTTAAATTTTAAGATAATACTAAATCATATATATACACCTTGTTCTTGACACATATGTACCTATGATAAAGTTTAATTTCTAAATTAAGTACACTAAGAAATTAATAATAACTGGCAATAGAGAAAAATAACAACACACTGTTGTAAAAGTTATGCCAAAGTAGTAGTGTCTCAAAATATTTTACTGCACTCATCTTTCTTGGGATGATGTAAAATAATGGAGGGCCCCTGTAGAGAACCGAATCGAGGTGAATGACATAAGTATTGGGATATAAGGTTAGGCTACCACACAAGGGTTACTTGATCATGGTTTTGCAAACTGCAACAGTTGATCTGATAACCAAAATGGCTTCCAAGGGACTTAAAGGGTAGATAGCTTACTCAACACCGACAGGATGGATGTAGATGAAATCATAGCCTTTGTATTCAGAAGGACATACCCTTTAACCTAAGAACTGCGTCTTTGTGGAGTTTTCCACAGAACATTTTCAGGCCACAGTCGACCTCAGATAGCTGACACCACAGAAAGCAATGCTTCAGAAAATGAACCCACAGGTGCGGGAGTACTGTGAAATCATATGGCTTTCATCACATTTGCAGTAACAACAACAGAAACCAGGTTCACTCTAGAAAGTGATTGATCAAGCACTAAAAGTATTGATTTGATCACATTCTGGCTGTCTAGGACATATCTTTTTAATAGCCTGTGGAGTAAAGTTGGGAGAGAAGCTACACAAAAGTGGATGTTTATCTTGGAAAAACAGCACAATTAGCATAAGGTTGAACTAGCCGATTTTCTTACCGAATAGCATTTTTTTATTTGAAAGAACAATTTACTGTCAGACACACTATGGGGTTCAGCCTTGAATATCTGGCATGTGTTCTTACTCGGAAATAAACAGAACTTGTCACTTCAAAGAAAACAGCTGACAATATTTTAACAATGTTAAAATTTTAACTCATATGCAAAATAAGAATACTAGAAATTATCTATCCCAGTTCATAAAAATCTGTTCTGATAAGCAGGCCATGGTGGCTCATGACAACAATCTCAAAACCTATGAGACTCAGACAAGATTGCCATGAGCTCAAGGCCAGCCTGGGCTACAGAGTGAAACTCTGCCAAGAGATAGATAGATGATAGATAGATGATAGATAGATAGATTAGATAGATAGATGATAGATAGATAGATGATAGATAGATGATAGATAGATAGATGATAGATAGATAGATAGATGATAGATAGATAGATAGATGATAGATAGATAGATGATAGATGATAGATAGATGGATAGATAGATGATAGATAGATAGATGATAGATGATAGATAGATGGATAGATAGATGATAGATAGATAGATGATAGATAGATTTATATAGATAGATGATGGATAGATGGATAGATGATAGATAGATGGATAGATAGATGATAGATAGATAGATGATAGATAGATAGATAGATAGATAGATAGATGATGGATAGATAGATAGATGATAGATAGATGATAGATAGATAGATGATAGATAGATAGATGATAGATAGATAGATGATAGATAGATAGATGGATAGATAGATGATGGATAGATAGATGATAGATAGATGATAGATAGATGGATAGATGATAGATAGATAAATGATAGATAGATGATAGATAGATGGATAGATAGATGATGGATAGATAGATGATAGATAGATGATAGATGATAGATAGATAGATGATGGATAGATAGATGATAGATAGATAGATGATTGATAGATGATAGATAGATGATAGATAGATAGATAGATAGATAGATGATAGATAGATAGATAGATAGATAGATAGATTATAGATAGATGATAGATAGATAGATAGATGATAGATAGATAGATAGATGATAGATAGATAGATGATAGATAGATGATAGACGATAGATAGATAGATGATAGATAGATGATAGATGATAGATAGATAGATGATAGATAGATGATAGATAGATAGATAGATGATAGATAGATAGATAGATAGATGATAGATGATAGATAAATAGATGATAGATAGATAGATAGATGATAGATTGATGATAGATAGATGATAGATGATAGATAGATGATAGATAGATAGATGATAGATAGATGATAGATAGACGATAGATGATAGATAGATGATAGATAGATAGATAGATGATAGATAGATAGACGATAGATGATAGATAGATAGATAGATAGATAGAGGTAGATTCTGAAAAAGAGAATAGTAAAGCTGCTGCTACAGCTCAGTGGTATAAAGTGCTTGTTTAGCATGAGCTAAGGCCTGGATTCAGACTCCAGCACTGCTAAAAAACAAACAAGCCAGCAAACACTGTAGAAAGTGTAATGAATACAGAACTGAAACCAGTACTTTTCGTCAGGACCAGTAAAGCAGATGATATTTGGAAGACCTGCATTATTTAGTAAATCAATAAATTCCAAATGGCCAGTGCATGCTGCTATAAAAGATGCATGGGCCAAAGACTCATCTAATACACAGTTCATTTTAATATAACAGAAAAGGAAAAGTTGACTGACATGGGTTTAAAATCTAAGTCATGGTTTTGTTTAATTACCAGTTGATGGATTTTGGAGGAGTATCAAAGACTAGCATCAGTTACCTAAAAATAAAAAAAGAAAAGAAAAAGACATTTAAATATGCATCCCTTTTAAAATCTGTCAATAGATGATATATAGTTAGATAGATAGAGGATAGATAATATATGTATATCTAATCTATCTAATCATGAAGCCACATTTTCTCCATGTCTGTATAGCACACGTCACAATACAAAGATGAGAGTGCAGCTATTGTAAGTAAACCATATAATAAGGAGACTTGCAAATATAAAACAGTATTTTTGTCAATTTAGAGAAATGGTTATATTTCATTAAAAGTAAATATGTAATGGCTTATCATTCTCTCCAATTCTAACTTCTCTTCTTAAGAAAGGATTTTATTTTTGATTTATGTGTTTTGGCTGCATGTATGTCTAGGCCTCACTTGCATGCCTGGTGACCTCAGAGAGCATTGGATTCCCTAGAACTGGAGTTATAGCCTGTGTGAACCACCATGTGAGTGCTGGGAATCAAACTCAGTTCCTCTGGAAGAGCAGGCAGAGCTCTTAATCACTAAGCCAGCCCTCTAGAGCTCCAATCCTAACTCCTAATGGAGTAAGTATTAACAGATTTAATCTACATAAACAAAAGCTTTGTGGTCCTCAAGAAAAAATATTTGAGAATCATTGAAAGATGATGAAAGAAAAGGAGGAAATCTGGGGAACTAAGGACCCACTACTGTATAATCTCTAGCATACCTTTTGTGGTGGTTGGAATGAAAATGGCCCCCATAGACTCATAGGGAGTGGCACTATTAGGAGGTGTGGCCTTGTTGGAGTAGGTTTGGCCTTGTTGGAGGAAGTGTGTCACTAGGGGTGGGCTTTGAGGTTTCAGATGATCAGACCAGGCCTGGTTTTTCTTCTCTCTTCCTGCTTCCTGTCAATCTAGATGTAGAACTCTCAGCTACCTCTCCAGCACCATATCTGTGTGCCACCATGCTTCCCACCATGGCAATAATGGACTAAACCTCTGAAACTGTAAGCCAGCCCAATTACATGTTTTCCTTTATAGACTTATAAGACATGGTCATAGTCTCTTCACAGCAATAAAAACCCAAACTAAGACTACTTTCTTTCCCTTCATGGCCTCAAATGAATGGTATTGATAATTTAAATTGTTTATATTTATTGTAGTGTATGTGTGTGTGTGTGTGTGTGTGTGTGTGTGTGTGTGTGCATGTGCATGCCTGTGCCACCCCTCACCCCCCAATAAAATGTTGGTGGAGTGGTCCATGCCAATCACACCTGAGTGCAAAGGCCAACTTTGTGTAACCAGTTCTCTCCTTCCACCTTTAAGTGGGTTCTGGGGGTCAACTTCAGGCAGTCAGGCTTGCCCATCAAGTGCCTGACCCTCTGGGCACCTCTCTGGCTCTGGTGTTGATAATTTAAACATGAACAATGTACACTAGTGTTCTTCGCAGAGAGATGTATTATACTTGTGGAAATGCAATCTAAAAACCTCTAGGGTAGCAAAACTTCATAATCAGATCTTTGAGTGGCAAAAGACCAGAGCCACACCAGGTCCTAGCAAGCATCAGTCGGGCTCTCTGCATGCCTTGTCTCACTTTTCATGTTTACAGTTGTCATTTTTATAGCTCTTCCAAGCTGGTGCATATAAGATGTTGACTAGTGTATGAAGTCTGTTGACATTTCTGTGTGATTTCCCATTTCAGATTGTGTATAGAGCTCTACGCAGTGAAAGGCAAAGCAAAGACACTAGAATTTTCATGAACTTACCTAGAGGAATTAATCCTTTTCTGCTTCAGTTTTTGTGATTTTTAAACCAAGCGATAATGTCTTACTCTGCTGTCACCTCCACAAACCTTCTGGGACAGAGAAACTGGAGGATGAGGCCCTCTGTCAAATATAAAGTTCTGGAATGTTCTTGCCTTTAGGATATTCAAGTTGTGATATTTATAAATAAGTCTGTTAACTTCTGCTTAGGCACCAGGCAGCGAAAGAGTTCATGCTTTGTGTCCCTTTGTAGGAACACAGTGGGCTAGATCAAAAAGGAGCTGAATGATTAATAGCTTCATAAACCGGTAAAGTAGCTGACACTCTCAGAACTTGTCTTCCTTCTTAAATAAAGAGTACTTTTATTATTTTTAGTTGCGTGTATTTGAAGAGGAAGGGTGTGTGTGCACATGAGTGTAGGTGTGTGTACCTGAGGGCAGATGTGTCCGCATGAGAACAGGTGCCCAAGAGAGTCAGGGGCATTAGATTGCCCTGGGGCTGGAATGAAGGGTAATTGTAAACTGCCTAAAATGGATGTTGGAAATTAAGCTCAGGTACTCTGGAAGAACAGCAAGCTCTTAACCACTGAGCCATCTTGAAAGCTCCAGAAAGTCAGTTTTCTTACACAAAATGGATACATGCAATGGAGCTACTGATACCTGCCTTGTACAACTAGCTGGTCTGGCAGAGAACAGGACAGTTATGAGGACCAAGCGAAGTGTCCTAAAAGTGATGCTCTGCTTTAAACGTGAGATCGTTTGACATTCCCTATTATTGCCAATTTGTAGCAAAAATTTTCTTTAAAGAAATGATTGTGATCCATCTTTGGCACAGCTTTGGGCCATACCAAAAAAAAATAAATAGAATGAAATGTCTACCTGTGACCACGTGCTCAGTGTGTTGGTACTTGTCCAGGTTTGCCTCAGACACAGAACAAGCAGGGTTATCAGGTTCACATAGTGTCCTGATCACGGTTGAGCAGCTGTAGGGCTGTCCATTACCTGAGTGTCCTGCCCATGGTTGAGCAGCTGTAGGTCTGTCCACAGAAGCAGCTGGACCTCTGCCTCGTCTAGTATTTTAAATCCACTTTAATCTAACTCTTTTCTATCCCTCTCAAATATAAATATAACATTCCCTACATTTTTTAATAAGCAGAATTCATTGCTATTTATGTGGTTGAGTCTATATTCTGACATATGATGTGGACTTGGAGTGTTAATGAGATTTCTGATGTTAATGTGTACTGTAGAAGACCTTCCGGTCGTCACAGTTCTGTTCCTAAAAAGTATTATGCTGTTAGAAAAATTACACTAAAAGTATTATCATTGGTATGTTTTGTTACTCTTTATAATAAAATAAAAACATCTTAGAGTCATGCTTTGACAAAATCTACAATTACAGGCTATAATCCTGCCCTGCCTAGTGGAAGTCTATTAGGGATTCATTGGAGTTTTCAGTTGTGTGTGATATTTATAGAGAACAGGCACAACCTTGTTATGTTCCATACTGTTTGATTTGAAATAATTTATCACTTTTTAAAAACTAAACGGTACCTATTTTTTTTTTAACATTACGCTGTTTAGAATTACTGCTTAAGAGTGTATTTTCAATTTAGAGAAAAATGTGCCTGCTCTATGAAAACGTGAATTTACAGGAGATGGCCAATTTTCCTTCCACAGTTCTAAACACAGTGCTGGCACTTGTCAAGGCAGCAGGTTTTCAGACTCCTTAAGAGTCCCATCTCAGCTCTGGGGCTCCCAGGCGCCAGCAGCCACATTCAGTCGGAACCTGCCAGGTCCTCCCAGTTGACCTTCTGAGACACCTCAGAATCTTCAGTAACAGCGACTCAGCCATTCTGAGGACCAGAGGCTCCCAACTTGTAGTGAGGGAGCACTTTGGAAATACAACAAAATTTAACAGATTCAGACTGGCATTGCTCTATGTTAAGATTAGAAACTCCAACAGATTCTGATAGGCTTGACTAATGACTGAATATTTTATTAATGACAGACAGCATTTGCATACATCTGAATGGATGCTGCGCGTTCAGTTCTACCGATGGCCTTGCACAAGGAACATTCTCGGGTGCTGAGAGTCTCGGCCCAAGGCCACGCAGCTGCGGCTGTAGCCCGAGAGGCAGCAGGTCTAGCCTGCTCACCCAAACACCTACTTAGGCCAGCTTCCCAGGACCAGTGTGCAGATCGCAGTGCACCTGCTGCCCCCTGTCGGCCACGCGAACAATAGCCCTACCCCGCCTCGCTCACTGGGAAAGGCCTCGCAAATAAAAGAAGGTTCCACCTCCACGCAGTCGCGGGAGGATTCTCGGAAACCCTGCTTCACGTAGTCAGCAAGCTCCCACTGCCTCGTCTCAACGCGGTTGTCCTAAAGGGATGAAGAAGGTGTGAGCTGGGGAAGACGAAAATGCCATCGCCTCGGTGGGGGAGGGGCGAGATACCCAGAAGGTTCGATACACGGTTTCCACCCCCTGTTCGGTCATCTGGGCCAGGGCTTAGGGAGAGCGTGTAGCGTGTGCCTTCCGTGGGGACCAGCACATTCGTGAGAGCACGGGGTGTCTTCCTAGCTCTCAAGCAGCTGCCTCCCACATTGCACCCTGAGCGGAGTCCAGTGATATGCTCCAGAGGTGACAAAGGCCACCCTCCCCGAGAACGCGGCCCCAGGGGCGTCCAAAAGTAGGTATTATCCCTCCGGTGCCTGTGATGCTAAGGCAGGTGTGTCGCAGGGCAAAGTATTCAACACTGAGCACAAGCCCCTGGCACCACAGTCGCCTGCACTGGGAATTCTGTCTTAGAACTGAATATTTAAAATTTGCCTCCACTTGGACACAGCCGAGGCTGCTGGCGGCTGAGAGCGCTGCGCGCGTGTGGGGTTACACTCCGGGTGTTTCTAATTTCGTTCTCATTATTTTCTCCCACTTCATTACCACCCTCCTCCCAGTGCACACGCACTTGGCCGTTTCCTAACTTGTTCGCTCATGTCCATCTCTGCCTCGGAGCTTTTGGCAAGAAGGTAGGAGAGAGAGCTGGACGGAGGTGAGCAGAAGATAGGAGGGCGGGGAAGAAGTAGGATCAGCTGGTGGCCCGGACTGTGTCTGCGTAAGTAGGGAACGGCGACGGAGGCTCTGCGGGGGGAACCAACCGAGAAGCCCCGCACGCGCTCGCGGCGCCAGCCCACGCGCTTGCGGTGTGCGGGTGGCGGCAGCAGCCCGGCTCCACCGGGACCTTAGGAGGCTCCCGCCCAGCTCGCGGAGGCTGCAACCGCTGGCCCGATCTACGTTCCGGGCGGCCGCAGGTACCCACGACGCCCATCACCGGGAGAGCAGAGAAACCAGGGCCGCGCCCGGCTCCGAGAGTCCTCTTCGCGTAGCCGAGGCTCCCGGGGCCGGTGGGCGCGGCGCTCCGGGGACGCCAGCGGCCACCGATCTGGCAGAAGCACGAGCTGCTAGGAGGAGCTGCCTCGCCCCGAGCGGGTCGCAGAGCTGGGGAGGCCCCGGAGGCCGGGCCGGGCTCAGCGCGCTCCCGCTGAGCGCCTAGGCGCGGGCACCCGGAGCCGCCCCCCGCGGGCAGCCACTTCCCGGATGGGGCCGCGCTGTTCTCCAGGACAATCGGGGCTCCTCCCCTCGCCGCGATCTTCCTAGGAGGCCACCACCGAGGCTGCCGGGCGGCTTCCTCTGCGGCGCTGCCCTCGGGCTACTCTCACTGAAAACCCCGCCAGAGCTCCAGCAGAGTGCTTGGCGAGGGACCCACCCCCAACACACACACACCCGCCGCCGCAGGAAGCCAATGGGAACGGAAGTTCATTTGTGATAGCCCTGATTCGCGAGCTGTTTAAAAGTTACGTGCTCTGTTTTCAGCCTGATCAACAACACGGAAAATGTAATTCTGCTTTTTTTGTGTTTCAGAACCGTCTTACCGATGACAGTGACTTTCAGAGAAGACGTGCCTCTGGGTGAGAGCCCTCATCTTGAGACAGGATCGAGCTAAGGAGACTCAGTCTCTTCGTCTCACTCACTCACTGTAACAGGAATCCCATCATTCAGTTATTATTTTAATTATTGTGAGCCTCGCGATATTAAAGTATCCATACGACAGAGACTGAGCATGAAATTTAAGCAGTTCTCCAAATAAACGTTCCCTTTCTTGGGTCAGTAATTCTCGGGTTAATAGACAATTTGAGTTTTATGAAAACAAAGGAAACTTAGTCTTAAAATATGTGTGTGTGTGTGTGTGTGTGTGTGTGTGTGTGTGTGTATACATATATTATTTAGCACACATTTATGGGGAATCTACCTTGTATCAAAACCACATATATACACACCACTGTATACTGTGAACAATCTGCTTATGGTTCAATATATGGGAGGCAGAGGGCTCAGTATTTTGAAAGCATCGTATCATTTTACCCTTCCAGATTCACTATGAAGTAAATATTGATATATTTATGTAAGATGGAGATCTTGGTTTTATGAGATACAGGAGAGTTTATACTTCACAATAGTCCAGCAGCTAATGCCACAGGAGGTGTTAAACCAGACACTCTGCCACAAGGTCCTGAGGCTTACCCACTCATCCCATCCTTGGGCCAGATTTACAAATATGTGTATTTAACCACCTCAGGTGGATGTGATGTAAAGCAAAACTTGAGAAACATTGACGTGACATTCCCCTCATTTTCCTGATCAGAAAAACAACCCCAATATATATAACCAAAGAGAATTACTATATCAAACAGATATGTGCACTCTCATAACATGAAATTAACCAAGGTGTCCTTTAGGAAAAAAATATATAATAAAATATTATTTAGCCTTTAAAAATGATAGAATCTTGTCATTTGCCGCAACATAGGTGCAACCAAACGGCATTCGGTGAAATTAGCCAGACACACAATTGTTATATCTTGGGACAGGGCGGAATAATGTCGCCGGAGATAGAGAAAGGCAGGTGGAAGGATGGATGTGGCGAGCAGTGCAGTGAACACCAGGACACAAGTAGAGAGTTACTCCTGGTTTTCTAGAGCTCGGGAATGTAATGCTTGGTTATAAGGCTCCATGATGAGTGATACATTGCAAAACAACTAGAAGAATGTGAAAGTTCCCAGTGTTCACACTCTAGCTGGGTTCCATTTGCTGGAAGTGCTTTGCCTCGATGCATATATTGTATGTACGTACTGAGTTATCCTGCATCCCAAAAGGTGAACAAACATTTATGTCTCAACAAAATTTCTAATAATAAAACAGGAGACCCCAAAGAGAGGATTGACTGCAAACACACAGTGAACTTCAGATGGAGGTCTAGCGAGCCTTTGTGCTTCCTTCCCAGTTTCCTTTCTACCACATCCAACTACACTGCCTAGATCCAGAAGTAAGAATGTGAATAATCCAGCAATTACAATAAATGTTCAGTTGCATCTTGATTGTCCTTCCCTTCCTCTGCTAATTGCTTGCCTCGTAGATATTTGACTGTTATCAAGTCTGTCTCCCAGAGGGAGAGAGAAACCCAATAGAACTCAATTATTTCTTTTCTGCTAATGCCAACCAGTAATTCTAATACTCAAAAGGGGAAAAAGAGTTTGTGGGAGAAATTACTAGAAATATTCCCTTAAATAAGACTTCAGATGACCCTAGATCTCAGTTTCAATGCCACTAAGACCTCCCTCAACTATACGAGAAGCTTGGACGTGGTAAAATGGGTGCTACTCACCAAAATGTGCTTCCCAGACATCCTTTCCTGTCCTTCCTGCTGGTGATAATTTAGAAATGGGAAAATGGCGGTGGTTGTGCACACCTTTAGTCCCAGCACTCAGGAGGCAGAGGCAGGCAGATCTCTGTGAGTTCGAGGCCAGCATGTTCTACAGAGTGAGTTTCAGGACAGCCAGAGTTACAACAGAGACACCCTATCTTAAAAAAAAAAAAAAAGTGGGAAAAATAAAGAAATGAGAGGGATTTGTTGAATTATTCTACTTCTGTTTTTGGACGATGGAAGTGTTATAGCATCAAAACAAGAAAGGTTCCCAGCACCCACATGTTGACTCACAACCGTGTGTAACTAAAATTCCAAAAGAACCACCATCCTCTTTTGTCCCCTGTGGAGACTAGGCATGCATGCAGGCAAAGTACTCATACACATAAAATAAATAAATAAAAGCAAGAACGATCTGAGTTGGGCACATCACCTCTTTAGCCTCAGGCAATGAGCACCAGTCATTAGACAGAGTGGCCTGCTTAGAACATTCCTACTTTTCCTTAGTCTTTCTCTGACTTTCTCCTTCCTTTTTTTTCTTTCTGACTTTCTCTGGATATAATGATGTTGACAGTCTGTACAAAAGTCAGGAGTACTGCCTTTTCTCAAGCACATCATTTTCTTTAATAAAACTATTAGCAGGGCCAGGCGGTGGCTGTGCACGCCTTTAATCCCAGCGCTTAGGAGACAGAGGCAGGCAGGTCCCCAAATTTAAGGCCAGCCAGCTCTACAAAGTGAGTTCTAGAACAGCCAGGCCTACACAGAGTAAACTGTCTCGAAACCCAAAGATAAAATTTTAAACCATCTGCTGATTCTGCATCAACTCTGCAGGAGGGTCTCTACCACATACCATGATAAAGAAAATATTCGTGATACACCTTTCATCCTTCAGCACTCTCTCACTGCAACTCTGAGAAACACTAAATAGGCTGTGGACACTCTCTGGAGATGTAATGAAGCCCCTGTTCCATGTTCCCTGCATGACTTTATCCTCTGTCTTGTGTTGTTGGTCAGTGCTATTTGCTTTACACTCAAATCACACTGACATGACAGCAACAACCCTGGATCCTTTACTGAACCTGGCATACATCCCTCAAAGTGATTCCCTTTCCCTTGTGAGGGGAACACTTCTGTTTGTCCTATAGCCTCCATTCACAGTTCCAAGCCGCCCCCGCCCCCGCCTTTTCTTCTTCCTGTTATACTAGTGTTCCTGGGAACCTGAACATAAATTTTTGGTTTATTGTAACTAAAAAGTTAGGGAAAGGGCTGAACTTATTATCAAATATTGCTTACACCTCCAAGTAATGTGCTTAGAATTTAAAGCAATAGATCCACTTACACATACTACAGAATGTTCCCACACAGGTTCTGGAAACAGGAAAACTGTATTCATTTTATTTTCCTTGTTATTCCGAGACTTTAAACTGGAGATATTTTACCTGAAAAGTTTCCTGGAGAAATAAAAAAAAAAAAAAAATACTGAGAATATTATTTGAAAATAAGACTGAAATATTCTGTAACCATAAATGCATCCTGTTTCCTGGTCTTCAAAGGCCACCCTGTAATCCTAGCCCCAAGCATTCTGCCCTCTCGCCTGCTTGTGTGTGTGCTGAGTTGTTGTAAATTGAGTTGAGTTTAAACACCCATGGTCCCAGGAACTTCCGGTTCTAGCTTGCTCCTGGCCAAGCTTCTGCCTGGTGAGCTCCTAAGAGTGTCATTTACCCTTGTCAGTCATACCCCATCTACGTGTCCTGACTCTCCCTTTATTCTGATGCTTTTGATAAATTAGTGACTTAGGCACTTTGGACATTTTTCTGGATGATGTTGTCCACAAACTCTTTCCCACTGATGGCTTTAAAGTTCTCAAGGAATGGAAATAATTCACAGTTTTAATTGAGGCAGAACAATTGAAGCCCCAGAATCAGCTAGTAGAGCATTCATTCACTTACTCCACACAGATAGATAGATAGATAGATAGATAGATAGATAGATAGATAGATAGATAAATGATAGATTTCCACCTATATTACATGTGAGGCTGAGTCAGGAATGGCCTACAAGACTGACAGAGGAGTTCTGTTTTAGCAAACATCTCTAATTAAAATTGTCATAGAACTTCCAACTGCCAGTTTAGGAATGGGTAAATGGGTTCCCTGCCATCGGGGTCCGTTAGAGTGGGCCATAGCCAGGCGGAGGAGCAGTTTAGCATGGGTACATTTTCCAGGTCAGGTTAGTTCTTAAGTTAAAAAAAAAAGTGTGTATATTCCTACTGAATATATTTATACTTATATTTATAAATAAAGTAATAGCACCTCTGGGGAGCTTCTCGGTCACATCATCAGACTGGTCTCATAATAGAAGGTCCATATCTCTGGAGTGGTCACTTAGCCTTCATTATAACGATACTGTGCTCATCGCATATGCTAGTTCAGACATCCAGCAATGTGCACACACCGCGTGAGTTCAGAGACAAGCCTGAGAGCTGGTAGGGATAGCATTTCTTTACACATCACATTCTCTGCTCACCCACAAGGGGGAGAATTGAGACTTGAGAGCTTTAGACTCTGTAGGCCTTAGAAAAGTCTGGTAAAAATGAATGAAGTCTGCTTCAGGAGAAAGAGTATAGTCTCCAACCAAAGCATTTGAGGAACTCTTGGCTCAAGAGTATATTTCTTAGATTACAGAAAATTATTGAAAAATAAAGGTTATAAAAAGTCCCATTCTTTTAGAATCATAGTTTTAATTTTTTAATGGGTTTTGTGACTCTCAAACCATATTTTAGTTTGCAACACAATTAAAAAAAAAAAAGCAATTCTCTGAGTAGTTTAGGCCTTTACATAAACTGACATTCATTGGAGTTGTATCAGCTTAAACGAGATTTCAGTATT
This sequence comes from Cricetomys ansorgei, assembly GCA_026225945.1. Classification (NCBI taxonomy): domain Eukaryota; kingdom Metazoa; phylum Chordata; class Mammalia; order Rodentia; family Nesomyidae; genus Cricetomys; species Cricetomys ansorgei. The sequence continues at coordinate 3,158,467 of JAMJFZ010000181.1, read as the reverse complement.
TTGGGGATATCTGGAGTTAGATGCTCAAATTCAAACCCTGATTTGCCCATGTGCCAGCTTCATGACCTGCCATTGCTTCTTCCTCATTTGGTTAATTCCTCTGTGGGGGAGTCGGGGATAGAGCTATGGGAGGGATAGGGGGATAAGCTTCTACTGCCCTGTCATTGGTGAGGTGTCAACGTGTGAATATGAAACTACAGTCTTGTAAGTATGTTTCTGAAGTATATGTTGTCTTAATTTTCAATTAAGACAAATATACCTTGAAATATAATAAATACCTAAATTGATTCTATTCTGGAAAAGAAAAAAGTAGACTTTTCTGAATTAGACACCAAGAAATCATTTTCTCACGTATTTCTCCAGCTTGTCTTGCATGACTCTTGATCAGTTAGAAGAGTTCCAGTCCTGCTCTGCATGCCAGTTCCCCTCTGGTCCTAAAGAGCAAAGGGTTAGGGGCAAACAGGATCACCAGCTCCACTGCTGTTTTTCATATTCCCATTACTATGCATTCACCTTTACTAATTTATTTTACTAGGTTCATTAATAGCATTGATGAGAGCCTTTCTGAGAGATGTGGGGACATGTGGGCCAAAGGCTACAAAGATGCAGTTACATAGGGTGGGCAAATCCAGAGACATAAATTACAACCAAAGCTAATAATTATAATCAATAATATTCTATTGTAGAAGGAGAGTAGATGATAGATTCTTTTAACGCACACACACTCTCTCTCTCATTTATGTAAGCCGATGACTGTTTTCATTTGCTTAGCTGCAGTGATCATTTCATTGTATATATCTAGCAGTTCAGCTACATACCTAAAGTTTATGCCGTAAAAAATTATAAGTTCTATCTATAAGTCATTTATCCAAACATTTGTGAGTTTATATACAGGGCAGGTAAGACAACCGAGAAACAAAATGTTTTCTCTTCTTACATCTTCACATCTGATTACGGAAGCATTTTTTTCCTAAGCAAAGATGCCATGAGCTCATAGTTCTAACTAGTGCCACAAAAACTGGGAGAAGAAAATGTATTTATGCATAGACATAGATATGAATCAGTCAACAGTGTGCCTCGTGACTCAAAACAGCACCCGTTTCCTCCACATTTCTCTTAAACAAGACTTGCCTGCCTCATTTCTCACTTCTACCTACCCGTGTAAGTGTGACGATTAGTGACCAAGATGATACCCTTCCGTAACAATATGCCCGCTTTCATCCTATCTGACTATTGCAGTAAACAGAGGAAAAATACTGTAAAATAAAAATTATTTTTAAAGCTAAGTTTTTGTTGGCACTGCAGCTAAATAATTACATAAGAATTCTATGTAAAGTTAGGTTCCATACTTACTTGTAAAACCTACGAAGTCATGGTCAGGCATGGTGGCACCATGTCTTTGATCTCAGTACTGGGGAGGCAGAGGCAGAAGGAGGTGCATCTCTGTGAGTTCGAGGGCAGCCAGGGCTATTTAGAGAGCGCCTGATTCCAAAAAAAAAAAAAAAAAAAAAAGAAAAAAAACAAGCAAACAAACAAAAAAACCTACGAAGTCATAATTATCCTGATGAGTTACTGAATTGAGCTCCTTTCTGGGAGGTAGAGAAACAGGCTCCGGGTGATTCTGCATCTCTCTGTAGTGCTGTAGTGTGGAGAGCAGGGCTGGCAGCTCTCATCTCTGCGAATGAGAATGACGTTCTCTGGAGGCTTCCCGGAAAGGCTGAGACATGAGTAATGTTCAGTTACAGGGTTGCAGAGGTGCACAGGGGTTTATAATATGAATGTCTGTGTGGGCATGGGAGAGATTCCTCAGCGCCTCAGTTCAAGAACACTAGGTTACACCCACTAGAATTATTAATGCCTCTTCAGTTTTATGATTGTATTTTCCTGATTAACTTGGTAAATTAAGCTGTTCTTAAGTGGACAGAGTGAAAGATTGGTACATGTCTACCCAAGAGTATTACAGATGACAAAGGAAGGGGTTTCGTGATACACTGTGCCAATTATTGGCTTCTGTGAGGTGCACGGGTAGAAGCCGCACAGGAGAAAGGCTGAGGAGTAGGCAGACACTCACAGCATCACCACCAGCTCCCTCTTAACTCTCCTTTCTTTCCAATCTGCATTAAAGAACAGAGGGCCTAATCGCTTGCCTTTTCCTTGTTGTGTCCTCGATGTTATTAGGAGGAACTGAATTCACGGGCAAGAGTTTGGTAGCTGCTTTCTTCTGTGGAACTCAGCAGTGTGGCCAGAGACGGGAAGAAATGGACTTGATGAGTGACTGGCTTGGAACACGGTGTCCCTGGCCTCAGCACCACGGCTCTGCACTCTAACCACAGGTGTGTAAATGTGATTGTCATAAATTTTGGAACACATCCTTCCAAAGATCAATGTTCTAGTTCAGGATGTTGGTTAATCGCATAATCTGTTTTTGAATACTTTCCCTAAAATATATGAAGTAGTAGCCAATAAATTTAATATTGCTAAAAAAAAAAAATTAACAATTAAATGCTAGTAGGTGATAGTTGCCTTCTTTTCTAATGATGAATTCATTTAACACTCACTATGCAATAGGCACTGTTGGAGGGTCTACAGTGTAACAGCGAAAAAATCTGACAAGCAGCATAGAAGCCGAGTCTGCAGTGAGTCAGGTGGTTACAAGTGCTGTGGACAAAAATAACACAGGCAAGGGCAATGGGGTGGTGCTTATGGTTTGTTAAAGAAGGCTCCCTAAGTGGGTAACCTTTAACCGATGACCTGAAGGAGGGAAGGAGCCAGCTGTGGGCTTCATGGAGCAAAAAACAGATCCGGCAGGAAAGACAGCTTGTGAGGATCCTGTGTGCCTAATAAACACGGAAAGAGCGGAGAGACCAGGTGGCCGAGAGAGGCAGGAGTTGGAGAGCAGCAGGAGATAGGGTCAGAGGTGGTGGGTGGACAGCCCAGGCAGGCGCCTTGCACCTGGAGGCCACTGTAAGAGCTTGGCCTTTGATCTGAGTGAGGTAGAAGAGTTAGGAGCAGATGTGGCTGAGCCAGCTTGTGATTTATCCCTATCGCTCTATCTACTCTGCTAGACAAGAAGAAAGGGGCAGGGTGGGTACAGAGAGACAGGACACACTGCGGTGATCAAGGTGAGAGGTGAAATGCACATGGCAGCAGCGTGGGGAGAAGTGACCCATGAGTCCTGAAAGCAGAGCAAACAGAATTTGCTGATAGCTTGAATGTGGCGAATGAAAGGATGAGAGGAGTTTAAACAGAGACAAATTAAGTCCCTAAGATTCAGGATCTGAGCAATCACAAGATCAGTGTTGTCACTATCTGAGTTGGGAACGATGGCTTGCGGTAGGGGGTGGGGGTTGGGAGGTGGAGGATCAGCATTTTAAGTTCACAAGGCCCTGTTGCACCAAGTAAAAAAATACAGAATAGAGATTAGAAACAGGAGCCCTGTGTTCTGGAGAAAGTCATTTGAGGGTTTATCTAAAGCCCTGTAAATGAATGCAAAGTTGCTATCAATGCGCATGGCAGCCAATGTAGTAGTGGCCCTCACCAATCCAGGTGTGGGGACACAATTCTAAAGGGTTTGGTGTTAGCCTTCTAGAAATGAGATCATAAGAAGGGCTAAGGGTCCCAGAGTGATGGGCTAGGGTGTGGCAGGTTGTGAAAGGGAGGGATGTAGAAGAGTACTTTACAACCTGAGGAGTAGCAGTTTGGTTTTCCGTTGAGCAGTACCGCACACAGCGTGCAGCAGTTGGAAATTGGCCCCACGGGAAGATGGAGGGGAAGAAAGACAAGGACCTTAGGTAGAACAATGTTTTGGAATAAGGTGAACCATTCATAGCATCCCAACATACAGAAATAATAGCTATTTGGAGAGATGGAAATACTAATTGCTCTGAATTGATCTTAAGTCATCGTAAGCCAGGTCCTGAACGGTCAAAGTGAACTTCATAAATATGTACAAAGAGTATTTGTACATATTAAAATAGTGCCAATTAAAGTTAAAAAAAATACTGGAGAAAATTGTGTCAAAAACATGGGGAGTTGGAAGGGAACTAACACTAGAACAAGAAGAGGCCTAAGGACTGAATCCAGGGCAGGCCAGCATTTGGGGCTGTCGAGGAGGGGCTGTCAGCAAAGCAGAATGATAAGGAGCAGGAATGAGACAGATGAAACGCCATGACACTGTGGTACCTTTGAAGCACACGGACTGTTTAGGCCAGCTTGTAGTTTGTCCATCTAAGACGTTTCATCACTGACAAAATACCCAACATAGCATCTTAAGTACGTAATAGATTGATTTTGGCTCTCGGTTTTAGGAGCTTGCGTCCACTGTAGTAGGAAAGGGCTGAGATGAGACCAACTCACAGGATCATGGCTAGAAGTAGAGTGATGCCTATGGTAGAAGGCCCCCTCTCTATGGGATAGAACCATCAAACTGAAGGTGTGATCCCCCCCTCTTCTTTAGCCCCGTGTGGAAACATCCTCAGACATATACTAGTAAGTATATGTAAAGTATATAACTTTACCAATTTCCTGGGCATTTCTCAATAGAAGCTAAGGGAGCAAAGAGACATTTGAGAAAGGACTGCACTGTCATTGACTTACCATGGGACCTGGGCCATTGACTTGTCTTACCGTGGGCCCTGGGCCATAGCCCACCGACTTACTGTGGGCCCTGGGCACTTTGTCATCTCCAGCCTCTTCCTCCATTAAATTAAAAATGTTTTTGAATGAATTTCATCCCTGTGATGTATAGAAATAAATATGTCAACATTGTATGTTAAAGCATTTTCTTTATTCATATGTGTGTTTCAGCTACTTATTCTACTTTCCCAGAGATCACAAAACATGTCATGGATACCTTTGCCTGCCCCACGGATCGTCAAGCAGGAAGGAAAAGGATGGATTAGTGTGGAAGCTGAGATCCATCCTAAATGGAAGACCTGGCTGCTCATCCAGGATCAGGAGGGAGGGCAAAAGATGTGTAGGTGAGTAAGCAGACTCCAGAAGGGAAGCTGTTGGGGTGTGTGAAGCAGTGTAGACACTGCTTGTTTTTATTTCCTCGGTGAAGTAGTGAACTTAGTCATTAACCAAGAAGGATTGTGCAGGAGGCTTGATAAGAGAAGATAGTATTTGAAGAAGCCACCCAGAAATGTGGGCGAGCGAATGCACTCAGGAGGACTCCACCTCCCCGGGAAGCACTGAGAGCATCTGGAGAGCTGCAGAGTCTCTCCAGCTGCATCCAGCTCTATCGCTGTAAGAGCAGAGCAGGAGAGGGGGATTCAAGTGCTGATAGAATTTAAGAAGGCAGGTGTGTGCAGAAGAGGTACAGGACAATAAGGGTGTGTGCAAAATGACCAGGCTATCTAAGCTGAGCAAAGATTAGAAGTGACGTTATGAAGGCGCACTCAGATGATGGGGGGGGGGTTTCAAATGCAGTTCTCGGTGGGTCCAAAATAGCAGAAGTTAAAGTGCAGATCTGACTTAGAAATATAGCAACGGGTGGTGTGAGGATGGGATATTTGCAACCGGGGAGACAGGGATGTGCAGTTACTATTCAGAAGGATGCCTGCATGAAGCATGTGAATATTGTATTTGCTGTGCACGATTCAAATGGTATTCTACACCTCACACGCCCTCCAAAGGTGGTCAACGGTAAGAACTTTACGTATACCCAATGTATGTACACACACAAAGAGAGCTTCAGTGTTGGCCTATTTAGTTACTATATAAATGGAATTGTGTTAAGCATATACCCAGACCTTGTTTTTGTTTATTCATATATTGTGAAGTTTTTTTTTCATGACTGCTTATGTAAGTAGATCTATTTCACTTTTAATGGATTTCTTAAATTTTTTTATTATTTGTTTTGTTTTGTTTTTTGTTCTTTTGTTTTTCGAGAAAGGGTTTTGCTGTTGTAACTCTGGCTGTCCTGGAACTCACTCTGTAGACCAGGCTGCCCTCAAACTCACAGAGATCCTCCTGCCTCTGCCTCCCGAGTGCTGGGATTAAAGGCGTGTACCACCACCTCCCGGCTTTTTAAAAATTTTTAACAACTTCCACTTGAACTCTCTCGGAAATATTCTAGACATGTTTATAACGGTGGATGCAATGTGAATTTAATGGAGCTTAGGGTTTGGGTCCTTCACCTTTACAGACCTCATTTTGGTGGCTCTTGATGTGGGTGAACAACAGATTTGTGTGGCTATAGTCTTCATAAAGATTCCAAGAGAAATGTGAAGATTAAGACTCCTTCCAGATCTCCCCCATGGCACTTTCTCAGTATTGTATGCAGTTGAAGAAGTTCTGAGAACCCAAAAATAAACATTGACTTCTAGCAAAATTCTTCTGAAAAAAATAGACATTTTTGTACCTAATTTTGCACAGTTGTTTCTTCAAGTGGGCTTCATAATTGAATATGCTTTGAAACCAACAGAACTTGGATATGCCTCCCCAGATTTAAGAACTGTCATTTGATAGACTACATACTCAAAGATGTCTAGGTTGTAGGCCACTGCCAGCTAACTATCCCAAATGCCTATTGCTGAACCTTAAAATCTCCTTCCTTTTCCCTTCCTCCCCCTTCTCTATCTCCCCTGCCCAAAAGCTGATTCTACCATGGCCAGGGAACTTTGACTTTCCTGCATGCATGCTCTGTAAGTGTAAGCCAAATTTTTGCTTAGCAATCTGTATATTAGTTAATATAAAGCTATTGAATCTCAAGCTGATTTTAGATGATTATAAAAATATACCAGTCACTATAGTTGTTTCCTTATTATTTTTCAGGTATTCATTTCTACCATTTTTGCCTTTATCCACGCATAAACTGGAAAAATCATTAACTCAAAGTTTCAGGTATAGAAGGTAATTTAGAGATCACTTAATCTCACAATTTGATTTTATTGCTTTGAAAGATGAGGCTTGAAATGGGGAAGGATAGAAGACAAGGCAGTCTAATGTTAAGTGTAAGGTGAAGAGATCAAGTAAGGCAAGTCTCAGATCTGGGATAGGAAGCTGTTAGCCACATACTGCTGTAAATCTTAGGACATTCTATCTCACTAACAGACACTAAAGACTATAATAAATTAAGGACAGTTTAGTTAAGCAATAAACAATTACAGTTGACATGGTATAAACTTGATGCCCTAATTAACGTACTGACCAAGAGATCTTTGTAGGCTAAGAATGCTTGTCCTAATTTACTCATAAAATATAGATATATTGCTTTAAATGTAGGAGGACTGAAGCATATTTAATATTTCAAGTAATAGGTGCACAGAACAAGGCACTAAAAAATAGAGATCCAGAGTTGGGTGTGGTGGTACACGCCTTTAGTCCCAGCACTAGTGAGGCAGATGCAGGTGGATCTCTGAGTTCAAGGCTAGCTTGGTTTACAGAGTTAGTTCCAAGACATTCAGGGTTCCACAGAGAAACTCTGTGGAACTCTTAAGAGTGATGATGCTTTGACTCAACTCATAGTATCGTGAAGATTAACAAGATTACGTCTATAAATTTTCTAAAATGCCTATATTCAAAAACTATATTCGGCTGGCAATGACATTCTCTTAATGCCTGGCAGTGTGTTCCATTTTGTAATGAGATGCAAGTATAGAATAAGAAGACTTGGGCAGGCATATCCCAGCAAGGCTCATGCATCCCCACCTGCTTCATCCTGCCATGTGTTCACCACCGGGAACTCTACACTATTCTGATAAGACTGCCATTGCTTAAAACATTTTCTGGAATGCTCTCTTGAGAGGTAGCTTGGTGCTGTTATGGAACACAGGAGAACAACAGCCGCCTTGTGGCTAAAGAAATTATGCAAGTACATAAAGGTCTTTTTAAAAACAACAGTGGAGGCACTAGAGAGATGGCTTAGTGGTTAAGAGCACTGCCTGCTCTTCCAGAGGACCGAGTTCAATTCCCAGTACCCACATGGCAGCTCACAACTGTCTGTAACTCTAGTTCCAGGGGATCTGACACTCTCACACCAATGCACATAAAATAAAAACAAATAAATTATTAAAAGCAAACAGTAGAGTGGGGTGGTAGCTCAGAGGTAGAATGCTTGTCTAGCATGTGCAGACCCTGGAATTGATTCCCACCACCAGCACAATAACAAAACAACAGAAAACCAGAAAAACCTATCCATTTATCAAGCAGCTAAGTATCATGAAGAGACAAAGTTCTACATATCTAAAAGAAGCAGTTGCATAAGAAGACAAATGTCAGTTTAAAGTTTCTACAGAGTTATTATAAGACTCATCAAAAGCATTTTTAAGCACATCTATGCATATGGAATTCTCCCGGAAGATAGGAACTCTTTTAATATGAAAAATGAAATGTGTAATGTTAGGTTATTTGACAAGTCATATGTTGGCCAGTGATTTTAGGCAGTAATTTCTGTGTGGGAAATATACCTGTTAAAGCATTTTATGAGCATATTGTTATAATTAATAAATGATTCTGATCCAAGACATGATCCTCCCTATTTCTCCCTATGAGCTCTTTCAAAATTAAGACAAATATTTGTAATATTCCTAATAGTATAAAGAATTAATGATCTCAGCATGGTTTTTATAATGTTATAAAAATCTGTATACTTGATTTTTTTAACTTATTCTCTTTTAACATTAAAGACTAAAAAAGGTATGTGGAGTGATATGTAATTTAATTTTGCTGTGGTTTGGGGTAGATCTAGTGACTCATTGGTAGCGACTCGCCTCTGACTGCAATGCTGAAGGCAGTTTGTCTTCTGCTCTGTCTTAGAGGCTCCATTCTGATGGAAGTCAGCTGCCATGTCATGAGGATACTTAGGCTCCATAATGAGGACCCCACGGCTCCTGCACACAGCCATGCACTTGCATGGAAGCACTGCTTCTAGGCCTAGTCAAGACTTTGCCTTTCTGAGGAGAAACTCTGATCCAGAACCTCAATGCTAAAGCAATCCCAGATCCCTGGTCCTCAGAAACTATGTAAAAAGATATGTTTGGTGTTTTAAGACCATACATTTTGAGTAATTTTTTAAAAATTTGACAATAGAAAACTAAGAAGGCTCTCCAAAAAAGTGTTGGGTAGCTAACAAAGTTTAGGGGAACTCATACAATCTGCTCTCTTATCCATGAATGTTATACCCACAAATTCCGCCAATTGCAATTGGGAAATGTTTCTTTAACTTTTGTATTCAGTATGTTCATTTTTCTTGCTATTATTCCCTAAGCAGTTAAATACAATAAAGCTTTTCATATGAAGCTATAGACTATTTAAAATATAAAAGAAGATGTATACAGAGTCTATGAAAATACTACATTATAATAACAGGTTTGAGCATCTGTGGAGTTTGGTGTTCCACAGGGATCCTGAACACAATTCCTCATGGCCAGCAATAAATGAGTACGTCCTACAACCATCTTAGGATATATATATGTAAATGTATATACATATATATAGATTACTGTAATCTTGCATGATAATAATAATAATTATTGATAAATATTAAATAAAATATATATGATATATAATTATTATGCATAATATTTTATGTATTATGTATTGTATTATATTATATGTGATAGTATATATTATATAATTATACATAATATAATAATTGTATAATATAATTACATATCACATATAATTATAAATGTTATATAATAAATATATATTATTTTGCATGTATTATCTATTATAAAATATTATTACATAATATATACTATGTTATATATTATAAATATATAATATTACTATATAATTATATAACATATTATGTTATATATTATACAATAATTTTATTAATAATGTTTTATTTATATATCATATTTATGTATAATTATATAATGTATTATATTATATATTATGTGTTATTTTAAATTAACAATTATTAATGATATTTTATTTATATATTACATGATTGTGCATAAAATATATAGTATGTAAGTAGGTTATTATTAATAAAATTATTGTATAATATGTAGTATTTATGTGTGATATAATATGTAATATGATGTATAATAAATATGTATATATATATACATATATATATATAAAATACTGCTTATTAGTGTATTATGCTCTGAATAGGAAATGTCTTCCCATGGACCTGTGTGTTTGAACACTTGGTCCCCAACTGGTGGCCATGTATGGAGAGGTTATGAAACCTTTTAATAGTCAAGAGGTCAGGCCTACTTGGAGGCGGGGGTCACTGGGTGGGGGTCTTGAAGTTGATAAATGCTTCTGGATCCAGCCAGGCTCCCACTGCTGCTAGAACATGACAGGCTGCAAGCTCTCACCACAAGGATCAACCATCCCAATGGTCAAGCCTTTCCCATAGGGTGGACTATGTGCTCTGTAACTTAAAGCCAAAATAAACTTCTCCTTCATTGTGGAGCTGCCAAGTATTCTGTTGCAGCAATGAGAAAAACTAATCAATACAGAGAAGGCTATTGAGAAGCCCTGAAGCACAGAAACCAAGTGTTTCTTGTTTGTAATATAATTCTAAACTCACTTTAGGAAATATTATCTGCATTATGTGGGAAAGGATTGGGATACGTTGAACTATAAGAGTGTAAATTTCTAGCAGTTTTAGTAATTGCAAGTTTTCAAATAGGCATATAGGAAAAAACACCAAGACAAGAGCTGATCTGGGCCTGTTGGACACACCTGTCATCCAGGCACTTGGGAGTGAGGCAGAAGGATTTGGAGTTCAAGATTACCCTCAGCTAAACAACAACTTTAAGGCCCACTGAATATATGACACCCAGTAGCCAGGAAAACAAAACAAAAGAATTAGCACTACAAATCCAGATGTAGATGTAGATGTTTGAGTCTCTAGGATGTGCACAAAAGCACTTGGACACTTTAAATGTATTAAGGTCATAAACAATTAGAGTCAACCTAGTTCCCCACCAGTGGGTCAGTGGATATTTTATATACAAATATACAATATATAAATATACACACACAAACACACACACACACACACACACATATGTATATACACATATATGAATACTACTCAGCTCTAAACAAAAATAAAGTTTAAAATTTTTCAGGAAGTCAGGCATGGTAGTGCATTCCTTGTAATCCCAGTATTCAAGAGGTAGGGGTAGTCAGATTTCTGTGACTTTAAGGTCCCTCTGGACTACATCATGGAGTTCCAGACCTTCCAGGACTACTCAATTAAGACTATTTCAAAAGAAAAAAAGATGTAGGAAAATAGATGAATCTTGAATGTATAGTATTAACCGAGGTCATACAATCTCATAAAGAAACAAACCATATATGTTCTTTCTCATAGGCGGAATCTAGCCAGTAATAGTACATATATACATATGTAAGCAAATGTGGGTACAATACAACATGAAGAAAAGAAAACAAGAAAGGCTGAATAGAAAGGGATGAGCACTGAATGCAGGTAATCGACATGAATTATGAGAGGATATAAAGCTAATTGCTTTTCTAGTTCTAATTATGTCATGAATTTTTTTATTTTGGTTTTTGGTGGTGGATAAGTGCATAAAATATATATATTAGATATATATTATATATATCTAATATATATATTAGATACTGAAAGTGTAAAATATTTAATTTATTTATTTATTCGTTTATTTATTTATTTGGTTTTTTGAGACAGGGCTTCTGTGTGTTAACTCTGGCTGTCCTGGAATTCACTCTGCAGACCAGGCTGGCCTCAAACTCACAGAGATCCTCCTGCCTCTGCCTCCAGAGTACTGGAATTAAAGGTGTGCACCACCACCACTCAACTGAAAGTGTAAATTTTTAATATGAAGAAGCTGGAGAGATGGCTCAGTGTTTAAAAGCACGTGCTGTTCTTCTGAAAGACTCAAGTTAGATTCTCAGCACTCAAGTCAGATGACTCACAGCTGCCTGTGACTCCAGCTCCAGGGGGATCTGCTTCCTCTGGTCTCTGTGGGCACAGGCACTCATGCACACATAATTTAAAATAATAAAAAAATAATTTAATGTGAAGTTCCATATCTTTCATTCCGAATATCAGTTCCAAGTGTGTAAAAGTTCATTGAGATGTATATAATTTGGATCTGGTTAATTTGGGTGTGTGATGTTTTTTATTTATTTGCGAGTTTTTTTTATAATAAAGTTTATAAAATTATAGTAGAGCTATAAAAAGCATTCAGACAAAATATTGGGGAACTGTAATAAGTTAAAGGAGATAGAGAAAGTGAAAAGCAGGTGAAATCGATATAATCTTTGAATCTTTATTGACTTTTGTATCAGAAAAAAAAAACCCTGTGAAAGATAGTAATGAGACAGTTTGAGGGAACTTAAAGCATGGAGTTAATGCCAAATTAACTGAATGTGAAATTATACCACAGTTATGTAAAAACTGCTTTTTTTCTTGGGTGATTTATGCTGAAATTTATAAGGCTAAAGTGTCAGAGCATGTACAGCTCTGAAATGATTCAGAAAAAGTATGTGTGTGTCTCTCTGTGTATCTATCTATGTGCCTGTGTACCTCTCTGTGTTTCTGTGTATTTGTATGTCTGTGTGTGTGTGTGTGTGTGTGTGTGTGTGTGTGTGTGTGTGCTTATCTGTTTCTATACTGTATGTTTCCCAAGAATGTGAATAATCCCTCTTTCATTTTGACCCATAATATACCCTCATAATAATTTTTCAAAGTAATTTATGTTTTTTTCTTTCTTTCTGGATTTTCTTTTTTTCTCTTTTGCTTTCTTTTTTTCTTTGAGTAAATTTATGTGTGGGCTCTTCTCACATTCAGTAGATGCCTGTGTCTTCATGCTATCAACTGGTGAGCCCCACCCACACATCATATGATGGTTACTCGTCTCCGCCACGAGCTTTTCCTAGAGCTAGTGAGTACCTAGGTATCATCTAGCTGTAATAGATGATGGACTGTGTTGAAAGTCTTCTTCACAAGTTCATGTCCACCTAAAATCTCAGAATGTAATCCTACTGGGAAATGGGGCATCTGCAGATTGCAATTAGTTGTGTTTAATTGAGGTCATACTGGATTAGTGATTATCCTTACAGACAGATAAAACAGGCACATGGGCACAGAGAGAAAGGAAAAAGATAGTCCTTCCCCAGCTCCTCAAGGAGATTGTGGGCCCGCTGACATCTTGACTCCTCGCTTCCAGCCTTCGAGGTTGATACAATGATTCTCTGCTATTCCATGCCACTCTGTTTATGGGAATTGTTATATGGCAGCCTAGGAAACAAATTCAATATAGATATTTATAAAGTACTAATTTGCTATGTCGACCCTTTCAAGATCAGCCTCCACTCCAGGCCTGCAAATCTACCCCAGACTCTGGCCCTGTGAGTCAACCTCACAGCAACAGTGCAGAGATCCTTGATACTGGATTCTCAGTCCTCTAAGCTCCTGGACAAGGGCTGACAATTGATTTGTCACCCTTCCAGAATATTTGCATTTAATAAGATACAGTAGTATCTATTTGCTCTCGTGGTTTACCAAGTGCCCACTGCATGCCAGGTGTACAGCAGGTCAGCCAGAGCCCTTTTTAAGACGCACAAGCAGTGTCCCCTGAAAGCTACAGATCGCAACTCTGGAGATCTCCACCTACTCATTCATTGAGCTCAAAGACCATAGTAAACACTCTTCCTGGGGAACACAATAACATGTATATGTTTCATTGAACAAAAGGGTGCTCCGAAAAATGTAAGATGTGTGAGCATGGTTTGGGGAGGAATAAAAGAGTGAAGATGGAGACAAGTAACCAGTCATACAGCCCACTAGGTAGCTTCCAGCTAAGTGATTGGTAGAAAATTCCACAATACTGCTCACTCTCACCTTCTTTCCTAGCTTCCTTGCCTCTTGATCTTCGACTTTACATCTACCGCCTTCTGTGTATGCTGTAAAGGTGTGCATATTCTTTACCATTTGGTTCATGTATCTTCTCTGGTCATCTTATGTGTTCTCTGTGGATTTTGCATCTGGTTCCATTGGTCTCAATTACCATTCAGTAAATGCTGATGTCTCCTGATGTTTCGCTCTGAACCAGAACTTTCTCCTAAGCTGCACACTATTAAACCTGACTGCTTACAAGATAGCTCCCCTTGGATGTTCTACAAATATCTCAAATTCAGTGCCTAGAAAACCAAATCCTCTGGCCTTGTCACTAAATATGCTTTTCTATCACTATTTACCATGTTAGTTATGTAAGAAGCTGTGTGTAACAAGGTTGATAATGTCCATGCTGTATTTCCTTTACTTGTCATGAACTTACGTACTTTGAGGTCCCAGGGCAACTCAAGCTTGAGGCATCTTTGACTTTGTGAATACATCTTGTTTACCTTTTCATGTACGACATTTCTCCCTTGAGACTACTTTTTGTTTGTTTCTTTGTTTCATTTGGTTTTTAAAGACAGAATTTCTCTATGCAGCTCTGACTATCCTGGAACTCTCTGTAGACCAGGCTGGTCTCGAACTTAAGAGATCCACCTGCCTCTGCTTCCCAAGTGCTGGAAGAGACTATAATTTTAATTTCAAAAGACTACCTTCATTTTTCTGTGAACTGTTATCATCCAATTCTATTTTAAAAGATAAGGAGCATTCTAACGTTCTAACAGTAGTTCTACTTGCCTAAATAATGAAACCTCAATATGATGAAGTATTGAAAGTCATGCTCTAGATGAATAGTCAATAAGTTAAGAAGTGCTTGTGATTGATATTATGAAAAGCAGGTTTAAAACTGCATAAAACATAGTCAATACTTCTGTTTGGTTTTGACATGTGATCTCACACTATAGTCCATGCTGGCCTGAAACTCACCAAGATCCATCTGCCTCTGCCTCCCAAGTGCTGAGATTAAAGGTGTTTGCCATCAAACCATGACTTTGGGCTTTATAATAACAATAAAAGTATAATCAGGGTCTGGAGAGATGGCTCAGCGGCTATGAGCATTTACTGCTTTTTTTCTGAGTTCCAGAGTTCAGTTCCTAACACCTACATCAGTGTCTTAGAATCAACCACGACCTCCTTTTCTTCCTACTCCAGGGGATCCAACTCCATCTTCTGATCTCCTTGGGTACCTGGACATATGTGGTGCACACAAACACTCAGACATACACATATACTTTTTAAAAAATTTATTTTTTTTAAGTTTGAGCAGAATAACCAGACAAATACTGTAGACTGACAATATATGTCTTGAGTCCTTCTTGAAATTCCATCAAAAGGACACATCCATGAAGAAAATGCATAGAAAGAAATCAACTGCAAGAAGCAACCTTAGAAATGGAGGCTCAGAGAGGCCATTCAAGGGATACTCTTGGATCTGTCCTGGAGCAGCTAAGAACTTGAGAGAGGCACACCAGAGTTGAAAGGAGATTCATAGTGTTTATGAGATATAAACTAGCAAAGGCCTTTGATAAGCTTCAGACTGGGAAGTGACATGATCTGAATCATGGGTTTTTCCCCACTTTGGTTTTTCCAGATAGAGTTTCTCTGCTGTAACTCTGGCTGTCCTGAATCTCACTCTGCAGACCAGGCTGGCCTTGAATTCACAGATATCCGCCTGCCTCTGCCTCCTGAGTGCTGGGACTAAAGGCGTGTGCCACCATTGCAGGGCCTGAATTATGTTTTATTACTCACTTTGGCAAGCACATCTATTAGAGATTGGTGAGGGTATTGATGCGAATGCCCTTTCTCTTGTCAATGCACAAGATGATGCAGTCTGAACTGTGTCTAATTGGGTGGGTGGGGCATGGGTGGCTGTTGAGCTGAAAACAAGTGAGATTTATTTTGAAGAATATATTAATGACATATTGAGATATTTGATGATATATTAGATAAATTTGGTTGTCTATGCTATTTGGTCAGCAGAATTTAGCTTTTGATGTGAAAGGGGGGAAAAAAAATCAACCATGTCTTTAGCTTCAGCAATATGGGTGAAGGCTGTGACATATACTGGAATGGCATTCGTATATTCAAGGTATCTATTACGATTGGTGGAGCCAGAGTGAAATATCCCTTGGTGAGGGCAGGAAGTATTTGAAAATTATATCACTTACTCTTATGTCTATAGCTACACAGACTACAAATTACTTGCAAAATAATCTTCCAGATCAAAATAGTATTCTGAATTAGTAGGTATGCATAGTTTTAGAAAAAGAGCACACTAATAACTCTCATAGTGCATTGAACATTCTGCCTCATCACTTCCTAAAGGGAATTTGTCCTTAAGAGCAGATAGATTGATTTGCAAAAGTCATCTAAGTCTTCTGTAGCAAAAAAAAAGGAACCACTCAGGGACTTCTTCTCCTTGAAAGTCAAAGTTAAACAGGTCCAGATATGCAGACAGGGTGGTCTTGCCCAGGACTCAGAAACTGAGATGTTCAAGGACATTCCTGAACTAATCTTGAAGAAAGACACTGGCATTAGAGATCACACCAAAGGGTAGACCCCAAGTATGACAAGACTAGCTGTGACGACATATTGGCATACACAGGTTTTGCAGAGGTAAACAATAAGACAACATCTTATAATGTAAAGTTTATCATTTCCAAGCCTCCCCCTCCTCAGACTAGTAGGCACCCAAACCTAACAAGGACTCTGAGAGTAAACAAGCATCCTTTGGGCTGTGGGTACAACCTTCTACTTCGACACAAGGTACAAGCTAAAGGCAATGGTAATCTGAGTTGGTTTGTCTTTGTGTGTCTCTTTATACCTAGCATTGGGATCAGGAGCAGCCTTGCCTGTTACTCCATCATCCGTATTAAATATATCTGGAAATTCTTCAGAAACTGACCGGAGAGGAAATTAGCCAGGTGAGTAGAGAAGGATCTGGTTGGATATCTAAGACCAATAGGAACCTTAGCTGTTCAAATTTGTTTCATAGACAAACAAACAGGAAAGAAAAACTGTGCTGCTTGGAGTGGTGGTACTTGCCTGTAACCCCAGCACCCAGGAGGACAAGGCAAGAGGAAAACAAAACACAACCAAAAGAAAAAAGAAAAATTTGCTGAAAATTTACACTAAAAAAAAAAAAAAAATCTTTCCTGTTATACTTAAATACATGCATGTGTATTTAAAGTCCCAAGATATCAAGTGCTGTCTGTGTGGCAGTATTAAAAGATGGGGTCTTTAAAAAGTGATTTGGTCTTAAGGGCTCCTCCTTCGTGATTGAGAGTAACATCCTTGTAAAAGAAGCTTCACACCATCTCCAACACACTTGCTCTTCTGCCCTCCACAGGGACGACACTCACTCCTCTTGGACACGGTATGGATCAGTAAGATACCATCTAGGAAGCAGAGTACAGCCTTTGCCAGACTCTCAAACTCTCAGTCACCTTGATCCTGAATGTCTTAGCCTCCAGAGCTGTGAGAAAATAAGTTTTTCTTCTTAAATTAACCAGTGTGTGGTATTTTATAATAGTAGAACAGATTAAAATAGTGGTGTACATATACCAATGTCAAACTAGCTTCAAACTATGTAGAACAGATCCCTCTGCCTAGCTCTTCCTTTATGTACTTCCATGCCAACACCTCTAGAGCAGTCAGAGTAAAATTATCTTACTGGTGCTTACTGTTTGCCAACTAGAGGTCTTTGGTACAAGGATCTTGGTTGTATGTTAGTGGCAGGCTTTTAAATAACTTTTATTAAACCATTAGTAACCGTTTATATGATTAACCAAATCTCTTTCTCAGAGTTCCCAAATGTCTATCCTTTTTTATACAAGAAATAGTCTCTTTTTGGTTCTTCAGGAGAGAGCACAGAATTCACTTTGCAGTCACACACAGCGTGAGTCATAGAAAGGGCTTGAATACTGTGTGGACTGTTACCACTGAGTCACCACGGATGATGCAAGACCACTTGAATACTGATGAATCAAATCTTTCTGATCATAAGAAATCAAAACACTACTACTTTTTACTCTACAAAACTCAATTTCAGTTTTGCCCTAGAAGAGACACTGGGACTAGAAAGCACAGTTCTTGTGAGGAAGTTTGCTCCTCCAGAAGCCAGGTGGGATCCTCAGGAGAGACGACGTATTGAGCAAATAACATGAAGCTTATTGTAATCATTGCCTCTCCTGTTTAAATGATTCTCTTTTTTCCATAATAGGTGAAATATTAAAAAACAAGGGGCTCAAGAGATGACTTGAATAAAGTGCCTGTTGTACAGCATGGGGACCTGAGCTTGGAAAGTAAGAGAAGCCAAGCATGATGGCATGCATCTGTAACCCCAAAGCTGGAGAGCAGGTGGAGACAGACAGATTCCCTGAGTTATATTGGATAGACAGTCTAGGGATTGATGGACTTCGTGTTCAGTGATAGACTCTATGACATAGAGAGTGATAGAGAAAGAAACTCAGTGTCAGCCTCTGGCTTCCATATGCATGCACATGTGTGAACACACACACACACACACACACACACACACACACACACCTGCATGTGCACCTGCACAAACATGTGCAAAAACACTGAAACAAGTATATGTGCCATGCACACACTCACATGGAACTGGCCCAGTTGTGATTAATGTACTCAATGAACTTGAGATTCTCAAGCTTCAGGAGATATCACTGACAAGATCTGAAGGGTACACTGGAATGCCTGTGACTTATTATATAATTTACATATCTACCTGTGCAGCTAGGTAAAGGCAGAGCCAATGAAAATATAGTCTGCCCAGCTGTTTTCTCTACTCCACAGAGGTCACAAGGATTACTTCTCGGCAGCCATTGCCAGTCTTCTCCACCTTCAGTTAAAAAGACCCTTTATTTCCACAGGCTTCTAGAAAAGCAAGGGCAGCAATACCAGTCTAACCCTGAAGACGATTCCAGCAGTTTTCTGGGCTAGCTGCAATTTAATGAGCCTTGACATTGATTAAGGAAGTCATTCTCTCTACTCTTGTATCACTGTGCCTCATCTCTCAGCTACACAGTGTGAGAAAAGGACCTGTACTCTGGTCTGCTCACCTAGGTTGAACTTCTGGCTCCTTACATTGCCTTTCAACTATTAAAAGAAGAAACGGAGGACTGGGAGGGGGTATAGCTTAAGGGTAAGGGGCTTGTGGCACATTTGAGTTCTGGCTTTGATCCCTAGCACCAAGGGGGGAGGGGGAAGTTATGCAACACTAAAAGCGGGCAACAGAACATTACTTCCTGTACTCGTCAGGGTTCTCCAGAGACACAGAACCAATAGGATGTACACATAGATATGTGAGAGAAAATGCATCAAAAGACTTATGGAAGTGCCTTAGGCACTTTTCTAGTGCCATGACAAAACACCGTGGCCACTGAAACTTATAAAAGATAATACTTATTAAGGGTTCCAGAGGATTAGAGTCCATGATCATCATGGTGGGGATCATGGTAACAGGTAGGCAGGCAGACATGGCATTGGAGCAGTAGCTGAGAGCTTAGATTATAATCCATAAGCACAAGGCAGAGAAAGAGAGCTAACTGGAATGGTTAGGCCTTTTGAAACCTCAAAGTCCACGTCCAGTGACACACCTCCTCCAACAAGACCTTATTTCTTAATCATTCCTAACAGTTCCACCAACTAGGGACCATGCATTTAAATACAAGAGCCTTCGAGGGCCATTCTCATTCAAGTCACTACATTCTCCTCCCTGGCCTCCATAAGCTCATAGCCATATTTTAATGCAAAAAAAAATTTAGTCCAACTTCAAAATTCTCCAAGCATTTCCTTCTCAAAAGTTTAAAAGTCAAAGATCTCTTCTGAGAGTAAAAGAATCCATTTTTTGTTTGTTTGCTTGCTTGTTTGTTTGTTTTGGTTTTTTGAGTCAGGGTTTCTCTCTGTAACCCTGGCTGTCCTGGAACTCACTCTATAGACCAGGCTAGTCTCCAACTTAGAAATCCACTTGCTTTTCCCTCCCCAGTACTGGGATTAAAAGTATGCACCACCACCTAGCTACACTTTAATTGCAACAATTTGTAAAATGAAAAAGAAAATTACATACTTCTAGCATACAGTGGTACAGAATATACATTATATTACCATTCCAAAATGGAAGAAAACAGGCATAGTGAGGAAATACTGACCAAAACAAAACCAAACACTGGCAAGGCAAACTCCAAATACCATAACTCAAAGGCCCTAGATGGCTCTGCTCTCCCAGCTTTGCTGAGTGCAATACATGTCTCTCTCTTGAGCTAGTTACACTCCTGTATGCAGATCTTCTTGGCAGATATCCTGTGGCTCTGACATCTCCAACATCTTGGGGTCTTCAACACAATTCAGACTTCAGCTTCACTATATCCCACATAAAGAGAGTGGTGCTCTCAAGGCAAACACACTGGCTGAGCTTAAGGAAAGGCTTATGCAACAAAGGAGACTAACTAGGGATCATGTCTTCAAATATATTAATGTATGAGGGCCATTCTCACTCAAACTACTACAGGAAGGTCTTGATCTTCATAATTACAGGTGCTGAAAAGTCCTATAACAGGCCATCCATATACCAGAGACCATGAGATGTTTGAAGCATGGCTGAGCCCAAGTCTAAGATCTTAGTACCAGAAAATCAGTTGGGGTAAGTCTCAGTCTAAAGCTAAAGACCTGAAAACCCAGAGTACCACTGGTGTGAATCCTCACTTCTACAGGCTGGGAATACTGTAGTGTTGAGGACAGGAAGAGAAAAGGATATCTCTCACACTTTCCTGCTTGTAGTTTAGTGTATAAATTCTCAGCTTGCTGTTCCTACCACCATGCCGGCTTGCTACCACACTTCCCTGCTATGGTGGTGATGGACTATAGAGAAATATTTAATCATTTGATCCAGCAACATGGCTGTTCTGGGAAAGGATCACATTGAAAGGCCTGTGTGGTCTGGATGGAATATGGAAAGAATGTTAGTACACACCTTTAATCCCAGTACTCAGAAGGCAGCAGTATCACATGCCTTTAATCAGAAAGACAGAAGCAAGTGGAAGCAGACAGGAAGCAGAGCTCAGAAGAAGTCAGTGTCAGACAGGAAGTGACATCTGAAATGAGTCAGAATGAAGGGCAGGCAAAGTGACAACGAATCAGAGGAAGAGTTAGCAGAGTGAGTCAGAGTGAGGACACACCCAACTCTCAATATAGAAAAGCAGGTTCTCAGCTTAGAGGGAGGGAGACACATAAGACACAGAGGCAGTACAGAGCACTCAGACACAGAGGCAGTCTGAGGAGTCTGGGGCAGAGACATGAAGTCAGTATCAAACAGCAAGAGTGAGCTTGAAGCAGAGCAGAGGAGTTCAATCAGAGAATTTTCAGAAGTCAGCCAGAGTCTGCCAGAGTCAGAAGAGTTTGGTCAGAAGCAGCCAGCTCAGAAGGTCGGCTTGGAGAAAAGTTTGAGCCAGAACAGTGACTGAGTTGAACTAGAAGAGTCAATTGAGTTCAGTACAGCTCCGAGTTCAAAAGGAGCTAAGTCAGAGTGGCTCAGTCAGCAGTAAGTCTCAGAGGCTTAAACATTGTAGATTGTACAAAAACTGAAGCCTTCCAGTTCTGGGTATAATATTAGATTAGCTCCAGGGCTCCAAGACTAGGACACAGGATTGAATTAGACAAAGACTAAAAAGAATGCTACCCTAAAAATATGGCTACAATGGACTCTTAGCCCTCCAGCATAAAAAATCCAAACAAACGTTTCCTTCTATAAGTTGCTTTGGTCATACTGTTTTATCATCTCTACAGAAAAGTAACTCACACACCTACATAATCCATTCATCCCCACTTGGTGCTCCTTCCTGAAAACACTCTCATATATACCTCAAGAAAATATTTAAACACATTTCTAGGTAGTCCTGAATACAATGAACATTGAGATTAACCACCATACCCTTCTCCTTCCAGGATCTTCTTTACTATTCTTATAGCTCCGTGGCTACTGACAAGTTAGTAAGTGTAAAAATTGAAGTAGCACATAGCCATGTAAGATGATTCATTTGTGCTATTAGCAGCTTACTCTCCATCACCATCATCAACATCACCATCATCATCATCATTAGCTTTAATAACTGATTTGCTAACCTTCCTATTGAGAGGGAGCCACTCACTATGTACCAATTAAGTGTATAGGTACACAGTATACAACTATGAAGAAGAGAAAAGTAAGCAAGTTAGCAAATTGTGGTTGTTAGTAGGACCAGAAAAAAAAATCAAATATATTAGGCACATATTTAATTTGCACAGAGAGGTCTTGAACTGTCTTACTGCATTTATTGCCTTATGACAGTAACTTGACACCCTGTTGGACAGTCAGGAGCTGTGATCAGGCTGAAATGGTTGCATGGCTACTGTACCTTTTATATGTCTTTCAGAGCCATAAGTAGCAATTCAGACCCAAACACAAGCCACAACAATATCCCCAGATCAGTACGATGGGAAAGAAAAGAGGTGGTAGAGGAGACACTAACAGACTTCCTCATTTTGACCTTTGACTTCTCGTTCCATTTGCTCATCTGGCTCTCAAGGGAACTGGCCCAGGGCCCAGGGCTAATTCCTTACCTGGTCTAGTAAGTCAGGGAAGGCCAAGTAAGGATGTGCCTCAAAAACGTGCAAATCATTAATCAAAAATATAAGGACCTTTCCAATGTTAGTACTTCATAAAATGGCCCTGTTACTCTATCCTTTGGGGGCTTAAGAATTTTATCCTTCACTTGTAAATGAGAATAGGGTGTTAGGAACTTGTAGGAATTGAGTTCATAAAAGTGTTAGTCCTACATACTAAGCAAACAGTCAATGTGGAAAGGCATTCCTAGGAATCATATGACTTGTTAATGATAAAGTTCTTCTAGGTAACTCATTCAGAGTAAGCATACCTTTGATGAGAAAATCTGAGGAAAGCCAAACAGCAGACAAACACAGCTTGACATATTTGGAACATTTTATGGTCTGTTATTTTGGAGAGAATAATACAATTCCAGTAGCTTCTCTTCAAACTTCCACCTAGCCCATCACAATAATAATAAGCAATATTTGAATAGTGCCTTATAACTTGCAAAGAATTTTAACATTCATTTGCTCGCTCTACCTTCAGTGATAAAGAAACTAACAGCCCCGTTTATACATAATGGGGCAGAGGCTAAGAAACATTGAAATATCCAAGGTCACCTTCCAAATCCCAGCTTCTTTCAATTGTATCCTGAGGCCTTTTATGTTCCTTCATCCTAACCTCAGACATGCCTATTGCTTAACAATAAACTCAGTTTATGTAAGTAATTATGAACAAAAATTTTATAAGCCCTGTCAATAAAATTAAGTTCATAATTGCTTATCTTTTTATGCACTGAGTCTTACACATTGAACTATTCAAAGCAAACTGATTTGCATAATAGTAAAAATACATGTGCAGCTCTAACTAGGTGTTTTCCTATTTGTACATGTGCTAAAATTACACGCAGTTTTGACATATAATCATGGCCATAATCTAGCAAGGTAGTCTCATAAGCTAAACTGTGTCCCCGCCTCCCCTAAATTCATATGTTTAATCCCACGCCTACCATCAGGATCTTAAAAAGCTAATTAAGGTCATTAAGGTAGACCTTATTACAACCTGAGTGTGGTGTTTTAGGAAGAGGAAATCTGGGGTCTGGATTGTAGCTCAGTGGATGGAGTACATACTTAGCATGCATGAGGGCCTGGGTCTGCTCCTCAGCATCATGTAAATTGGTCAAGGTGGCACACACCTATAACGCCAGAACTCACGAGGTGGAGATGGAGGCAGGATACAGAAGTTCAGGTCGCCCTCAGCTACATCCTGAGCTTGAGGCTACAGTGAAGACACAGAGATGAGATGGCCACCTATAAACCTAGGAGAGACATCTCAGAACAACACAACTCTTTGATACTTTGATTTCAACCAACTATCGTCCAGAACTGCAAGAAAAAAAAAATGTTATTTTAGGTATCCTATCTGCGGCTAAGGCAGCCCTAGGAGCTAATACAATAGTTAAGACCTAGTTGTTTATATGGGTATATTATTATTATATTATATTGTATTGTATTGGTATTAAAATACCCATATATGCCCTCATTTTAAAAATATTATTATGCATGTTAATTTTGAGTGTGGGTTTATTGTGTCATTCACACACCACCACAGTTATTCACATGCCAGTTAAATTGACATCCAAACACTAATGTTATATACTGAATTGGCATTCAGATTTTCAATAAATCAATTTTATATGAAACAGAGAAATGTTCCCAATAGTGGGTAGATTGATGTTGAAGATTAAGAATGGATTAAGTTCCAATGTAAATTCTTTAGGAATAGGCTCAGGAAAAGGCAAAGTGAAAAATCACAAGCGCCAAAATGAGCTCCATTTTCCTGAAGCAGGAGTGATGAAGCCTAGTCCTCCTGGCTTTGCAGAGAAGCGAAGTGAAAGAGCGAGGGGGAAATCTCACGGTGAGAGGATATCTATTAGCTTCAACTGAGGCCAGTCTGAAACCATCTTCAAAGGCGGACCTGCAGACAGCGTAATGTACCACCTATGCCTGCCCGAGGCATTTACTCAGCATTTACAAAAATACCCAGGGAGCTCCCTTGGCTCCTAGAATCATATGGTAGAGTTGTAATCATTGCCCCATCCTAGAAATAGTGAATTAAAATCTCTAGGATAGTGTTCTCAAGATGGTTGCGTGTTTGGAATCACATGAGAAACTTTAAAAAATTCTGGTACCCGGGTTAGAGTTAGAACCAATGAAATCTGACTTATACAAAGGTTGGAAGCCAGGCATTGTTCTAAAGCTCCTCTTACTAATTCCAGTGTGCAACTACTGTGAGACCCACTGCTAGAAGGCAGGAGGGCCAGGCCAAATCCCAGCACAGAGGAAATCCCACTTCGGCTGTGTACCTTAGTTGCTGGGAGAGGGAGAGACAGCTTTCTCAAAGAGGGTATAGTTCCTAGTAATTGATATGCTCCAGCAGAACACATCCAGGAATATTTAAGCACAAGATGAGGATTTTTAAAAAAAAAAAAAAAAAAAAAAAAGGACACAAGGGGCTGGAGAGATGGCTCAGTGATTAAGATCACTGGCTGCTCTTCCAGAGGATCTGGGTTCAATTCCCCGCACCCACATGGCAGCTCACAACTGTCTGCTACGCCTGTTCCATGGGATCTGGCACACTCACACAGACAAAACACAAATATACATAAAATAAATATAACTTGGACCCGGCAGTGGTGGTGCATAGCTTTAATCCCAGCACTCAAGGCAGAGGCGGACAGATCTCTGTGGGTTTGAGGCCAACCGTGTCTATAGAGTGAGACCCAGGACAGCCAGAGTTACAACAGAGAGACCCTGGGGGAGAGGGGTTTATATGATCAAAAAAATGTACAGAAGAAGTAATAATGAATAAATAAGAATTTTTAAAGGATTACATAAATCCCAAAAGGAGATATATATATATCCCAAGAAAACGCCTCATAAAAGTGATACAATTTTTTTTTTTTATGAAGAAAGTAAGGCCAACAAAGCCACAGTAACAAAAACAGCACAGTCCTGACACAACAGCAGACCAACAGCGTTGAAAAAGAAGACCCAGAAATAAATCCATGCAGCTTCAGCCATCTGATTCTCGAGAAAGGCGCCAAAAGCATCCATTTGAGAAAAGAGATTCTTGAGCAAACGGTGCAGGGAGAGTGGCTATCCACACCGAGAACAGTGAAACAAGATGCTGGCCTCTTCCCTTACGAAAGAAAAATCAATTCAAATGGGTCGGACTTTAGTGTAAGGGCCGAGGCATTGAAATGAGCAGAGGAGAACAGGAAAGCTTGCAGGAGCTTGCGGTGCGGTTTTCTATGGGTTTTCATGGGGATCTATTAGCTTAGGAAATAAGAGCAAGAACTGACAAGTGGGATTGAACAAAATTAAAATTGTTCTGTAAATCAAAGGGAAGAAAAAAAAAATCACCAGAGTAAACAGCCTACAAGGCAGGAGAAAACCTCTTCCAGATTATTTCTCCAACAAATCAATATCCAGAATATACAAGGTCCTCAAAACTTTGCACACCGAGTAATCCAACCAATAACTGGTCACGTAAACTGAATAATTTTCAAAAGAGGGAATATAAACGGTCAACAGTCAGGCAGTAGTAACTCAGGCCTTTAATCCCGGTGTTCGGCTTGGGAAACAGGAGGATCTCTGTGAGTTTGAGGCCAATCTGGTCTACCAAGAGTTTCAGGACAGCCAGGGCTGCACGGAGAAACCTCGTCTCAAAAATACCAAATAAATAAATAAATGAGTAAAACTGAATAAATACAAGAAATAAAAAATAGCGGTCAATAAATATACGGAAAATACTCACGGTGATTAGCCATCAGAGGCAGAGGCAGGCAGATCTCTGTGAGTTCAAGGCCAGCCTGGTCTATAGAGTCCGTTCCGGGACAGCCAGAGTTACAACAGAGAAGAAACATATTTCAAAAAGCAAAAAAAAAAAGCATTTGACAGAAAAGGAATGGTAATCAAAACTACGAGAGCAAAGAGGGCACAGTGAATATAACTAAAGCATGTTGTACACGTATGTGATAAGGTCAAAGGAAACCTATTACATATAACAAGTATCACAAAATAACACAATGGGGAAAAAAGGGAAAATGAGACCAATATGGAAAGGGAGATTTAGAATTTTCTGCCAAAGCCCCGGTTATAGACATGTGAGAATACTGGGAAAGACGAGCTGAGAATCAGAGACAGAAATTTGGGAAAACCCATATAGCCAAAAAGGAAGCTTCTTTCATGGAGACAGGCGAACAAGAGGAGAGAGAGAGAGAGAGAGAGAGAGCGCGGAAGCTGTTAGTGCTGTTGAATAGTCAAGAAGGAGGCCTGAGATGACAATCCAAAACTTCTCCATCTTGTTGCCTGTATGCTAAAACTAGCTTGACAAAGGGCTTTGGGGGGAGGAGGGGTGTTAGTATAGGATAGCACCTACCTAACATGGTGGAAGGCCTGGGTTCTACCCACTGCTCACTGAACTAAAAAAAAAAAAAAAAAAAAACAAAAAAAAAAAAAAAAAAACCTTAGACCAAAGGCCTTTGTACGCTAGTTGTAATACATCTTTGTTATGCTCCTTCCCAACCACATTGAACCACATACACGCCGTTCTCCACGACAACACAGTCTTTTGGTTCTTCATACATACTACTTCCATTGCCTGATAAAATTGTACTTGTTTTCCATCTGGCCCACGATGCTCGCTCCTGTGGATCCCGGTAGACTCCTCTTCTCCAGGCACACAGGGGAGGCGATCTCCACGCCACCCCTTCAGTGTGTACACACCTCAGTGAGAGCACTCACCATATGGCATCCTCATTATTTTTTTTAACCCATCTGGTTCAGTTATCTATTTCTACATAACAAGCCACCCTAAAGCACGGTACATTAAACAATAATTATCTGTTAAACCTAAAATCTGTGGTTTGAGTGGGATCAACGGTGGCATCAGCTCTCCAGTCAGCTGGACAACTCTACGAGCTGTAACCCTATAGTGGTTCACTCTGATGTCTGGGCCAAAGCAGGGGTAGCTGCCGAGCCGGGCTTCTTTCTCTCCATGGGACAGTTTTACATAGTCCCCTCAATAATAGAAGCCCAACATCCTACACAGAAATGTAGGCTTTCTAAAGAAAAATAGTCCAATGGAAAGAAACAGAGGCTGGCTGGCCTCTTAAAAGGGAGAGGCTATTAACTGCCCCTGTCTCTTTTACCACTATTCCCAGGCAATTACAGAGCACAATGCAGGAGGGCACAGTCCTATAGGGAACTGTCTCTCTTATTTGTCTTCTACTTGCTTGAAACTCAGAGATTATGTCTTTTTTCATCTCATGGTCTCAAAATCTGGTGTGGACCAATTAGTAAATGACAGTTGACTGAGATGATAGTTGATTTGGTACTGGAGGAATCAGGCACAAGCCAAGTTAGGAATAGTTATGGCCAGAATGACACGGTGACGCAAGACTTGATCCCAGCACTTGGGAGGCAGAGGCAGGCAGATCTCCAGGCAAAGCAGGAATACACAGTGAGACCCTGTCTCTGGGGGAAAAATAAAAAGGATAATGTTGGTCAATGAAAAGTTGGGGATGACAGTAAAGGGCCTCATAGTTAGACCTCTGATGTGATCCCAAAAGGAAACCATGACCATGTACATGCATACATGCATGACATGCATGCACGCCATTAACTTTCTGATTTGAATTAAATGTCAATTCTCTAAATTAAGTGTTAAGGGTAAAAATTTTAAAAACTATAGCATGCTTGTGGGACTTTATTTAGCATTTTCTATGTTTTTTAATATGATAATGACCTGAACCTCTGCTGACAACTGAGAGTTCCCAGGGATAACCATTGTTAAGTGTGACTGTTAGGTAGGAACTTCTAAACTGTGTTGCTAAGAGACACTCTGAGAGTTCAGTGAAACTCCCTTAGGGACCTCTTCAGAGGACACAGAGAAGGGTCTGAGCTGAGCCCAGCCTGCAACCCCACCCAATCCAACCTGGGAGACTTTGTTTCATTTTTTGATGCAAATAAGGTTTTATTTGCAAAATATATAAAAGTAAGAACACACACGCACACCCCCCACACACATACTCACATACATACACACCAATAAATTGTAAAAATCTGTGCTAGTGAAAAAATGTGCTAGTGAAAAAAATGAGATGAATTAACAAGATTAGCCATGAAGATTCAGTTGACGCTGGGCAGCCTGAATTGGCAGCAACCCAGATCAACACAGTCTTATTGGCAAGTATAAGCAGAGATTAAAAAGAACAGGGAGGCTGCAGAGAGTTTACAGGAGACCATGTAGCCTAAATTTTAATTCAGGCTTGTACTAACCAGCTTTGTGACCTGGGATGGAGCATGTGTGAACTCTGTTGAGATCTAGTTTTCTCATTTGCAAAATCCGGACTCAGGTCTGAAGGAAATCCAAGGCTTAGGGTTCCTGCTCTAAAACTCCTTTACTCTGTGGGCAGTAGTGGTGCATGACTTTAATCCTAGCACTCAGGAGGCAGAGACAGGCAGATCTCTGAGTTGGAGGCCTGCCTGGTTTACGGAAAGAGTTCCAGGACAGCCAGAGCTACACAGAGAAGCCATGACCTGAAAAACCAAAACAAACAAACAAAATGACCCTTTGACTCTAGGGAGTTAATGAAGCAGCGGATATTACTGACAGTGGTTTACAGGCTGTATGCACTATTTAATAGGATCAGAGGAAGCTTAGGATTTGGAGGACCGGAAAGAGGGAGGAGAAGTTTAGGAAGTTCCTGTTAGAATGCTCTATACACTTAAAGTCAGAAAATATACAATATTGAACAGCTCAGAAACCATGTATCAGTACACAACTGATACTGTACCAGATACTCCATCCACAGCACAGTACAGAATCCAGATCTCTCTAGCAGGTAGGCACAGTTATGATTAAGAAAGTCAGGCACAATAATGAATGTCTGTGATCGTAGCAGTTGGGGGCTGAGAATTAGAGGCTAGCCCAGGCTAAGTAGTGAGATTGGGGACAAATAGCAAGACCCTATTTTAAGACACAAAACAAAATAATTATCATTTAAAAAATTTTTAAAGGTCAGAAAATTGAATCTAAGAGATTTGTGTTCCCCTAGACCTTAGAGTAACACACCTACTATCAAGGATTCAAATCTGAGCACTTAAATGTATACCTTTATTCTTTCCTATTTGCTATATTACAAGGAGGAGGCACTTTTGTGTGCTAAGCTCACTTCACATTATAGAACACGGCTTCTTCAAACACTCAAGCACCTAGTAAGTCCCTTTATCATATAATAAAAATATTAGTATTTTTAGTATAGTAGTATTGATGACAGCGCTGGTTAGAGAGGATTTATTTTTGAAATGCAAGCCAACAAATTGCACTGGCGATTTTAACATTGGTTCTAACTCACTGTCTTAAGTTAGAAATCTCTGCTGTCAAGAATGAACTGTGAAAGAATGGAAGACTTTCAGAGAAACTCAGTAAGTTTGAATTCTGCTTTATGAATTAAGTAGAAGTGATGGGTGGCAGAAGTATCTGAAATGTCTCATGTCTGGAGAGCTTATAGAATAGGCAAATATAAAAAACATATAATAGTAACTTATGTCTGGGAAACATCTAATGAACCACAGAACATCTTTCTAGGGATCCTCTCAGCTAGTACCCAGATCTCCATTAACATTACTGCTCTATTTTTAGAGATCTAAAAACTGAGGATTGCATAGGCTAAAGTTTTGCCCAGGGAAATGGACCTAGTATGTAGAACCAAGTTTTGGCCCTCCAATGCCAAGTCCAGTGTATTTCTATTATACTATTAAGGCACTTTATGAAAATAGACATTTTATGCCATAGTAAAATATAGTAGCTGTGATACAGTAGTATAGAACTGGCTTTTTCACCCCCTTGAGAAGGAAATTTTATTCTTTCCAGAGGTTTGGTTGTTAGCAGTAACTACTACAATTATCATAGACATTGATTTGAAATGTATGGCTAAAGCTTTAAAACATGCAAATAAAACTAAAATAAAATACAAGTCGATTAGTTGTTAGGACTATGAATACAGGAGCTACTTAGTAGATATAGGATTGAGAAATCTATTGACTATTTTAATGCAGTTAAGATTGAACACTTATGTTCAAATTAGCCCAATTTGTTAAGCCACTTGGTAGATTTGGTGGCCTTTTTCTTGTTATTTTGGTTTTGTTTCTGCAATGCAAAGGATCAAGCCCAGGGCTCCCCACACTCTACACCACTGCTTTTCTACTTAGCAAGATTTTCAGCTCAGTTTTGATATTTACAGAGGGTAATTTTCTTGATCTCAGGGTGAGTGTTCTTTAAACCCATTCAGATCTGGGATTTCCTCTAGTTGGACTGCCAACCCTCTGCATAGCCTTGAAGGCAAGCATTGCTCTCTGATCATTAGTTTCCTAAACTTTAACAGTTCTTATATCACTAGGTTGGTTTGGAAAATAAATATAAAAGTAAAGAAAGCAGATAGTTAAGGATTGGACATTCAGGAAACACTAGATCTTTTTTTCCCTTTGGAGACTTGCAAGTATTTGTACACTGGGCTTCATGCTAAGAAGGAAAAAACATATGCACTCACTAACAAAAACTGAAAAACCCTCTCTGCTTACATCCAGCATTAAAGGGTGGGCCACTTAACAGTGTTCCTGTCCTTTATTTACAGCCAGGAGCTTGATAGGGAAAAGATAAATGTTAAGTTCAGCTGAAATTAACTTACGCCACCCCCAAGACCACCACAGCCTGCATCTCATTGGCCAGTTTCTGTCTAATACATAAAAGGATGCTGTTGTCCTTCCTCCTTGGTCTCTAGGTCCTGCCTTGTTGTCATGGTTCATTCCAGCTGAACTAAAATTTCTCCAAACATGACTGAAGCGCGATGGGCCGGATCTAACAAGATTAAGTTTAATAGGGATAAATGTAAAGACGTACACTTCCGTCTAAAAAGAATCCTGTACAAGCACTGGATGGGGAATATGCGGATTAGCAGCAACATGTGCGAAAAAGATTTATGGATTTTAGCTGGTATTAGGCTCAATTAGTCAACAGTATGCTTTCACTAACAAGAAAGTTTATGTGGCCTGAGACTGCATGGACTCCTGCCCCAGCCTGGCGATTCCTCTACTGCACGAATTCTTAAGCTTCCTCAGTCACTTAGATGGCTTCTTTCGTTTTTCTCAATCAGAACAGCTAGGGTAGGGCCTGAGAACTTGCGTTCCTAAGAAGCATGCAAGTCTGGGCTAAGATTGCTGGCCCTGGCGCCATGCTTTGGATGTAACTGCCCTTCTCTACCCTGCCTGGTCAGGTGATGGTGGGTCTGCTGTAAACTAGGATGGTGAAGAGGCTGAAGTTCTAAGAGAGCAGGGAAAAGAAAAGGAATGCTGCGTGCTGTAGTGTTATTAGTGAAATTAGTAATAATTAACATTCCTTGAGGGGTCATTGTGGGTTAGCAATTCCACCAAACATCACACCACTTGTGTGGCAGTGGCAGGAACGGAAGTGATGATAATAACAACCAACCACGTAGCACTTGCCCTCTGTTGTTTCGCTCTGTGCACTTCACAGATCTAATGCTTACATAATCCTAAGGGACATTATTACTAGGCTCCCTTTTCAGATAAGGATACTGCATTCCAAAGAAGAAACCCACAAAGGTCACATTTACACAGTCCCAAGAGATAGGGCAGGCTTTGGACCCAGATGTGCTGACTACACAATTCTGATACTCTGTGCAACCTTGAAGATGCAGCTTAGCTCCGAAGAGAAGAGCAAAGAAATGTGAAGGGCTGGATGGTGAGGGGCTAGACAGAATATGGTTTATCATGTAATGGAATACTACCCAGCCATAAAAATGAAAGAACAATTGAAAACATGCAACAACAGGAAGTAATTATGGCAAGTGAACGAAAAGTCAGACTGGGGGTGGGGAGGAGATTAGACAGGGTTAACTAATGGACAGTGACTGAGCAAATCAGCCGTTGCCTAGGGATGGCTAGGGATTGTGGGAAGGGGATTTTGAAAACAGGCAGGAGAGAAGAGATTACAAATAGGAGCAAGAAAACCTTGGAGCAAAAATAAATATTTTACTCCCTTTATGATAGCACTGAATACAAAGGGGTGGAAATATGCCAAAATGTATCAAATTGTACACTTCAGTATTTATTGTCTAGTCATCATTGTTCAGTAAAAATACACTTGTGTCTAAGTATATTAAATAAAATTAGCAAATCATGTGAAGCAGGCATGAGTTATATTCTGCTAACTGATCCAAATTTGCGTGGGGTTCAGAGTCATACCAATAAAACAGGCAATGCTGATAAGTGGCCCCACATCATAACTAATATATATTCAATATGTCACACCAACTTCCGAATAGGAATGCCAATTAAATAATAACTTAGGCTATTTGAAAATCCACTCAATGAAGCAATCAATTATTAAATTGCAGCTTATTAAAAAACAATTCGTAGCTGGGCAGTACACCTTTAATCCCAGTGCTCAGGAGACAGAGGCTGGCCGATCTCTGAGTTTGAGGTCAATCTGATCTACAGAGCAAGTTTCAGGACAGTCAGGGCTACACAGAGAAACCCTGTCTCGAAAAACAAAACAAAACAAAACAAAACAAACAAACAAAAATCCCCAAATAAACAAGCAAATGAAAGGCATGGTGGCTCATACCTTTGATCCCAGAACTTGGGAGGTTGAGGCAGGTTGTTCTTTATGAGTTCAAGACCAGCCTGGTCTATATGATGAGCTCTAGGCCAGTCAAGTCTGCATAGTGAGACACTGACTCCCTGCCCCCAAAAAGAATCAGAGTTAAGAGGTTATGGATTCTAAAAACTAAAATACAACATGTATTTAAAACAACAGTAATTATAGTATAAGCATTGTTGGTTCTTTAATAAATTTCCTGTTTAAAAAAACATTACAAAATCGACTACAGAGATCATAGCCAGACATTATACCGAGAGTGAGAAAACTTGGAACACTCAGCCCTAAACAGGATATCTCCATCAAATCCTGCTCAGGGAATCCTGGCAAAGAGGAGGCAGTAAAAGTATAAGAGCCAGAGTGGATTGAGGACACACACACACAAAACAAGGTCCTCTAAATCAGCTTGACCAAAGCTCACATAAACCCACTGAGACTAGGGCAGAATGCACAGAACTGCATGGGTCTGCACTGGCCCTTTGTGTATAATATTATGGTTTCTGGTTTAGTGGTTTTATGGGATTCCTGAGTGTGTGAATGAGTGAATAAGTAGGCCTCTGTTTCTTGTGCGCTCTCCTGGCTCTTTTTCTTCTATTTGTTTTGTCCAATTCCAATGTGTCAGTTTTTGCTTAACTTATTTTATTTTACTATTATCCCTTAGAAGCCTGTTTGCTTTCTAATGAAAGGCAGAAAAGGAATGGATCTGGATGGGAGGTGAGGTTGGGAGGAACTGGGAAGAGTAGAAGGAGGGGAAACAATCAGAACAGGATATATTATGTGAGAAAAAAAAATCTATTTTCAATTAGAAGAAGAAGAGGAGGAGGAGGAGGAGAGAGAAGAAGAAGAAGGAGAAGGAGAAGGAGAAGGAGAAGAAAAGAAGAAGCTCCTGAACAAACAAGAAACTTACATTCCCTAAAGTCAATAAGAGGGTAGACCTATTCTCTATTCTGCTTTTTGTTCCTTTGAGACAAGTTCTCACTATATAGCCCTAGCTAGCTTGAAAGTCACTATATAGACCAGGTTAACCTTGAGCTCACGGAGATCTGCTTGTAGCTGCTTTCAGAGTACTAGGACCAAAGGTATGTGCTACCCTATCCCATATAGATTTATTTCTATTTGATCAATATTAAAATTTGAGTTTCCCTAAGGATTTTGTAACTTAAAGGGTTTTTTTTTTTTTTAACATTTATTTCTTTTGTGTGTATGAGAGAGTGTGGTGTGCCAAAGGTGTGCATGTGAAGGTTAGAAGACCACTGTCTGGAGTTGGTTCTCTGCCTCCACCACGTGGAACTCAGGCCGTCGGCCTTGAGGGTGTGCTTTACCCCCATTACCATCTCCCTGGTCCTTGTAACCTTTTTGAGAACTGCTTTTGATATGTGTGGGGTTTGCTTTGCTAAGCTTCATCACTTGGTTTAAAATACAGCCGAATGCACCAGTTTGTCACAGGAACTATCTAACCCAGTAAGCCATGCTTTAAAAAAAAAAAAAAAGGGAGGGAATTGGAGAGATTGCTCAGTGTGGTTAAGAGCACTGGCTGCTCTTCCAGAGGACCCAGGTTCAATTCCTTGCACCCCACGTGGCAGATCACAACCATCTCTAACTCTAGTTTCAGGAGATCCAGTGCCCTCTTTTGACCTCCTTGGGCACCAGGCACATTCTCATGGTACACATGGTACACGTGCATGCATTCAGGGAAACACTCAGACATAAATATATATTTATGTCTGAGTTAGGGTTATAAATATATATATATATATTTTTTTTTTTTAAGTTACTTAGAAAAATCATTTAAAGATTTATTTCACAAAGCACGTGTGTTTACAGGGCTTCCTTTCATGGCACAGAAGTTATGACAAATCAGTGTATGAAGAATTCTGATCAATCCAGAGACACAGAATTACTAATACCATGCAGTTCTCAGGTTACCTGTTGCTTAGTAGATTCAGGAAATCTCTCATTAATGCAAAACTGGATGTTTGGGCAGCGGTCAGTGGCATAACCGCATCTTTGTTCCACTTTCAAGAATTGTTCCATCCCCTCACTCTATTCCCAGGGAGAATAAAGTGACACAAGTCAAGGATAACCTCAAGGACACAGCTGAGCCTCCAAGATAAGAAGAGGAGTACAGTTTGGGACAGGAGGAGTGAAGAACAGGTTGTATAACTCAAGTAGATTTATTCATCTCCCTCTATTGTCTAGGGAAGTCATGGAGGGGGTGGGGGGAGGGCTGCACAGAGGGAGGCCCTGAAATACAAAGAACTATGACTTCAGCTCAAAAGAGGGAAAGAAGCAGGGAGGGGCTGGGAAAGACCACATTGGAATAACAATGTGTAAAGTAATGTCCCATCCTTCCAAGGTTAATTGTTGACATTTTATTAAGAACTATCTCCAAAATCTCTGATGGTTCGCATGGTGGAGTGGGTTGGCTCTTGTATATTAAGAAATCACAGAATCACGTTTAGGTAGCTATCTTTCTAGGCTTGCTTTGTCTATTTACTGTTGGAATTTCATAATACCTAAGATTAGGTAATTCATCAAGGAAAGCGGTGTACTTTGTGCATAAACAGTTCGCTGAGAAGTCCAAGATTAGAGAGTCACATTCAGCAACCACCCTCTTGAAGCCCCAACTCATGACAGAAAGCAGAAGGCCACGAAGACACCTGCCAGAGATAAAACAAAGCGGTGTTCTCCCGCTATAATAACCTGTTCTCCTAGTGACTAACCCAGCCCCAAGAGACAAGAACTCCCGCAGGAGAAAAGCATCAATCCATTCACTAAGGCTTTCCTCTTACCTTTCCAAATATCCCCTACAAGGCGCCCCTTCTCAACACTGTGAAGAATGAATGAGAGCGGAAATGCTCAAACCACAACAAGGCACAACATGAATTCCAACTGCAAACTTTAATCAAGAATGAATGAGAATTAAGCCTCCCGGAGAAGGAGCTCAATAGATGGAGGGTAATCAGGCTTGGCTTCCTGGGGTAGGACCTGGGAGTTGCAGGCCTACCCCTGCCTGCACTGGGCTTCAAGCTTCACTCCGTTAAATCAGTAATGGGACTGGGAGTGGCTGCAGAGTGTTGTTTATCA
Source organism: Cricetomys ansorgei (assembly GCA_026225945.1). Classification (NCBI taxonomy): domain Eukaryota; kingdom Metazoa; phylum Chordata; class Mammalia; order Rodentia; family Nesomyidae; genus Cricetomys; species Cricetomys ansorgei. The sequence continues at coordinate 3,122,174 of JAMJFZ010000181.1, read as the reverse complement.
AGTGTCAGATCCTAGAACTGCTCCCTACTGCCGCCAAAAAATGTGGGGTGGTGACTGGAACTCTCAAAAAATGTAAGTTTTAACAAGAAGCTGGTTTTGTGTTTTAGGGTTTTTTTGTTTTGTTTTTCCTCCAGACAGCAAGTCACCTGGACCGGAAACAAAACCGACACAAGGATCAGAGATCTCTTTTGCCATGCTCCCTGTTCCTAGTTGCCGTATTTGTCAGACAGCACTCAAAATAGACTACAATTTAAAGTCACTGCTTCTCCTTTACCAACTATGTAGTCTCCTGTTTATTAATAGCAATTTCCAAATCCTACCAGGATCAAATTTATTCAAATTTTATTTTACATTTCACAGAATGTCAGAACAGCAATCCTAGAACAGCTTCGCACAGAATGTTTTACTCTCTGCCATCTACCCTGTGGCTGTCTGCATCCTTCTAGCATGGTAAGTGCATCGGACACAGCTACATTCGCAGCCTTCCAGCCACAGCCATATAACGCACAGTCTACTCAGAACTTTCGACTGATTTTTCTCCTCTTGCAAAGTCCTACAGACATTTGGACCATCCAAGGAAGCAAAGGTCTTTACTTTTGAGTACAAGCCGGTCCATAATTTTATCCTTCTTGGCTCCCAGTGCTACTGGCAGAGGAGACCAACGCTATCTTCTTAGGGACCAGGCCCAAGAAGTTCTGGCCTACCAGGACTTGTTGATGGAAGTGAAGCTGAAATCCTACCAGGCTGGCCTTGAACTCTCAGAGATGCTCCTGCTGGGATTAAGGGTTTATGCCACCACCACCCTGCCCAAGCTGGTACAGGCCCCCACCACCACTCATTGCCTTGTGTTATTTTGTTAACTTTAACTAAGCTAACTTTTAAAGGGTTTATGTCTTTAAGAAGCCCGGGGAACACAAAGTTGGGTCTGATACAATGGATTCATTTTTCTGGCTGAAGGAAAAGTTACAAAATCTATAGATTTCCTCCGTAGGAGGGAGGGGGGGCTAACTGTGGATAATTGCTGCAGCAGAGGTGACAGGGAAAATGAAAGAAGGCAGAAGGTGAAGAGGTGATCGGGAAAGAGGAGAAGAAGGCAGAGGGTGAAGACTACAGCCAGGTTATTCAGAATTTCAGAAATTGCATTCCACATTCCACATGCCATCACGATCTAAGTAATTGCTCAAGTCATTTTGTAAGTACAGTAGAACATCAATACGGACGCTCCCTACTTAAAATTTATTTTACAGGTCTGAACTCTCTGCTATTGTATCTTCCTATTGTAGGTATACAAGTGACTAGCACAGATGATTGCTGAGTAATAAGCTATATTATAAAACTGTTTTAAAGCTCTCTCAGGTATTCATTACTATTGATTTTTTTTTTTCTTAATTGTTTTTGGATCTGAGCACACTGTGTTCCAGGCAGCAGATAAGGGGCTTTAAGAAGCATAGGTCAAGGTTGGGCGGTGGTAACACATGCCTTTAATCCTAATACTTGGGAGGCAGTGGCAGGCAGATCTCTGTTCAAGGCCAGCCTGGTCTGCAGAGTGAGTTCCAGAACAGCCAGAATTACAACAAAGAAACCCTGTCTCAAAAAACAAACAAACAAAAAAGAAGGAGGAGGAAAAGGAGAAGAAGAAGAAACATAGGTTGAAGATCTGTCTTCAGGGAGCATAGGGGTCAGAAGTAAAACAAAATAGGTACATGGAAAATGACTCTCAACACCAGCTATCTGGAAAATGTGGGGAATGGAGGCTACAGATAACTCACTCTGCTGTTTAGGGCAGAGCTCCCAAGGAATGACATGGTAGTTACAGGGTTACTGGAAATAATTGAAAGTTATAACTTTTTCCTTCTTGTAAGTACCAGAATTTGATTTTCCTCTTTATTGAAACATTTTTTCCTTCAATCTTTAGATATTGGACATTTACCTCAGGTTGGACGGAACATACAGAGGAAGCCGCAGTTCCTGCCATGAAGGGTTTTTCCCAGTAAAGAGTTCTCAAAGTCAATGAAGTTCTAACAGGAAATGGCTAAGCAGCTTGTCTTGACAGCAAAGTCACTGGGCTTCCCCATGGGAGGACCCCCGGAGACAAGAACATGTTTGCATTTATTTGGGGGGGTGATCGTAGAACGCGGCAGGAGGGGAGTAAGGAAGTTAGATGAGGAAGCAGAGTAACTGGTAATAAAAGAAGCCTAGCAGGGCAATTCATGCTGTGAAGAACTGGAGCTCCATCCAACCCGGGCACTCTGAGGACACACAGAAGGTGCCTCATTCAGGTGAAAAACGCCTAGCACTGCTGTCCTGCTGTGTCCTAGGTTTGAGAGCAAAGTCTACAGGAAGCTGCTCACATTCCGACAATGACCATGGGAGGTGGTACCTCCAGGAGAAATGGCAGATGTGAAGAGTGTTCATGATACAGGGTGGAATATGATTCCAGATGTGACTACGAAAAGCTGCTGGGAGTGGTGGCACTTCAGCAAGGTCACACAAAGATGGAGGTGGTGACAGAGGAGCGCTGATCTTCGCAGAATGACTCTAAGACTATACACAGATGGGAAAGAGCATAGAGTTGTCACAGGAGATCAGCATCCCTGGGGAGATGGAGCTCATGGTTTCCAGGGAGGGAGGGATTGGGAATATAACTACAAAGACAAGCAGCAATCAGGTTCAGGTGTCTTCGGATATCCCTTCTAGCAACTTTATTTTCATTTATACATTTTGGCATATAACTAGCTGGGGGTGTTTGTTTGTTCGTTTTTCAAGCCAGACAACACAGGCAATCTTAATCCTGCAGATAACATGGAGGTTTGATTACTAGAGTGACACAATTAAAATTTTTATATTGGCAAGTTTGCTCTAGAAATTTCAGAATGTTGGGGATGGTCTGCAGGAGGTGGACAGAAATCACCATTAGAGTCGTGATGCGCTGCAATCAGTCCCGCTTCAAGGACACTGAGAGGGAAAACAGAGAAGCTCTCAGCCTGGATATAACATGGCTCCCAGGGCTGCATACCAAAGGGAAAGATGGAGGAGGAAGGGAGGGTCCCAGGAATGAAGGATGGTGACTCACAGAATTGATGTTGTCTTTAACTGAGCTAATAAATTAGCAGGAAGAAGAGAATTTGTAGTCGGAATTTGGGTCTGTTGGATTCAGTGTGGGCTGTTAATCTGGACAAATGTAGCAGGAAGTTTTCAAAAACCGTGTCCGGAGCCTCCAGCGCAAACTAGAGCAACAGGCACACTGTAGGACTCTACAAAAGCGAGGCTAAAACGAAACCACTGTGGGTTGACCATCAAATTCAGAATTAGTAATGTTTTCTGTTCATATAATTTGGAAGGATCATTTTCACATACTCATTAATTAGGACTGAGAATTCCTCTTTCCAATTTTTTTTAATATGGGAGTGAAGACTTAAATAGCTGTAAAATATAGACCCTTACTGGGCGTAATTGTATCTATGAATTAAAATGTAGAAAACAGTGCTGGAGAGATGGCTTGGAGGCTGTGCATTTGTATTGTTCTGGCAGAAGACCACAGCTGATTTCCCAGACACTTCGGGTGGCTTATAGCCACTGCCTTAACTCCCACTCCAGGCAACCCAACGCTCTCTTCTGTTGTCATCAGGCACCTGGACTTACATGCATACTGTCCCTCCTACATACACATAATTTAAAAACAAATATTTAAAACATAGGAGGGACCAGGTGGTGGTGGTACAGGCCATTAATCCCAGCAACTCAGGAGGCAGAGGCAGGCGGATCTCTGTGAGTTCGAGACCAGTTCCAAGACAGCCAGAGCTACAACAAAAAAATCCTGTCTTAAAAAAACAAAAAAGGAAAAAAAAAAAAAAAAAAAAGACTACAGGAGAATAGAATGTAGGACCTTTAGATGTAAGTTGTGTAATGGATGAAAATACTGACTGATTCTAAAAATACTCCAATTGTGTTACAGGAGAGAAACTATTCATTTTAAGGTATGAAATAAAGCACTTACCAATTCCTATTTGCCCAGCTCCTCTAAGTTGGCGTTCTTTCCCGAAGGCTGTGCTCTCTATGGTATATACCTGCAGAGGCCCTACACAATATTTCTTGTGTACCTTTAGGCCACCTCTCCACTATTTTCCTTCCTAAAGCCCAGCAGAAAATTAGTTATAAAGACATGTGCTGAAGTTTGTGGAGGCCCAATAAATAGAACTACTGTTTTCCGCACTCGAGTTTTGGAGCAAAGGATGTAATGTCAACAGAGAACAACCTGACATTTTTATCACTATTGTTGATAAAGGCCAGACTAGAGGATATGGTTTAGGTGAAAAGCAACAATAGATATTGATTGATCCTCAATCTGTGTATTAGTTATCTGCTGTTACAGATATCAACAAGTTCTCTGTAAAGGTAGAGAACCACAACCTTCTCCCTGTGTGGGAACTCACTTTGGAACACAGACTTGAGGCTTGAAAAAGCAAACCAGAATTCACACTCTGGGCAATTCGCTCTCAAGTGAATGGAAAGCAAAGATCTATGCATGTCCAGTTCCTTAGCCCATCTTTCCCAATAGATCACTGAAGCACTTTATTTACTTGGTGATCATATACTGAAAACTTGAAGTCATTCCTTCTTCTTTGTTACCTCCCTGCCATCTCCATCACCTAGATAAGGAGATAAGACGAAAAACAGAGCTCAGAATTAGGAGAGTCTTCAGAGACTACAGTCTGACGGCCATTACAGACAGATAAAGTGACTTGTCCAAAGTCACACATTTTATTAGGAGACAATCATAGGCCAGCATCCTTTAATTGAGAGAGAGAGAGAGATTTGAAAAAAAAAATGTGGGATTATTTAATTCTGTAACTTTGTATTCCACTCAAAGGTGCCTTTGAGAAGAATCATCAGCCAGATGGTGGTAACTTTTTAAAGAACCCTTAGCCCAGAGGGGGAGCATAATGAAGCCGCTGACTTTCACACGGCCCCTGTTCATCTTGAATAGAGCAGAATCTTCTGAGGCTCTGGGTATGTTCCTTCTCATACTATGGAAAATGCAAGTTTTTCTCCCTAGAAAATGAGAAAAACATACTTTCTGCTTGTTTGCTTGCTTGGGAATGTCCTCCCAACCAGCTCAGGGCCTGGTGTGCAACAGGCATTCAAGAAATGGGCATGACAAATAAGTGAAGGAGTGAGGAAATAAACAAGGCTCCCTTTTCACTCAGAAAGGGGTATAAGACAAAAAATGAATAAATACTTTTCCAGCTGTGGCGATAAGAAAGCACAATGGGGAAATCAATTTATTAAACTCCGCCAAAAATATTTTCTAAACATTTTGGTCTGAATGAATCCAATTATTAACAATTATCATCCCAACTGACTTAAGTGAAAAGAATGAAAAGGAAAGAGGCAGCAGGAAACATCTGAATTAACCAGCAGCAACAACAAAAACATAGCTAGTCTGGACGTGTTGGTGCATGCCTGTAAACCCAGCACTTGGGAGACCTAAGGATCAACAAGAAGGGTTCAAGGCCAGCCTGAACTGTAGAATAAGACAAATAAAGCAGTTAAGAAGGTCTCATTCTTTACGAGGGACACTTGTAACAATCCCACAGTTCTCTAGAGACAATTGTAACAATCCCTCAAATCTCCACATTCACAAGAGAACCTGGAGAAACGAACCGAGTTTACTTCCTAGCAGAATGCCCCTCCCACCCCACTCCACCCCAAACATTTAAATTGGGTCCCTAGCTGGCCAGGAACTTGCTATGTTGACCAGGCTGGCTTTAGACTTGGAGATCCTCCTGCCTATGCCTATTAGTTGTTGGAATTAAAGATATGTGCCACACCCCGCCAACTCCTCTCTTTTGCATACCAGCCTCCTGGCACACATTTAGGCCAGGAACATTACACATCCTATTTTATCTTCACAACCATTCTATTATAGACTCTATTCTATAAAAACATTCATCAAAATGAACCAAACACAGAAAAGAAATTAGTGATCCCACTGATAGACCTACAGCCCTTCAAAACCCTTCAAACCATGTTAAGATTCAGCTGCCACTGTGACACGTATTAAAAGGAGAAACCATTATTACAGCTAGGATTGTAGCTCACTTAATAGAATGCTGACTTGGCATTCATGAAGCCTTGGGTCCCCAACACTGCATGAAACTAGGTGTGGTGGCACGTGCCTGTAATCCCAGCACTTGAGAGGTGGGGCAGGAGGATCAGGAGTTCAAGGTCATTCTTATTGATTTAGCAATTTTGAGGCCAGCCTGGGCTACATAAGATTCTTTAAAAAAAAAAAAAAAAAAAAAAAACTTTTGAGAGGTGATTAATGCTGTATTAATAAGAGTAGGTTAGTTATCTTGAGAATGTGTTTGACATGAGTTAAACCCCCTCTTCCCCTGTATCTCATACAGGCTTCTGCTGGAGTATGAAAGAGCAAGAAAGTAACCTGCCCTTCGACTTCTCAAAGTCCAGAACAATAAGCCAAATGCACTCTACTATTTAACCAAGCCTCATTTATTCTGGTATTGTGGCAGCAGGTAATAGACCAAGAAAACATAGGATATAAGGAGGAAAAGTAAAACATGGAAGAAACAGATTTCACCAGGGACAAGAGTAGTTTAATAAACTGGGAGACATAGATTAGAGGATAAAGAACGATTACTGGACGACTAGCATGAAGACTACTGATAAAGAAACTGAACTGTGTTTCTGACCTGTGACTAGTTTAGTGTATGGGAGCTAATGGACTTGTTAATTTGCTACAATGTAGTAATTTTGTTCACTTCCTCTACCATTCCCACAACTGCTTTGTCTTGTTTTGTTATTCGGCACTAGGATTCATGCATGCCAGACAAACACTCCACCACTAAGCAACATCCCCAGACTTTTATAACACCATTTTTCATGATTTGCACATATACAATAATATTTATGTCTTCTATAAAACCATTCTCTCCATTATAAACTACAGTATCATGGAACCTTATACATGTTAAGCTTCTGTCACACAAACCTGTCTTTAGGTTTCTGTCTTTTTTTTCTCTCCTTGGCTGAAGATTTTCCTCTTGTTAATTCATGCACTGTCCTATTAATTTAAAAATATTTAATAACTAGTAGTTGAGATAATAAATTCAGATGTTAGCCATAAAGTATTCAACAATGGAATTAAGAAATCAATGCTATTCAAATAGCATCAGAAGGAATAAAATACTAAGGGATAAATTTGAGAAAAGAAATGTAAGTCTTGTATATCAAAAATTAGAAAATTCTGAGGAAACTCTAACTAATTAAGAAAATCTTAATAAGTGCAGAGATATTCCTTGTTTGTGGATCAGGAGACACAACAATTGTTAATACAACCATTCTCCCTAAATTGATCTGTAGATTCCATTCAAATTTTTAACATTCTTTGTGGAAGAAATTGAGAAGTAAATTCATTTATATAGTAATGAAAAACATCTAGAAGACCCAAACAGTTTTACAATACAACAAAGTTAGGAGGCTTTCATTTCCTGTTTTAAAATCTTACTATAAATCTGATCACCAAGACAGTGTGGAGCTGGCTTGACGATAGACATGGATCCATGAGAGAATTGAGGATCCTGCCACAAATGCTTGCACTCGTAATCAACTGAGTTTTGGCAAAGCTGTCAATGTAATTTACTGGGGAGAGGATTGTGTTCAACAAGTAGTGCTCAGGAAATCGGATATTCACATGAGATGCACTTAGACCTCCACGTTATACCATATGTGAATATTAATTCAGTTTGGAACATATGTGTGTGTGTGTGTGTGTGTGTATAAGTATACATATACATATATATACACACACATATATGTATATACATGTATATGTGTGTGTACATATACGTATACATGTATATATACGTATGTGTGTGTGTGTGTGTATATATATATATATATATATATATATATATATATATATATATGAGGCCTTTAAGAGAAAATCTACATAAAACTTGGGCAAAAATCTTCAAAACCTTGAGTTAGGCAAGAATTTCTTAGATAAGACACCAAAAGTACAGGTCCATACAAGAAAATAAATGACAAATCAGACCACATCAAAATTTATAAGATTTTCAATCTGAATAAGAAAATGAAAAGATGGGGCTGAAGAGAGGGCTCAGCAATTAAACATACTTTTGCTGTTATAGAGGACCTGGGTTTCCGGCACCCATGAAGCAGCTTACAACTATTTATGACTCCAGTTCCAAAGGACCTGATGCCCTGTTCTGGCCTCTCTAGGCACTGTATATACATGGTGCACAGACCCACTTACAGGCAAAACACCAAACATATAAAATAAAAATAAATAATTTCTTTCTTTCTTTTTTTTTTTTTTTTGGTTTTGCTTTTTTAAGATAGGGTTTCTCTATGTAGCCTTGGTTGTCCTGGAACTCAGAGATCTGCCTGCCTCTGCCTCCCGTGTGCTGTGGTTAAGTACAATTTAAAAAAAAAAAAAGAAAGAAAGAAAGAAAGAAAAGAAAGAAAGAAAGAAAGAAGCAGGGAGGTGGTTGTCCATGCCTTTAATGCAAGCACTTAGGAGGCAGAGGCAGGCAGATCTCTGGGAGTTCGAGTCCAGCCTGGTCTACAGTGTGAGTTCCAGGACAGGCAGAGTTACAACAGAGAAACCCTGTCTAGAAATACCTAAATAAATAAAGGGAGAGAGAGAAGGAGGGAGGAAGAAAGGAAAGGAGGAAAGAAAGAAAATGAAAAATAACAGACTGGGGGAAATGTTTGTTAAATTCACATCAAGTAAAAAAGTTCTAGTCAGAATGTATAAAGAATTCACAAATTCAATAAAAAGAAAGTAACAGCAATGAAACCATGAGCCAAACACAGGACAGTCCATTTACCAATGAAGATAGATAAATGACTATGAACCACACAAAAAGATGCCTAGCTTCAGCTACCACAAAAGAAAGCCTCAAGAAGACAGCATTCCATACCCACCAGAGGGGCCAGACAATACAGACAGTAAGAACTACTGAGGAGGGTATAGAGAAGTAGAAACCCTCCATCCATAGGTTATGAAAACGCAAAATGGATGTTTCTCAAAAGTTAACATAAAAATGTCAGGAAACGAGTAATTCTGCCTGACTATGCACTCAGGATACAAAAAAAGCATATGCTCCCAGGAAGACACGCATCAGGGTGCTCAAACCAGCAGCAATGAAAACAATTCAAAAGCCCATCAATTTGTGAGTGGATAGATAAATTACAGTCAATAAATACAATAGAATACGACTCAGCAATACAAAGGAAGAGATTTTTGACCCATACGAAATGTGGGATGACCTTCAAAACATGTGAAGTAAAATAAGCGGGATTCGAAAGATCTAAATTTCAGGATTCTTTTTTCATACTATATATATAAATTTTTTGATGTAATATTTAAGTATATGTGTTAGTTCATAATATGTACACATGTAACTGACTATGGAGATAATTGATTATGGAGAAAGTAGACCCATGCTTGCCTGGGGGGGTAAGAGCACAATCTCGAACTAACCACAAATGAGCGTAAGAATCTTACTTGGGGGATAAAAATGTTCTGCAACTTATAACGATGAGTGCACCACCTGGTAAATTTCCCAAAAACCACTGAATTGCATGCTTGAAACAGATGAATGATATTAAAATACAGTTTAATGAAATTATTAAAAAATACATTTTTAAAGTGAATTAGAGAAAGCAAATGTATCTTGTGATTGTATATGTAACATACACTATTTACCAGAGCTCAAATCTTGATCACCATGGGAACACTCCTCTTCTTCATGGTATAAGGTGTAAGGCCACCATGCTCTTCTTGTGAACTTCATTATATGAGCCAATTAAATTTTTTTTCCAGCCAGGCATAGTGTAGCATGCCTTTAATCCTAACTCTTCGGAGGGTGAGGAAAGTGGATGTCTGTGAATTTCGGGCCAGCCAGAGTTACGGGGTGAGACCCTGTCTCAAGAAACCAAAAAGGGCTGGAGAGATGGATCAATAGTAAAGAGCACTGGCTGCTCTTCCAGAGGACCAGAGTTGAATTCCCAGCACCCACATGGCAACACACAACTGTCTGTAACTCCAGTTCCAGGGAACTCAGTGCCTTTTTCTAGCCTCCTTGGGCTCCAGGCCTGCTGCACATGGTGCACAGACATACATGCAAAACACCGATACATATTAAATTAAATTAACTCTTTTTTAAAATTCCATTTCTAAAGTCACCTCAACAGTACAGGTTTTCTTCATTTCTCTTACTTTATTATAGCTTCAGGTGGCCTCCTGCAGTTACTTACAGGTTTCCAGCACTTGTGCAGACCCGTCTCCTGGCTACATCCATTTCGTTAGGTTGCATTCGTGAATCAACATCTACAACTACATCTACCTCTATTTTCCACACTGTGTATGGGAGTTAATCTTAACTGTCAACTTGGCCAGGTTAGGAAATACTCAGATGTCTGGGGAAATGTATTTATGGCGTGTGTGTGTGTGTGTGTGTGTGTGTGTGTGTGTGTGTGTATAGGTCTCCAGAAAAGATGAGCCTTTGAACCATTTACCTCAGTGTGCATCAATGTGCACCAACATGCTTGAGGGTTTAGACCAAATAAGGCTGTGAAAGGTAAACCTGCTCTCCCTTCTGGAGCTGAAACATTAGCCTTTGCTCTCAAATACTGGAGCTCTCCGAGTTTTCAGGCCTTCAGCTGCTAACTAAGAGTTACAGTGTTGGCTCATGTTGGTCTTCATAATCAAGTGAATCAATTTCCGAAAAAAATCCTCCACAGATTCCTCTGCATATGTCATATAGACTCTGTTTCTCTAGAGAATACTGCATGATGCAGCAATGGCTTTCCTATTTGGACCTACTCTGTGGTTCTGATTTTGTGTTTCACTCAATAAAATCCCTTTATTGGATCAGGCCGTTTTCCTCACATACCCCTATTTGAGACTTTTGACTTAATTTTTCTCTTGCATGAGTTATCTCCTCTACTTCTCCTCTTTTCTACCACTCAGAATGAGACTCGAACTCTTGCTAAAGGAGCCAAATAAATATTCTGTTTGAAGGTACCCAGAATTTTGTAACATGCATGGTATTAGGTTCTAAGGGCCACAGATGGAAATTGACCTCAGGTAGGTGGCTTACACAAAACAGCTCTAGACATAAGAAGTCTGAAGTGAGCTGTGAGCAGGGCTGTAATCTTTGTGAAAAGCCTAGGGGAGACCCAATCCTTCATGGTTTCTACGAGCTTCTGGTGAGAGCTGACAGGCGTTGCTGCTCCTTGACTTGTAGACACATCCTTACATCTTTGCCTCTGTCTTTACACTGTCTTTGCTGCTTCTCTCTCCCTCCCTCCACCCCTCTTTATAATTCTCTCTCTCTCTTTTAAGGGCACTTTTCATGGATTGGGGCCCACTCTAATTCTGAGTGTTCCTCTCATGTTGAACACACACTCTCTCTCTAGTTCTCTCTCTCTCTCTCTCTCTCTCTCTAGTTCTCTTTCTTTCTTTCTTGCTCTCTTTTAAGGACACTTTTCATTGGGTTGGGGCCCACTCTAATTCTGAGTGTTCCTCTCATCTTCAGGTCCCAGCTCAGTTACACCTGCAATGATCCTTTCCCCAAAAAGGTTAACTGCATAGGTATCAGGTGAATGTGGTATGGGGGAGCATTATTCAGTCTATTTGATCTCCCATGTCCCTTTTTATTTCTTTGGACACATTACTTTCCGATGGAAATTGGAGATTTCTCTTCCATTGACTTTGTCCAGTCCTGTTCAGTGTCTGCATCCATCTGACAAGGCTCTGCTAATCAGAACGCTGTATTAGTTTCCCCCTTTCTGACCTCCAGCAGCATTCACCGCTCCATTCAGTCATGCATTGTTTATATTCATGTTTGTAGGTCTGCTCACTGGCTAGATCTTAATCCCCTGTAAGATGATGCCAAACTCCAAAGCCGTGCTTGGCACCTTTGGCTGCAGGCTGCGGCTATGTGGAGATATTTAAGAAGTCCACCCCTATAGGTTCCAGTTTACTTGGGCTGGGGTGAATCTCATGCGTGAATATTCCTTATTTCCTTATTTTATTCTAATCAACCATCAAGATTGAGAAAAGAATCTATTTTGAAGCAGAGCCTCTTAACTAGGGGCGATTTTAAACATTGTTTGTGGTGGGGTGGTATACAAAACTAGGTGTTACAATTATATGCCACCTTTTAAATGGCCATGCACACAAACAGATATATGGCATCATCTAGCTATGACACTAAAACTTCATGGGAGACAGTTAGGGAATAAATATCTAAAATGACTGCTTAGGGGGCAATAATAAAATATAGGCTTCCCTAAAACATATTAAATTACCTGTGGAGCTTGATAAAATGCAGATGGCCAAGATCCCAGAGACTCTGAATAAGGAGTTTGGACTGTGTCCCTGAATTCTGTGTATTTCATAACAACTAACATCTGTCGCATGCTTATTGTATGCCAAGTACTATCCTAAGAGAATCCATGTATCATCTTCACATTGCTGATGAGGAAACAGAGGCAGAGAGAACAATTCCCCAAAGTCAATCAGCTAATGAACAGCAGATAAAAGATTTGAACCCAGCATTCATGTTTGCTTAATCGCATGGCCTCAAATATCAAACATAAGAACCATTGTCCTGGTAGGAAACATAATTCATAGTTCCCTTCCACAAGGACAGAATGCTTAAAATACAGAGAGGGCAAAGTACCTTTGTTAGGTTAAATGTTCAGGAAATAAGTAGAGAATCAAAGGATTGTGAGACAGACAGTAGCAGGACATCCTGTATGAAGGTTGTCAGTCAGGGCCAAGGAAGTAGCTTCCTTAGCTGCCAACGTTGGCTACCACCGAAGCTAGCTAAATAAGAAAGGTCAAAAAAATATTTGTCTTCGGTCTAAAAAGTGTAGGTAGCACTTGGGAAGGCTCCATTATGTTACTAGTAATGATTAACACAGAGTTAAACCCACCAAATCTAAAGTGCTTTTGCTCATTGTTTGAAAGCAATCATTAGATAATTTAAGATCCCTTTTGAGCATGGGTTCCTCACCTTCCTTGAATTTCACATACTTCTTTGGAAATCCTATGTGAACTCACAATAATATAATATAATAAAAAGTAGAAATTATTTTGAGGAGGATAAAGCCTAATAACTGCACACAATAATATTTCCCAGGGCTGGGGCTGAGGCTCCCTTGGTAAAGTGCTTGCCTAGTAGGCAGAGTCCTGGGTGTGATCTCCAGCACTGCATAAGGTAGGCATGATTGTCAGCTCACACCTACACATCTGTAATTCAGCATGTGGGAGGCAGCAGAGGGGGGAATCTTCTCTGGAATACGTGAAACTCTGTCTCAAAACAGCAATAATAATATTAATAATAAGTGCCAATGTATAGTAAGATCATAGGATCAAAAAGGTAACAACTATATTGATGAACTGTCTTTAAAATAATTTTTTAAAATGTGTGATAGAATACTAGCTATATTTCTTGTTAACATTTTAAAAAGATAATACGTCATAGTAACATTATATAGACTGAGAAGGTTGTATTTATGCATTTAGGATATATCTGTATACATATGCATATATGTACATAACAAAAAATAATAAATAAAAAAAGAAGCCATGAATTTAAAATAGAGCAAGGAGGCATATATGGGAGGATTTAGAGGGAGGAAAGGGAAGGGGGAAATAATGTAATTATATTATATTCCCGAAAAATAAAATAAATTTTAAAAATCTAATGACAGGGCTAAAAACAATTGAATTTGAAGTTGCGATGAAAACAAATGGTACTTCAAGATGTTAGTAACAACTGCAGTATGATGATAGATATTTGTGTCACTACTGGTTTCTGTTGGTGACTGTCATAAGAACATAGTAGGAAGAGGACATCATTTTCCATTATCTACTCATGGATCCTAGGTTAACAACTCCATTTATGGCAACTTAGCGCATTTTATCTTATACAACATGCCTATCTTGATTTAAAGAAACTCCTTAGTTTGCTCTGTCTCTGCTAATGACTCTTGGCCAAGAACTGTCTCCAGAAGTCTGGGCAAGAAACAGGTCAAAGCAGCACAGGTTTAGATGTAGTCGCTCTGCTATTGCTGAGAATGAAGCTGTGTTATGGGGAAGGGTTAGTTAGAAAAAAGTGTTTCTGGGAACAAAAGAAGTTTTGATCTTTACTTCCCTTGACAAGCAACTGGAATACCGATTAATTAAAAACAACAAAATCAAAGAAACAAAACAAAACAAATCCTAGGGAACACGGGATTCTGTTTCACAGAAATCCCTCTCCCCTGGTTTAGCACTTCTAATTTGGTAGGTTTGTAGTGGCCCAGGAACCTAGATTTTCCAAGTTGAGACCGGATGAGTAAATTACTAATAATCGTGCACTTTGTCCTTGGGTCTAACTCACTGGAGACCTCTTTGGAAGGCAATTTCTGTTTCCAGATCTAAGAGGAAGAAAAAAGGCCCCTCCAGAGCCTTTTACAACAGTCACCAGGTAAGTGGATCAGGTGGATGGCCGGAGGCTGCAGACAGCCTGACTCTAAGGACTCACCATGCAGGCGGGCTGAGCTGTCCTGTCCTCTCAAAAACAGTCTTTACTCAGTTTCCCTCTGAGAGAGAGGAAAATACTCTGTTTGCATTTCTTTCCACTTCTTCTTTATACCCTCTCCCCCTTCCCATGTTGGAAGATGAATAAAAAGGGATACCATCATTAACAGTGAGGCCTGAACCCTTGATAAAGCAGCCAGGTAAACATTTTAATGTTTCAAGAATCCTAGGATTTGGAGCAGATAAGGGTAAGAATTTCCTGGACGTAGGAAGCTTGCTCAGGCTTGCATATGTGGGATAACTCCTTTACAATCGATTTATCTGAAATCTGGAAGATAACTTTAAGAACAATAATATAGACTCTTCTCCCAGCCTTTCAACCTTTTGATCTTTTTCTTGAAGAAAACACGCCTGTCCAGGAGACAGGTGTGGGGTTTGCTAAGCCTTTTGTACTTTAGTATCTTCAGATAAAGCTTTCTTAGAAACTTAGCCAGGTAGCCGCCTCTCCAGTAGCCCGGCTATAAGACTCTTCCTCAGGACAGGATAGAACAAGATGTCAGTCTGGAATTATAGGGTATTTATGGCCACAAAGACACAAATAACACCATTTCAAACATATTAAACACGTTTTTTGGAGACAAGGTCTGGCTAGGTAATATAAGCTGGTCTCCAACTTCTAATCTCCTGCCTTAGGCTCCTGAGGATTTCAGGCCTGAAATCCATGAATTTCAGACATTTCATGTCCAGCTAAGTAAATCTTTTACATATAGCATTATACCAAATGACAGGTCTAAGCAATTACAGTATGATTTATTGTTCCACTCTTATTATAGGGATATTTATATATTCCTAGCATTTAGTTAAATTTATCATTGTTTTAAATGTTTAAAATTTTTCTACTTAACAGGAACTGGTCAGTGAAATGTGTAGAGTCCATGAGCCACCACGGAGTGTTCCATCTGCCTCTTACAAATAACTAACAATGGCCCTTAGTACTTGTTTGTGGTTTTCCTCTTTCTGATATCTCTCAGGTGCTTGGAACAAAGTCGCACAGAGATAATATTTGTTGAATAAATTTTGCGCCAGACACTGTACTTACTACCACTTTACTAGAGTTAAAACAATTAATCCTGCCTCACATCATATTATAAACTAGGAAACACAAGTCTGGAAAACACTGAACACATTTCACAGTGTCAAGGTAATTAATTGGAAGAACACTTGAGCCTGATAAGACTCAAAGCTTCATGGGTCAACAAATCACAGCCAAGTGACCAATTTTGCATATTTTGTTGGACCTCAACTTACTTCTGTATCATCTATAAATATCCTTTTTGGTCCTTCTACATACAATGACGTAAAGTTCAGGAGATCAATAGCCCACAGAAACAAGAATATTTATGTCTGCTCTTTCCTGGGACATATTTGACAACTGCTTTAAAAGGCCACTTCTGAAAGCTTATCTGAGTGAGGAATATTATGGCGTTCCAAAACTAAATCTCAATAAAGGGTAAACATTCGAAAAGTATTTGGTAATCTAGGTGTGTTGACAGTGTTTTAATCAATTGCATTTCTCAGGTTAATCAGGTCTTCATAAATTACAATTATGGGCATTTACTAACTTATTTTCTAAGTCTCTTCTCTGACATCCAAGACCATGGGACACAAAAACACTGCAGAGAAAGATCAAATGGAGACCAACACCAAGAAGACTAGACTGAAAATTAGAAAGCTATCAGAACCCACCTCTCTTTCCTGCATGACCTCTCATTCCATGCATTGCATGTTCAAAGCAGGATCTCAACTCAGTGAATAAATTTATGGTCATAAGAGCTAAATGTGTACGGTCATATGGCCATAGAGGTCACCACTGAGAGACTCTGAGGGTGAGTTATGCACATTTGAATACAACCTCTTTCTCCCACTGTCCTGTGGTGTTGGATCCCTTAAAACTGCTGTGAAGGAAAAAAAAAAAAAGGTCATCACTAAGAGGGACCAACTGTGATGGTTCTCATTGTGATGAGAGAGGCTGTCTATCCTTCAGGATAACTTCTGTAATGAAGGTCTGTCGCTTGCGGGAGCAAATCATGTCCTTCAGTTTTACTTGTATGGAAAACTATGCTTCTGTGAGGTTTATAATAATTAATCATATTAGGGAGAAAAAAAGATGTGGCACTTGAAGACATATTTGGCATGGAAGCATGCATGATGTATGTTATTCCTTAAAATATTTAACTTAATATATATCTTAAAACACCAACTGACCATTAAACAGAATCACTGAGATGATGGTTTGAATTACTTATTTGTGCTGTAAATGTAACTTTTCTTCTGGCTCCCTAATCTGACCTAGGTATTTGCTTGCCTTGTGTTTACTTCTTACGCTACTTCTACTGGGCAAAACAGAGCCATCAGTAGTTACTACAATTTCATTGGCCCAGCACACAGCAAAATCTCTGGGTTGCCAGTAGACTTCAATAATGTTATCATAGCTCTGTCTCAGTATATCTTACAGCAATTTTCTAACATGCCTTTAGAATTCTATTTACAGTGCAGGTTAATTCATTTGCAAACCCACCTCTCAGGCCATAACATTGGCCTGCAAAGTAGGCAGTACACTTGCGCTGTCCATTTAACAACTAAGTATAACCTTCAATTATTTTACAATTGTGCTGATGAGTACAGTTTGTTTTGTCCATGAAAATGACAATCCTTTCCCAGCTAAACTTATACTTGAATTATTTTCTTCGTGGGAAAAAAAAAAGATTTATATTTGTTTTGTGTATAATTTTTGTTTTTAAATTATCCTAAGTCTTTCATTGTTGTTTTTGTTTTTTTGAGACAGGGTTTCTCTGTTGTAACTCTGGCTGTCTCACTCTGTAGTCTAGGGTGGCCACAAACTCACAGAGATCTTCCTGTCTCTGTCTCTGGAGTGCTGGGATTGAAGGCATGCACCACCATGACCTGACTTATCCTAAGTCCTTAGCCTTATCCTTAACATAAGTTCACATAATTTACTAATTCTCTTGTTTAGTTTTTAAAATGTTTTTAAATCAGTTATTAAAAATTCTCAAATATCAGAGCTTTCATTTTTAGAAGTTCTATATGAAGCCGGGCAGTGGTGGTACATGCCTTTAATCCCAGCACTCCAGAGGCAGAGACAAGCAGATCTCTGTGAGTTTGTGGCCAGCCTCTTCTACAGAGTGAGTTCCAGGACAGCCAGAGTTACAACAGAGAAACCCTGTCTGGGAAATTTTAAAAAAAGGAAGAAGTTCTATATGATTAATTTTCAAATTATCTTGGTCATCTTTTAGTCTCTCACTTTGGTTTTGTTGTTGTTCGTTTTGAAAAAGGTTCTTACCTTTTGTTTTGTTTTGTTTTTTGTTTTTTGACCATGTGGGTAGTATAAATTCAGATTACAATTCTCTCTAGGTCAGCTAATGGTTGTGAAGTTTGATGATATTTCTCCTTCGGTCAGTGACAAAGTAAAACACTGATTTTCTCAGAGTTCTCTTAGCAAACAGGGAGTTGAGAGGTTTTAGTTGATGGTCACACTGAACAAATGTACAGATGCACTCTGTACATTTGTTTTAGTATCACACAGATTATATCACATCCTGATGCTGCAGAATACAAATCATCCTTCACCGTCTGCTGCATAAAAGTGCATCTGGTCCTTTGGATAGTTTTTCTTTGCTGCTGACATAATGCTAACTACTATCAGCAAAGTGGACCGATCGTAGGACGAAGGAGCTATCTTTCTTGCTCTGAATGTGTTCTACCATCTCAGCCCTCATGGCTTCTCTGAGGCCTCCTGGCTTTTGGGCAGCTCTCCCAGCAGCTCTTCTAGCTCTTCTGCAGCCAGCAGCTCCCTTACCACCATTGGCTTGGATTGTTTGTTCCTTAGACATTTGCCTGTAGATAACTTTCCCCTGGATCCCAGGAGGGAAGATTCAAGGACTTCTTCACTCACCTCTGCCATGCAATGAGTCATGCCTCTAACCTCTTCCACACGTTCTCAGATCTGGGACAGAGTGAAAAAGAAGTTCTTCCTGGATGTTTTGTCTCATTGTTAGGGCTGGGTGGTGGCTGACACTCGTATCTACTGTGTCTATATTCTTTAGAACTCTATTTCTCACTAGCAATTCCTCATTAGTCAGAATCTCCTGTTTCAGTTGATAAGTCTTTATATTAAACTTTCTGTATTTATTTTATTGTATTTTTTCACTTCTGATTCTACATGAAGATATCTTTATCTGATAATCTCCTTCCCTCTCCAGAGTCATCTCACCATTTATCATGAGGTTCAGTAGCCCTGAAATAAACCATATGAAAATGATATTTTTAATAGAGATACCTATAATCACCAATAGGCTGAAGCAAGAGGGTAGCAAATTTGAGACCAGCTTGGCTTACATAGCAAGTTCAAAAACTGTGCAATATAAAGAGATCTTGCCTCAAATTTTTATTTTATTTTATTTTATTTTTTTACTATTTTTTGTAGGTATGAAATAGTTCAAAATTGGCAATTTGAAATAATTCACACTAATATTTTTGGTGTAGTTCCTCCTGCATATCTCTACAGCACTTATCCCACTAATTGAAAATATCAATTTTTAAAATAATGTCACTTACTGTAAGATTGCAAACTCTTGGGAACAATTTTTAATCTTTTATAGCTCATGCCTAAATGCCTAACCCAATTCACAGTTACTTACTATACACTCCAAAAATATGATTGTTGAACTAATCGAGTAGTGGTAAGTCATTTAGCCTCTTTAATCTTAAATTTTTTTCTCTTCTAACTTGGATCATTAACACCTGCTCTATCAAGTTGCAAAAGCTCTTAAAATGGACTAAATGGGCATTTGTTGCTACTTCTTTAGTATATTAGAAGGCAGATCACATTGCTAAATGTGTTGCTTCTTGTGAGAAACCAACCTGAAGAGTCATTCTTTTAATAATATGATTTGATTTTTCAAATATAAGTAACTGTAGAATTACCTGAAAAGCACACAATGTATTTAAATATAAAATACATTAAGAACTCTACTGGTTACAGATAAAGCCGCCAATATTTCACATCACTAGTTTAACACTTTGGTAAACTTTGTGAAAACTAATATCAGACAAAAAGTGTTTAGTTATGAAAGCTGTAATCTACCTTTTCCACCCACAGGACTGGTGTGAGCATTTTATTCTATTAAATACTCTTTGAAAAGCATGTTTTTAGTCTCTGAGTAATATTCTTTTATATGACGCACCACCAATAATTGATCCAACTCATTATGTAAATATACAACTTATGTTTTAATTTTTACAAGTACAGAGTATTAAGGCAAACCTTCTTAGAAATATTCATTTATATTTGTATTTATTTTATTATTTATATATTTATAATATTAAATATATATCCTTACTTTTTCCTTAAAAGAAATTTCTGGGAGGATATGCTGGGTCAAAGCATACAGCATTCCATGTTTGTTTGTTTGTTCTTAACTGCTGCCAAATTGCTGCCCAGGAATCACACACAAATGTACACTCCCAAATGAGAAAATATCTGAATGTTCATCCAACAAGGAGATGGGTTAGGAAGAAAATGAACAATCAGTTGTCAGGAATATTGTTTACTTTGATATTTTAGTGATTTATGCATGTGTTTTTATACTCTTTTTGATATTAGGTTTCTATATGTACTGCCTTTTTAAAAATTTCAAAATAATTCAAAATACCATCATTTGTGGGGTAGGCATTATATTTGGAGAAGTCAAATCAATATGTTTAGAATATGGGATTATCATATTTTACTTATGATTTTTTTAAGTTTAATATATACTGTGGCTATGAAAATTTTTTTCATGTATTTTTAATTTTTTTTTTCGTATTTTCCTGTGATTTTTGTGAGATTTTATATATCTTTATATAGTGAAGTATTTTTTTCTGTTTTGAGATAAAAGAGTTTTATGCCGTAGCCCAGGCTGGCCTGGAGCTGCTCTAAATTTACAACAGTCCTCCTGACACCGCCTCCAGGTGCTGGGATTACAGGTCTGAGTCACTGCACCAGGCTAGTCACGTATCTTAATTATGTATCACTATATAACTTTTCTTAGTGTTTCTTGCATTGTTGTTGTTGTTGTTTTCCCATTCTTTTTGAGATTATATTACATCATTTCCCCCTTCCCTTTTTGCCCTCCAAACTCTCCCATATACAACAAAACCAGCTTCTTTCCTTAACTGGGTACCTGGAACAAATTTGTTTTGCTTCAATCCAAGAGGAATGAAAGGATAAAAAGTGGTTTGGAGAAGGCCAGAAAGTCCAGGGGCTAGGGAGGACTCTTCAGGTAACTGGGGTAAAGGTACTCTTCTTTTCTTGCTGGGATTCCCCAGGCCCAACTAGTCTAGTAGAGACAACCTGCATCTCCCAGAGGGAGGGCAAGTCTGCACTGGTAGATGTTCCAGGCAGGGGGCTGGAGGCCCATCACAAAGACTTGCATTCCAGGGAGATAACAATGGCATGGGGCTTGACCTCCTGTTAGCTTGCTTGTAATTCATGCTGATTCCCATCAACTTCTTCTTGATGCCATCCTTGGAGCAGGAATAAATATTTTTGCTCTTAAGAGAGACACACACTCTCAGGACCCACCAGGTCCTCCTTCTTGCAGGACATAGCTACAGTCCTTGACTGGCCGCTTCTAGACAAAGGTGAATGAGCGTCTGCTCTACATCAACTACCAGGGTCTTAGTGCCCTCCTTCTTCTGATGTCTCTCAAGCAGAAGAGCACTTCTTGCACTTCTTCATTTTTTCCTGGAACCGATGCACCCTCATGTTACTGAACATCATGATTACACCATAAAAGACAGGTATATACTGGAGGCCGTGTTTCAGGAAGTAAAAGAGAGACAAGGGAGTTAACTGAAAACTGAACCACTGCCAAGATCTGACCTGACTAGTCGTTTTCAAAACCAGCTTTTAAGATAGGCAACTACTGTAGCTGCTACCACACATTACTGCCCCCATGATCAGGATGGATTGAGAGCAGTTTTCATTTTACATTCTGGCTTTAGCTCACAGTTCAAAAAAGGTGATTCTGATTAGTAGGACATATATAATAAGTTCAGCAGTAATAGTTTATTTTATCAGAATCTTAAATTAATACAAGCTATATTTTTACATGTAAGGATATTAAAATTAGTCACTATTAGCATTATCAAGATTTCCACCACTTAAAGTCACTTGAACTGAGCTAATATTTTTACAGAGCCAGAAGGGAGGATTTTAAAGTAAGCTCCTAGTATATTCAAGGTTTAGGACCCAAGGTTCTATCTTATCTTATGAGCAAGGCAATCTGATGGTGAAATGACAAAAAGAAGTCACATCTATTTGTTGGGCTAATTCTGATGAACATCAAGTCTTTTTTAGAAGAATTTGGATGTCCAGTGAGCAGACTGCCAAGAGGATTGGCAGTATCTCCATATACCATCTTGACAAGTACATATTTACAATAGAAACCTACTGTTAGGGCTCAAACTCACAAACTGTTGGCTGAGATATCTATTTAACTTATTAAAGTGAACCTGGAACCAAAAGGCCAGGAAGCCAGCAGAGGCCAAGAAGGACCAAAGAGAGAGAGTAACCAAAATGGCTGTAATTATATAGGGAAGGGCAGCCCGGGAGGGGGCCCCCAGGGCTGGAGAGTTTAGGGTAGGGGGCAGGGAATGCAAATCAGGAGGACTGTGTAAAAGGGGCAAAGGGAACCTGGTGACCAGGTTCACTTTGATACCACATGCAAGGCAGTACTGTCGGTATTAAGGAATGATACAATATATAGGAAACTCTTAGATTCACAGCAGTGTACAATCTTGTATTGGAAACAAGACTCAGCCAATAAGACCTTAAACATTCAACTGAACTAAAATACCAGGGTGATATGAAGCAGAACATAGCCTTTGTCTTGGCTTAGTTTCTCAAAACAGAAAACTTGTAGCCCATCAGATCTGGGGTTGTCCAAAAGTCTGTACATGTGGCATGTTCTAGCACATTGTGCCTCTAGACACATTGTGTCCACATTCTATTTTACCTCTTGAAATAATATTACATATAGGTTATTACATGGAGGTACTCAGACATCTTTCAAATGCTTACCTAGGATTTAACATCTAAAAATATTCCCTGGATCCAAGTGGTTTCAGAGTCTGACAGAGTAAATAGGGATTTCTTTTTAAAGTGCGTACATATAAAAACTACAACCCAGGATAATTTAATTTGATGAGTCTGACAAAATAAGTTATTATTGCTGAGTAAAACAGGTGGTATACCTTTCCTTCTGAACTTCATAGCCTTGCCTTTAAGGCATTTTTAAAATAAAAAAAAATATTATTTTTGTAGCAAGAGCCAATAATTATGTCAAATTATATGGTAAAGAAGTGTCTATAATCTTAATGTAAAATACGCTTTTATTAAGAGTTGTGTTGTTCTCGTTCACCTCATCTTACTTATTGCTCATATAATCTCATTATATCCGAAGAAATAAAATTCCATTCCTCTTGAAATGTATACGACATACACATTACCTATGCCAGTCTTACATACTTCCTTATTATTTCAAAGCGGTGTCTGCAGACTTACAAATCATCAACTGAAAGCTGTCCAGGCATAAGGCTGTGTAGGGGATCTCATTCTTTCTCATACTCTGAAATGGGATTCCTTACCTCTTGCTCTTTTTCCTGCTTTGAACAATCTACTGAGGACTTTCATCCTGTTCTAAACCGATGAGACCCAGGAGGCACAACAACATCATGCACAAGAATCAGATGCCTGGTTTTCCCCCTCTTCCCCTGCCCCATGGAATTGCTCTGTGCTCTGCTCACCTCTCCCTTCTTTTCTCATCAACTTAGGTGACAGTCCTTTCCCTAGAGAAGACGGCTTACCTGAAAAGGTTCTTTCAGATGCCCTCTGCTTTCCTCTGCTCTGCTAACTTTTGACAATCTCCTCAGTAAAATCTTCACCTTTTTGCTCCATGAGAAGAGGCAATATTCTTGAATGCAACTTGTAAACTGGAAACCAATGTATTGGTTCAGTTCATTGCCACTATTATGAGCTCTCCAAATGAGCAAGCCAGGCTGGGAAGCAGTGCTCAGGGCATGTGCTTCTGGAAAATGGGGAGTTCATGGTGTTATAGATAAAGCCATCTTTCATGTTCTAAAAGCATTCATAGCAATTGAGGAGTTTAAAAGTCTATAAAAATGGAAAATAGAAAGCTACACTAAATATGATCTTCCAAACAGACATTTTTTTTCCCTCTTATCTTTTGGTTATCATTTTGTGTATTGTTGTATCTATAGGGCTGTAGCCTGCTTTCTTCAGTTAGTGTTATAGAATAAAATATTTATGCTATTATATATCCTATTTCATTTTACAAAATATGTTACTAAAATTTTGCACAAAAAAATGCTAACACCTTCTAATCCTTAGAAGGTACTCAGGATACCTCTTTAAAATGTATCTATACTGATCAAAATTGCCTTTACTCAAATTATTAAAACAAGTACATTAAATATGTTGATTATAAATATGCTAATTATATGGTATAGTAATTACATCTCAATAAAGTTATTATAAAATACAATAAAAATAAATATGAATTATTTCCCTAAAATAATTATATATGTATATGTGTATATAATATATGTATGTGTGTGTGTATATATATATATATAATCAGGGTCTCACCATGTGGCTCTGGCTGATATGGAACTCAATCTGTAGACCAGGCTGGCCTGGAACTCACAGAGGTCTACCTGCCTCTGCCTCATAAGTGCAAGGATTAAAGGCATGTGCTACCATATCCAGCCCAAAATAATTTTAATTTTAGTGATGAATAATATAGCAGAACAAACTAAAATATTATTTTGTAATTTGTAGTTCACTCTGTCATCTATCTCAGTTGTTAGCCTCAAGATTTATTTATTTTTCTCAGATATATTTGCAAAGCCAAGTAGAAGTTATATGAAGCAAGTTTGCTCTCAACTTGATCAAAAATTTAAACTTATTATAGAGGTTATGCAAAGTACTCCAGAGATGGACAGGAGGAAAGAACACTCTTTAAGGGTTTCAAGGGGAGAGAAGGACATAGCATGGGTAGGTAAGTAGGTAGAAATCAGAGATAAAGGTGTAAAAGAACTCTGGCCCTGGACTGAGGTCCAGGCAGGGTGAGTTCCAGGTACAGACAAAACCAGTGTCAGCAATGCCCTCCAAATCACAGCAGCCCTGAGGCAAAAAGTCTTTCTGAGTGTGCACATGTTCCAGCAGAGACCAGTTGCCTCTGGGCTAACCAGAATGGCTCCTTAAGAACTTTGTGATTTCAAGATGATCAGAAATTTTGCATGAATGCTTTCAGGGTTGAGGAGTCTCCATCATCACAGGTTGAATCAGGTGTTGACCTGAAGGAACACGGATGTGGATTCAGGTTTAAAGGATAGAAAAGAAAAGGCAATTTATTTTTTATTTCTTTTTTTTTTTCCATACAAATATCCACTGTCACTATAGGAGTACTATAATCATAAAGATTGCAATTACTCTCTCAATCACTTCAGAAATGGTATTCCTAATTCTTCAGAGGGAGTTCCTACCCAGCCACACAGAGCGTAGCAGTACTGCTGTGTTTTAAATCTTGAAAGGGACCTTGGGGATCTAGTCCAACTCCTTTATCTTATAAAGTAAAAGGCGGAAGCTTCAGAATGCAAAACAAATCTTCCAGAGCCACAGACTTGAATCTAGGGTAGAATCAGGGCTATCCAATCCCAGGCAACATCTCTCTACTTCGTTGGAGTAGCGTTTGTCAAGGCCACACTAGAGTGGCAGGATATGGAGGAACTGTCAAACCCTGCCTGGAGTTACAGTTGTCCACTCCATGGAAAGAGGTAGGAACTTGATAATCATCACAGGCATACTGTGCGAAAGCTGGCTTTACTACAATTCACTTGAGATGGTGGGTTTTCAAGTGTAATTCACCAGAAAAACATTGTTACTGACCAAACTTCACAAATATTATAACATTCTACAAGAAGAGCAGTTCGATCCTCATCATATTATACAAGGACAGCCCATTATTTCTTTCCAATGTTTCTACAGTGGGACTGTGAAGACATACTTTGACCTACATTTTTCAGTCTTTCTATAACATGACTGTGATGTAATTCAGAAGGACCAGCAGAAATGACAAAATACAACTCAAAGGGTCAGAAATATTGTGAAACAGAAGGAATGTCACATTGTGCAAAGGCTAATTTACATAAGGATCTGTGCTAACATGAGAAAACTAAGTGGATGCCTTTCCTTGCATGAAAAATTGTTATGGAATGGTGTCTGTATGGTTTACTGTGATGAGCACAGATCCATTCTCCCCTTGTCATCCTATACATACTGGTTGAACATTTGTAACAGGTGTTATTGCCATTCGAGCACTTTGCCTATTCACTACCTTAGAAGCAATTGAAACAATTTTAAATGCCCATTTGGGGAAAGTAAAATTGCCATTAGAGGAAACCATGCTTACTTTGATTTATTCCAATCAACACATTTTATGTATTTATGTGTGTGTGTGTGTGTGTGAACGTGTGTGTGTGTACAATAATTTTTTGTACAATAATGGTAACTAATTGTAAATTTAATTTTTTTGTTGAGGGCATCAAACATAATTTTTATCAGGTAATCTGACCAAGTTTTATATCTAAAATTCATTTTTTTACAAGACTATTTTTTGTATTATAAAAATGTTAACAGTTATCTCTACCAAATACATTATTTTGTGAAATCACCAGGTCACCGATGCTGAAGTAAAAGTTCAGAAGCAAGGACATCAGAGGATCAGTGGTCATCCCCATATCCTGGCTAAGTCCTCACAGGATCAAGTGGTCTGTAAGAAAGTTTTCTAACTCACTGCTAGGTCCTGAATATTTATTGACTAATGATGTGAATTTGTCCACGTACCCAGATTTGGTCAAACCAAGGCAGAAGTCATTCTTTCCAAGTTCTCATCTAAATACACAGATTCAGAATCAGTCTTTAGTTGTAGTGGGCAGGACTTGTGCTATGCTATCAGCAGGACTGTGCTCCCAGCCATGGGACTCATCATGACTTCCCATGAGGTCAAGGCACTGATTTTCTCAGGCTCTCAGTATTCATATCTATAAAGTGCAACTGTACTAACACTGAAAGAACACATGAAATCTCTAGCCAAAGTTGCTATAATGATGAGCATGATGATGGTGAAAACAACAAAGGAAGATGAAGAGAACAAGGAGAAAGTGGCCGCTGGAATCAGAGAGGCTAGAAGACTTGTGTTGGTATCAGTGTACTTTCTTCCAGAGATCAAAGCTAGTTAATTAAGAAGGCCAGCAGGATTTCTCAATGGGTAAAGGTGGTTGCCACCAAACCTGACAACCTGCGCTCCATGTCTAGGACACAAATGGTGGAAATACAGAACTGGTTCCTACAAGTTGTCCTCTGACCTCCACATGTGCACTGTAGCAAACACTCCCACAATAAAAAAATAAATATTATTTTAAAACCAGGTAAATGAGAACTAGAATGTGCTTGATTAGTAGAGTGGGAGCAAAACAAGTAAGGTGAAATTCTATAAAAACTTAAGCTTTAAAGTCATGAGGACGCTGTTGATCCACCTCTACCCTAGAGGCATAGCAACCAAGCAGATAGGACATGTTTCTGTTCCAGCATATGGAGGAGTACCTGGCAAATGGCAGACCATTAAGAGGTAAGAGCTGCCCCTCAGCAGGTAGAGTATCACAGTCAACCCACAAACAGATTTTTGGATAGTGAAAGTTCCTCACGATAGTTTCCTGTATCCTCAGAATTCTACTTCTTTACTCGGTAGATGTATTGTACCTTCCCATTTTCCCACTCTTTACAAGAACACAGGATTTCTTCAGTATAATCAAGTGGTTCCCGTTTCTGCACAACAGTCAAGCATAGGTAATGCCTAATTAAATTCATTATGATCCCAGTTTCCAAATTCTATGATTTTTTTCTTCTACAACATACAGTTATGGGAGAGATGGAACAGATGCTTATGAAAGGGAATGACCCCTTTTCTCTCTGAGTGCAAAACTAGACAACCTTTCTCATGACCAATGCAGGTAAGCCACATCACTGAGTTCTAGCCAATGAGAGGTATATACAAGTGATGAACACTTCTTCCACAGGGTCTCTTTGTTTTCAGTTCTTCTGTGGAAGTTTATTTTTAGTTATGTACAAAATAATTGTTTTGTGTACTGTTGGGTGAGGGTCTGCCTAGGTCTTGGTGTTTTGTATTGTCTGCAGGTGTTGGATTTATGTGGGACATGTTTGATTGCTTATGATCTGCATGTGGCAGCATAGAACACCTTAGGAGTTCTAAATCAATAAAAACACCTGAGCTCAGACACTCAGGGTTCCACTGTTGAGTATGGTGCTAGTTATGATGGTGGTTCCCTCTGCTGAGGTCTGGCAGGGTTTACACATATGAAAGTCCTTGGCGTACAACAACACAGTTCAGCTCTATAATTTCAGTCTAGAGAATTCAGCAGTCCTAGGAGATAATGGAGCCAATGAAAAGAAAAGGCCCAGGTCTGAATAATCACATGGAACAGAATTTGTGCCCCTTCTCACCATATAGTCTACACTATTAGATTGGGATCCAACTGAGAAATGTAGAAATGTACCTTTACAGTTCTTTACCGTGCTTACCCAAGCACTTTCCTATTAATCACTCCCATTACACTAAATACATAAGCAATCAATTCCACATCTAAGGACCTAAAGTCTCAATCCCCATTACCTCTACCTTATTTATTAGAGGGCTGCTTGCTTATCCCACCCAGGTTACTGAAATAGCCTTCTCTATTTTTTTCCTTGCCCTCACTTTTTATTCCTCCAGCTAATGGCCTTGTCTTTGCTAGGTAATCTTTCTGATATGAAAATTTGGTTCCATCCTTCTTTTACATAAGTTCTGTGACTCTACATCATCTTGCCTCTAATAACAAAATAAAGTAGTCTACTTTTATAGCTCTTCTGGCTTCTCAATTATCCTATGTCTTAGCCATATGTCTATATGGCTCACTGTTCCCCAAGTGTGAATCTAAAACACTTGGATTTCAAAGGCCTTACTGGAAAAAATTGTGGACTGCACAAATGGCACATATACTCTTTGCTAACTGAAGAAATGATGCAGATTGACTATGTATGCATCACTACCAAATGAGCAAATACATGAAACAGGCAGTTATGAGAACTGCTGTTATCATTACCATTTTCCAAGGTGTGTATTAAGTCTTGTGATTAATAAGTGCAATTTCACTATTAACTATTTCTAACGTATTTTCAGTAGAGGATGCTAAAATATAACCACTGTCTCATGCATCAGGATGCTTAAAAAGGGTCCACACTTGAATATTTATGGATTGCTGCTCTAGACATTGCAAACTATTTGGAATTCTTTGAATGGACAGGGGCATTGATTTTGTACATGTGACAGATTCTGTGGTTCCGAATGCTCATCCTCCAGTCTGGGCTATGATAACCGGAAGGCTGTAGGTATCTTGTCCATTTTCTTTTAACATATGAGAGCAGAAACTCAGGATGCACAAAGGAGATGGGTCCCTCTAACACCAAGAAACAAGATAGAGGTCCTGTCCTTGTTTTCCTGGCTGATTTTTCTGGGTGAGTGACTTTGTACATGGTCTTTTCCATGTACCTTTTCCGCGTGTCCCTTTTCTGGCTTTCCTGGGTGTTGGAAGGCAGATGTAGTGGCAGCTGCAGCAGGATGTCTTCCAGATCTATCATTAGTGGATCACAGTCTGGCCTTGTTGGAATCACAGTAGTGGTGGCCACAGTGTGACAGAACTATAGTCTTCTGGGTGTCGTTCTTGCTAGGCCAGTCTATAGCTCATTCTTCCGGCTTTCCCATGATTTTGTCTCAGTTACCAAATCTTTTCCATCTTAAGACAGTACCTTGCCTTGTTTCATTCACTGAATCCAGACTGATACAAGCTTTGGGAAGTAACCCCATCTCATACAGTACCCCCATCTCATAGTGCTAGAACATGAAACACACGCCTTTGCCACCCCATCTTTCGCTTCGGGTCCTCAGCTGAAGTATTATCCCCTTTGTTAGGAAGCCTTCACCAGCCCCTCAACTGAGTGAAAGACTTTCTCTTCCTGTTCTCTCTCCAGACACACCGCTATACTGGCACTTCCTACTACTGTAAAGTAACAATCAAGTATTTGGACCATTTAGCTAATAAATGTACACTTGAGTGGTAACTTATTCTCAGTTAATTAACTATATTGGTAGAGTGAAAAGATTAATGAAAGTGAAAAAATAGAACAATGACAAGAAACAAGTACAAAACCAAACTATAATGAAGAAACGTAGTAGCATAAGGGAAGATGTGTAGTTTTCTTATATAGTGGAACCAGTTCAAGTTTATGGAAAATATGAACTGTGAGTTTAGGCTGTTTTTTTATTTTTATTTTATTTATTTTTTAAATACCCTAGCTAAGAGATCTATATAGGTTAGACCAGGGATCAGCATATATATATTTTTATATATATATATATATATATATATATATATATATATATTTATAAATATATTTTATATAAATACTAAAAATATTAAATATTTTAAATATTTATTAAATATTAAAATATTTTATTAAATATATATTAAAATATTTAAATATATTAAATTTAATAAATATATTTAATACATTTAAATATATTTAATATATTTTTATATTTTATATGTATATTTTTATATATTTTATATATATACATATATATAAATATATATATATATTTTCTTTTTTTCCTGGAAGGAGACAAATAATAAATACTATAGGCTTCAGAGGCAAACAGTCTTGTAACAAATACACAACGATCTTCTCGAGAAAGCATCCATACATATGGGCAGATAAGATTCAATAAATGCATCAGTTTTCTAGTTAATCCCTTGGTCTATGAACATTGCAATTCAGTTTCATATAATGAGCACATGCCACACGGTATCATCTTCTTTTCATTTTTTTAAGCATTAAAAGATGTAAAAGTCATATTGAAATACTGTGTGGGAGAAAGAGAGAGGAAAGGAAGGGCAGATCTTCATATAGGCAGTGGCTTGTCAACCCTGGCTTAGAAAAGTAAGGAGAGGTCTCTCCGCATTTGTGGTATGAAGCAAGTTTGATTTTATTTATTTATCTATTTAACTTTTTTTTAAATTTATGTGTCTGTCTCTGTGTGTATATGCACATTTGTGAAGGTGTTGGGTACCTAGGAAGTCCAGAAGAGGGAGTTGCATCCCCTGGCGCTAGCTGCTGGGAACCCAATTCTGCTCTCTGGAAGAGCACCGAGTTCTCTTAACTGCTGAACCATATCTCCAGCCCCTATTTCTTTATTGTTGAAGGTACTGGGGAACTGAACCTAGGGCCTCACACATGCTTGGCAAACACCCTATCACTAAACTGTATCTCTAGGTAGTTTCTTTAATTATTAATTATTATTATGACCATTATTTTAATTATTAAGTGGTTGTATTTCCATTTTTCCTGTATAAAAATGAAGCTTATTGTTATAGGCTGATTACTGATAGAATTAAGTCTAACATAAATAATAATGGTTAAAGGCTCTGAGACCTCAAGACAAGCCTGGGTCACAAATAAGTCTCTGTAGGTTTATAAATACTGGGCTACCTCAACCATGTGGTAACTAATGTGACAGTAATGTCTTAAAGTTCTATGTATCCGTCAAGACTTCTGGTGAACAGTGTGTAGCAAGTATATATTCTCCTCTTCATTTATACCACGAAAGGCAGAGAGGCACAAATAATATGTGGAAGATCAGTACACTCTATTTTTGTTCCCATCCAAAAATGGACAAATCACCATAATTACAGTTTTCAATAAAACGGATGCCAAGAGATTACAGTCCTACACATTATACCTGTGCTAGTCTCTAGAAGAAAAAAAATTTCTTATAGCTTTTTAAAGACTCGAGGAATTAGAGAGGTGGAAAGGACACCACTAACTACCCCCGATTCACAACTGAGAAAGTCGTGGGCATAGAGCTGTCAAATGACACGTAGCAAGGGGCTGGATAAACGTTGGATTGGGGCAGCAAGGCGCAGATCCTGCTTCTGAATACCATTGCCATGTTCCTCCTACTTAATCGAGGTGCAAAACAAATTTTGCACTATGCTTTAATAAAAACTGCCTAAGACTAAAACTAACCACAAATTTATAGTTTAATTGCACACATTTCTATGAGTTACAAAGCATTTTCCTTTATATGTAAAATGTACAGTTTGATGTTACATAAACTCTGTTACAAAACACCCAGGTACAGCATATGTATCTCTAATTTATCATATTTTTTACTGATGACACTATCTATCACCCAAAGTCCTGAGATATGGAACCACAATGGGTAAGAAATGAACAATTTGTAACCCAAAAGAACAGAGTGAGGCCAGAAAGAGACAATAACCATTGTCACCTCATGAGCACACACGAATGAGCTCTCTGCTGCTTCCCCATTGCATTTAAGAATTAAAGATGACTTCCAATTTATTTTAGGCATTCCAGTCTTTCACTTTTATCTAAATTTTCCCAATTATACTGAACACACACACACACACACGCACACACACACACACACACGCCTCCAAAACATTTCCCATGAGTCTATGTTACACACCCAGAGATGTCCTATCCTGTTCTCATTCAGAATTGGAATGACCCTGCTCCCACACCCTGTCACTGGAATATCCATCTCATTTATCATTCTATGGAATTAATTTATTGACTATGCTTATTGTCTATTGTATTTACCCTCTCATCCGCAACGTAAGCTCTATGGCTGCTGTCTTCCTTTGTTTGTTTTCTTTTCTGATTTAAGAAGTTAGAACAATGTTTGAACATAATAGTTACTTGAGGAATATTTGTTGAATCAGTGAAGTTGAGAAACCAAGGAATGGGGCATATGGAACATGTTGATATAGTACATGATTAAATTTTTAAAAATACTTGTAGAAAATATACGAAAAGATTTAACAAAAGACTTATAAGATGCCAAAGAACATGGGTGCAGATCATACTAAGGAGCTTGTATCCATTCTCACTACAACTTACAACAAAAGTAAGGATAGATAGCTTGTCCACATCTATTCAACTGATAAGTGGTGGACCCAGAACTTAAAACTACAATCTATTTGACTCCAAAGCCCATGTGTACAATCTTTGCTCTGGGACAAGTTATTGAGAGCAACCTCCTGTGATCAAGAGAGCAGATGGAGCCATCTCAGCCTCCAGGCATCTTTTGTATTAAGTTGCTATCTGGACTTCCATGATATACCTGTGCATTCATATTGAAAAGATTTGAATTTCTTTACTTGTAATTCTTGCATTCACCATACAGCATGATTCTTGCTATAGCTAGAAGAATCCCCTCAAATGATTTTTTTTTTTTTGTTTTTATTTTTCTCAAGACATAGTTTCTCTGTTGTTACTCTTGCTGTTCTGGAACTCACTCTGTAGGCTAGGCTGGCCTCGAACTCAGAGATCCGTCTGCCTCTTCCTCCCAAGTGCTAGAATCAAAGGCATGCACCACCACTGACCTGCTTTCAAGTGATTTTTAATCAAAAGAAAGTTAGCCGCCAAGCCTGGTGGTTCATGTCTATAGTCCTTGAACTGGAGAGGTTGAGACACTATTGTTGTGCGTTCAAAGCTAGCCTGGGCTAGTTGCTCTACAAATAAGCTGTGCGCTCTAATGGGCTGAGTGCATTACACACCCTACTACTTGCACAGTGCATGGAAAGTCTTTGTTTCTTATTCTTTAGCAACAACTTCCAAATGATTTGATTAATAGTGACTTACTTTCTCTGCTGAGTCTTCAGTAACAACTGTCTTCCCATAATTACTGTGGTAGTATCTCAGCTGTTATTCGTGTTAGTGAAGAGTAGGCCTGAGGGTGCAGCAGAAGTGAATAATTGTATGAAATGGATCCATAGTGGGCCCTTTACTTAATCCAAACTTATTCATGGCCACCCTCTTTGATCTGGACTTTCGCCTTCCTGGTTCGTAAGTCTCTGACGTTCCGAGCATTTGTTCCCACAGCATCCTCAGCCTATATACTCCTCTCCTTCTCTATCTGCATAGCTACTCCATATAAGTTTTGATCTGGGTCTGGCAACTGATTCTGCTTCTTGAGTCATGAAGGCAGTAAAACATATTCCCATGTTTCAGTTTGCAAGTAAAGGAGAAATATATGGGAAAATGTCAGCATAATTTAGAGTATGAGAGAGAAAGGGAAAATACTTGCAATTATATTCAGGGGGGAGTTGCTGTCTATTACTTGACCCTTAGGTAATTACAGACACAGAGATAGGTGACCTATGGAGGCAACTCTGCTACCTGCTCCCCAGGATGTGAATTCTACAAGTATTCAGCTTGCTAAGCCATTTTCCAGTGCCCAGGCAAGGTGACAAAGATTGATATTTTAAATTCTGTGGTTTGATGTAGAGGAATATTTAATCATTTAATCCAGCAACATGGCTATTTTGGGAAAGGATCACATTGAAAGACCTGTGTGATACTGTGAAGGGATGAAATCCAAGGGTTTATATTAAGGGATCACATTTAGGGCTCTATATGAAGGGATCACATTCAGAGAGGCCTGTGTGGTCTGGATGGAATGTAGAAAGAATGTCAATACACACCTTTACTCCTAGTATTCAGAAGGCAGTGGTGGTGCATGCCTGTAATTCCAGCACTTGGGAGACAGGAAGCAGAGCTCAGGAGTCAGCATCAGACAGAAAGTGACTTCTGAGATGAGTTAGATTGAAGGGCGGGCAAAGTGAAGAATCAGAGGAAGAGTTGGTAGAGTGAGTCAGAGTGAGGACTCACCCAACTCTCATGATAGAAAAGCAGGCTCTTAGCTTAGACAGTCAGGATGAGACACACAGAGGATAAGACACAGAGACACAGAGGCAGTTCAGCAGAAGAAGTTAGTATCAGACAGGAAGAATGAGTCAGTTTGAAGCTGAGCAGAGCAGTTCAGTCAGAGAAGTTTTGAGAGTCTGCTGGAGTCTGCCAGAGTCAGAAGAGTTCAGTCAGAAACAGTCAGCCAGCTCAGAAGTTCAGTTTGCACCAGCAGTTTGGAGAAGAGTCAAGAGTTCAGTACAGCTCTGAGTTCAGAAGGAGGTAGTCAGAGTGGCTCAGTCAGCAGTAAGTCTCAAAGGCTTAAATGTTTTAGATAGTACAGAGGTTGAGGCCTTCTAGGTCTGAGCTAGCATCTTGAAGATTAGACTGTATGGAGGCCGAAACACTCCAGGGCTCCAGGACTAGGATAGGTGATTGAATTAGCTAAAGAATCAAAAGCCTTTGAACCTGAACCAAAGGCTACATCTGGTGCCAAAGTAACAACATCTGCAACCCAGAGGATAAAATTACTATTTATCCTAAGCACCATTGGTTGGACACTAAACATCACTCTGCAAGATAAGCCACTTATAAGAAATGTTTATTGTCAGGAACTATCTTTATATTCATGATTATGTTTAATTCCCACAATAATCCTTAAAAGTAGGCACCATTTTCATCCCATTTTAGAGTTTAGGGAACTGAAGCCTAAGGAGTTGGCTCAAGGTCATATAACGATGAAATATTAGAGCCAGTGTTTATTGAAGATCTTTTCTGATTGCAAAATCACTAGCTCTCAAGCTTTAAGCAATTCTGCTTCCATGGGAAGCTTTAGTGCAGACAGACCCCATGAAGATATGCAGATAAAGAAAACACACAATACAAATTGTGTAGCTTACCGAAGACGCACAATCCCAGTTGAATAACACGTCTATTCCATGAGAACTGACATAAAATCAAAATGTAATTATGTTTCTCCCAAATATAAGTAAGTCCTCAAATCTACATCAGTATTCAGTGTCTGTCCGTCCTGCCAGACATTCTTCAACCATGGAAATAGTCATTCTTGTTGCCAGGATCTCAACTTTTTGTTCTGTACAGCAGCCACCTGAAACCTCCAGAGTGGAGTGTTTCCTCACAGACTTTCTTAAAACCATGAATACACACACACACACACACACACACACAGAGAGAGAGAGATATGTCTCAATGGATAAGGAATGGAACTCTATTCAGAAATTAATGTTTAAAAGCAACAACATATGTCAGACATCAACTGAGGATTGAAAGGACCAAGAACGTTTTTACTCCAGACACCAAAGAAGCTTCAGAAGGTTTGTTTGTTCTATGTCAAACTATCTTTTGATAGTTTGCATGATATCTTTACCCTCCTCTTCTCTGTTTGGGCTGTGTTTTAATTACTGTTCTATTGCTGTGAGGAGACACCATAACCAAGGTAACTTATAGAAAAAAGAATTTAACTGGGGGCTGCTTACAGTTTCAGAGGGATAGTCAATGGCCGTCAAGGTAGGAAGCATGGCATTAGGCAGGCAGGCATGGGGCTGGCGCAGTAGCTGAGAACTTA
This sequence comes from Cricetomys ansorgei, assembly GCA_026225945.1. Classification (NCBI taxonomy): domain Eukaryota; kingdom Metazoa; phylum Chordata; class Mammalia; order Rodentia; family Nesomyidae; genus Cricetomys; species Cricetomys ansorgei. The sequence goes on along the minus strand of JAMJFZ010000181.1, from coordinate 3,086,030 downwards.
CATCTGATCCACAAGCAGGAAGCAGAAAGAGAGAGAGACTATACCTGGCATGGGCTTTGAGATAAGCCCACCTCCATTTACACCTCCTTCAACAAAGCCACACCTCTGAATCCTTCTCAAACAGTTCCACTAACTGGGGACCTAGCATTCAAACATATGAGCCTATGTTGGCCATTCAAATCAAACCACCACAGTCTTATTCCTTTTATCCCTCTTTTCCCCATTTCCCTCAACATCTCAATTGTAACAGGCAAAATTATTCACTTCGTTTTTCCTTTTTCTACAGCACTAGTTGTAGCCAGCATGTTAAGTGACACATAACAGTCAATCTGAAGTTTGTAAAGAGAACTGTATCAAATCTAAAGTTCAGAGAATTTTGTTTTTGAGGAAAAGAAGATGGCATTTGAAAGAAACATGTGGAATGATGGAAAAAAGAGACCATGTCTTTCCAAATAGCTAAATACTTCAAGGCCCAGAGTCAACTATTCGATTGTGAAGTTTTTAGTCTAATTTCAAGGATAATATTTTGTGTCTCCTTTTTTGCGCTTTGTTCTTTTTTAAAGATGCCCTTTCCACAGGCCAGACTCAATATATTTGCTTTTTGTTAGTAATTCTTGTGTGGTGTGGTAAGCCTTGCTGTGAATCCATTCAAAACTTGCCATTTCATAATGCCTCCCCCAGCCTTGGGTGTTACCTCCATGTATCCTTTTTGTAGGCAGCTTCTCTATGGCGTGTGACTCCTACTGTTCCCATCCTACTCCTGGTCACTTGTGCTTCCTGTATTGAAACTGTACCTCCAGATAACACTCCTGGCCTATCTCCCAGCCCTGGATGAACCTTCTTCACTTGGGAGTGGGGTGGGGAGGGGAAGAGGTTACAGCTTTCTCCTAGTTGATCTTTGCTGACACTTTGCCTGTGTGGTGGTTCTAACAAATCTTCTCCTTTCTTCATCGGATATTGAATACTTTTCTGTAGAGTGTGATAGGAAGTAAGAAAAAGAAAAAGAAAAAGAAAAAGAAAAAGAAAAAGAAAAAGAAAAAGAAAAAGAAAAAGAAAAAGAAAAAGAAAAAACAAACAAACAAACTATGAATCCAGATTTTTTAGCTCCATCACATAATATTTGAAAGTCTTCAAAATACAAATAATTAAAAGGGATACTGTGGAGCACCAATGGAAATTGTTGTCTGAAACAGTCTAGGAAAGTAACAAATAAGAATTTAAAGAAATAACCTATTTCTGGATAGCTGCAGGCACAAGATCATCAGATCATAAAAAGTATAAGTAGTTGTAGCTAAATTTCTCCAGGTTGGGGAGAAAAGGCAGATTCTACAAATTACAGGGTAGTAAATGAGACACAGAGTGGAGGCAAGGGTTTAGAAAATGCTATGTGGGAGGATACCCATTACACACTGCCATCCCCAAGCTAGCTCAGGTTTAAGGGCAGTTTCTGCTTAGCCACACATACATATACCCAATGTCCAGCACCCCCACCCCCATAGCTAGGAATCCTTGTCCTTCACCTGGTGACCATCAGGCAGTGTGCTTTTGTTTTTATGCTTGGTTATCTTGAAGTCCTTGAGCTCTGTGGGAGGCTCCAATTGTGGGACAATTAATTTTCCTTTTTTCCCTTTAAGCTTATCTGACTCGCTGTATGGCCCTTGAAACTAAATGCAATCTGACTAGACAGGCAAGTGATGGAAAGAAAGAAAGATCTGTGCAGGCATTGGGAAGGGACAAAGCAATTCACGGAGTAGAGAATGAAGGCTAACCCGAACTTGCTCTACTTTTGTACCAGGGTTATAAGAAGCTGGGTCTGCAGGGGACATCTTGCTTGTTCCTGTCCAATAACTATTTGCCTTCTTTTAGTACTATTTACTTTTACTGCAGGAGCCAAACAAAAAATTTCCTTTGAATTATTTTTTTCTATTTTTTCCAAGTTCATTATTTATTTTTAAAGCATATTTGACACACATCTGATAATAACATAACATTTAGGTGAGTTATAAAATGAACAAGAATTAGACCCAGCCAAGTATTTCTGTTCTAGCAGAAACCCCTGTCTCTTTTAGTACTGCCCCCACTTACCTCCCACACTGGGTAACTATTCATGCTTACTGGGAGAATCAAGCAAAACGTTCTCTTCTACCTGGTCCACAGCCTAAGCAGAAAACATTGGGGAAGCCAAGTGGATTCACTCCTATTTTAAGTGACACAAAGAAAAGTGGGGTGGGGAAAAGTTGGGGTAAGTTCATGATAATGAAGATAAAATAATTTCTTATAAAAAAAATGATCTCAATATCTGGAGAGGGTGGTACACCTGAGAGTTGATTTTTCAGTTTTTCCTTTATTTTTAAGTTCTATCCCATGTTTGGCCAGTAGTTTCTGTTCTCATTTTATTTAGCAAGAGATATTAAACCCTCACTAAGAACAAATTCTTCTCTGATAAAATTAATAAACGCAAATTTAAAAATTTATAAATCCTTCGGATAAAGGGGAATCAGGTGTTTTCATGAGTAGGCCGCGAAAAGTGTGGATATAATGGTAGCAAGATTACAAAACAGCCAGCATTTCTAGGGAAAACTAGAAAAAGACCAGGTAAAGAGAGAGGATCCAACTTAACCTGCACTGTTTAGTTTCTTAAAAAGAAATCTGACATTCTTAGGTGACTGGTACACTAGATCATGCACTATACATTTCTTTGCGTTCGGATAACAATAATTTAGGTCTTTCTATGACAAGCTCAATAAATATGGAGCGATGATTAGTGGTCAAGGTGAATGTGCTTGTAGGCATGTGCTTTGAGTTCTACCTTCGACAACGCTTTAAAAAATCGCGGAGAAAAATGTAAAGAAGCCATGAAATTTGTGAAGAAATCACAGCTGTTGAGATCAGTAGCATGTGTGTTGAAATGAACTAACTGATCTACAAGGTAGTGCTGCAAAAGGAATTCAGGGCTGAATGTTAGAGGAAAAAAAGGAATGGAAAGGAAAACTATCATTTATTGAGCATGTATTGCATAGATTGCAAATGTTATTTAATCTTTATAATAACCTTCTGAATGTTAATACCAAGTGAGGTGAACAGGAGTTATGAATTCTTTCCAAGTTCACAACATTAGGATGTGTTGGAACTAATATACAGAAAACAGCCTATGTTGGTATAGCCCTAAGTCCCCCATTCTCAACTACTATACAATGTTTAGGCTATAAACCCTTGCACCTCAGTTCCTCCAAGTAAATTATACAACATTGGCCCATCTTAAAAAAACAAAAACAAGAACAAGAACAAAAAACCCCAACACTTTTTTTTTTCTTTTTGAGAATAAGGACAAAATAGGCCAATAGAGCTTCAACACATCTCAGTTTGTATTAATAAAACTATTTTATCGAGGATCTGTGGTCACTCTGTACCCTACACTCCGCCTGTGCGTCACACTTGAAGGAGCACATCCACAAAGACAATAAGGCAGGGTTTGGGTGAAAAGACCAGGAGTCAAGAATGGTGCTCTAGAAAGAATGTGTTGAGATACTGGAACTACCTTGGGAAAGACAACAGAGGTGCGGTTGTGAAAGCTGTCTTGGCATGTTTGCTGTACCATGTGGAACAGGGATTAAATATTCTCTGTGGTCTTAAGGGAACAGGGGGAAAAAAAAAAAGAGAACAGTAGCTAAAACTTAAAAGGAGAGAAATTATGTTAAATACCAGGAAGAACTGTATAATGATCAAAATTGCCAGAAGATGAAATGGACTGTCTTGGGAACAGGGCAGCAGCCTGGAGCTGGGTGTGGGGGAATAGAAGTTCCCTGCTGAGAATGTAGTTGAAGCTTCAGATAGGATAGTGCTGTTGTTAAATGATAATCAAATTCACTAGTGGGAAACTATTTTTCACGCAGAGGCCAATTTGTATGATGTGATCGTCAAGTGACTCTCTGGTACACCCCACTTCCTTACATCACACACAGACAAATAAAAAGAAAAAAAAAAAGAGGAAGAAAAAGAAGGGGAAAGAGTGAAATTTTGCAGAACTAAGAGCTAACCCAGCTTTGCTACTAGCTGAATATGTTGACAGGATCATTTAATCTTCCCTTGCCTACTTGAATTTTTCATTGATAAAAAGACTAGCTGGAAGGTGGAGGCACATGCCTTTGATCCCAGCACTCAGGAGGCAGAGGAAGAGGCAGAGGCAGAGGCAGGCAGATCTCTGTAAGTTCTCTGTAACTCACTCTGGTCTACAGAGTGAGTTCCAAGACAGCCAAAGTTACAACAGAGAAACTCTGTCTTGAAACCCCCACCACCAAAAAAAAAAAAAAAAAAAAAAAAAAAGAAAAATGATTAGCCTGCTGGGCATGGTAGGACATGCTGTAATCCCAGCACTTGAGAGCTGGAGACATGAGAATCTTTGGTTCAAGGTCACCCTCCATTACAGAGTGAGTTCCGGGCCAGCCTGGCTTATAGTGAGATCCTGTTCAAAAAACAAACCAGGGTGGTGATGGCACATGCCTTTAATCCCAGCACTTTGGAGGCAGAGAAAAGTAGATGTATGAGTTCGAGGCCAGTCTGGCCTACAGAACAAGATCCAGGACAGCAAGGGTTACACAGAGAAACCCTGTCTTGAAACACCTAAAAACAAAATAAATCAAAACCAAAAAAAAGACTATCTTGATATTTGTCTTATCTACCTTATACGGATTTTAGTGAGCATGCTAGGTTATCTAAAACATAAAATACTTCAGAAAATTAAACAATATAAAAATATAATCTCTGGTCACTATAATGTCAATTCTGCTTATGATTTATATGGGGCCCCTATCTTCTCTGTGACCTTTTTCTTTCCTGGATTCTGAGTGTTTTTAACTTTTAATTTATTTTCTTTAGCGTGTATGGCTTTTCTGAATTGGTTTTGTATGTTTTGTTTATTTATTGTACAGACCTTTGCTTTCTGCTACATTTCAGGCACTGTGCTATTGCCATTCAAACCACTGTTGGAAAACAAGATGTTGAGAGAGATGTCATCCTTTTCTTCAAGGTATTTGCCATTGGTTAAAGACTTCTGTAATACATCACTAATACAGTCCTAAGCAAAACACCTGGATGCCTTAAGAATGATACAGATAAAACCCCACAGCGGATCACAAGGGAGTAGGGATTCCAAAGCACTTGGGAGAGCATCACCCTATGATAGCAGGCCATTCTCTTTGTTCCTACTATCAATTCTGCTGGTTCTCTTTAAGCTTGTGAATCTCTGCATTGGTCTAATGATCTGATTTCTAATTTTTAGCCCCTTTACATTAGCCTTATGGGAAGAGGTATGAGTCCCGCCCCCTTTACATATATACATATGCATACTATATCATACAAAAAAAGTGAATCTCAGAAAGGTCAAGTATGAGTCATAAACTGTCGTCTAAGGCACTGTAACTTTCTCAAGTTGGAATGTAACTTTCTCAAGTTGGTTTCTGTCAAAGAATGATTAATGAATTTGTATTTTTTTTTAGGTGCTATTATGCCCAACTGATTGTTTGCTTTATTCTGGGCTGGGGTTGATCTCTTTCTCGTTCATTTTATTTATTTATTTATTTTTTGAGACAAGGTCTCACTATATAAATTAGCCTGGCCTTGAATTTTTTCCACACTTCTGTCTCCCACTGCAAGGATTGCAGATACACGTAACCATGCTCAGTCACTGATTATGTGTGGAATTGCTAGAGTCCATAGAGTATAGTGTAAAAGGCAATCACAAACAGTGGGTAAGTAAACTGTAACAAGATCTGTGAACTCCATTGGTATGATAGCTCAGATTCACAAAACTTCATGCCATGCATCTGCCATTGACTTTGTATGTGTAAAAGAGAAATAAACCAATACTGTCTAACTACTTATAGATTTTCCACTTAAGTAATATATATATGTATGACTTCTATGGGGCCCCTATCTTCTCTATGACCTCTTTCTTTTCTGGATTCTGACTTTTAAAAAAATTTTTAATTAAATTAATTAATAATTAATTTAGCATGTATGGTCTTTCTGAGTTGCTTTTGCATGTTTTGTTTATGTATTGTATATTTATGTATATGTATAAATATAAAAAACTTAAATTTTAATTACTTTTAACATTCCTATTTTATAAACATTTTATAAACAAAGAAAGTAAGTTCTTGGGTCATTAAGAATTTTTTTCTATCCAGGAGGTGGTGGCACATGCCTTTACTCAGGAGGCAGAGACAAGAAAATCTGAGTTCGAGGCCAGCCTGGTCTACATAGTAAGTTCCAGGACAGCCAGGGCTACACAGAGAAACCCTGTCTCAAAAAACCAAATTAAAAAAAATTTTTTTCCTAAGGTTTCTCAGCTTAGAAATGGTAACATCCGGATTTGAACTAGGATTTTAAAAGGAAGCAAAATAGAATACAGTTATTTATATATTTAAATATCAGACACATCATATGTATACGCATCTGTACACATATTTAAATTGAGTTTCCTAAAATTAGGTTAGAAAACTGGACAATCAAGGCTCTGAGGAGGACTATACTAGGTATGTGAGGTCAACCTGTGGTTGAAAACAAGCAAAGAAGTGTTGATCTATATAAATACTAGCTGCTTGTATTCATAATCTTATATTATGAAAATTAAATAAACTCGGAGAGCTATCATTTTTTTTTCCGAGTTGTAGTTTAAATTTTATAGACCCACTAGAATTTAAAATTCTTTGATTCTTATTCTCAAGTGAAATAATAAAAATCTGGAAAATATTCTCCAAATGGTAAAATAGTTCATTAAAGTTGGTTCTAAGTTTCTTTTTCTTCCTTAGTCATGAAGACTGATCCATCAATAACACCAGAGGCTGGAATTCTATTGCTTCTGGGAGCAAGTAATTCTGATGTGTACAGAGTGCCGACATAGAGAACTTACTCCACAAACATCCCGGAGAAGAATATTGAATAGGCCTATAGAGCAACAAGATGCTCAATATAAATGGACCACTAATGTGCAATGTATTTTTTTTTAAGTATAATTATTTCCATTCTGAAGGCTCTGTGGGCCCACCAGTTTTCCAGTAAGTAATGACTTGTAAGGAGGAATGACTTCAGTCCATCCTTCCTCCCTTATGCTTTCCCACATCAGTCCTGGTCAGTTAGCCACCTAGCACTGTCAGAGATTGTTAACAAGAATAGAAAACCCTGGAGTAATATAGTAGGAGTCCATATTCAAGTGGACTACGGAATAAATTAAAATTCTAATTTTACTTTTTATTTATCACATGACTTATCATTTCTTGTTCCCATGTATTTTGTTTTTCACGATAGCGTTTCTCTGGGGTTAATTTCCTTCATTACTGACATTCTGTGCCTACCTGTTTTGACCCTGCTGCTTCCTTTCTCTTATGAGCAAAAATAGAGATAGCAGTTGGCACAGACTACAGAGCACTGTAGTATGAATAAGGAACACTTGTTTCTTTCTGGCAATTGAATGCAGAGGGACATTATATGACCTTCAGTATTATTACTTTAAGTACTGTTGTTTATTAGATTTTTACTCTAAAATTTATTTTCTTTTAAAAATAAACAGAATACCACATCCATATATACGACTTTGTTTTCTACACTTCATAAAGTTGTTTTTTAAAAATGTTTCATTTTTTTCTACTCTTACAGAAACATACATTTCATTTAATATGTTTATGACTGTGGGAAAAATATCTTAGGGTGGCATCAAGGAAATAAAATGGATGGGATGGGTGTGGTGGTGTAAGCCTTTAATCTCACCATTCTGAAGCCTTTAATCCTAGCACTGTGGAGACAGAGGCAGTGGGATACCTGTGAGTTCAAGGCCAGCCTGATCTGCAAGCTCCAGGCCAGGCAAGGCAATGTAGTCAGACTCTTTCTCAAAAAATGAAATAAAACAAAAGGGTTATCTTAATCAGTTTTCTTTTAAACTTTAAGCTATCAATTAGACGATAAAATCATACTATTTAATCTTCAAAACTGTTTGTATTTAAGTTTCTTGAAAAATTTGGATCTTGATCAGAAGGAAACCCAGGAAAACATCTGGGTCCTAGAATAGAGCCAATGTGTTGTAAATGCTGAATAACCATTTAATGAAGGCAATCTTGGAAAAGCTTATTTTAATCTTCAAATAAAAACTAAAATCAAATCTAAGAATGAAAGAGACTAAAAAAACTCATTTGCTCAAGATTGCTCAACTAGTTTAAAAACTTGAGTGTGAATTTTATTCTTTCTAATTCCTAGGTTTGATTTTTTTTTTTCCCCTCAGTGACCCTTTTGGCTTGTTTATAACAAACTGTCAGATAGAATCTGACAAAGATGCATCGTGGGGAAAATATCATTAAAACTAGATCTCACATCCACCATATCTAGAAGTCACCGAACATAAGTAATCATATACGGTGGGAAACATGTAAAATAAAGGGCCACATAATATATATGTATATTATAAAATGAAAATCTTGGCTATGTTGAACCAAGAGGCCTGTTTCTAAGGCAAACTGTCAGTCATTTTTCCTCGAGGTATTTTACCTTTCAGCACATCTTGTGTGCCCACACAGGTGATTGCCCTCCAACTTTTAAGTGCACATTCAGCTATTTTAGCAAAAGGTTTATCTTTGTTTGTGTGTGTTGCATTGATTTTTTTTTTCTTCTGAATTTGCCTACGAACGGGGCATCAACAATCTCAATGCATTCTCGTCTGGATAAACTTATCTTGCACTACTTTGGCCTATGTGATGGCTAACCCATTGACAAAAGAAAGCTAAGCCGATAAAAGCGTTTCTCGGCCACTTGTTAGCAGACTGGGCTGTAAAATTTTAACACAATGCTCGCCTCTTTCATGGGGCACCACAAGGCAGCGATCAACGTCCCGTCCCCCCCCACTTCCATATCCAGTGGAGTTGTAGTTTATTACCATAACCCTCCCAAGTCAAAAGGACACCAGTTTCAAGCCTGGCAACTTGGTACAGAGAGGGCTTCCGCCCTGAACCCCACTCTGCTGGGCCTCTCTACCTGTCCTCGCCCACTGTCTACAGGTCCCGAACATTAGAAAATAGAAAATGTGATGATCTTTGTGTGTCTCTGTGAAATGTGTGTATGTGTGCGTGTGTTTGGGTGTAACGCGCCTCCTGTTTGGCTGCGCCGCCCGTCAGTCACAGCGCGGGCCAATGGCAGGCTGCCTTATATAAAATGAGTGTTTTCAGTCTCTCCGGGTTGCATGTACTGTATGTGGAGCAGCGTACAGTGGAGCGGAGGCAGCGCGGCTCCGCGAGCTCCTCTCCACTTTCCCATAGAGAGCCCCTGACTGGCCGCTGAGGGCGAGCCACACACACGCCCTCGCGCCGCGGCGAGCCCGCGAGGTAGGCGCCCGCCATCCGCAGCCTTCGCGGGCGCTCTCCCGCACTTTCTGTTTTCCTACTCACTTGCGAGCCGCCGGGGCTGCAGCCCGAGGACTCCGCGGCAGGAGCGGCGGCGGCGGCGGCGGCGGCGGCAGCCGGTAGGGTGGACTTGAGGAAGGCGAGGGGAGCCCGCGCGTCCGGAGCCCGAGCCGCCACCGGCCGGCGCCTCGCGGGCCACTTTCCCCTCAGCCAAAACTTTGGGTGGCGAGAGGTCAGGCCGAGGGTCGCGGCGGCCGCGCCGGCGGGCCCGGGCCGGGGGGCGCGCGGCGCTGCCCGGCGAGCGCGAGCTGGGGGCCGGGCTGGGGAGGAGTAGGCCAGCCGGTGCCAGGCTGCGTTTGCAGGCAGCACCTCTCGGCGCCCGGGCAGCGCCGCCCGAGGGGGCACGGAGCCGGGGCGCGGGCTCGAGCCGCCCGAGGAAAACAACAACGGAGCGGTCCTCACGCCCGGCGGGCGGCTCCTGGCCGCCCGGGAGCCCCAAACTTCAAGGGGGCGAAAGTACGTGGAGGAGCCCGGGGCAGGGCTCGGCTGCCGGGGGAGGTGGGGCCTGGGGAGCCCGGGGCAGGGGAGGAAGGTACGGGAAGGCTGCCCTCGGTGGGTCTAGGGCTACGTTTCGTGTGTGCGACGGTGACCGGGAACAGCAGCCCAGTTGCTTGTTCATCTGGAGAGTTGGGATTTGGGTGTTCCGGCCCCGAGATCGGTGTCCCCCCTCACCCCCCACCCCCAGCCAAATGCGCGGTGAGTGGGGAAAGTGCTGTTCTAGTGCCAGAGTAGCCTGGAGGAAGAACAGGGGAGAGGGGAAGAGGGCGAAGAAGGCGAGAGAGGGAGAGGGAGAGGGAGGGGAGGGGGAGAGGGAGGGGAAGAGGAGAGAGAGAGAGAGAGAGGGAGAGAGGAGAGGGAGAGAGAGAGAGAGAGAGAGAGAGAGAGAGAGAGAGAGAGAGAGAGAGAGAGAGAGAGAGAGAGAGAGGAGGGGGGAAAGGAGGAGGGAGGCTGTGTCAGGATTTTGCTTGAATGTGGGATTATGTTGTGTCAATAAGTTTAAGGTAGAGAGAGCGAGGCTGGGGGTGGTGGCGGTGGAGGGGAGGAGGAAGGCCTTGGCTGTTTAAAGACTCATTCTGAAGGTAAGTTATGGCATTGCATGGTCGCGATGACAGAAAACTTGCAGATCCTTTATCCGGGGATGGGGTCGACGCCTCTAGAAAGAGCTCCCCAACCCTCTGAAGCCACGCTCATGTTACACTGTTATTTGCTGCGATCCGGGTCGCTAGTAAATTACAGAAATCAGACTGGAGGCTTCTTTTCCTCCTCCACCTCGTCTCGTTCACTCACCCTCAGAAATGTATTATTATTATTTTTTTTATTTTGGGGATATCGCATGAAACTTAACGTAACTGAAGCGAACCCGAGTCCTGTAATTTACAAGGACCCTGAATCCAGGAATCTAGAACACGTTTATGTGTGAAATACACGCGATCATTTCTGCTAAATGAGGAAGGTAAAACGAAACGATGCAAAAAGCTAAGACACAACATGTACGACAGGGAGGGGGGGAGAGGGAGAGACACAGAGACAAGCTATTTTTTGCTTTCCTTTCTGTAGAAAGGAAAATAAAACGTGTATTCCCCTTCCTTCCCAGTGTGTAGGGTCTAGTCAATATTTTAACTGTCTGTGGACAAATTAGCCCAGGTGGATCTTGTTGAAAAGTTTCGTGAGGTGGGGTGGAGGTGGGGGGGCACTAGGGGGGGAGGTGGGTGGAGGTGGTGGGGGATGGGGACCGAGCTAGCTCTGCCTCGGCTAATGGTCATTGGCCTGGGGCTTTGAAACCATTGCCTGTCCTGCTAATGACACGTCCAGTTCTCGTCTACTGGCCGTGGACGCCGGGCTGCCGTTCCTGGGGCTGGCTGGCGGGGACTGGGGTACTTTCCCTTCACGGGGAGGGGCGCTCTCGGCCATCCCTTGGGGCTGCCCACTCGCGGCGTGGGTTCCCCACGCGCGTCCTCCCCTGCGCGCCGCCGCCACCTTTGCTCGCGCGACTTTTGTAGCCAGCCTACGGCCAGGGGGCGCGGGGGTCCCCGGAGCGGACATCTCTGCGCGGCCACCCGGCGCCCGGCCCCACGCGCGCCACGCCGCGCGGTCCAAGCCTGGAATGGCAGCGCGGGGCCGGGCGGCGGAGGTGCCTCCCTGGGGGGCGGCAGAGGCAGCGGCGGCGGGATCTTCGCCGGGGCCCGCGGGAGGAGGAGGAGGAGGAGGGACGGGAGGAGGAGGAACGGGAGAAGGAGGAGGGGAAGGAGGAGGAAGAGGAGGCGAGGGAGGCGTTCCCCCCCCCCCCGACCGCCGCCAGTTGGAGCGGGCATGGGCACAGGGACACCCCACTCGTTGCTCCTGCGTTGTGGAAAGGTGTTTAGCAGACTTTTACGCCCGGAGTGTGGAATTTGCACTTCATTTTTTTCCTTCCCCCTCTTCCCCAAAGCAAGATGGACTCTATTGCCTTTCTCTTTCTCCCTCTCCCTCTGCCTCTGTCTTGTCAGCCTTTAAGATCGACATTTTGTACTAAGATGCAAAGTTGATGGTGACCAGCAACAAAGCCTGGGTGGGATCCCTCCCTCCCTTTCTCCCTCGGCATTTCCTAGCCTCCCCCACCCCGACCTCGCCGACCTGGTGGCCTGCGCTTGCAGTCGTGGGCTCTGGAGAATGTGTTTCCCCAGGTCGACTCCGATCTCCAGTCTCGGGATTGTGACCCAGCCAGGCTGTTGGGAGCTGGCTGTGGCCGCCCAGGTCTGCAGGGCCGAGGACTGTGATACCTGGACCCACCACTGCTGTGGCTCCTCAGGCTGGTTGGCTCCTGGGCACAACGAGGCACGGAGGAGTGCCTATCGATCTTTACCTTTTGGTTGCTGGTGTATTTGCCCAGGGGGTGGTGATCACTTGTGCAAGTTGATGAATGATCTTGATGTGGGCTTTGCTGTTCGGAATGGATCAACTTTCTGCTTTGTATAGCCCAGGAGTAGGAAGCAGGTTCTGGGGAGAACTGCCAGCTGGGCAGCCTTCACCAGCTTTGAATAAGCGAAGATGCCTTCCTATTCTGCCCTTGCAGCTCTTTCTTGGAGGAGGGTGGAGACAGTCAAGGGGTTGGTGTGGAGTTGGACTCCTGGCATTTGTGCCCTTCATAGAACTGTACTCTTGTAAAGCTTTCCCATCCTGATGATGTGCCTTTATTTGCTACTTATAGGTCACTATCGTATGACAAAGGCTTTGCTGCAGTTCATCTTCCTTCCTGTGTACCTCCCATTTACCTTCCCGGGTAAGTATGCACACTCTTGAGAGAGGGAAGTGGATGGGTGTTAATTGTGACAGAAGGGTTATTAGATTCTTATGGGGTTATAATACTTCCTCCCCACCCCCTGACCCCAGGAAGCTTGTCTTGAGTTTCTCACAGCAAAACTCAGGATTTGTAGTCTTTATAGTTCAGCTGCAGGTTATTAACAGTTCAATAGAGTTTAAATGTTTGTTTCTTGTTTATCTATGTCTCTTAAAAACTAATTAATAAATAGATATTTTGGTAATGAAGTTTTACACAGAGTTGAAGCATTAGTAAATTGGTCAGACAGTAATGTGAAAATATATGTAACGTATAAATGAACTTATTAAAAACCCATGGAAACACCATAAAGAGGACTTCTCTAATTATGTGATATGCACACTTTTTCCCAGGTTCTCATCTGCTGTGATGCTTGAAACAGTTACTTTTGAGTTGGGGAAGGTTGTAATTAGGTAGTATATTAAATCCTTAATGTACAAGCCAGATTCAAACTTGATCCTAATTTTTGTAAAGATTTATGTAACCAGAGAAAAAAGCATTTTACTAGTCTTGTATATAAAACCAACATCTACTCTGAGATTTATTGTTAAGTGCCATTTTCAGATATATGCCTCCCAAATCTCCAAATGGAAAGTATGTCTGGGGTAGTAAATGCCTGAAAAGTTTGTGAGAGATAACAATATAGTGAAAACAGGATTTGTACATCATTTAAGAACAACACGGTGTTTGGAAACTGCAGAAAACTAATAGCAAGTCTACCCCTCCACTGTAAAGGTATTTTGAGTTTCTGATGGTCTTTAAGGAAATTATTTGTACTCAATTTTATATATTAACTGTGGTGCTTTATGGTAATACCATAATGAATTTGGAAGTTGTGCTTTGTGAATGAAAATAGATTGGATTCAGTTTTCCATGAAAGAAAACTTAGGGTCTTTGCCTTTCTTGTTTCCTGATTGACTAGATGGGATGCTGTATATAATATTAAAATATCTTAGTGTTAAAAAGGATTAAATTTGAAGATCAGGCCTTTGTAGTAGGACAGTAACAAATATACTTGGATGTTACTGGGGGTTTTAGGTAATCTAAATTTTGTGCTTTTTTTTTTTGTAACATAAATAACACACTAGTCCTCACAGGTAGTTGAGTTCCTTCAGTCAGAGATCTAATAAATGTCACATATATAATGAACCAACTAGAGTGGTTGTAATGTGATTATTTTCTAAGGTGAATTTAGTATGTACCACAATATGTGGATTTCATATTGCTGATTTTATTTTTTAAGTGTCCTTCCCCCTATATGGCAATATATTCAGAATACATTTCTATTTTCTGAAGAACATCCTATTTACACACAAAGCTACATGTTCACTATGGTGAATATTTAACGTTACTTTCCCTCTGGAAATGTATTTTACCAATTCAGAAACTTAATATGAGAATCAATACCAGAATAAAAGCAATCTGATCAGCTCTTGCATTTCTTTGAGATAGACAATGACTTCTTCATTAAAACAGTGTTTTCAAGAACTGCCTTTGAAGTCACTACAGTTCTTGTGATGATGTAAGACGTGCAATGGGATCTTTAAAAGTCACCTTGCTACGAATTACCAGTTGTTTGCATCCACAATGTATTTACTGGATGTGAGGCTTTACTTATCAAAGGGGTTTCTGCTTCTGCATCATCAAGAGTTTCCAAACTTCTCTTATTCTGCATATCTTTATTAAGTTCTGAAACTGAAGCCCTAATTTGAATTTCACATTTAATGCCAGCTATGAAGAAAGTGGCTTATCTGTGTTGTTTCATGGTGCTACATCTTTGGAGTACTGGGGTGGTTTGAGGAAATCTTGCACTATAGCTTAGGTATCTTAAAAGATTTACAATTTTGGGATTTAATAAATCCATCTTGATCTTTGCATTTGATTAAAAAAGTGTTAGGTTTACAAGTTAATGAGATAGCTTTGTTTTCAATACAGAAGGAACAATGAGCCTGATAATAATGTGTTATTTGGCAGCTAAACTAATAAAACCACATTTTCAGTAAAATTACAGTTCCCAATTATTATTCAGTAACTAGAATACTTGAGTATGCTTTCCTTACTTCATAAGGAACACGGATAACAGCAAGGTCCTTACCTTCAAGTGAGTCTTGCTACGAATATCAGTTTTATGTTAGAAATCTGTATTTTGAAATAATGAAGGATTACTGGCACTATCTTACAAAGAAACCAAACAACTTTTGGGAAAGAATCATGACAGATGTGCCTGTTTGTGCTATACTAAAATAAATCCTTAAGTTTCTCCTTAGTGTCTCAGAAAAGTGCTATGTTTCCAGTTGTGGTAATCAAATTCATTTAGACGGTTAATTTTGATGTTCTGTATCATGAGCAATGTGAAATATCACTGAGTTACATGTTAAACAGATACTTAGCTCAAGAAAAAGACTTTTTTGAATTTGCACTTTGATGTCCACCACATTGTTTAACACTTCATCACCAAGGGCAACTTTTAAACTTGATTGGTATTGTATCTCATCTGTGCTTTGCATCAGATATTTCTATATTTTTGAGTCATACCTGAGGAACGTTGTGAGTGTGGTTTCACCCAGTATGCATAGGTGATCATTTTAACCTTCCAAAGCTTATCATTCCTTGGAATGCCAGTATATTCATGGTGTATCATTTTAAAGCTGTCCAGATTTACCCACAAAATCCTTATAATTTAATGGGAATCTTGTTCATTTTTTTTTTTTCCTTTCAAAGAAAAAGAAATATATGTTAAGTATTGAAAGAAGTGCCAATTAAACAAGAGCATGCTTAGGAAGACAAGCCAGTAGGGAATTCTATCTAAAAGTATAAATAGATGATGAGAAAATGAGGGAATAAAAGACTTAACAGATTAAATTTCATGGAGTATTTGACTTACCCACCAAGATAGGCAGTTAAATTATACCAATCAGTTTAAGGATCTAGGTAGTAAAATAACTTCACATAGTGAGGAGGTTGGATAAAAAACAAAGAGTAAGTAATTAAGAGTGAGAAAACTCAAAATATCACAAAATGTTGGTTAAATAATTGTATGAGTAGTTAGTTTCAGACCTCAGAAAGGCTCAGGGATTATAACAGAAACCCTTGGAATAGAATAATTAAGATCCTAAAAATGGCAGAAAGTTATATTTTTTGTATGAGGATTATTGAAACAACTTATTTAAAAGGAGAAATGGAGATAAAACTAGCTAAAACTGTATTTCTTAAACGTATCTGACTGAGTTGTGTGCAATACAGTTTTATATCCAAATAGCATCTGAGAACAAGCAGGTCTTCTGGGACAGTGTATGGTACCCTCTGATATTTTCTGTTTCTATAGAATCTTTATGATTAGAACAAGTGATTGCATTTGTTCTAAGCTATTTTATTAAACCTCTAAACTGATTTTATGACTTATTGTTTGAAAATACCTATCTTGAGTTCATGATAAACATGGAGGTACCATAACGAGATATTCTGATTTGGTGAGCCCCAAGAAACTTAGATTTTTAACCAGTACAGAAGGTGATTTTGAAGTAGGTGGGAAGTACTTTGAGAAACTCTGGCATAATGGACCAGTGGCTAAAGACTGAGGCAGGAGTCATCCTCTGAAATTGTTGACTGCTGAGGTGTCTTTCAGCTTCCCCAGATTTAGGCTGTATTTCATTTTGTTCAATGCAGTACTGACAATACTTGTCATTGTGAATATCCCTGGATTAGCATGCACAGGACAGGGAACAGAGGCTTTGCACACAAAGAGCCTTAGGTTCTACCTACTCTTGCTTTCTTTGTTGTATACTATTTGAGGAATTTTGAATGTGTCACCTTACAGCTTTAAAACCTCTGTTATTGTATGTTCAGAATGTAATTACTATGCAACAGTATGAGAACTACACAAGACAACAACATGTAATGATACTTAGCTGTAATCAGAACTCAGTATATAGTGTCTCTGTTTTATTGAAGAAGTAATTAGGGAAGGAAATAATGATGATGATGATAATGATGTTAATAATAATAATAACAGCAGCAGCAGCAGCAGCAGCAGCAGCAGCAGCAGCAGCCAGGAAAAAGAAAAAGCTAAGGTACCATAGTGTTTTTGGATCTGACTGTCGAACATCTTAAAAGGCAGAGCCTAGCCAGTGGTAGTGGTGCATGCCTTTAATCCTAGCAGAGGCAGAGGCAGGTAGAGCTCTGAGTTTGAGGCCAGCTTGGTCTACAGAGTTCCAGGACAGCCAGGGCTACACAGAGAAACCCTGCCTCGAAAAAACCAAAACAACAAACAAACAAGCAAACAAACAAGAAGCATAGCCTGTTGTTTGGGATATATAGCTTTATGGTGGAGTGCTATATGTATGAAGCCCTGGCTTAGATCCTTCCCCTCCCCTGCCCAAGGCATAGCTAGGACAAGAGGACAAGAAAATGACTCTTCATAGTCAACGTGGTTAGTTGAAAGCATTGAGCATTTCTGATAACTTTCATGCATACCGAGATGCCTTAGATCATTAGTTCTTAGAGTTCCATTAAGACACGTGACTGATGTTTACATATGGGGATTATGATTCCCCTCAGTAACAAGACACAGGTAATTTTTTGGCCTCTTACCTAGTACTCTGTCCTTGAACTATAGCCAAGCCACACTGTGGGTTTTTATAGAGGTTCTCTGTGTGATAAAAACCACTTCTTTCCTAATCAAGAAGATGTATCAGAGTACAAGTAAGAATGATAAAATAAAAATCTTAAATCGTTTCATGGAAACACATCTAAAATTGTTTATAAACTTTAGTACTTTATTCTAACTAATTATTGAAATTTGCCCTCTATTAGGATAAATTGTAGTGCTTAATAGGTTATATTGCAGAACATAAAAAAGGACAAGCTAAGAAAAGGACATACAAGAACCAAATCCCTGGAAATTATAGTGTAAAACCCAAAAGCTAGGGAAAACAAAACATGAGCTCAAATGCAAAGAAAGTATAGAAGTTAGGTATCAGGCATTACTCAACAGTATCAGTTTAAGTTTACACATCACTCTGTACATAGACATTTATTTTTAGGTAGTCAGCAATCATTTAATTTATGTGAATGAATTAAATTAAGTAACTTTTGTATTTTTCTTTTTCTTTCTTTTTGGTTTTTCGAGACAGGGTCTCTCGGTTGTAAATCTGGCTGTCCTGGAACTCACTTCTGTAGACCAGGCTGGCCTTGAACTCACAGAGATCCTCCTGCCTCTGTCTCCTGAGTGCTGGGATCAAAGGCATGCACCACCACCACTAGGCTAACTTTTATATTTTTTTTTAGGTTTTAGGATTAACGTTGCCAGGACTTCCTTCTCACTTTATGAATTCTAATTTATCACATTTTAAAATCTCCAATAAATTAATAAGTTTTGTATATTTTGAAAATGCCTTTGTATTTTCAGGTGTCTTGGGTATAGATTCACATTATTAAAAAAATTTTTTTGTTCAAAAATTTGGTATCATCATTCATTTGGCATCAAACCTAATCCTAACTGTCAAAGTGTTTTTTAAATATTTTTTAGGTTCACTTAGACTGCACATTTTACTTTAGACATAGCAGTATATGGTAATTATTTGCTCTATTGTAATCTAGCTAGGAATTTTATATAATATGTGCTATTTGCAGCATATTACCTTTTTTTCCCCCAAGAATGTGTAATATCCCTGATTGTCCTGGAAACTTGCTTTGTAGACCAGGCTGACCTTGAACTCACAAAGATCTGCCTACCTCTCTGCCTCCTGGTGCTGGTATTAAAGGTGTATGCCACCACTGCACCGCTTACTTTTTACCATATTAAATCCCAGGAAAATCCTACAAAGTAATCTTAATTTGTGTATAGAGCTATGGGCTTTAAATAAGAAGGGTGATCCTATTAAATTAACTTAATTAGTTCATAGATGGCTGTTCTTACCTGTTAAATTATAAAGAACATCCTTCTGCTAACTTTAATCTGTGATCACCCACCCATTTTGACTTCTGCAAGTTTGTGACTACATTGGCTGTGTTTGTGGAAACCCTGTGGTTCTGCATGTAAGGGTGCAAGGTATAGGGGGTTATAAAGCCAGGTAAGCCAAAGTATTGTCCTTAATGTCTGTTACCCTCAGTTGAGCACAGTGAAAGACTCCTAGAAGAGGCCGGTTTACACAAATAAATGGTTAGTTCACATTAAGATGAGCTTCATATTTTCCATTTTGTTGTAGTTTTTAGTTTTATTAAACCAGTAGTTCTCAACCTTCCTAATGCTGTGAACCTTTAATACAATTCCTCATGTTGTGGTGACCCCTAACCATAAAATTATTTTTGTTACTACTTCATGCTGTAATTTAGCTACTGTTATGAATTGTAAATATCTGAAGTGCAGATGATCTGTGAAAGGGCCGTTTGACCCCCCATAAGGGGTATTGACATGTGGGTTAAGAACCACTGTATTAAACAAACACAGATCTCTAAAACTTTTAGAACCACCAAGTCATTTCTTAGAATGTTGAACACAGTGCAAGCTGCCTTCACAATGTTTTACTGTTATTGGAGATTTCATAAAACAGTTATATTTCTTTGGTTATATTGTCACTTACATGGGTTTCTTTCCATCAAAAAATAGAGTATTTTCTGAAAATTCTATTCTTAGATAAGAATGTTTTTGGGTTATTTTATAGAGATTCTCGATTCCTTCTTCTTTTTTTTAATTAGGAAATGTTAAGATTATACCTTTTCCTTTGAAATTCCTATGAAACCATCAGGTGCAAATGGAAAGCTTGCCATAAAAATGATATATGACAGTATATTACATTCTAGGAATAAAGTAACACTCTGTCTGGCTTATCATTACGCTAAAACTTTCACTTAGTTGTCATTGATAGACACTGAAACTCTTATGCTAAAGAACTGTTGTTTTGGTAGTGCTTTCATTATTAATACGACTGTACTCCTCTCCTCAATGTAGGAAAGCTGCATATTGAGGACTCAGAGGTAGTTCTATTAGTAATGTTGATTGATTATTGTAATATTAGTAAGTACTGAGTTGTCACCCCTGCCCTATCCTTTTCTTTTATTTAAAGATGGGTTCTTGTTTTATAGTCTAGCCTGGCCTCGAACTCATAGTCCCGCCTCGGCCCGACCAAAAGCTGGGATTATAGGCCTGCACTATCATGCCTGGCATTTTTTGTTTTTTTTTGTTGGTTTATTTTTGGTGTGCCTTTCAAAACTTACCCAAGTGTAGTTCTGATTGATTACAAATGGAGTGTAATAGTGCCCAAAACAAAATGAGAAATAAATCTGTGTGTAGCTGTCAAACTTTATGTTCTGGTTGTAGAAATTAAAATTTTCCATTTTTCTTTCTTCTCTTTTTCTTCACCTTACCTTCTATCTTCAACTGCTTTCATCTTTCCTCCTCTCTCTCTTTTCTCTTCCTCGTTCCCCCAGTCTCTCTGTGAGCCTATACTCAGTAATACTTCTTGTAAATATTTTTAAATGAGGATATGGAGGTAAATTTTTATTTTTGAAACTTTTATTTGATTTTTAAAAGTTTATAGGTTTTTGAGTCATTTTAGCATTTAATGCCACTCATATAATAAACTTGTTGGTAAATGAGTTTGAGACTTGTGAATGTTCCTACATGTAGGTGTCAATTAGGACAGTGTTATGAGGAGCCTTTAGCAGGGCTATGTGAAATAAAGACACCTGTTGTTTTGATGAGGTAGATTGAACTGAACTCCCTATTCTTTCTCATTTTTGAAGGTGATAGGATGACTACATAGTTTGATTAATACTCACCAGAAAGCTGGGTGTGTTTTGTAGAATGGTTTCCCAAGTTGTGTTTTATACCTTATACCGGGAGGAAGAGAGACTGCTAATGTGGACTGCAAATCTCCTTTGCTACACAAGTTTTATTTTTACTAGTTTATTTTTCATAATAACTTCTCAGATGAGAAATGTCCCTGTTTTAATGACAAGGAAACTAAGTCTCAAGGTAAGTTATTTGTCTGAGGTCACACAGCTAGTGAGGGATTTTGCAAGGAGTCGACTGCCAATGTGCAGTGTCATGGTCTCCTGGGGGCTTTGTCTATATTTACCTGTCATAGGGCCGCATTCCAAGAAGCTAGACATGAAAAGAATTGGAGAAAATTTCCACCAAGAATTCCCTAGATTTTCTTTCTTCCGAAAGAGAAGTCTTCATTCTAAAATGATAGGACTCTATTCTTTATCACTTTTAAAAGGATTATGTGAGAAAGTCTCTGACTTGGGACCTAATGTAAATTTTAATGCATGAGATTACTGTGAAAGGCAAAACCAGTTTCAAACTTAGTTTACAAACTAGTCAACTTTTCTTTGTTGTTGTTGGTCTGTCTAATATGGAAATACCCATAGCCTTTGTTGTTTTTAATACTTATTAATTCCTCTTACATGGCAGTAGAAATCTTTGCTTCTTTTATGAGCAGTTGACTTTTCCTAGCTCAGTAATGTGTGTTTGTGTTTTGGAGTTTTTTAATACCCAATCAGTGAATGTATTTTACTAGAGGAATTTGACAGTGTAACATGGGGAGTATTACAAAGCAGTTTTCTGACATTTACTTGGAAAGAAAATTCAGTATCAGTGGAAAAATTAGTGAGTGTATTTTAGATCATGACATTCATATCTGAGTGCCTCTTGATCAAACATGAATAATGTGTAGAGTCATTCAGAAGTTCCAAATTCATCAGTTTTTGAAAGTGGGTTGAGATATATGTGTTTTGCCTTTATTTTACCTAGGAAACTTGTTTTTATTCTGATAAGAAGAATATATTCTGTTAAATAAAACTTCATATAGGAAAATATTTGCGGGTAAAAATAGAAGGTAGCATGTTGTTTTGTTACTGAGATCCAAATTCATATGAAATCTGTCTTTTAAAAAAAGATCTATATTTTATATGCATGAGTGTTTTATTAGCATGTATGTCTGTAAACTACATGCATTCATTCAGTGCCTATGGAGGCCAGAAGAGGGTGTCAGATCACTGGAGTTATAGAAATTTCAGGCTACCACTGGGTGTTGGGAACCAAACCTGAGTTCTGTGCAAGAGTAGTAGGAGCTCTTATGGATAAGCACCTCTCAAAGTTCCTCAATTTTTTTTTTTTTAAATTTGAAAATCCAGCACTCATCTAATTCAATTATAAAAGATTGTAAGTTTGTCTTTATCTTCTTTCTTGGAATGGTTCTTCTTTTCCCCTTATTCATGAAACTTGGGTAGTCATCTTATTAGAATATTGCAGAATAATTTTTTCTTGTATTGGTCAAATAATATTGTACCAAAGGTGCTGACTTTCCATTTATTGTTTCATTCTCCACCCCCACTTCTTCCATACTGTTCTCATTCAAGCTTATAGCTTGAATTAGTTTATGATAGTTGACACTTCTTTCTCCTTGATATCTTAAGTTGTATGCAAGCAACAATTTTCCAAATGAAGAAATTTGATCAAATGCTAATGAGATTTAACTAGTAAAACTCTTGTTAGTATTTACTGTGTGTTGATACTTGACTTGGACTTTGGAAATATAAAAATAAATATAAAATAATGCTTGTCCTCATAGCAAACATGTTGCCAGAAGATGTACGTATCTACATATGCATTAATATGTAATAATTGTTCTAATAGATGGCATATAAAATATTACTAAGTAAATACCAGTGAAAACCAGGACAATTCTCGCATAGGAGTTGAGCAGTGAAATGTGGGTGGGAGAGTTTCTTCCTGTGACACGAGTCTTTGTCCTAATTGTCATTGATTACAAAACTAATTTGTCTGAGCACTGGGGTCTATTTTTAAAAATCAAGTTTATAGTTTGGTGGTGGCATATGTCTAAAATTCCAGCATTTATAAGCAAGTCTGGTCTACGTAATGGTTTTCAAACCATTCAGTGCTAGTGAGACCCTTTCTTAAAAACCAAACCAATGCCCAAAACAAACACCTTCCCAACCCCCACAAATAAATCTCAATTAAAAAAAAATCAAATTTGCACTGAGTGGTGGTGGCTCATGCCTTTAATCACAGCACTTAGGAGGTAGAGGCAAGCAGATCTCTGTTGAGTTCCAAGACCAACCTGGCTACAGAGTGAGTTCGAGGACAGCCAGGGCTACACAGAAACTGTCTTGAAAAACAAAACTAAACAAAACAATAAAAATCAAGTTTGTAATGTTAATTTTTAATTTTATTTAAATATCAGTACGTCCTTGTGATAGATTTATAAGGCTGCTAACTTTTGGTAACACTTAAAATTCAGAGTTGTATTTTAGCCATGTTTTTAAAAATTTGCTGTTTAGTTATTGCCATTAATGTCATAATCTGTAATGATACCTTTGATTGAACAGAAGTGTTTGTGTAATATCTTAGAGAAGACTCCATATACACCAATGTTAAAAGCACAGCTAAATGAATAGAACAGTAAATTCAAACTAGATATAAAAGGGCCCATAGACATGCCAGTGCAAAATGTACTACAGTCACTAATATTTTCACTTAGATAAATTGCACTAATTAGAAATATGTTAATAATATTTCTAGTTCAAGTATTAACATAGATTCAATAGAAGCCCCTGAGAGATAACAGTAAGTTGTGTCTAGTTCCTTTATCAAGTAGTTTTCAGATTTCCTAGGATGTTTTCAATTTAGATTTATAATTTCTAGTTTAGGAAGCTGAGGTCTGGTGGGTACTCCAGCTTGGTACTTAACTTTCATTTATGTATAATGAATAGAGTCTGATCTTATAATCATGGCTTTTGTATATTTTCACCTAGTCTCATTTGTGGCCCTCTCTTGGCTGGTGACTTCTGACTTTCAGCCCAGTGTAGATTAAAACTTTGTTTCTAAAATACTGTGCTTAGTGTTCCCAGTTGTCAACTCAGCGTGCTTTTATAACAAATACATTCAAAAAATGTTATCATAAGAAAGAAGCTAATCTGGGAAAATAGTTCTTTATAAAGTCACATCATGGGTAATGACTGTCATGTTTCTATCAGAGAAACAAAGAGGACAGAAATACAGTGATTAATAACCTGTGAGTCTTCTTTCTGTTCCCTGTTTTGGAGCCATTTCGCTTCATTGAAGAACAGGCATTAAATCTCATTACTTACCAATTCTCATGGAAGTAATGCATGTCCTTACAAGTCTCATATATAGACACATGTTCTGATCTTATTTGGTGCTATAAAAGCTTAAGACCCAGAACACTCATTCAGATTTGTTGTAAGACTCAGTTTTGTTTTATGTTAATAATTTTCTACTTATAATATCTGTGTAAATAATGCAAATTGTACACATTTTCTGTAATTTGAAAGACCTTGAGGAATGGGATTACTCTGTGCTTGTACACAGTGCTATCCCTCTGAGGACACACGCACATGACTGGTGGTGAGCTTACTGTGTAAACTGTGGTCATGAATCATTTGCTTTCCTTTTAATTTCCTTAAATGGAATCTTATATGTCATTCCTGATGCACAGATGTCAATATGCAGATCTTAAGAATTAGGAAAAAATGTATACTTCTCTTCATTAAGTAAATGGCTTTCTAAAAAGTTTTGACTCAGTTTTACAAAATAGAAAAATACATTTTTGTTGATGTAATTTCTGGACACCTCATTTTTATTTTTAAGTAGCCACTGTTAAGTGGCTACCAGTTTTCACAGATTGAAGTTTTATTCCCAAATCTCAATGTAATCAGTGCTCCCTAAAGTATATATTGGGAAACTGCATAAATACAGCTTTATTTTGTTAGAGGCATCATAATACCTGCTTTAAAATTATACTACAGATAGTAATAACTCTATTATTAGTAGTTATAGTAACAAAAACATCATAAAGGACATACAGACCAATGAAATAAACTAGAAAAACACAAAATGAACCCACACAGCTATAGCCCTCCAATTAAAAAATCTTTTATTTATTCATCCATTTATGTATGCATGTGTATGTATGTCTGTGCCATTGTGAGTGTATGTGCACATGTGTTGTACAGGCACACATGCCTGTCCATGTGCAGAGGCCAGAAATACCCTCTTTTCACTCTCTGCCTATTTCTTTGCATCAAGGTCCATCTCTGAGCCTGGGGCTTTTCATTTTCTAGACTAGGCTAGAAGTCAGCAAGCTCCTCCCTTCTTTCCACTTCCCTTGAAGCTGAGGTTACAGACAATGAAAGGACACCTGACTTGTCCCATTGGATCTATGATCCAGACTCCCCTTCATGGTTGTACAGCAAGTACAGAGCCATTTCTACAGCCCCCTCTTAATTTTTGATAATAATGTAAAAAATGGTTGTAGAGAAGACAGCCTCCTCAACAACTGGTGCTGGGAAGTTTGGATAGCTGCACACAGAAGAATAAAATTAGATTTGTATCTTACCCTGAACAAAATCAGTTCAAGATAGATCAAAGCGTGAATGGAAGACAGAAACTCTGCAGTTGCTAGAGGGAAACACTAGCAAACACTTCAAGATAGGGAAGAACTTTCTGAAAAGGTCTCCAGTAGCTCAGGAAATAATCCCAATTGACATACATGTTTGCATGAAAGTGTCTTAGACACTGCAAACAGTCTCAAAGTGGAGAGACAGCCCACAGAATGAGAAAGCTATCTTTGCCAGCTATATATCTGACTCTCTGAAGAGTTTCAAAATAAAACATCAAAATCTATATTAACTATTTACCAAATGGCCAGATGAATTAAAAATTTTTTTGAGGGAAGAAATAGAAATGGCTAATACATATTTGAAAAAGTATTCAACATCCTTTGCCAGTCATCAGGGAAATGCAAATTAAAACTGCATTGAGATTTTGACTCACCTGAGTCAGAATGCTATTGGAAAGGAAACAAATGACAGCAAACGTTGATGAGGATGTAATCTGGTACAGTTATTATGGAGATTCCTCAAAAAATAAAAATAGATCCACTGTCCCTCAAAAAATAAGAATAGATCATGCTTTACCACTCTGGGTAGACCCCTGAAGAAAATCTGTAAGTCACAAGGATCCACAAAGATCCATGTTTATTATTTATCACTGTGCTGTTTACAATAATCGATGTGGAATCAGCTTGTATGCCAACCAACATGAATGAATAAATGAATGAATGAATGAATAAAAGATGGCATGTATACACAGTGGAGTTTTTTCTTTTTCCTTTTCAGTTGTAAAAAATATGTTTTTTTTGCAGGACGGTGGGATTGGAGATCCTCAGGTTCAAAGAATCCAGATTCAAATGAATGTCATGTTTCTTCTCATAGATGATATGAGGGTAGAAGAGAGAGAGGAGGAATGAATTAAGGGAGGGCAGAGGGGTGACAAGAGAAGGTAATGGGGAGGGGATGAAATATCACACTTTATGGAATCCGGATTTATTACTTATATTTTTGTATATATGCGAAAGCAAAAGGGAGTCAGTTTGTAGGCAAGAAGGGGGCCAGTGAGAGAGAGGACAGAGGGGTAGTGGAGGTGTGAATGTGAGCAATGTACAATGATACATATGTGTGAAAATGTCATAATGAAACTTTTTGTGTGCCAACTAAACTTAATAATGAAGAATAGTAGTGTTTGCAGAACAAAAAGACAGCTCTGGTCCTAAGATATTTTTGTGTAGTAACAATACATACCCACTCTGAAATAGAAAGTTAAAGGCTCATAATACCCATGGGTTTTAGGGCTGGTGGATATAAGGTGATAAAGCATGATTAAAAAGGGAAATTAGGGTAGACTGAAATTTAACTTTGGTTGTATAATTATCTTTAGCCGTCTCCTCAAAAACACTCGTTCAAATCTAAGAGAGAGAGAGTGGACCAGTGGAAGACCCAGGTTAACCCTCCTTGGGCCAAACATCTCACCCTAAATGTACGCTCATCCAAGCCACTGGCCTCCAAGTTTGAAGTGATGTTCTCATTAGTAAAAGAATTTGAGCATATGTCCTTGAGTATATATATTTATTTATGAATTGCATGTAATAGGTTTTTATATAACAAAGTAAAAGATTAGAAAGTCACAAAGACCAACTTTATAAAGAAATTTCTATGTTTTTCTTTCATTGCAAATAGAATATCTTGTTTATATTTTGGGGTTCAAGAACCCCACTCTGGAAACCACTTATCAAAACTGGACAATGCCACACCAGTTTTAAGTTGCATGAAGATCAGTGGCCTTTCCTTGTTTAT
Source organism: Cricetomys ansorgei (assembly GCA_026225945.1). Taxonomy (NCBI): domain Eukaryota; kingdom Metazoa; phylum Chordata; class Mammalia; order Rodentia; family Nesomyidae; genus Cricetomys; species Cricetomys ansorgei. The sequence goes on along the minus strand of JAMJFZ010000181.1, from coordinate 3,059,093 downwards.
TTCTCTTTCTTTTAGCATATAGAACTTGGCAGGGGCGCCAGAATATATTGAATGGATATGCAAATTAGAGTGTTTGGTAAGGGCAAGGACAGAGTCTAGCTCAAGTATGAAGTATCTGGTAAGAATGGGGACTGTTCTTTATTGCTTCTTTTCATGTGCTTCTAAAAGTGCCTGTCACAGAGCGACTCAGTAAATGTTAGCTTCCAGCATAGGGGTGTGGAGACTATAGCTTAGCCTGATGTATCTGGAAGAGGCTTTGGGTTCATGAGTGTTAAGAAAAGTTTCAGGATGCCTGGAGACAGATTCTGCATGGTAGAACAATCAGCCTGTAGGGGTTAGAGGGCCAGCAAGAAAGTCTCCAGGGAATGGCTTAGGAGACTTCAGATCGTAGAGGTAAAATCGAGACCATCTTAAACAGTGAGATCTGATTTTACTCATCTTTGTACCCTATGTGGTACGAGTTCTAGGATGTGGTTAGTAGGTGTCTGATTAATTTTTGTTGAATTGGTTTGTTTCATCCTGCACATTGTGTATAGAAGCTTCTGACCTATAGGAGTGGGTCAGAGCCTGTAAGTGAATGTTGTACTGCAGTACTGCACACACGGAAGTGCTTTGGTGACCTAAGCGGCTCTGCTCCTGTTCCTTCTTCCCCAGTACTAAAACTGGGTTGTCATGTGTCATACCAACCTTACACTATCACAAGCTGGACTGAATTTATTTGCAAATAAATTTTAGAAAGGCATTTTACATTTCCTCTACTGCTTTGGAATTAACTTATTCAGACTTTTTTTTTTAAGGTGGTAGAAATTTCTAGTTAGGTTCTGTTCTCACCTGTACCATCAACCCAGTTCTGCACGCTCAAGAGTATTTTTGAACTATGTGTTTTAGGTGTGGACCCCATGAACTTTCTAACCTTGGAGTGACAGTTTTATTTTATTGACTGATGTCAGAGTTGAGATGAACAGACATTATCTCTCAGAGAGGCTATGCCATTAGCTTTCTCCTTTAAATAGTTTTTAAATATCAACACGAATGCAGTCCTTTGCCTCTGTCATACTGATCAAGACAGGTACATGTTTATTTAAAGCAGTTTCACATCTGCACACAAAATAAACTGCAGTATTCTAATTTGCTTTTCTAATGCCTTGTAGCAAATGTAAGAAGTTGCTTATTTATTGTCTTACCAAGACAGCTTAGTCTGCCCCTACTGTGCACAACTGAATGCAAATTTTAAGTTTTCAGAGATCATCTTGCATCTTTGGTATGATCTGCAAGTAATAGTTGAGGCAGCTTTGTTCTTATCTTGTTAGTCATTAAGTTATCAGATCTTTATTGCTAGGCTGTAACTCTTATTACTACTGCAGGGTGGTAAAGTCTTACACTTGTTGCAACTTAGAGTCTGCATTGTGATTTTATTCCATTATCTTATTTGCACATAAGAACTGTCTGTGAGGTAGCTAGTAGGACATTATTCCCATTTTACAGACCAAAGATGCATGCTTAAAATTAGTGGCTTGACCCAGGTGACTGAGTACTGGCTCCCCTGAGGGCAAAATTTACATATTCTAGCCATTCTTCTAGAGGGCTGCCCCTTGTGCAAGGTAGAATTTGTCTTTTTGAGCTAAGATTTTTTTCCCCCTTTACTTCCAACTTGTTCAGATTACTGTCACCTTGAACAGCAGTTGTTTAAGAAAATACGCTTTAGTTGTTTATGTCACAAGACCTGCAAAATATCAATTAAATGAATTGTTGATTACTGATATGCTTAGACGTATTTGTACATTTAATTAAGTGTTTAAGGTAATGTGAAAAGTTTGTCTACTGACAACATTTTTTAGAGCATATGATAGAAAATAAAAGGACCATACACTGACAAAGAATGCACTTTGAGTATGTTTATGTTAGGATCGCCTTATTACCCCCCCACCCTTCCTTCCTTCCTTCCTTCCTTCCTTCCTTCCTTCCTTCCTTCCTTCCTTCCTTCCTTCCTTCCTCCCTCCCTCCCTCCCTCCCTCCTTCCCATCCACCCATCTTTCTCCCTTTCTCTTTCTTTCTCTCTCCCTCCCTCCCTTCTTCCCTTTCTCTCTCCTCTCTCCCTCCCCCTCCCTCCCTCCTTCCCTTTCTCTCTCTCTCTTTTCTTGCTTTCTTTCTCTCTCTCTCTCTCTCCCTCCCCTTCCCTCCCTCCTTCCCTTTCTCTCTCTCTCTTCCTTCCTTCCTTCCTTTTTTCTTTCTTTCTTTCTTTCTTTCTTTCTTTCTTTCTTTCTTTCTTTCTTTCTTTCTCTCTCTCTCTCTCTCTCTCTCTCTCTCCCCCCTCCCTCCCTCCTTCCCTTTCTCTCTCTCTTTCTTTCTCTCTCTCTCTCTCTTTCTCCCCCTCTTTTACTTTCTCTCTTTCTTTCTCCCCCTCTTTTACTTTCCCTCCCTTCTCCTCTCCTCTCTTCTCCACTCCTCTCCTTTTCTCTTTTCTTTCTGAACAGGGTTTCTTTGAATACCCCTGGCAGTCCTGGAACTAGCTCTGTAGACCAAGTTGGCCTGGAGCTCAGAGATCCACCTGCCTCTAGAGCACTGGGATTGAAGGTGCCTCTGAAGTGCTAGGATTAAAGGTGTGTACCACCACTGCCCAACTTTTTTTTCTTTTTCTTATTTTTTGAAGATGAATTCCTGCTATTTTAGGCAGGCTAGCCTTTGTATTATATGCTTAGTGGTGCCGATATTGTATGTGAGATTTGCATTGTAGTTAAAGGTATTTTTGTTTCTCTTGTGAAACATTTCTGAAATTATGATGAAAATTAATTGGAAACTGTCTTAGGGTTTCTACTGCTGTGACAAAACACCAAGACCAAAAAGCAAGTTGGGGAGTTGTTTGTCTTACATTTCCATATATCTCACTGTTCATCATCAAAAGGAATCAGGACAGGAACTCAGCCAGGGTGGGAACCCGGAGGCAGGAGTTGATGCAGAGGCCACAGAGGGGTGCTGCTTAATGGCTTCCTTACTTGGCTTGCTAACCTGCTTTTTTATAGAACTGAGGACCACCAGTCCAGGGATGACATCACCCACAATGGGCTGGACCCTCCCCCATTACTAATTGAGAAAATGCCTTACAGCTGGATTTTACCGAGGCATTTCTCAATTGAGGCTTCTTCTCTGATGACTCTAGCTTGTATCAAGTTGACATAAAAACAGCCAGTACAGAAACTATGATTTGATATCTAAATATTTAAACTACTCTTATTTCTAGACCATATCACTTAATAATTTGATGTCAACTAGTGCTTTCAAATAATTGAAGGCAAATGGTGATTTAAAAAAATATATTCAAATTTGATACTTTAGGAGCAGTTTCATAGCCAATTAGAGGATCCAGTATAGCTCTGCCAACTCTAAAAAGGGAGACTTTTCTATATAAGAGTTATTTTAGAATCAGTTATTTCATTGATATTTTATTTTTGTTTTCTTTCTCATTAGTGTTTTATGTAATACAGAGGCTATGTTTGTTAGACTTTTATCTCCAAATCCCTCAAGAGTAAAGAGATATTATAGTTATAGATATTATAGTGAAGGGATTGTAATTACTGTAGGAGAATAGTAAAAGATTAATTACAGTATAACTTGGAACCATTTTTTTTTTTTTTTGATAAATGTGTGTGGTGATGGTGGTACAACAAGCACATGAAAGCCAGAGGTTGACTCTAGGTATCTTCCTCCCTCTGCTGTATTTTTTGAGATAGGGTCTCAGTGATTCTGGAGCTCAGTAATCTGCTAGACTGGCTAGCTCCTCAGCTCAAGGGATTCCAATGTCTCGCCTTCCCTTGGTGAGCTTTTAGAGGCTGTGGTAGTGGGCTATTAAACTTCCTCAAACATGGGTGCTGGGGTCCTTACACTTACATTGCAGTTACTTTACTGACTGAGCTGTCCTTCTAGTTCTGCTTTAATTAAAAACAAAAAACAAACAAACAAAAACTTTTAAAGATAGGGTTTCATGTATCCCAGGCTGGCCTCAGTTACTATGTAGCCAAAGATGATCTTGAACTTCTGATCCTCCTTTCATCTCCCAAATGCTAGTATTGTTATGCCTCACTATACCTAGTTTATTGGAGCTCAAGTCCAAGGCTTCTTGTGTGCACTCTTCCAACTCAGCTAAGTCCCTAGCCGTACTTCAACTGAATTTCTATAGTTGTCATTTAGTATACTGTCTTTGGACATGCTGTAATGTTAATGGATGAAGAAATTCTGTCGAGAATTTGCAGTTTGACAAAAGTAGAGGACACTTTATTTTATATAATATATATAATGATGAAAGTGTTAGAGCCCTTTCTCTTTAATTTTTATTTAAAGTGTCATAGGAAAAAAGAGAAGTCTTAAGATAGTGAGGTAGAACTCCTCCCCAGACTCAGTGGGCCTACTCCTTTCTATCTCCCCTGCGATGTAGGGATCATCATTCTTAACTTTAGATGCAGGGACTGAGCCTCAGGGCCTTGCCAACTGACTCACGTTCTTCTGGTAAATGGACTTGGCATTCTATCCCAGTTCATCATCACTCCCTCCCTTCGCCTGCCTCTTGTGCTTTCCACATGGCATTTGCCCCACTCGGTGGACCTGTGTCGACTCCCACTGAATTGTAGTGCCTTGGGTTTTAAAGTGTGACTTTTCAGCTCAGGATAAAGTAGTCTTTTTTAAAAATTTGTATTTATACATTGCCAAACAGACTGCTGTGTGTAGTTGTTCCTCAGTAGCTTGTTTCTACAATCATTTCAAGAATAAAGTAAGCTTGTGAATTAATAAGTTAATATTCTATGGAGATGGAATATCTGATTAAAAATATAAAAATGAAATAATTTTAGATTCAAGTACCATAAACCTAAAGGACTAAAGCGAATATTAGCTATAAAAGAGATATTGGAGTGCTATATTCCATTATTAAATTTGAAGAAAGGCCCATATTAAGGAAGTATGACCCAGGCAATGAGTGGCGGAGCTGGGTCTGTAGTATAAGACTTCTTGGTTTGCTATGGCAATCTGTTTAGCTTAAAAATAATGTAAATAAATTAGGTGATTGGTGTTGTTCTCTTCACTGCAGGATTATGTGACTGTTTGTCTCTAATGAGAATAAAGCTGTATGGGCATATATGTTCCCTCACTTTATGTGTTACCTTAAAATCACCCTGCATATCTATTACTTGAAATTACTTTATTATCTTCCTATACAAGTTCTCATTTACTTTTCTGATTTGACCTGATTTTGGTGGCCAACAGATCATAAACTGAAACATTGCTTTGGTGTAGTTCTCTGCATCCAGAGCAAGAATTTGCAAAACAATTACACATTGTTAAATGGCATGCCAGTTTATCAAATGCCCTAAGTTTATTACAGCCTGATCTTAGGAAAAGCCATCTCAGCCTCATAGCAGCTCATCCTAACCTAAATAGAACAGGTTTTAGAACTTATTCTAGGGCTGTTAGATTTTCTTCTGTCCATGAAAGTATAGACCACTCAGGAGAAAAGTTCACAAAACTGTAACAGATTTAGTTTTCAAACGGTGATTTGGCTGATTTGTACACTGTGATGCTTCATGGTGGCCATATTAAGAAACTTGTGTAGTGAAACAGTGCCCACCTACCTTGTCTCTGATTGAATCCACTCAGATGCCAATGGGCAAAACAGTAAATTAAGACCCAATGCCATATTTGAAACCTCATATTTGTATGAGTGTCTTTTGCAGAAAACACCTGCTTTGCAGTTCAAGGAGGAAGTCTGCTGTACTGCATCAGAGTTCTTCTCCTGGGAATTTGCTTGGGAAGTGGGCATCATTCAGCTTGGAACTTACAAAAAATCAGAACCAGCTAGTCCATACAGGCATGCTGATCTATTCTTTTGTGTAAATTTTAGAAAAAAGGCACCCTTTTCTCTAGGTACTTTATTTCTAAATGCTGGAAAGTTGTCAAAATAGATTGATTTTTCTTAGAACTTTATTGCCTTCTGGCAGGAAATTGCCATAATAAATGTACAAAACCTTTGCCTCTGATATAAGTGGTACCTCCTTGGGTTGTACATAGTATAACAGAAGTATGCAGAGACCCTCAAGTATAGACCAGGAAATCATGCCTTTAAACACAGACATTGAAACAGCAACTCTATAAACCTGTAGAGATAGATCTTAATTGTGAATACTTATTATTTATGGGAATCATTTACAAAATTATAAATACAAGACAGAAGACTTAGTACTTCTGTAGTGCAGTACTGACAAAGGCTCTACGTCTGTCACACACCTCTTGGCTTAAACCATTTTAAATATTTTCAAAGTTAGTCTGTTTTTTCAAGTTTAAAGAAGAAAAATATCTGACCTATATAAAGGAGTTTTCCTTTATTAGATGGATGCTGTAACAGGATATAAAATGAGTTTAAGTTAAAAGCTAATTGTCACATCATGTAAGTGCAACTTGATGTGATTTTTTAACATACCAAAAATTGGCAACCTGTGATGAGGCAAGTATCCTGTATGAGGATTTGAGTTAGGAGAATGAAAGGGAAGATGAGCCTTTTATAAATTTTAAGTGGCAGCTAAATGGAAGTAAGAGCTTTTAATTTTTTTGCGGGACAAAGGTGCTAACCGATTAGTTCCTTATGTTTAGTTAGAAACAGAAGGTTTGAGTCTTGACTGTCAGCCTCTAGGGTGAGTGTTTAGAGGGCTGAGGACTGTATAGGTTTAGTCCACTGCATATTTGCAAAGATAATACTGTAGCATCTACCTTCCTGCTAGTCCCCAAAATGATTTTTCTTTTTGTTTTTAACCAAGGCCAATGTTTACATTCTTACATTAAGGTATGACAGTTGGTGGGTTATTTATCAGAAAAACTTTTACCTATATGATACCTGCGAAGGGGAGTTAGCTTTTGTTCTTTGGCTCCAGCTCTCTCAAGTTTGGGTCCTGCTCAGTAGGTAGTGATGATGTGTTAAGTGGTTAAAAATCACAGTTTTGGTAGGGCTTTCATTCACCTCAGTGACATGGCTGTAAAACAGGGCTCCAAAGAGATTTTGCAATGGTATTTTCTTACCAATCCTCACAGTTTGTTGGAAGGGTAGCAGTGAGACAACCCTGATTTGTAGGAAAAAGTCAGCTTGTGTTAGGTAGCTCAAAGGTGCTAATTGTTTCCAGCAGGAAAATTACACATGGAAGCTCAAGGTAATCCTGGACCCTTGGCTTTTTTATTTAGGTCCTGGGAGCTAATGATCAGTTTTCCTTCACTGTAATACCTAATCCGTCTGGACCTTTTCTGCAGGTTCCTAAGCTCTCAGCAGATTGATAGTTGATGTTCAAATCAGCACATTGCTGTGCGTCTATGTTTTGAGTCCTTCACTTTTCAGATTCATAATAATGTTACTTGTTTCCTAATTATTTCTGTTGATAATTATTTTATTTCATTTTGTCATTGTTACAGGTTTAGAAAATTTTGGTATGGTTAACTTAAGGATCATTATTTTTAGAGCTGATTGTCAGAACAGGGTAATGATTTATTTATTTTGGTCTATATAAAATTCAGATATTTTAGATTCTGTGGTAGACAAGGTCACATGATTAAACAACTCATTATTAAGTGATTTTTAGTAATCTTTTCTAGGGATGTCTCTTATGAGATAGTTTTTGTAAGAAATTCATATTAGAAACTTTATGAACTTTTTTTATTTCTTTTTTAAAGACAAGAGTCTTACTATGTAGCTAGTCTGGACTCACCATGTAGATTAGAGAGTCCCAGAATTCACATAGAGCCACCTACCTGCCTCTGCCTCTTCAGGGCTAGTATTAAAGGCATGTGCCACCAAACTAGGCTAGAAACTGTGAATTTTTATTTTCATTTTAGTTTATGCAAAAACTTTGGTCTTTTGAGTTAAATAACCAAACCTTTTATTTGTATACAAACCTGCAGTAACTATATGTTCATCTAAAAAATACTAAATAAAGTCATGTTAATTTAAGATAAATAATCATAATATTTGGGGTCTAGAGAACTATCTTGGTTTAATATGAGGTGTTATGGTTATTGTATATAAAAGTGATGCTTGGGTTATTTTTCTCCTAACTACTGCTTATTTTTAGAAAGAAGAATATTTATATTGATTTGATGAGTAATTTCTTATCCAACCAGTTTCTGCTTTGGTCTTGTAATATAACTGTTCTGCTAGTTTACTTATTCTGATTTGTGAGTAATGAATATATTTTTGGTAAACTTCATGTTTACAATGAAAGATAAATCAAAGTATGCTTTGCTTTAAAAATGTGTAAGCTATTTAATTAGCAACTACTAAGTTGTTCTGTATAATGAAATAATACTAGAAAACTATTTCTCCCTAATAATATGAAACAGCTCAAATGCTGTTAAGTTTGTGTGTGTGTGTGTGTGTGTGTGTGTGTGTGTGTGAATTTTATATGAATAATTCTCCTTGAATCTTAGACACAGGGTAATGGTACAGGTTATACTAAATATACTGCAGAACTCTAAGGCCAATTGCAAAGAATTAATGATGATTCTTAAACAGTGTCCGTAGTAAACTAGTGGTATTGGTGACTATTCACATCATACCTGCTCAGTTAATCTTACTGAGTGTCATCTTAGTCCTGACTGTGATGACTATTCCTTGCTTGACATGATGGTACTTGGCCGAATACCTGTTAGGTAAATACAAAGAATTTAGAATTTTCTGATAATATAATTTTGAGGTTTCATCAGTTCTAGATTTCTGTAGCACATGTTCCAGTTGGTTTGCTTTTAGCTTTGGATCTGTCTTTAACTTTCAAGAAATGAATAAAACTTAACATAAAATATATATATTTTTAATCTGTATACACAGTACTCTTCTAAATATAATTTTCTATTAAAGGTCATAATAATAGTAGACATAATTTACTGAATCCCCCTCCTCTTCTTTGTTTTATTTATTTTTTTATTTTTATCTTTTTCTTGATTCTTACACACATTTTGAGGCAAGACTGTGACAGGATAAGTCCCTTAACTGTAATCACGTAACAGAGACCAGTATCTCAGTCCAAAGCCATTTTTTTACTGTCCTCATTATATAAAAGCTCAAATGCCTGGAGTCTTTTCAGGTTCTGGACAGTTGCTTGTTTTTCTCATTTGTTTAGCTTCATTTTCAATATTTTAGATATAGTTCTGGTCCCAGGTACACTCTCAGAAAATTAAGTTGTTCTGTTAATCCACCTGGAAGGTAGCCTGTTTTAGAAGTATGATCATGTGTCAGACAACTCGTATGAGATCATCCATGACACTCTTAGCTATGTGTATGTGGGTAAGGCACTTAACCCCCACATACTCTGGTTTTTTCATCTGTAAGCAAAGACAATATTAGTTACCGTTTGGAATCATTTTCAAAATGAAAAGATGTAACCAATGTAAAGTACTTGAATGCTTTGTATTTAGGCAGTCAGCATTTATATATTCATACTTTTTTGTTTTACTAAAAAGACACTCCTGTTTATTAGGTGTTTTTAGTTTATCTGTCTCCATATTTGTGTTAATTTGTTTGTTAAAATGGAATATATAACTTCACATTTCTAATCATAATAAAAATAATAAAAAACAAAATTCAGAAAATGAGTTTTTTTTGTTTTTTAGTGGTAAGGTGGGGGATACTGATCATGCAGAATAGTGCACCTATAAAGATGATAAGAAAGGAGTTAGCTAGAACATTATTTAAATAAGAAATGAATTGAAACATTTGTTCAATAAACATTTATTGAACTCACTGTGAGATAGGCACCACTTTAATCTCTGGACTAAATTACTATTAATAAAATGGTTATAACATTAGCTTTACGGAACATACTTTCTAGTGGGGAAAAACAGACAAAATATGCGAGATATCTATGATGTTAATTGCTTATATGACAAGGCAAAGATAAAGCAAGGAAAAGAAGGTGAAAGAGTGGAGGTTGCTCTTTCTATGTGGCTTGTTACTCAGTTGGGGTCACACTCTGTACAGATCTGTTCAAGTCCAGCACGGGTGTGTTTAAAGATGGTGCTGACCTGAGGGATGCCCTGTCCTCTTGTCTTCTTTTGCACTGTGTTTACAGTGCACCTCACCTTTTGGAATCATTTGTGTTCCTTGAAAGAAAGTACGTAAGTTGTACCTGGTGGCAGACTTTTGGGAATGCTCTGTTACACTTGGAAGAGGATGCCTGGTTCTTTGCATGCCCTTTTCTGTAATTGATGGGATTAGGGGCAAACCCATATTCCATGCAGCTCAAATATTCATGTATCTTTTTAGTTCTTTGTTTTTACTTCATGGTAGAGGTTAAATGAGTTTAGCAGTAGACCTTTAAAACTGAGCAAAATATAAAAAAAGCAAATCTGTCTTTTTTTGGTTTTGGTTTGCTTTTTGAGATAGAGTATCAAACTCAGGGCCTCCTGTCACAGACTCCCAGGCCCTGCACTGGCTAACTTGTATTATTTTTTAATTTCTTAACTAAAAAACAAACAAACAAACAAACAAACAAACACAGATTTAAGAAGAGTACATTTAAATTTTAAACAATTTACAAAGAACCAAGAAAAAAGGAAAATAATTAATGTTGACCTAATGTTTTCTTTTCAAAAGTTCTTAGGGGGCTAGATTTTCTGTCTACCATTATACATCCATTTACAGATTAGTATGTTAATTCTTTCAGCATATGTTTATTGAGTATCTAGGCAATGAAAATGTCACAAAGAGAATAAAGGTAAGCAATGTTTTATCTCTGCGTAGAATGTATGCCACAGGATGGGGGAGGAAGTGTAGAAATAATCTTGACCATAATCAGGTACTGCAGGAAAAGGAATCTAGCACATCTTTGGGAATATAGTATATGCTCAACACCTGTGAATGTCCATATTGAGTTTTGAATAAAGTGACTAGTCAATTAAGAGAAATACAGACAGTAGGTTGAAGAAGTGGGTTAGATGTGGGGGTCCAGTGGTGTTTCACCTGTCTTTTAAGGATGTCTGGATGTTCTTATGGAAATTTGAATTGGGCCTCAGAGATTGAATTAATGTGAACATATTTCCCTGAGCATGGGGAGATTGCCTTACTTAGTCCCCCCCACCCCCCTTTTGAGGTAACACTGAATAGGCTGTCTATAAATATTTGTTGACTGAATAAATAAGGGGAAAAGAATCCTAGTGAGAGAAAATAGCAAGCAAGAACATGCCAGAGATAAGGAAACACAGGGAAATTTAGGAACTCCAACAGTAATTCAGTCAGCTAAAGAAGGGTTGAGTGCAAGAGAGATGGGGCTTCTAGGTAGGATGAAGGTCAGACCCTAGGGGTCATGATTGCCAGCCCAAGAAGTCAAGCAAGTTCAGTTGTCTATACTTATGCTACTGGAGCTAGGAGTGAGCTGCAGGAGCCTTAGGTAAGGAGACTGAGCATCAGAATGGGATGTAATTAGGAACTCATTTCAGGTGGCCGCAGGGACTAGAGAGGCATGTTTGCAACCAAGTGATATTTTAAAGGCAGAATTGGCAGCATGCTAAACTACTGCTACAGCTCTGGACTGGTTTTGAATGCCTCCTTTTGCTATAGGTGTTCTTCCTAAGAAAATGAAAGCATCAAATCACATTTACTGGTTTAACTTTTCTGAGAGTTTAGCACTATCTAATTCATTCTCCTAAGAGCCCCTACAAACATAAAAGAAAAAAAAATCAGATAAATGTTTTATATTGGCTCTCAGGTAATTTACAGCAGTTCAATTTTTATATACTGTAAATATATTTTTATAGCTCCTTTGGGTCTTTTGTGTATTCTGTGTTATAAATACAAATACATACATACACACACATACACACACACAGAAAGAGAGAGATAAAAGGAGAGGGGGAACACAGAAATAACCACATATTAGTTACTTATCAATGCAGCATCTTGCTTTAGTAATGTATCCCAGTGATAATACTGTCTTGATTTTTTATATGAAAATTCTTCATGATCATCAGGTTTATAAAGTGGTTTCTAAAAAAGCATTTCAGTGAGTTTTGTTTTCTTTTGAAGAAACATTTAGAATAGCAATGCTGTTTTAGCTTTTATTTAGAACAATACATATTTGTTAGGAAAATAATTCTTTAGAGAAGCCATCTCAGCTTTTGTCTGTGTAGCAGAAATGCACAACACTGTAAGAAGAGAGTCTAAGCATATGATATGCTCGATTCTTTCCTTCCAGAAGGGTAGGCCTTATTAATACACTGTGTAAATAGATAGGGTTCTAACTGGGACTCTTGTCTTTCTGAAGTGAGTAAACTGTACCAGGTCCTTTATCACATCAAACTTCAGTTTCTCGTCTGTAAAATAAGAGACTCTGCTGAAATGATCAGGAACATTTTTCTAGAAGTTATTTCCTGTGACTTCTGTGAGAGCTGCAAAGGGGAGGACCTCCCATAAATATGGACAGTGTGTGATATTTTAATATTCAGATGATTTGCTGTCCTTCTGAAGTTCTTGACTTGTGCTTTGTTTTCCCCTTGGGAGGCTGAAAGACCTATGTTTACTTTAGCTGCAGAACATTGGGCTTTTCTAAGCAGAGTGCATGGTGCATGGAAGATGCCCCAATACATAATTGCTGGGTTTGTTTCAGCTGTGAGAGACATTAGTGTGTTGAGGGATTCCTCTTGGAGTTGTCTGATCCTCTGCTCATGTTAGAGAAGCAGTTGGAACAACTCTTGCTGTATTCAGAAGGAAACTCTCAAATGGGTGGTCACAAAAACCATTATATTCACTGAATGAGCATTTATTGAGGTCGTGCTACTGGTCTGGCAAATGTAATATTAAGCCCTGAGAATATAAGGTAAATACAAATATCTACCCCTACCAGCTTCTGTTAGAGAACAGGTGCAAGCAAATTCTGCTCTAGTATTATGAGTGGGAAATATGAAATCACACGACTGCACTTCAGTCTAAGTCCTTTTTGTTTTTTCTCACTGTGTAGCCCTTGCCGTTCTCCTGAAACTTACTGTTTTGACCACCTTTTCCTTGAATTTACAGAGAGTCACCTGCCTCTGCCTCCAAGTGCTGGAATTAAAGAAGTGTACCACCATGTCTGGCAAAATCATTGTTAAAGTAAATTTATGTCATAAAAAGTTTAAATTAGTAAAAGTACTTTTAAAAAAATTATCCCAGTTTTTTTCCTTTATCCAAAGTTGATTTCTCTTGTTTTCTTCCGTGTTAGTTGTCTCAACAACTCTGGTAGGAGGTAAGGTGATATGTGATTTCTAAGGACATTGCAGTCCCAATCATATATTTTTATCTATCTAAGGTGAAAGCCATCTTTAGCCATTTTCTCTGAGTAGTAAATGGTTCATTTTACACACCCTGGAAGTATTCTATTTCCTTTGACTCCATAAGGATACCTCAGACATTTTATTTGGGTTGTCAGAGTTATATCTGGTTGTTAAAGATATGCTAACTTTGCTAACTAAGCTTGAGTGTACTATCCAGTAGTGAAGGTTTGACTTACTTGATATTTAGATATCCCACCAACATGATTGATAGGAATTCTCATTGTCTTGTATTGATGACCATAATCATTCTTGTTGCTGGTTATAAAGGAATATGTACCAGACAGTAGAATAGGTGTTTATTTATTTGAAACTTTATAGTTCCATGTAACTCAGTCTGGTAATTCAGTTTGCTATGTAGCCAAGGATGGTCTCAAATTCCTGATCCTTCTGTCCCATCTTCCTGATGTATGCTACTGTACCCAGTTTTATGTGGTGCTGAGGATAAAAATCAGGGCTTCCTAAATGCTAGGCAACCATTCTACCAACTGAATCCCTCTTCCAGCCCTATGGTAGAGATTTTAAATAATCTCAATTAAACATAAGATAGCATTTTAAAGTAGATAGTATGTCTCACTCTGACTGGAAAATAATATCCATGTAACTGTTTCTGTGCTTCAGGATTTGAATTCTCATTGTTCTGACCCTAGAGTCTAACTAAGTCACTGACCAATTTTCCACCATTCATTCCCTCTGCGTCTAAGAAACTGGCTAAAATCCAAACCTGTAATTTTTTAATGCATAGGCCAAAGGGCAGATTGAATAGGTGAGGGTATAAATTTGAAGCTTTCATTTGGGAGGGAGGCTAGGGACTATAAGTAGAAAAAGTGCATTTTAAATGCCAAGGCAAGTATGAGAAAATTGTAGCCAGCAGGAGAATGTAAACCAACAGTGGAATCAAATTGCTCATACCCTAAGGTGAATGGGTAGAAGAGGCAAAGGAGGCTTTGAGGCCTGTCTGTGATTCCCAGCTACTACCTCCTTGGTCCACTCCTAAATAATGTCCACAATTGATTCCAAGAGTGTATATTTTTATGTCTTGCAGTCGATTCTGATATGCAACAAATGCTAGCAGGAAACCAGATAAGGCTGTGGAGAGGGGCAAGTGGATGAGTAGGTTTGGTATCTAAACGCAGGAGTTGGAGTGTGGAAGGCTTCTGCTTTCCTAAAGATCAAAACAACTGATAGGAGTGGAGGGACTATAGGTTATAGATTTGAGATTTTTAGCCATCCTTAATTTTTAACCCCTCTTTTTACCTAATATTTATAGAAAATAGTCTTTGCCTTTGTGCTTTCTATGTATAAAATGGCTCGTCTTAAATGCTCAAAAAGGTTTTATAATAAATAGACTAATAATCTCATTTACTTTGTGGGCACAACATGTTTTTAAGAAAAAAAGGTATAATTATTTACCCAGTTTATTTATATACTATTAATCTTTTGATTTGTCTTACATTTAATTCCGAAGTCTAGTCAGTCTTCTGTATGTGTAGGTTCTACATCTTTATACTGATCCAATCACAGATAGAGAAAATGTCTGGGGGAAATTGCATTGGTTGGTGCAAAACATGTACCAACTTTGTGTCTTATCATTATTTTGTATACACTGAAATGGTATTATAATTACTAGGATTGTGTTATAAGGAGAGCTGAGATGGTGTAACATATACGCGTGGATCTGACAGGCTAGATGAAAACACCACAGCAGTTACCTAAGTTACCGAGTGTCTGAGGGTGTTGATAGCTGTAGGGGGTCCTTGAACTCCAGTCCCTTGTAGATCCTAAGAGATAACAGCACTTATTTTCCATGTTTCTGGGTTTGTTGTTTCAGGAGGATGATAGTGTTTTAGTTTTTTATGATTTGTTTTGTGTGTGCATGTGTATGTATATGTGCACATGTGCTTGTGGATACTCGTGGAAGCTAGAGAACAAACAACCTAGGACATTGCCTTAAGAACTCCATCAGCTGCCATTGACACAAGATCTCTCATGGGCCTGGTGCTCATCAATTAGGCTAGACTGGCTGTTTGGCAAACCACAGGGATCCTTCTCTCTCTTGCCATCATGCCCAACATTGACACAGAGGTTCTGGGGGCTCAAACTGAGCTCCTCATGTTTGTGAAGTTAGCATTTTACCAACCGAGCTATCATATAGAGATCGTACGATGGCTTTCTCAGGAGCCTTCTCTTCAACCATGCAGGTTCTGGGGACCAAATTCAGGTGGTTATACTTTGTGGAAAGCATACTGGCCCATCCTCTTTGCCCCCATCCCCATCCTCTGCTTTTAAATTCTCTAAGAAGCAGTTAGCCTGTTTGATGCTGGCCCTGTGGTTATATCGTCTGTTTTGTATATACCCCAAACTTGCTAGTGGTAGTTTCCTCTGAATCCCTGGTAGTAAGAGATGGATGAATGTTGGAGGTGTTGGAAATGCTGATTTGAAAATTAGTAATATATTCGAATATTATGTGTCAATTAAAAATTAAAAAGGGAAAAAAGGAAAGGTGGTATGGAACCAAGTCTGTGGGAGGACAGTGCAGCCTCACCAAACCTGCTCCGAGGGCTGTCATGAGGCCTTTGCATCCACAGCAATTGCTACAATGATTATTATTTTTCCTTTCCCATATTGACTAAGTCTCTATTTTATAGAGTATTTTTGTCAAGAAATAATGTAATGCAAATGATTGAAGATGACTTAACATAGAAACATGGAAAGCTATGCTTTTCAGCACACTGTGCTGATGAAAGCACTAGTTACTGCTAAGAATAAGGCCTCCCTATGAAGGCCCACCTTGCAGCTTACTTTTCTGCTTGTATATCGTCTGTTTTGAGATCAAGATCTGAGAACTAGGTGAATTGGCCAAACCCTACTGTGCAGTTGGAATACTTTTCTTGTAGTTGCCCTTTAGTTTAAGGTTTTAGCTGTATCTAGCTCACAGGAATTTCTAGGTTGCTAGGAGCACTTTAGCAGAGGAAAGAATGTACAGAGGGCAAGGTAATCCACCAGTTAGGTTCTTCATAGAAAACTCCAGAAAAATCTTGGAGAACATTTTTATTTTCCAAGAAAATATTGATCTTTATGGTCATATCAGTGCTAGACCATAAAAGTTCAACAAAAATATTCATCAAAAGCAGGAATGGAACCCAAACTACTATCACATGCATGCTTAAGAACACAATCTTTTGAGTTCTGGAAATACAGCACTGCTGGCTTAGAAAGATGTGAGTTACAGAAATCTCAAAGAAGAGCATCTGTAAGCCCTAGGTCATCCAGTTCTCATGATAGCAGGCAATCCTAGTGAATGTTGAAGGCATCTCTGACAAGATAGATAAAGTAGCTCAGAGTTTTATTTTTAAAGTCTTTTTTTTAAAAAAATTCATTTAATTTATATGAGTGTTCTATCTGCATGTACACCTGTATGCCAGAAGAGGGCATCTGATCCTATTATAGATGGTTGTGAGCCCTCATGTGTTGCTGGGAATTGAACTCAGGACCTCTGGAAGAGCAGTCAGTGCTTTTAACCACTGAGTCATCTCTCCAGCCCAGGGTTTTATTTTAAACCCAAATTCCTGTAGATTTCAGTGAGTAGTAATTTCTCCATGTCTTAACATTTTCTGGACAAGTTACCCCTTGCCACCCAACCACCATGCAGACAGTCATAAATGTTAGGGCTGGTATGTTGTGTTGTTGCCAGAGAAGGTAAGAGAAAATCCATATTTCTACAAAAATATCACCTAAGAAAACGTGTCATAGAAAAATATTGGAGTGCAATTTTGAATAGGAGACTTTGGATTTTATCTACAGTCTTATAAAGTGTCAGTGCTCCTTTTCAACAAGCCCTTATTTGTTGATGCCGTGAGACCTAGGACTGGCCTGAGCGGCTCAGGGTTCTGCATAGCACCACTGCCCTGCGTCCTCTGGTGCTGTGTCTGTTTGGCCTCCAGGACTTTGCTTTGTAGTTTAGAAAACTCAACAGGTGTTTATTCAACAGGTTTGCTTATTATTATTATATATGAAAATCACTCATGTTGGATGTGTTATTTTAGTGTTTGTGTGTGCTGACTTTTATTCTTTTAAACTTGATATCATTTAAATGCGGGCCCTGAGCCAGGACCATTCCACTAAGGACACTTTCAGAACCCTTCTCTGCAGGGGAGTTTTAACCAAAAATGGTTAAATGTTTTGCAGTTGTACAGGTATCTGGGTGGCATTTTCTTAGATGCTGCTGTTTTATTTTTATTAAAAGAAATATGAATATATATTAATATATTTTTATTTTCTTCCTCCTCCTCGTCTTCCTTTTTTTTTTTTTTTTTTTTTTTTTTTTGAGACAGATCTTTCTATGTAGTACTGGCTGTTCTGGAGCTCAATCTGTAGACCAGGCTGGCCTTGAACTCACAGAGATCCACCTGCCTCTGCCTCCAGAGTGCTGGGATTAAAGGTGTGTGCCACCACTGCCCGGCTTAAGATATATTAATTTTTATATTATGTGCATGGGTATTTTGCTGTATCTTGTGCATGCAGTGTCCACAGAGGCCAGAAGAGGGCATCAGATCCCCTGGAACAGGAGTTACTGAGGGTTGAGAGCCTCCTTGTTGGAGCTGGGCACTAAACCTGGGTCCTCTGCAAGAGCCACAAATGCTCTTCACTGCTGAGTCATCTCTCCAGCCCTTTGTTTTAATTTTTTTAAAATACTACATTAGGAAACAACATTAAAGTATCTCAAGTGATGATCCTACAAGGGTAAACATCCATTTCATTTCCTGAAAAGAGTCAATTTACATAAAGTAACAAGGGCAGATGTTGGAAAACTTTTAAGACTCAAGCATCTTTGGAAAGATTCTGGTAAACCTAAAGAGAAATCTTTAGATATTTTGGTATTCTAATTTTCAATTTTTTCTGCTCAAATTCCTAAATGGCAGATAGAAATAAACTCCTATTTTTATCAAGTCAGTGATTTTGGTCCATATTTTGCTACCAGGAACTCAGAATGTTTTCTCTAAAATGTCCACTTGAATATTATATCCTGTTCCATAATATGTGCCTCTGTTTTTTCAAATTAAGATAAAATTTACATGATGAAATGCATTGGTTTTTCAAATTTTGCTTGTTTTTTTTCTTAATGGGAGTTCTCTCTCTCTCTCTCTCTCTCTCTCTCTCTCTCTCTCTGTAACCTAGACTTGCCTCAGAATAGTGACAGTCCTCCTGCCTCAGCCTTCTAAGTGCTAGGATTGCATAGATCTTTAAGTATACAGTTTGGGTAATGATAAAAGTGCATATTGGATTTTAACAGAATCCTTCCAATTCTGTTAAAAACACACCCCTGTATTCTACCATAGAAGTACTGCTTCAAACGACTTTCTAAGAAAATTGGTGTCCTAGGAATATTTACCACTTTTTGTGGATTCTACTTATCACACTATTCTGTATTCCCAAGGGATGGTGGTGATGAATTGTGGCATGATTATTCCATTTTTGAGAATAATATAGGCTTTATCAGTAAGATAGTTTTGTAAAGTGACTAAACATCTTAATGAACTCTCTTTAGCTAAAGTCTGATATTAGCTAGAGATATTGGCCAATATCATTTCTTCACTAAAACACACAAAATTGCTATCTAATTGCAAGTAGTTTGTCAAGTTCTGTAACAAATCAGGAAGATGTTTTTGAAGCTAATTTATTTTATAAATAAGGTCTTTTGTATATATCTGGGATCTGTCATTTAGTTCCTTAACATCCAGATCTGGGATGACATTTGACACTTTATCCTTTCTAATCTTCTCAAAGAACCCACTAATGACCTCTATCCAGTTTTCAGCCCCATTTCTTGAATTGCTTTTTGTGCATTGCTTGTAGCAACGTGATAGAATGCTTACACCTTTTTTTTTTCCTCCACCATTTTTAGGAAGTAGATGTTAAAATCCTCTTCAGCTGAGACCAAGGTTTAGTTCTTACATATAGTACAGTACACAGTATCTGTAGCCCAGTGGATTGTATTAGTAACTAATGGTGTTCTGTAGTGAAAGAAAGTACAAAGTTGAGTCTGGGATGGATAGAGCCTTTGCTCAACAAATGTGGTTAGGGTTAGGGCTAACAACATCAACATCTCTTAGTCATGAATATTCTTAAGTCTTATGCCTCAAATCTAAGGATCCTGAAACAGAAACTCAAGGAGAGGGTAGTAATCTGTGGTTTAATAACTCCACTAGGTGATTGTGATTGATAATGAAATTTGAGAATGACTGGATTAGAAATGAGGGAACTGAGTTCTTCTGAAACCTAGCTCCTGGAAGATCCTTCAGGGAGCTTGGATGTATGATACCATTCAGATGCCATTGAGGTAAAGGGAACCCTCAGTACTCTGTTGTCAGTCATACATTGTTTATGGGGAGCTATCTCAACAGGCAGACACTGAAGGCAAGGTAAATCTCCTGGATTCTCTGGACAGAGTGTTCCTTGTGCAGTTGTTAGCATTGTTTACTCATAGCAGCTGGTTGGATACACTGGCTAGGTAGAGGGGGTTTGGGTGGAGTCCCATTACACTGAGGTTCAGGAAGCTGTGGAATTTGCCCAGAGTCCCACAGCTAAGAATGGGGTTTGAATTCTGGCGGCATCATTCCACATGTGGCTTCCTAAACATTAGCTATACTGTCTTTTATGATAAAAACATTTGTGACAATAACCAAATGGCCATTATGAACAAGAAAACACTTACATAAGGGATTTACATTTGATTAGGGGAAAACAAGTGGAATGGCTATCATTTGGGTTTATCTTGATCTGGCTGGATGTGTAAAACTACTGTGAACCAGAAAGAATAGCCTGAGAACAGGCCTTTTTAAGGAATTCTTTATGACATCACAAAGAGCTGTACTCAGAATAAGGGAAATGAGCTACAATACCTGATGTCATTCTGTATTCTTCTTACTCGGAATATTTACAACATGTCTTTTTTCAAGTAACTGACTACACAAATCTAAGCAAACAACTGGAAATACAACTAATTCTGAGTTCTCTGGCTTATCAGAAAAAAATCTTACTCTCACTTCCTAGTTAACTCTACTTAGTATCTCAGGTGACATTTTCTTTTGCCATTTATTTTATTTATAAATCTAAGCCACATCATAGCAATAACAAGCATGTAAGATGTTCTATAAAGCTATGCCATTTAATTACTTATTTTGGGAAAGAAGGGGAGGGTAGCTGGAGGCAAGAAACAAAAGGTCACCATGCTGCCCTGAAAGAACTGGAAAAGAAACCTTTGCTTTCTTTCACCCACCTGATGCTTAATTTTTCTTTCATTTTCCCTTCACTGAGTTGGAAATAGTAATGGGGTTAGTTAATTCTCTCTCAAATACAAAATGTAACTTCAGTATTCATTTAGGTGATGGGAGTCTATGGAATTTTAAAAGCAATCAAGAAGTTGAGACCAAGAATTGGAATCCTAACTGACACCCATACTGTTATTTCCATCCCCAACAACTGTTATCATCATTAATGGCTTCCAGTGATTGACCAACAGTGAAGTCTACTTGATCCACATATTGAAATATGTGGATCTGAATTCTACCAGCATCTCTTGTTACTTGCCTGATATCTTCCTATGAAACACTGCTTGCCAATTTCAGCCCTAAGCCTGAACTACAGTATTGCAACTTGGACCCTGTACCTCTGAGGGTCCACTCATGTGTAAAGAGAACAATGCTTGAGTCGACCAATATCTTGGATGGCTTCCTCTCCTTTGGTCCCGACTACTGTATTGCTTCTTCTGAAATGTCTTTTTGATCTGTTCCTTCTTTTCCATTGTTAACTGTCATTGCTGAGAGCAAGGTGCTAGTTTATCACATACAGTGGCTGCTTTTAACCTTGACTCCTTTCTGTGTATCCCTGGTTTCTCTTCTTAAAATTAAGTCTATACATGTATTTTCATATTAATTTTTCTACAGTGAATATTGAGCAGCATTATTAACTAGACCTACTAAATGCTAATATCACTCCACTAGTCAGCACATCTAAACACATATTCAGATACTACTCTACTGTTCACGGTCTCACAGAGAGCAAAAATTATATCTTATTTAGGAGCTGCTGTGCTAATTAACCTAAGTGAATGGAGCCAAAACATGGAAGTCAGACTACATAGTCTGTATCTTGGGTATTATAAATCATGAAGTAAGTGAATGTTTGCCTTTTAAGAAACTGATCCTTGAACACTGTGCTTGGGACAGATTGTCTTGGTTAATGTAGTACCTGTTTCAAATTATACCATAAATTGATACATACTCCATAGGGAGCATTTTGCCAATATCCAGCAAAAGTTGAAAACTGTAGGAATCCACATCCAGTTATATACCCCAGAGAAACTCGGCTGTCTGTGCAAAGACTGTGTATGTGGATATTCATAGTCGAATTATTTATAATGGAGATCTGGGAATAGCATCAAGCCATGATGATTAATAGGATAGAATAAGTATACAGTCATTAAAATGGATGAATTGGTATGGGTAGGTCTAAAGAAATTGCTAGAAAACAAGAAAACTGCAGAGTAAGTTTTCATGATAGCTTCTGTGTGACATAGAAAACACCCCCAAACAATGCTATGTATTCTTACTCAATTCCCTTCTTAGGAGGAAGGAATGAGGACGAATAGGACCAAAGAGAGCAAAATGGAGGACCTCAGTTTAGTTGATTTTTCAAGACCTCTGAAATTTGTGATTGTTCGGTTTGAGTGGCAGCTTCATGTATATTTGATGCTTTTTCTTTATTTTACAAATTAATTTTTGTACTTACATCAGGAATATAAACAGTGTTTTAAGACTTGACAGTGTGAATTGCTGTTCTTGACTACAGTTACATCTTTTCCTGAGAAGCCTTCTGACCAAGGATTTAATTGTAAATGTTGAAAAAAGTGACTGCTCTGCACTATTTCTTATTCATGTTTCCATGTACTAAGCCATGGCTTTATGATTCATTCCTGTACAAACGTGTAGATCTGGATTCTCACACATTGAAATAAACGCAGCTGTGTTTATTTCAGTGCAATTACGTTCAAATAAACACACATGCAATCCTTTATGAGCATGAACCCGTAAAACACTTGTTGATTTGGTTCTGAAATTGTGTGTTCAAATAAACACACTTGCTTTAAGGGAAGTTTTGCTTTACTTGGTGTTCATGTCTTGGCCATGTGTTTTATAGAGGGCAGATGTGGAGTGCCCTAATAGAATAATAGTTCTTTAGCGTCTAAGCCATTGCTTTAGACTAATGCACGTTTAATATGTTGGTAGTTGCACCTATATAATACAAATAAAAAAGTATCTTGTGTTACCTGTTCTATTTTAGACAGTGTAACTAAATGGGATATAATTTTAAAAGCAGATTTAATACCTAAAACATATTTGTGAATATATTTTAGAGAAATGTCAAGGGTAAAAAAAAGTGAAAAGTTGTAAAGCCTGGAACCCACTTCTTACATAACCACACTTATAAAAATCTGTTTTTAACACTTAAGACTTTAGAATGAAGGTAGAGGAGAGCTCCGTACCAAAAGAGTACTGTTTAGATTTCTATTTCTTTTGAAATCACAAAAGTTAATCTGAAAATAAATGAGTTAATATGCTTCAGCCTTCTATAGTTTATTTAAATCAAGTGTAATGTAACTTTCACAGGGCCTATAATATTTGAAGTTATCATTTCTTATCGAATGAATTGTAATACTATAACAATCAATGGGTTTTTCCAACCTCCAAAATGGGGGTGGTTTCCGTGTGTGATATTATAAAAATATTTAGGGAGTGGATAAACTGAAGTCTGTTTTTAACTTGAAAGTCTGAGTATTACTTTATCGTCCTTGTAAAGTTCTTTGATTCAGGAGAATTCTGAGGCCTACAGCCGTAGGCTGTGCAGTTTGTGTCGCTTCTGCTGTGTGGGAGGAGCTCAGGGTAGGAGATTATGTTGGGGACAGCAGTCAGTCAGGAGGTACTGCTTCATCTCTGGGCCCAACTGTCTGTATCCTCAGGGGCCCTCTCCTGCCTTGTCTGTTTAGAATCCATAGAAATTGTTCAGTACTTCTGGGAAGCCCAGTTTGGCTTTTAGCTTCAACTCACAAGACCACACAGAAGGCCAGTTGCTGCTGTAGTCGGTGTACAGATACCTCAACACAGAGTCTGCATTTCAGCTACGATGTTTATGCTTTCTTGTCCGTCACTGTGAGTTTGGCCTTTTAGGAATTTTTATCAGGCATTTCAGAAGGTTAAATATTTTACATATACCTCCCTCCAAAGCAAACTATTATAGAGAAAATAAAATACTATTTTTTCTTTCAACAAAGATCAATTCATTTCACAATAGAATAGTCCCGACTTTAATCAGAAATTTAATCATTTCTAAAATTATTTTAACTTAAAGTAGAAATCTTTTAATTATTTATGTTCATATAGCCCACTTCACTCACTAGAAGTGAAGTTTTATGGAAACAAGAACCTTTGTTTTGTCTGCTTTTATTTGCAAAGCTTGCTACAGGGCTGGAATGCATTAGACACTCAGTTTACAAGATGAGTCTTTAGAAAGTATGCCCATTCTTGATGTCTTGTCATCAATTCCTATGCTAACTACTTATTAGTAGAGTGTATACTTCATAGAACCCTCTCAATGCTTTTTCCTTACACCGTCAGACCCGAGAAAGGAGCCATTTCCCGTTTATACACTTAGTTACTATCATCCTTCTTTAAGCTTTTTTAGTCTAAGGTGAGAAATGTAGTTTGAGTTTTACAGTAGTCTATGAGACTGAACACTCATCTGTTTATTGGACAGTTTTGTTCCCTGAAAATATGTTCTGATATATCCTTTGCTCCTTTTACTACTGAATTGCCTCCTTCCCCCATAATCTGTATACTATATTTATATGGCAAAGAGGCAATTTTCAGCCTCTATGAACTAATAGGTGTGTTCTTTCAGTTCTAAGTAAATGATTTTTATTTATCACATGCAGATGTTTTTGAGTTAACAACTTACTTGTTACATTAATCTATTTTTCTATTTCTTTGGAAATATAAGATTGACAAGTAGTTTTATAATAACTCTTGCTATCTGATGGTACACTCATTCTCTTTTTAACTATTCTTTTGCACTTTAAAAAAATTCATCCAAATGAATGTAAAATCATTTCCTGTGTATAAATATTATAATTAAGATTTATCTGAATTACATGTAAATTAATAGACTAATTTGTAGAAAGCTATCATAAAATGACTGACTTTCTGGGAATGTTCACTTCATTTATTCAGACTTCCTCTTCCAAACCTCAGGATTTCTAATCTTCCTTCAAATCTTACATAGTTCTTTAGTTTATTGTAATATACTCATTAGTTTTTATTGTCTTGCTGAATGGGATTTGGGTACAGCCATATTTTCTCATTGTTTATTGCTGGTGGTAGAAACTGTTTGATTTAAAACAAACATTTATCATCTTTCTAACCACCTTTTGGACTCTTTTACTGATATTACCAGCTAGTCAGTTGGCTGTGTCTCTGTATTCCCCCCAACCTCTACCCTATGGAAAGCTGAATCATCAATCTTTGGCTTCTAGTTTGGTTAATACAGTCATTGATATTTCAAATGTGACCCACCCTGAATTATACATTTATGTGTTTTGATCATCTGGTGTTTATATATCAGTATTAAGCACATTGTTTTTTTTTTGTTTTTTTTTTTTAAATATGTTCCCCAGATCCTCTCTATCATGTAAAGGAAGTTCTGGCTTATCCTTGGTTAAGAAGTTTTATGGTGAATAAATAATACAGTAAATTTGTTGATCTGATTATGTTTTCTTCTTTCACCCTGTGGTAAGCTCTGCTAGTAAATTTTCTACTGATAACTATCCTTACTTATCTGAGTTAACTTACTTTGATGTTATTCTTAACAGACAGTTTTATTCTTTTAAAATTTTTGTATTTAGGAATTTTACATCTGTCTTGACATGTGATTAGAAAGTAAATTATCCTTGCTACTTTTAAGTGATTCTTACACAGGCTTGAGTTAGTCTCAGTTAGGGTAGTGTCCTATAATTTCTATATATTATGGGAAAATTTGGTTAAAGTGAGAATTATTTATTCTGAATGGTTTATCTTTTGCAAAATTGCCCCAGGCCTCATGCCTTGCCTTCAGCATGTGGATCTCTGACAGCTGCTTTTAGTTTCCTCCTGTGGTTACATATAGCTCCATCTTCTGCCTCTTTTTGGTCAGAGCTAATAAGTCATATTTTCTGAGCAAAAGTTCCATTTCATATAAGCTTTAATAGTTTTGGTGGAAGGTTCTTCTCAGTGTTCTCTTCTGGTATATACTGTCTGTGGCTAGTTCTTGTTCTTCATGCATTTATTAGATTCTTTTGCCTTAGTTCTTCTTTTTCCTTCTTTTCCTCAGTTCAGATATTGAAATAATTTATTATCAAACTTACTTATTTTGTTTTCTGAGATGTCATTTGATTCATCGTTGTTAACAGTGATTGGGATCTGGGCTGGTGTCTTCCAGGTTCTTGGCCTCTTACTTAAGGAATTAGAATAAAAACTCACACATATTGCAAAAGTTGCAAGGAAATTTTATTCAGAGTGAAGTGATAGTGCAAATCAGAAAGAAATACATCATGTGAGTCACGTGAAAGAGAGTTCATAAGGGCCCCAGGTTTCTGCCTGGGACTTTATTCTGTAGGGTTCAAAGGAAGGAAAAGTTTGGTTACTAGAGACTGTAGTTTGGGTGACTCTCTGTTTTGATTGACAGGCTTGGGTAAAGTAGGCCTTTGCTCACATCTCTTCTCATAAAATGCATCTAATTTTAATCATTGCATGCCCAATCATTCATAGGCATA
Source organism: Cricetomys ansorgei (assembly GCA_026225945.1). Classification (NCBI taxonomy): domain Eukaryota; kingdom Metazoa; phylum Chordata; class Mammalia; order Rodentia; family Nesomyidae; genus Cricetomys; species Cricetomys ansorgei. The sequence goes on along the minus strand of JAMJFZ010000181.1, from coordinate 3,032,911 downwards.
AGATGATAACTAGGGAATTCTCCCTAAAAAGTTAACTTTTAAGACTTATTATACATGTACCAAAACCAGTCCAAGCCAGATCGATCTTCCTACTCTCTCTACCTGTACTAATAAATTGAATATAAGCTTGATGGTCCTTAAGGGGAAGAGAAACTTATTCCTTTGTTTAGAGTACATGCAACTGGATACTGGTGCTTAGAGGTTTCCTAGGTTGCTAAGAGGTTTCTAGATGCATTGTTCAGAAAGAATTGTGTGTGCATATGTTCAGGTGAGGGTCATAGACTGCTAAGTGTATTGCTAGAAGATGGGTGTGTGCATAGCTCCAAACAAGTGGAGTTCAGGGTACTCAGCTATTCCCTATGCTTGTCAGACTCACAATTTCCTATGGGTCAGATTTTGAGAGCATGTTACAAATTTTTGAAGGTAGTATGGTCATTATTATACACTTTGAAATATTTGAAAACTTAACAACTTACTTAACTCATGTTACTTAGAAATGTGGTTTAAAATTCCTAGTTCAATGTTTTGGGTTTTTTTTTTTTTTTGCTGTCATTTTATGATTGATTTCTTAAGTTACTGTGCTAGTGAATGTAGGCTTACGAGGAAGTAATAGGGCTTTGTTAATACTTTTTGCATTGCTATATGACCAGTTTCTGTGTTAGGTCTTTGTTTTGTTTGTCTTTTTTCTTTAAAATCTTTTTTATTAAATTTTTCATTGTGTGTCTATATGCAAAGGGACAACTTGTTGGCATTGGTTCTCTTTTGTACCATGTGAGTCCTGGATATTAATCTCAGGTCATCGGGCTTGGTGGAAAGCTCCTTATTTGATATTTTTGAGACAGGGTCTCATGTAGCACAGGCTGATCTTGAGTGCACTGTGTAGCCAGGGGTTGACCTTGAACTCCTGATTTCCTACCTCCCAGGTGCTAGGGTTATGGGCCTGGACCACAGCATCCAGATGCATGTCTTTGAAATGAATGCAGTTCTTTATACTTGAGATTCAAAGTGCTGCATTGTATCTTATGGTACTCTCATGTCTGTTATATAATTTGATTTGAATATTATCTACATCCTCTGTAACACTGATGATTTTTCTTTTCATTTACTCATTTTCTGAAAATATCCCACTGACCATGAATTTTCAAGTTGTTATGCAACTACGCCTTTTTTTCCCTCTTTAACTATTTGAGAGCTATGTTGTTGAATGTATAGGACTGTTACTCATGTCAGATTTCTTCTTTGGGCAGTGTAAACTTTATCTGATGATTTTCTCCTTGATTCTTTCTGTTTCTTCTGTCGGTGTTCTTTGGCAGTGTTGTTCTACCTACTTTCTTTCCATTTGTCTGCCTACAGTTTCACATTCCTGAGTGTTCAACTTTGTGTGCCATCTTAGTTTGCGTTTGTTTATGGCTTTAGACATGGCTAGTTTTAAATTTTGTTTGGATGATCATCAGTTTTCTTAAACTTGCTGTTCATTTGCTGTTTTGGTTTTCAGAGTACACATTTCTATGCTATTTTGTGGTTTCATTTTTAACATTCTGATTTAAACTTTTTTTTTTTTTTCAACCGTTTGTGGAATTATAGGTGCCTATAGCTTTCGAAACAAGAAGAACTGGATTGTGATCATACTTTCCTCAGTTTTGTCTCTTAGGATGATAAGGATCGAAAGGACCGCCCCCCCCCCCCCCCCCCCCCCCCCCCCCCCCGCCATGTTGTTAAAAGAAAAAAATCTAGATTCCCACTCTTCTCCTTTCCTCCCTTCTCCCCACCTCTTCTCTTCCTCACCCTGTTTTTACTGAGAAGTTTTAAGATTATTTGTTCATCTGTTACTAAAATGTTTCCTTTGGTACCTTTTAGGTATCCTGTTGTTCTGCCCTTTTTAGTTCAATAAATACTTTTTTTCTCTTCAAACTTTAGGGTCTCCTTTATAGGGCTCAACATTTATTTTTATATCCATCTAGAGGATTTTGAAATACATGTAAAATATGCATCTTATCAAAGCAATTAGCATATAGGTCCCAGCAGTCACACAGGACTCATTCAGATCAGGATGAACTGCCATTTAACTGTGTTAAAGCTACTTGCTTGATATCTTGGGTTTGAACTTTGATTTTCTAGCAAAGTTGTCCTAAAATTTGCTACTTTCCTGTACCTTAAGGATAAAATTTTCTAATAATAAAAACGCTAGGCAGCTTATTAGACACTGTGTGCCAGGAACTGAATTAGGCTAACTTTCTCGTGTTACCTCATTTAACGCACGCTACCTTACAAAAACCCTAAGCGTATGGCTGTGACAGTTTCTAGGTGTCTTATTCCCTTGAAATCAACTAGTCCTGTTACTCAGGTTGTGGAAATTCACTGCAAAAGCAAATCGTTGGCTGTCCTGCTGGCCATCCAAGTTTAAAAAGTTACCAGTGTTGTCAAGAAAGGTGTTCAGCTTGCCTTGATGGTCCTAGTTAACTTTTCTTGCTTGGTTTATGGATGTGTGAGGTGTGTGTGTGTGAGGAGTGTGATTATACGTATTTTAATGCACTGGATGGAATTCATTAGCTGTCTAGTCACTATTTGTGTAGCTCTTCTTGTGTGCTATTGACTGTATAGGACATTAACATTTTCTGAAATGACAAATGTGGTTATTTTGAAAAGAAATTACTTTCTATATAATAAATTATAACCCGGAAGTATATCACCTTCACTATGGTACTTAAGATGTACAGGCATTCCTGAACAGAATCACTTACTTATTCAGATAATTCTTTCTTTGGTCCTCAAAAATTTATAGTGAATTTGTTACATGTATCTTTTACAATTGACAAAAGAATAAAAACTTCTTTTCTTTTAGTTTAATACCTTGTTTTGAGACTCTTGTTGCTTATTAACGGTTATCGTACTAAGATTGCCACCCTTTAGAGAAGACAGCAGTACCCAGAACGGATGGGGGAATTCTCATACATCACAGTAACTGCGTATTAGTTAGCCTTTATAGCTAAATGCTTAATAATTGCAAGTAAACTTTCAATATGGTATTTCCTTTACTTGTAACCTTCTGATCATTACTATGTTTACACATTCTCTTAAAAAAGGTCAAAATTGACATCAATATGCTATAATCATTTGAATGTTTAATATGTAATCATATAAACAGGCTGATTTTAAAAGTAGCATTTAAATTATCAACCATTCAAATAAAAAATTATGTCTATTGAAGTATGCCTAGGGAGGGTAATCTTTTTCTTTACACTGATTTACCTCTCTTGTTGCATTAAAATGTTCATCTTAAAGAATGTAAAACAGCCAAGAAAGTTCTACTAACTGATGTTAAGTAAGCCATGCTTTTGTTAATTTTGTCCTCAGAAGCAGTCTGTGCCTCACTACCACTCACTACCACTGTGTGCTGATAGCATTTGCTGTCTTGCCTTGAAATTAATGCTTTCAATATTATCCCAAATTAAACAGATTAGCCAACTGAAAGCAATGATGATATTATATTCCATTATATATCCTTGTGAGAGTGAGATCATATTCACAGTAATTAACCTGCATTAATGCAACTGCTTTTCAGTGTTTCAAAATTACGATCTTTTAATGTGTACCTAGATTAATTTAAACAATATCAGAAAAGAATCAGATAATTATGTTAAGCAGGATTAAGAAGCATTCTTGAAGATTTAGTTAAATTATCTGGTATTTCTATATAAACTCAATTTCTTTATGTACAAATAATAAAATGTTATAGGCATTAAAAATAAACACACACACTTATGTATGCATATACACATAACATGGTCATAGTTTTGTTAACCATTTTTAAAACATATTTTGTAGAAAATACATAGTTTTGGTTATCTGGGATAATCATAATTTAAAATCTTTCTCATTGTCTTCATAAGTATGGTTATATTTTTCCAGATTGTGTTTTTCTATGTTTTGATTTGCTAATAGCTATCAGTTACTGAATTCTTAGTATGAAATAAGCAATATAAAGAGCTAAGAATCTTTCAAAGACAGTATGACTTATTTTCTGGAAAGCCACGTGTAAAAGCTGTTAACATTTCCACTTCAGAAACAAGGAAATTGAGAAGTAGAAACGTTAAGTAACTAATCCAGGTTCTGGCACCCAATAAAGGACACAGCTTTATTACCTAGCATCCTCTTGCTTCAAATTCACCTGACAAATTACGTTTGAGTATTTGGTATTTCACTGTTAGCAATGTAGCAGCTTTAGAGAGATCTGTGAAGAAACAAGATTTCAAGGAAATATATATTGTTAATGGTTGTTAAAATCTAGGTGAGGAGCAGGGAAGAGGGCTCAGTCTGTAAAGTGACTGTTGTACAAGCATAAGGGCCTTAGTTAAAAGCCCCAGTACTCATATAATAAACCAGGCAAGAAGGGAGGCCTGATCATACTTGAAATAGAAAAGACTCCTGTTGTCCTCTCTAGCCTCCATATGTACACCAGTGTACACATACAGGGACTTACATGCACCACACATACAATGTCTAGGGGGTTCTTTGGAAAGTATTAGGGACAAGGATCAGTATTGCTATTTCCAACAGCTCAGTGCTATGTGTGTAAACACTAAGGATTTAAAGTAAAATAAAGGCAGTTTTTTGTTGGCAGCTTAGTAAATAGAATTGGAAAACAGCCAGCAATATTTAAAATCAAACTTTTAAGTTACTATCATTAACACAAATTGGAGATGAAACTGAGTGCTGAAGACTACCTCTTGACTCCGTGTTCTGTGTTTTCTTCAATATTTTGAAAACTTTTACTCTTCAGAAAGCAGTGACTCAAGGCTGCAGAGGGCACTGTGAGCCAACTCAAGTGGATGTTTTTGGGTTAGGGAGGTAGAACAATAGTTGCTATTGTCACAATTTCCACTCAGGTCTGAGACCTAAGTATCTGACCACTGTTAGATTTGTTTCAGGCTTAAAAATGAGATAAAATGTAAGGTGCATTTAAACCAAAGATTCATATAAGCCCACAAAAAAGTGGGCAGGAAACAGAAACTGATTGCACCCATGTGAACTCTGGTGGCATAACCGAGCTTCTGTCTTGATAAGTTCATCCCACAAACACTTTGGAATCAATAAACTTTTTTTTTTTGTAAAGAATTTTCTCTTTATTTTTTCCAGTTATATACTTACAGCCCAAATAGGTAACTTCTCATGGTTCTCTTTCACCTTCTCTCACCTCACCACTCTCTGAAGACACAGACTATTTATTCATATGGCAAATTATGAGCCATTACTAAACTTAGAAAATATTTTAATTACCAGGTAAGGTTCGTAGGACATTAATTTTTCCACTGGTATTCCTGGATGACTTAAATATCTAGGGTTTGCCTGATCTATTTTTTTCTAGGGAGTGCGATACTTTTGAACTGAATTTTGCGTTATGTTTTACTCCAGTTGTCTCAGTCTCGGTTTCCTTTTTGTTTAGGAAAGGCCAGTCAAGGCAGCACAGCAAAGACAGCTAGTCTCTTAAAAATAAAATAAAAAAATAAACTCCAACAAAAGCTGCCCACGAACACACATCTCCAATAATCTGCTAATAGTCACTGTACTAATTTCATTGGTAACACTGTCTAAATATTTTTAATAGGCATGTGTTCCTTGAGTAATATTCTGTCTCAAAAGCTTGGTTAAACAATTGCTTAGCAGGGTTTTAAAATGTTGATAAATAAGCATTTATTCAAGATGGGGATGCTGGCTCCAAGACTTCCTTGTATGTTTGACAGTTTAAAGTGTGAGGAGGAAAAGAACAATGTGATGGGAAATCAGCAAAACAGAGTTCAGAAAAGAATAAAACAACCAAATGTTGTGTGTAATACTATCCCACCCATATTCCCATTTGGTTTTCACAGCCACCTGTTGTTAGTATGCTGGTGCTCTACACCACACAGCTGTGGATTGGAGAGTGCTGAGCCTTAAGCAGCACTAGGGAAATGTCAGAGTAGAAGTGTAAGTGTAAGAATTTTAAGACTAATGGAACCCACTCTTGTCTAGACTGTTAGCCCAGAGCTTTATTATTTTGCTTGCACAAATGTTGAGTGATTTCTTAAGTCTATTTAAGAATCAAAACACTGCCTTTATCTTTTGGAACAACTTCCTTTTAAAAATGAATTTTTTCTATTTGTGTGTGTGTGTGTATGTGTATGTGTGTGTGTGTATGTATGTGTGTGTTTAGGGGTTGAGTTCAGGTACCCATGGAGGCTAGAAGAGCGTTGGATCATCTGGAATTGGAGTTACAGGTGGTTATGAACCACCTCACATGGGTGCTGGGAACTGAACTCTGGTCCCTACAAGAACAGTCTGTGCTGTTAATCACTGAGCCATCTCTCTAGAGCCCACTTGCTTTTAACTAGAGGATAGGGTACCTGAAGTTACTCATCAATTGATAATTTTACCTTAGGAGTCAGTCCACTTAAAATTTTTAGTTTTCTTTAGAAGTCTTTGAGTGGTCTAAGGTATGTATATATAGCTTGTTTGTATTGTACATGTATAAAATCAATACTCTAAAATGATTTCTAGAATTATTAACAGGGGACTATTAACTGAACAAAATTATATCTGAATAAATTTGTGATGCAAATTTAGTGTCTGTTCTTCAGTATTTTTAAGGTACAATTCACTATTCAGAGGATTGGTCAATCGGTTGATTTATTGATCCATCTATGTAGTTACCTGTAATTTTGGTTATAGCATTAGTGACCTAAGTCTATGGCTACAAGAAACTGACCAAAACTTGCCTTATTACCATTTTTTTTTCATTTTAAAACACCTTAAAAACACTAAATCAAGCCAGGCAGTGGTGGTGCATGCCTTTAATCCCAGCACTTGGGAGGCAGAAGCAGGTGTATCTGTGAATTCAAGGCCAGCCTGATCTACAGAGTGAGTTCCAGGACAGACAGGTTAACAACAGAAACCCTGTCTTGAACACCCCCCAACCCCCCCCCAAAAAAAGAAAGAAAAACACTAAATTGACAGAAGATACTCATTGATTTGTTCTTATGGTACTGATGATTAAATACAGGTCCTTGTGCGTGCTAGGCATGTGTCACATTCCCAGCCTGAAGATAATTTTTTGTACTTCGTCTCTGGAAAGCATGTAATAGTTGTTTTTATAAGCCTTATTAATTAAACACTAGAATGGAATCTTAATACCCTAGCCCTCAGTAAAGAGGAGATGATGGAGTAGTGTGGTATAGTGTTGGTTTGGGTGTGGAGCACAATGTGATTCAGCTAGCTAGATGGAAGCCATGTTTGGGCATATATTTGTCAAAAACTTTGCAATGGAAAAAATGGAATAGAAGGAAGGATTGGAAAGCAAAGTTGTTGATGCTGTCTTCCTAGAAGAGGAATTGAAGGCTTACTTGTCATTGAGAACATTACTCAAATTGTTTAACCCTTGGCATCCTCATCTGCAAAGTAGGAAAATTGTAATACTTGTCTTATTGACTGCTAGTAGAGGAATACTGTAATGAGGAATACTGAGAAAAGATGTACAAATGACTTTGATACTTCTTGGCACATAGTATTTTCTAAGTAATTGATAATAAGATGTAGTTGTTTTGATGCAGTAGTGATGAATGAAAATCAATGCTTGAAGTGCACTGCAAGCAAAGTGAGTAGAAAGCAGTGAGGACTCTTTAAAGGCTCAACAGCTGGTGTGATGGGAGTTTTGAAGAGGTAGTGAGTGAGATAATTGATGTCAGGAATGGGGACCAATTGGATCATGCCCTCCCTCACCCCAAGGAAATAAGGTTTTCAAAGAGTGGGTTACAAAAATTACAAAAATCCCAGACTTCTGTTTTTATTCAACCTATTTGTTTTAATAAATGTAGGCTATTTTAAACTCTTTTGGTAAAGTGTGTATTTTGAGTTCTGACTGAATAAGCACTTCAAGTTCTTAGTACTCATTTGTGTGGCTAGTTAGTGTGCTGTCTAAGCAGTTAGATGGCAGATTTCTGCCCCTGCTCTATTTTAAAGGATCACTCTTTAAGATAAACAATATCTAGAAGCATGGCCAGGTACATTCACTGAGCCGTAAGAGGGAGACATGGGGGGAGTAGTCAGGAAGCATGTAGGTGGGAAGGGTTTCCTGTTTCCAGGCAACAGCAAGGCGCTACAGACGGAGAGCAACTTGAATATAAATTCATTCAGGAGAGGGCATTTTATCACCCTGTTTTCTATTAGGGACACAGATTTGACTCTGGAAGAGAGGGTGGGTTTAAACTTCATTTATCAGTAGTTATCAGAAGCCATTTGTCATTAGCTTTTGTGTGTACTGAAAATATGGTGGGACAGTCACTAGGTTAAAATGCTACGTTATTTTCAAAGCAGCAGCAGCATCTACATTTGCCTTCTTTCTGGAAGCACGGGGTTTCTGGGGCTTCCTTTTCCTGCCAGTCTGCTTAGAGAGCCTAAGGTGCTCTTGGGCCCTGCGCAGTCTCTCTGTCTATCTCCATCTGCAGGAAGCAGGGGGAAGCGCAGCACACTGGCTCCAGCGGAGGTACTTCCTCCTCGGCGGAGCCAGCACAGAGCTCTGTTCACTGGAGCAGATGAGCACTCCCTAGCCCTTGCTTGTGACATTTCCCCTCCTCTCATGAAATGAAAGACAATAGTAGAATTGGAAGTGTGGAAGAAGGTATTTGCATAGTTAGGATGTGCTAATTCTGAGATTTGGGAGATAGGTGGTTATTTAAATTTTGAAATAGCTCCCCGCAATGATTTTATATCTAGTGATGTGATCTGTGGCCTCGGTGGACCCTCATTTTGTACTCTAGCCCCAGTGTTAGGGCGCATGCAGAGTGCGCGATCTCTTTCAGATTGTATTTCCTCCGGAGTTGTTGATGCGACCTGCTTTTCTCCAAAAATCGTCTTTCCATTGTTTCATTTTGCTGCTTGGGATTAAGTTTTCTTCAAAATCGAAGTCAGATGAGTGGTCTTTTAAAGGGCCTGAGCAGATCATGCACTGGGGATTCGTTCTCTGGTTAGACATGGGGAGGAAAGCAGGTGCTGCCTATAGTCTTGGAGCAGTTGTGTATTTATCACTCATTAGGAGCTTGCTGTAGTCACTTGTCCTGTGATTTTAGGAACCTTAAAAAACTTCCCACTTCTAAAGGGCTACGGAGAGAGCTGTGCTACCGCTTAAGCAAACACACAGGGCCCAAGCTTTATGTAATATCCCCTCTTGCCATGCGTGTCCAGGGATGAATCACTTCTTGAAGGGTCTAATCTGTCTCCTTATTGTCCTGTCGGGATAGGGTCACATAATTTAAGTGTAACTTCTGAGAGCCTGGCAGGCCTTTTCAAGGAAATGTTGATGAATGCCCTGTAGTCCTTCCCATCCCAATGGACTTCTTTATGCTTCTTTCTACTTAGACACTTAACCTATGTTTAGGGCGCCACTTTTATTACCAGAAAGAAAAAGTTAAAAGAGTAATCCTCACTATTGTTTGCTTTTCGCCAGTTGAGCCCTGGTCTTTTAATCAGACTTGGAGTTGCCTCTCCTGTCTCCATTCAGTTGTTTGTGCGTAGGGACAGTAAGAAAACCCTGTCTTTGGTGAATCAAGAGTTCTTATTCTTATTTTTTCTAGTCTTTTAAACATGTTTTAGGATCCTGAGCTAGCAAGTTCTGGAATATCTTTGTTTATGGCAGTGGATCCCCTATAACTGGATTGCGTTTGAGAAACTTGTTTTGAAACACAACTAATATTAAGAAACAAATATTTTTATGTAAAATTGATTATTTAAGTAATTTTGTAGACAGTCTAGATAGTTTTAACCATTTTTGAGTCTAGATAATTTAATCATTTTTACAGTTGTGTGTATTTCATGTATAGGAAATTATAAAATATTATTATAATAAAAGTAGATTGTAGGCCCATGCCTATTTTAAATTAATTAATTAATTTTGCTTGTTATCATCCTGATTTTGAAGACATGGCTCTGTTATAGCATTTTGGATGGAAGGTGGATCTTAAATGCATTTTTCCTCAGGTTTATTTAATTTTTCTTTTTTCCCATTTTTTCCCAGTTAATTTTTAAGATGATTATTCTCACTGTCCCCCTTCAACATTGCCATGATTGTTAATTCTTTTGTACACAAAACATTTTTTGTATTGTACCTCCACATTTGTGCAATAGGATATACGTAGAATTTGTCAGATTAATTAGTAAAACATTGCAGTCTTTTGATGCCAATTATATTAAAATGTGAATTCTTAAGTTTATCAAAATATGTCTGATAAATAGTTATGTTATCAGGAAAAAATATTACATGGTTTAAAAATATTAGGAAGTATTTTAAGTGAGAGTAAATGTCATGATTTGAAATTTCTGTCATTATGCAAATGAATGTTTAAATGCAAAAACCTAAACTCATCCTGATCCTTTTTAAGGTTGACCTGTTTATTATTCACAAATGCATTTTTGAATGAATTTTGTTTAATTTGTATTTCACTAGAAGCCATAAATCAGTTTCTGAATTTTCAAACAAGCTAGTGGTTTTGTTTTAAATATCTTCTTCTATTATATTTCATTTATTGGCTTCTCTAGAATAATTATGCTGTTGCTTCTGTGTGCTCTTAGTAGCTTGGAGTAGATAAAAGAAAGCTAAATCTTTTTCTTCCACTGTGTCCTAGGAAAGGAGTTACCTTTCACGATTTTATTTGTTTGATTGTTATTTTTTTGACAAGCAAGCAAACAAGGAAAAAATGTTTTATGTAACTCTCACTGTCCTTGAACTACAGAGATCCACCTGCCTCTGTTTCCCCACTACTGGAATTAAAGGTGTGTAGCCCCTTATCCACTCTTTTATTTGTTTTGAGAGAGTCTTACTCTGTAGCCCAGGTCAGCCTGGAAATTTAATAGCCAAAGTTGCCTTGAACTTTTGGCAATCTCCTGGCCTCCTGAGTGCCACCATGCCTGCCTCTTTTATGGTTCTTAATCTCAGACATTCTCCATCTGTGTTCATTCATTTGTACCTGGTTCCTACTGAGTCTGAAATGGAGGTTCCATATTTTTCTCATCCGTCTGTCTTCAGATGCTAACAATGCTTTAAATATGCTAAATATATAATAGCTGTAGACTTAAGCAGAGAGTTTTAAAAAGTAGTTTCATGAATAGAATTGTATGACAGATTATAATTAGTGGTTTGCTGGTTGTCTTGTGTAGTGGTTATGAGCTGATGATGTTCGGTTTGTATCCACTGCATTCGTACTATATGTTTAGTATCTTGAATAAGCTGAGTCTCTTATTTGGCCAACAGGAATTAAGGCAAGGATTGAGTTATACATAAATAATATAATCTACCAGGAGCAGGGCAGAATTTATAGAATTTATTAGTTCTTATTATTAATCATATATATCAGAATTTAATAGAATTTAGATCACCATTTTATTACACAGTATTTCTGCATTGATAGTGCTATGCATAAAATGAGCTGAAATATTTCTGTAAAAAAAGATTCTGTAACTTAAAATTGGTAGATTGAAGCAGAAGTAGTTATTTCTTAGTTTGTTCAGACACTAGACATTTTGCTCAGCTTTTTGATTAATAAAATATTTGTGTTTGTTTACAGAAGTATTTTAAGGTACTTTTAAAGTACTTTCTATAAGTAGCAAATGCTGAATACATTTTGAAATACTTGAAAATATTTGAAAAATATTTGGAAAACGATTTGTACAACTTTTATCTTGAGAATTTTTAGAATACAGATACCATGTGTGGAAGCTCTTAAAACATTTTTCTGCTTTGCTTAAAGTCATTTATTCTCTACTCCTTAGACAGCATTTATAAGACTAACATGTTTTTGAAATATTGTTTCTTATCTATAGAAGCATTGAAGTCTTTAGGGTTATAAGTGTCCCATTCTGCTAGTGAAGGGCGTGTCCTTGAAAATCATAGCCATTTAATTGCCAAACAATTCATACTAATTTTAAGTCAGCTTCTAGGCATGAATGCAGTTTCTTATTGTGAAAGTAGTGGTGTCTTGCCTCAAGATTGTTGGCACGTAATAAGACCGTGCTTCCTGTGTCCATCCTTTGTTTTGGGACTATAATGTAGCTGGTAAGTTATAATTCACGGTATTCAAGTTTCCGAACTTTGTTCTTTAGCAAGTGTTTTATTAAGTGTGTGGGGTGAGTGGGTGGGTGTGGATGCTGAATGCAACTGTGGAGTCCATCTGTATGTGTTCCATCTGTATGTAGGTTCCAGAGATTGAGCTAAGGTCCTCAGGTTTGTATGGGTAAGCACTTTATCTGATTTTTTTAAAAAAGTTTTTTTTTTTTTTTTAAAGTTCTTTAAAAAAGAAAAGCTTAAAATTTAAGCTTTTTAATAATTCATGACTTATTTTTCTCCTTCCAGAAACAGGATTTAACAAAGGCTCTCTGGATTGTGCATTGTTTATTAATTTATTTTTATGAGTGTACAGTTGCTGTTGTTGGAGTTCCTGGTGAGAAATGGTGGTTCAGGTGCAGTGAGCTTGTTGCTTTGCTGGAAACTGCCCAATGATGCTAGAAAAAAATTTGGGTCTTAGTAGATTTTCCATTATCCTTTGAGTATTTTCAAGGTTGTTAGCAGTCTAGCTGTATGATTTGCTACTAATTAGACAATGAGGAAACTGTGAATTACTGCACTTATGATTACAACTGAAGTTAATATATTGTGAAGTTTAAGGACTCTTTTAAATATATGGGACTTGCTGTCTGTATTTGGCCATACAGAAGATATTTAATTAATTAATTAATTTATGGGCTGTATCGAATTGTTTTGTATTTCAAATAGTTTTGAGTCTTAGACGCAGGCGTTTTCATTAACAAGGATAGTACTGTGTTAGGTTTGTTGATATAACTTTCAAACTTTAAAGAGCTAGAAGGACCTTTTAGATAAACTTCTCAACCATTTATCAATGAGAAAAAAGTGCTTGAATGATTTACCTCCTTACCACCAACAGTGTAAGATAACTCAATTTAAAAAAAGATTTATTTATTCTATTTTATATATGTGAGTGTATGTAAGTGCACCACATGTGTACCTGGTGACTGTGGAGGTCAGAGAGGGTGTCGGATCCACTAGAAGTTGAGTTAACAGACATTTGTGAGCCTCCATGTAGGTGCTGGGAATTAAACTGAGTCCTCTGCGAGAACAAGTGTTCTTACCTGCTGAAGCATCTCTCCAGCACCATAATTAGATTTTATAGTAATTAGTCATTCAGTTATCCTTTAAAGAGCAAATTGAATTTTTACAGGCTAATTTGGCTTTATGAAATATATATTCTAAGTTTTCAGGATATAGCTCCATGATAGAACACTTGGCTAGCACAGGTAGTCCTTGCAGGAATCGATGGGGAGGTTGGATTATTTATGTGCTAAATAGTCTTCAGTTTTCATGTTGGGACTAAATTTTTGTAGGGCTACTTTCTTGAAAAATCAAAAAAGCCAAACATGTTATTATTTAAAATAAATTGTACTTTAACTTGTAGACAGTATGCTTTTTTTTTTCTTGGTGTGGGTGCCCCTCCCATTCATTAACCATAGATTCTTTTCTCATAATATAATCTGAATACAGTTTCCCCTCCCTCTACTCCTCCCAATTTCTCCCCATCCTCTTTCCCATCTGTATCTACTCTTTCTGACTTTCATTAGAAAAGAACAGGCTTCTAAGAGATAATGACAAAACATTACAAAATAAAATATAATATGATAAAAAGAAAATCATCATATCGAAGTTGGACAAGGCAAGCCAACAGAAAAATAGAAGAGCCCTAAGAGGAGGTGCAGAGAATCCCAAGAGAATCAGAGACCCACTCATTTAAAACATTCTGGAGTTCCATAAAAGTACTAACTGAAAGCTATAGTATATAAGCAGAGGTCCCGTAAGTTGTACACAGTATCTTTACTGTTACTAGTTCTTCTGAACTTGGTTCAACTAATTTATACATGTTTTTAACATTGAAATCAAATTATTGAAGCAGTACTATCTTTCGATTTATTTTTTTAGTTTTTCATACCTTTTAGAAACAAAATCAGCTGTTCTTAGGTTAGCTTGCAAAAGTCATTTTGATAATCTTGTGTCTAAACCTGTTTGCTGTGAAGGGCCCACAGCCCTTAGCCTATCTTCTAAACAGGGCAATCTGCTTCCAGTTGTTATTAACTGTTACTAATTTCCTTTTTGAGATAGGGTCTCACTATGTAGTCCTGGTTGGCCTTAATCACTATATATCACTATAGGTTGGCTTTGAATTCACAGAGATCCACCTGTCTCTGCCTCCCATGTGTGCCATCAAAGGTAGCATTAATTAGTATTTTAAGTAAATCTTTCTTAAGTTTTAATGCTTAAAAAGAAAATAACAGAACAGTGAGAATATTATGGATCAGATTATGTCGATGAGGTTGTTTTTGTATTTATTTCTTTTTTCAAAGCTGAGTAAGTTTGAGAATCAATGTCTTTGGAGGACTGTGGTAACTGATGCTTATGCAAGTGGTGCAAGTGCAGGCTACACTTCAGATGAAACCACCATGTTTTTATGAACATACCTTGGGAGTTTTGCCATCCTGCTCGGTTTAAAATATAGTCACATCTAAATTTTATAAAATAATTTAAGAATAGAAATGGAATTAGTTTTGGTAAGCTCTTAAGAATTGAGTTACATATTAGGGGGCTGGAGTGATGGGGTTGGTGGTTAAGAGCATTACCTGCCATTCTAGAGGACCTCAGTTTAGATCCCAAAACTCATATCTGGCAGCTCACAACTTCCTGTAATACCAGCCCCAGGGGATCTATGCCCTCCTGTGGCCACTGCCCTCCAGTATCATACTCACACAGGAATGATTTGGATTTTCTTATAATTTTAGATAATCTACACTAGAAATTGCTTTTCTCACAATTCCTAAAGAAGTAGAGTATGAGTTTTTTATTTTGTTGATTTCTGTTGTTAAATTTTTGGCTGCCATCCCGAAGCAGAGCCTGTCTAGGGGCAGATGCAGAAGTCAGTCAGGTAGCATAACCTTTTCAGTGGGACTTGAGAGAGATAAAAGAAAATAGGGGGGATCATGGCAACACTTCAGATGAAACCACTTTAACTAGGCCTGAATAACACAGTTAGAGGCTGTCCAGTTAACAATCTTGCTGTCTAGTTAACAATCTGATCTAGGAAAGCAAAATTTACAGGTGACGGCATCAACCCCCTCCCCGCACCCCCCCATTCCATCCTTCTTCCCTCCCTGCCTTCCTCATTATACTTTCCCTAATTAACTAATCACTAAAATGTATCTATTATGTGAAAACTGGGGAGTTGAAATCCCTGCTCTCTGTGATTCACAGTTTTACAAAATACATTTTCAGAAAGCCAACCAAACAGTACAGAAATTACCTTGTTTTCACAGTACATGTTACTGACGGAAATTATCTTTGTATTTTTTCACTTGTTAATCTTTTTCTTCCCATGAAGTCAGAAGTCCTATCTGCTTTGTTCTATTTTCTAGTGACTAAAACTGTAATTGTTACACAGTAGGTGCTAAATAAGGAATTGTGGCAGCATTAGAATGAATGAATGATAGTTCTTATGATGCTTCATGGAGGGGAGGGGCTAGGAGCCAGATAGCCAAAGCTGTTTGAGGCTGGGGAGGCAGAGGAAAGGGAGTGCACACACTGATGAACATTCGGGCTGACAGGGCTGTATAGACTGTTGGTCACAAAGTAAGGGAAGGATTCTGGAGAATCAGGGCGAGAGAGTGCAAGATCAGTGAGGAAGCCTGGGTTGAATAGCCATTTTGTCTTGGAGACCAGCCAGTAGCTAAAATGTTCCAGTAAGCCGTAGGAAGGAAGGGAGTAAGTAATGTGTGGTGTTACTCAGAGAAGCAATTTAGAATTACGTATTTGAGGTTCAAATCTCAGTTTGCCCTCTATAAGCTGAGTAACTTTGTTCAAAACACTTAGCTTCTCTGTGCTGGTTTCCCAATTCTATTTTTAAATACTATATATTTTGTTCGGTTATTAAGATTTTGTTAATTAACATTTTTAGTAATATAAGAAAATCATGATGTTATTTTTTCTAAAACTAGCATAAAAAAATAAAAGGATGGGGTAACAATTGAACATTTGCCATGTTAAAGGTAGAATCCTTGGTATGTGCTAGGATTTTGGGTTACCAGGCTAAAACACTGAGAGTTAAAAATGTCAGTAGTGATGTGACTATGGACCATATTTTTTTCAACAGTAATCACCTATCTACCAATTAACACTGATGAATATAAAGTCCCAAGTTATGTAAAAATAAGCATAACTTGATTAAGAATACAAATATTTAAAAATCCCAAATAAGATAAAAAAATCATAAATTAAGGATGATATCTTCACCTACCCCACCCTCTAGATTCTTATAAAACAACTGAGAAAACAGTTATTAGATATAAGAAATAAATAGAGAACAATTGAAGTCAGTGGAATTAAATTCTAATTCTGAATTATTCTCGGGGTTTTCTGCTTTCTGATCCAGTGGTTTTTCTTTTGCTTCAAGATTGCCTCATTGATCAGGTTCTCTCTTCTTTCAGGTAATTATCTGAAAACACAAATGTAACAGAAGTGGCAGGAGAGGCGATAGCTCGCATTTCTCTTACAGAGGACCTGGGTTCAGTTCCTAGCATAACCAGGGTGGCTTACGACCACTCCTAACTCCAGTTTCAGAGCATTTGAAGCCTTCTTTTGACCATTGTGGGCATCGGGGACTCATGTGGTGCATATATGTAGGTATAACAAAACACTCAAGCACATAAATTAAATAAATAAATCTAAAAAGAAAAGCATTACTGAAATGGCAACACATGATTCACGTTTCCTAGCTGCTTTCAGTTCAGCAGCACTGGTTTAAATGTTCAGGTGATTTCAGTCAGCATCACAAGGCACAGAGAAGCCTCGGTCTTGATGTGGCTTTTGAGTAGTGCCACTTAGCAGTTTTTTGCCAAGGTTTCAGAAGTGGGGGCTAAGGATATAGCACAAGGTCATGAGTTTGATCTCATGATCTGAAAGAGAGGGGATGGGATGGGGAGAACAGCAGGATTTACTTCTCATTCTCCCTGGGAAGGTATCTGGGAAGAGAACAATTGTCCTGATTATTGTTCAATTACAGAAATATCTCAGAACTTCTGTACCTGTTTGGAGAATTTTGGCCTTCCTAATCACAGATAAGGCACACAGATGTATTTAGAGAAAGAACAGAATTTAGGAAAAGAATTTTTGTGTGAAAGTGTGATTTTCATAGTTGGCCAGCAACTTTGCTTCATATACCATGAATTTTGGCTAGATTTTTTTATACTGTTTTTTTTATTGCTTTTCATCATTTTTGGGGTCTAATATGGTCTACTTATCCTGACGTAATCCTGTTATCTTCTCTTTCCCCAGGAATATATAGCTTCACATCTAAAATGAAGAGTTTTACAGTTTCACATTTCAAGCATTTCCTTAAAGTGAGCTTTTGTAAGCACCTCTGAAATCATTTTCATAAGGAATTATCCCATGGGCTCTTGGGTCAGTAGGTTGGACTTACTTAAATATGAAGATTTTAAAAATCAAACAATTACCATACACTTAAATGCCTTATAGCATGGCTAAACCAAGATGTTTTGTTTTGTTTTGCGTTGGTTTTTCGTGACAGGGTTTCTCTGTAGTAGCTTTGGCTGTCCTGAAACTCGGTTTGTAGACTAGGCTGGCCTCCAACTCACAGGGATTCACCTGCCTCTGTCTCCCAGGTGCCAGGATAAAAGGCGTGAGCCACCACTGCCTGGCAAAACTGAGAATTCTTAATGTGCAATTATATATGTGCACCTGTGTGACTTCTGCTTTCTGAGCTTTTACGGCCGTTCTTTGCCATCCTTCTTTATACTACTCTGAAGTTGAAGCTGTTCAGAGCCCTGCCTGCCTCCAACATAGATCTCCCATTTAGTGACCATTTAGTAGTTGGCCTGCTAGCTTTCTGTCTCATATCTTGAAGCTTACTGATTCATTCTTTATTTCATCATGAAAACTGTGTCTTGGGCCTGTACCCAACACATAGATTAGGGCAGATAATGGTGAGTAAACTGCTTTGTAGTGTGGTGGCTGGGATGCCACCCTACAGTGGCAGCACAGTCACATGAGGTTCCAGTGGAGTCACAGGCTGCCTGTTCCAATATCTCAGGAAACTTACTTGCTGACCTTTTATGACCTCATTTCCCTAACCGAACTCAAAATACTGCCCTCTCCCAGGCATTCTCCACTCTCAAGAATCAGCCAGTTTCCCAAAGGTTAATGTCATCCCTGATAGACCATCCATTCAGTCTTAAGGAGGAAATTACTATTAAGAACACAACCACATCAATATTTTTCACATTGATTTCTCTAAAGAAAACCTTCATATTTATCTTTTACTATGATACCCTCTAAAGAAAAAAAATTAGACCATTTTCCATCAAACTCCCTTGACATTATTTTTCATAGGATGGTGAAGGAATTCACAGAAATAATAAAAAAAAAAATAGATCAAACCATGCTTAGAGAATTCAAGGGAACAGTGTAAGTCCATTAAAAGAAATGTAGAAGACTTGTTATATACATAGTTAATTAGATGTGGTTGGTGAGAAAAGGAGGAATCATTTTAGAACTCTGCACACTTTCCCCACATTGTTGACAAATATTTTGACAATTTTCTGGCATGTTGAAAGCACCCGACTTGGAATAAGAAAACCTAGTTATAATTTTGACTTTATAGCTTGAATAGGTGAAATGTTGATTCACCTTTCTGGCTCTTGGTTGTCTTTTTTTTTTTTTTTTTCCGTAAAATAAGAATAATAGTGACCTTGGTGGTTTTCTCTGAAGTGTAAGTATGTTTGCTGAATTTCTTTTGGTAAACATTTGGATATTGTAGATGAGTTTTAGATGTCTCTGTAACCAGAAAAGTTTTGCTAAAAGACTTTTCAAGTTGTAACTTTCAAACATGAAGCCTCTCAGTTAAAAGGAAGTAGAAAGAAGAATTTCCTTAGGAAAATTATCAGATAAAAGAACACACAGGCAGTTGAGAAGGTCACTCAGTCAGTAAAGTGCTTGCCTAGGCAGGCATGAGAGCCTGTGTTGATCTCCAGAACAGAATCCATGGCCACATGGAGGAACTCTCAAGCCTCGGGCAGGTAGAGATGTAAGAATGCTTCAGGGTTCCCCACTCGTCCAGCCTACCCTACTTGGTGGGTTTGAAGCCACTGAGAGTCTGAGTCTCACAAAAACATGGTGGACAGCTCCTGAGGAACATTGTAGGTTGTTCTCTGTCCTCCATAGAAATTGCAAACGGATACACATGCACACAGTCATGCCTATTGCACATATGTGCATAAAGAATGTGTAAATAAATCATATATGTACTCTGAGTTGGGAAAATATATTTCAATTAAATATAATTTATTTATTTTGTAGAAAATATGAAATAAGTAGACACACTGTTAATACTGGTACCAGCTTACAAGGAAGACCCAAGTCCTATAGTAACATCTATTCGTTTTTTAAGATATTTCATAATAAAAGAAATATTCCACTGAGGCAGAATAATGAAAGTGATTGAAATATTCTTAGTAAAATATCCTGGAAGGAAAGAAGTAGATATTTCAAAGTATATGGTGATGGGATTTGTAACTTCCCAATGAATTATGCAAGTTAGTCTCTGTAATAATTTTGATAGCAAAATGATATATGAAAAATTTTGACTTTATAAAAGGGAGGGAGAGAGAAAGAGGAAGAGAAGGAAGGAGGGAGGTAAAGAGGGAGAGAGAGAGAGAGAGAGAGAGAAGAGAACGAAAAACAACTTGTATTGTTTAATATTACTTTTGTATTTGATAAAATCTGAAAGACTGTGAGGCCAAAAATGTATTCTATTCATTTTTTTGCATTAAAAATTTATATTAATATCACCATAAGATATTTTAGCTATAGATGAGTGGTAGAGGATCTACTTAGTTTGTATAGACTCCTGGGTCCAATCCCCTGCAACACACACACACACACACACACACACACACACACACACACACACACACACGAGGGAGGGAGGGAGGGAAGGAGGTTTGAGAAACTTATATAACCTGCCCACAGTTCAATTTTCTGGATTCAAATCCCGATCTGTGTAAGTACAGAATGCCTCTTAATTAAAACAAGGTGCCTCATTGAGTCACAGATAAGGCAGGGCTACTGCTATCTCTCCTCTCCTTGCTGCTGTTTCTGTGGAGCCAGGGCAGATACTTGGGGACTTTGCTGAACTGTCTGGAAGCTTGCATTTGAGTTCTCAAATTCATCTTCTGATTTGTAATCCTGGGCAATTCTCTTTAGTACATATGAAGCTTATATTTGTAATCAGTACCTGGAAATGGTGGTAGCATTTTATTGAGTATAATAATAGTCATAATAATAATTCGTGAGAATAGAGGGCTTAACTTACAGTGTGGATACTTAGAATAGGAAATATAAGTTAACTTTTAAAGACTATCTTCCAGCAGATGTTACTTGAATTTTATTTATTTCTTAAAAGTAAAAGGCTTATTTGGTGCTTCTTGTTATTTTTTAAGAAGTCTGAGTGCTTGGGGGCACTGGAAGAGCTGCAAAACCATTTAGTGAGCAGATGATTAATAAAAGTAATAAGGATTTGTGTGAATGATTGGGATGGGAGTGAATTTGATATTAAAACAAAACAGCTTCACAGATTTAAAATATATTGGGCCCTCCTGAGAATCAGTTTTAGCAGAACAGATCGAGGCTTGGTTGGAACATGTTAAACCTTTGTATATATTACTCAGCAGTTAGTATCATTGATCTGGAACCATAGGACCTCCGGAAATAAGTGCCACAAACTTGATGTATTTTATAGATGTCACATTACTTAATCCATTTTTATTAGAATTAAAGAGGTCTCACTTTTTGGCTGATTTCCATACCTACAGCAATTAGCATGGGATGGAGGAGGATTCATGCAGGCATTCGGTGATGAGAAGTGATAGGAGGAGCTTGACCAAAAGGGGAAAATCCTGAAACAGTGTATAGGCACATTCATGTTGTGAACTCACATTGTTTTGTGAATAGTTTAAGAGGTTATTAACTTCTTTTTAGAGAGAAGAGTGTTAGAGGTCTGTTCCAGTCCCTTCCTCTCAGAGTTTGCAGTGTAAGCAGTAGCTAGCAGCCAGCAAACAGGAGCCAGGGATTAAGCCCACTCACGGGGTTCCACTTTTTCTCAGCTTCCTGGTAGAATTCCTCCAAAGGAGCCTCCTGGTTTGGGGGACATGAATACTCAGCAGGATTGGTGCTACTGATAATTGCCTAGGAAACACCAGGGAAGGTTAAATTATGGTGATGAAAGCAAGTCTTCTGTTTTGGAAAGATTTTCATGCAGAATAGTTTAAATTAGGAAACGAGCAGTATTCAACTTGGGAATTTAGTTGCTCAAGTGGCTCATCTAAGGCTCTAGATTGCTGTTTCTTCTTGTTTTTGTTTGTTGTGTTTTTGTTCATTCTTGAAAGGTATTTGGGATTGGAAAGAAGGGTTAACCATATGATATTCATCATTGTTCTGGTGAATGAATTTGGAAAATAGAGTCATTCTCTCATTTGTTTCTTAATTGAAATAAAAAATATTCATAAGTTTAAATTTCTTGTTGATGGTATATTTGTTACTGTATTATAAATGCTGGATATCTAAGTAAGATGGGTTCTTTTCCTGCTTAGATATATTTATTTTAGTGTCACTGCAGCTTTGTTATTTGACATTATCCATTTACTAACTATTCCTTAGTTGTCTGAAGTCTTACATTTTATTTTTGTGCTTGAATTTTTTATTGTATTTTTCTCACTATTTTAACTTACTATTATGTTTAAAAATATACTTCAGTGTTAAACTTTTAAATTTTATAAGACCATATGGCTTTTATGTAAAAACCTATCAAAGTGATGATTACTGCTCATTGATCATAAGGACATGCATTAAATTAAGAATTTTTAAAATATTAGAGATAAAATATTTTAATTAAGATGTATTTCTTAATGAAATGCAGTATTGGTGTTTTTTTTATAATTGGTAGATTAGCATTATTCAAGATTAATATTCATTCCCATTCCTTCAAATGTAAATAGTGTGAAATTTTGTTTTATATAGACACCTTGAGGAGAATGAGAATTTGTGGGTTATATTCATGAGTACAGATCCATCAGTTAAAAATTTCTTCAATGATTTACCAGTGCATGATTCAATTGGTTGTCCTCCAATTTTAAGTTAAGAGTTGGCAAAGCTACTGGAGTTGCAGAAGAATGAGTAGTTTAGAGTCTCATTTATGATCCACTGTCTAATACTAATTGTCACCTTATATCCTTTCATGAGTTTGGTTTGTTGCCACTCTCCTCAGAATTAAGTTTTGTTGGGTGTGAGATTTGTGCTCTAATTGTATAAAATGGGAGAAGAGTGTGTCTGGAAAGGAGGAGGTAGGAAAAGCTGCCACACTCTGTAGAGGCAGTCCAAGGCCAGCTTTAGGGAAGGGTATCAGTAAGAGTGATCTGTGAGACTATCTATCTATCTATCTATCTATCTATCTATCTATCTATCTATCTATGCTTTATTTAATTTTTGGTATGTCCTTTAAATTTGTACAGTGCTGACTCAGATAAATAGTAAATGTTGTCTTAGGATAATATCATGGGTCTTAGTTGCTTCTGTGCATCTGTTTTTAAATTGTCCTTTCTTGAGCATGTCTTAAGGATTCTAATTCTGTATAAATTTCCCTGATCAGGATCAATACTTGAACTCCCTCTAGCTGTTACTCCTGTATATCTCTTGTTATTCCTATTCACATAGCTAGTATTTTGGCAAAGCATATTTTAAGTAGCTTAATATAGGGAATTATTTACACTTTTCTAAGACAGCCACAGATTACTTTTTGTCTCCTGCCTTATTTTTTTAGGGGGTGTCAATTCATAAAATTCTCATACTACAAGAGAAATTTATATTCTTCCTTCCCTTCTTACAAAAAAAGGGGAACATAGGTTAAGCCAGTAGCTCCAGGTTACAGAGGTTGTATGAGGAAAGCAGACCTGAGCCTCCTGACTCTAGTATTACATGCTGTGCTACCTCATACCTGCTGCCTTTGGCTAAATTGCATTCTTTACCCCAGTCCTGCTTAATATCCTTTATCCTGTGGACTGACTAGCTTTGGGCCATTCAGCATTACTATTATTATTTTTTTAAATAGAAAAGCATTTCCTTTTTTTTTCTTAAAGACTTTCTTAAAACAAAAAACACTCCTTACCCGCTGCTGAATACTTTCTGCTACCCTGTAGCACAAGGCTGGGAAAGCCTGGGGACCTTAAGCTCCAGGGCTGCAGAGGGAGGGAGGGGGGAGGGGATAGTCACAGGTCAGAGTAGAGGTGGATTGGCAGAGCAGGGGCTGGTGGGAGTGGGAAACTTACATCATTTCCCTGCAACTGGAGGCCCTACTTTACCCTGTATAATAGTTCACTAGATTGACAGAGATTCGTAAAAGAAAGAAAAGGAATGACAGGCCTGATGCTCCTCTTCATAAATCCGTGCTATTAGATGAAACTGTCAATAACTAACTAGAAGCCGCCAGGACTGTCTGTGCTTCGCCCTCCCCAGCTCAGTTCCTTTCTGCTCCGCCCCATCCCTGCTCTCTCTCTCTCTGCTGTTCAGATCAGCTTCCTGCTTCTCTGAAAGCTCTTCTGTAAAGCTGATCTGCCTTCACCGAAAGCATTATATTTGTAAGAATAAGGCAGGTTTTCTGAAAGTACTGTCGGTTTGGTTTTCTTTGGGGGATGGAAAGCGAGGAAAAGATATTTTAAAAAAGAAAGGGGCAGGCTGAAAAAGCAAAACCATCATGAATTGTGTTGTCACATCGTGCCGGTGTTACAGCCAGCTCAGTAGACTGCTGCACTGAAAACATTTCTATGAGAGGTATGTGCTTGGAAAACGGAAAGGTGACTGACTGACTGTTGGCTGTGGAGCAAACTGCCTGTCCAGCTGCTCAGATGGCTGTCAGATTGTAATTCTTCATAGTGTTTTGCTATGGAAAAGACAATCATTACTTGAAACCTGGGGCAGTTAACTAGCTTCATGGTAAAAAAATGTTAAATCTGTGTTATGTCCCCACATCAGAACTCCTTTAGGCCTGGCCTGTCTGGGTCTAGTGAAATCCAAGGTGTTATTGCAGACTCTTTTGGTGGTGGTTGTCTGTAAACAAGATGATGATCTTTAATACCTGTCTCATTATTTATGAACCACACGACAAAGATTAATGAGAGAAACTTCAAGTGGCCTAGAACAAGCTTCAGACTCATTAGGAGCTTTCTGAACTGGCAGATGGCAGAAGTAAAAGGAAATGGTTGATGCTTTACCATAATCTAAAGTGGAAGCTTTAAAGTTTAGAGGCTATATTACATGGCAGTGGAAAAATCTGTCAATAAAATCCAGAAGCATAGCCCATGACCAATGGTGTCTGCCCAGAACACTTTGAATACACATGGTTGTGTTTTTTCGAGAGCAATTATAATGTTTTTATTCAGTAGTCAGGGACAAGGATTATGAACAAAAATATTACCAACACTGACAGAAGCATGGGGCATTTTAGTACTAAAAGTCAAGATTATTATAGAAAATTTTAGAAAATATCAAAAGTAGGAAAACTTAATATTTTATCATATACACAATTGGATAAGCTACTAATGCAGAGACCATCCAAATTATGAAGTATTTTATGCTTGATTTTAGTTATTGTTGTCATAGAAGAAACTAAAGAATTCTTGAATATTGGCATGTTTTCGGTTAGTAACATTTTGTAATTAAATTATAGTTATTTCCGTATGATGGCACACATACTCTTGCACACCATTAGCACATAAGTCTTAAAACCTATTGTCATGGATAGATGCTAAGTATCATAACCCAACTTAAGTTCAATCCTCTAGGAGAGTATTCTTCCTTTAAAGTAGATTTAACTTAACTTCTTCTCAAACATTTACAAAGAGCGAATCTTCCTGTTCATAGAAGATAATGCTGAATTTAGCAAGCTAAATATGTAAAAGGTTGTGGGGCTTGGGGGTGTTACTCAGTGGTAGGAAACTTGTGGCTCACTTCCCAACACCATAGAAGAATATAGGAACATGTGAGTGAATGAATGAATGAATGAATGAATAGATGGATGATCCTAGATCAGAAAAGCTACGGGAGGTAAATCTAATTCAGATTCCTGAAAAAGAAGGAATCCCCCTACATCATTCACTGACAGGTTGATTGTATTTACTGTAGTTTTGTGTGTGTGTGTGTGTGTGTGTGTTTTACATATAGCTGTATGCTAAAAACCCAGGGAGAGTTTTTATTATCTACCATCACCCAGTCTTTCCACCAGAGATTCTAATTTAATTGATTGGTGTAGGGCTAGGGTGATATCGACAAACAAGAGCAATTCCAAAAAGGGTTTCAAAATCATTTCCTTCTATTTTTAATGTAGTCAGAGTTAGCAGTTGTACCACCTAAAATTCAGGTTCTGATCCATTTTGAATACTGTCTGTGTGGTCACCAGATCTGCTTTGGCATGTATGTGTTCTTTCAGTTCTGAACTCTTGTCACACACCACCCACCAGATATTCAACAACATCTCTTCTCAAAGACTTAACTTTGTTAGGCTAAATATTCTCCATTAGTCTTTAGAATTCCTTCACCATTTTGGTGATTCCCCTTTTTGGAATTGCCCTTGTTTATCAATATCATTCTGAAATAGGATGCCCTTAGACTGGACCACCCTTTTGACTCAAGGCTGTGTGGTGTTCAGCACAGGATGCACAGCATATAGAGACAGAACAGTGCTATAGCCCCTTGTTCTGAACCATCTATTTGGGTTTTCAGTGGTTAAGTTGACTTTGCTGCTTTTGACTGCATGAAGTCAGCTAAGGCTCTGAGCCCCTTTTCATATGAACTGTACTTAAATTAGGCCTTTCCTACTCCATGTTGTAGGTTTTCTTTTCCACTATAGTTCTAGGATTTACACTTACAAAACAAAAGAGAAAAACAAATGGATTAGTTATTCTGTACATGGAGAGTAACATAGTTGAACTGGATGCCAGTGTGTTTATGTGTTTTTGTGTGTTGTTTGTTTATGAGATGAGCTCTTGCAATGTAGTCCAGACGAGCTTTGAACTAGTTGGTCCTACTACTACCTCTATCCTCTTTGCTGCTGTGGCTGTGAGTGTATTCTACCACTCCTACATATAGCAAAAGTTTTAAAGAGTGATCTGTGGATTCGTTTGGATCTACAGTTAATCTTGTTAATTCAGCCCATCTCTCCAGTGTTTCTTTCTATTCATTAGTCAAAGCTTGCAATTTGTAGTTAATCCATTTGCCTTAACAGCTTGTCACTATGTCCACATACAGCATTTCATCAAATATTTTCCTAGAAATAGATGTACTCTATCCAGAAAATTCTACTTAGCTGCTGGTATAATATGTTTATTTCAAAAGGAAATGCATTTATCATAACACTCTTGCAAATTCTTATTACATTTATTTATTTGTGTGTGTGTATGTGTGTGTACATTTGCCATGGCTTGTGTGCATAGGTCAGAGGACAACTTTTGGGAGTTAGTTCTCTCCTTCCATTCATTGGGCTTAGAAGCAGGCACCTTTACCCTATGAGCTATTTCACTGGCCCTGAATGACAGAAATCTTAGGGAATATTTTGTCAAGGAGCAGGTGACTTATGTAAGGTCGCACTGCTAGCCTTTGCATATCCATCTTGCTGTGCCCTGCAGTGTTCTTAGTGTGCAGCTCAAGTGCCACTGCCACACATCAGGGTAGGATGGCAGAGAAACCTGCAAGGAAGCAGGAAGCTTCTCTATGCTGATGCTCCCCTTTCTTGTTTCTGGATACTAATACTTCACCCCACAACATATTAGCATATCATCCACCCAGATAATCCCACTACCGCCTATCTTCCTTGTACTCCTTCTGGTTCCCCTATCCCTTCTTCATTGCTGTCTTTCTTGCCCCCACCCCCTGTTGACATCTATACATACAGAGTTGTACATACATTTACATACATCTATTCTAGTTGATGGTAGAGTAACATTAGTTTGCTCTGACTGAATCAGTATTGAAACCTTTTATGTATTAAGGCAGAAGAGACATATATGCATGTCTCCAAATTTGCAGATGAAGAAACTGAGGCATAGGGAGGGCAAGTTTTGCTGTAGCTCTGCATAGGATTTTGCATAGTACCAAGCACATTAAAACATATTTAGGAAATGCTTGGATGCTGCCTGGCTTTCCCCTATGTTCTACCTTTCTTCACCTAAGAATAGGATTTTACCTTTCTTATTCCCAGGCTTTGCCCTGGGGCACTCATTGCTTTAACAGTGTTGCAAATGTAACAGATTTTTCAAGAATCCCTATTACTTTAGAAAAGCTTCAGTGATACAGTAAGAGCTCAGATAACCAGGTTTATTTTTCCTTCTCTTGACTAATAGGAAAATAAGCTTCTTTCACCCTCCTGCCTTAAAAATTGATTTTAAAGAGTGCTGTAAAAAAGAAGAAAAAGAGTTCAGAGACTGAATAGCCTTGAGCCCATCTGTCTACTTCTCACCAGGATGTCCACATCTTCTTTAGGGTCCAATGAAACTTGATGCTCCCACAGGAACATGGTCTGTTAATATCTGATGAGACCTATCATCAGCAGTGACAGACTTAATTACATTCACTATACAGTACTTATGGGGAAATAAAATATACTTTAATACATTTCAGAAATATCTTCAGCAGCAGTTATAGAAACAGAATAGCTTTCTTTGTAAGTACCTTTAGCCAGTCAGACTAGGCTATTCTTCCAGTACTTGGTTATGCAGGTCTGAAGCTGTGTGAGTGAGTTTGCCTGTGGTTTCTACTCTAAAGGTAGAATAGTTTGAATGGAGTGGCATTTTTGAGCATCCTCAGCCCCTCTGCTCCAGAAGTTCTACATCTCTATTTTCTACTTTGTAGCTTTTGTTGTATCACTTGCCTAATGCTAGTTTACTTTTACAGGGCTTGTCTTCTTGTCTCATGTCATAAAATTCATTTCCATGAATACTTTGTTGTTTTTTCATGTCCGTGTTTTTAACTCGATCTTTTTATTTTCTGGAAGTGAAGATCAAATGTTTATAGAACCAGAAACCATATATATAAGGGCCATATAGAATGGTATACTCATAAAAACATATGGCATATAGACAAAGGCATGATTACAAGTAGAATTAGCTAATTCCTGACCAGTTTAGACTAAATATGAAGTATGTACGTTGAAATAAAGAACTAAAACAGTTTGTGAGATAGGACTATGACTGTGTTCAGAGTGTATGTCTGTGACAATAAAGGCCAAGAACAAAAAAACAAAGACTTAATCCTAACCTGTCTAAGTAATTGTTTAGACAGTGCTTATAAACTGTTTTGTACAGCTTACAAAAATTACTTTTTCCATTATGCACTGTTTCAGTCATTTTCTTGAGATTTTCTCCTGTTATTTACGTTATTATTAAGAGACTGAGTGGAGGTATCATGCTTTAGAAAGCCAACAAAATGTGTTATCTGTTCCCAGGGAATTTAAAAACCTCTAAAAATGTTTCCATATTGTTTATGTGCACATGCCCTTAAAGCTTACTAAATACCAACGTATTGTAAGAAATAGTGTACTGGTTCTTAAAGTATTTATAATAGGTAAAAACTATGAATGACCAAACTTTTGACTGGGATTATTATTATTATTATACTTCATATTATGAAAGCTCCAGAGAGTATGGATGTTAGAAGTCTATTGAGGAAGCCTAGGTCAACCTAAGTAAGATACCAAATCAAATAATGTATGACTTATATTCTGAAATATAGCACTTTGATTTTTACCTTAAGTATAAAAGTATCAGAAGTACCTCATGAATATCTTTATATTAAAATGTTTTTGTTTGGTTGGGTTGTATTTGAAGTTGTATGGGTATCCCATTCATTATGTAGCAAGGGTCTATTTTAGTTTGAGGGCTCATGAAACTGTCTTAGAGGCAATGATAAATGAGATCCCATGATTAGATATTGGGTCTTTTCGGCTGGGAGTGATAGGAGGAGATGCAACTGCCCTAAGGAGAAAACAAAATACCTTGGAGAAACCAGAGAAGTCTTATTCTGGCTAGAGTTCAAAAATGAGCCTGATGAGTGGCATGGTGCAAATCGAAACCAGAATTTATGGGATTTTGTATCTGTTCATAAGGTTTATAATAAGCATGTTGGTAATGTTAAAAAGTTTTAAGCAAGAGAGAGGTATTTGGGATTGCATTTCACAGAGGTCTGTTTAGTTTCTAAAGGAGGATGTTAGGCAGGGAATCACAGGATTTTAACCAGATGATGGCACTGGGAATGTGAAAAGTGGACTGGTAGACTGTTAAACAAGAACCTGAATAGGTTAAGTGTGTTTGCATATGTGATGGTAAATAAGGCAGAATAAACCACACTAGCATGAACATTTTGGGTGGGTTGGATGGTATAGTAATATCTTAGCCCCTTCAAACTGGAATAACAAAATGTCATATATCAAGTAACTTGTAAACAACAGAAATTTATTTTTTACTCTTCAGGGGTTGAAGCAGATAAGATATTCTGGTAAGGGCCCATCTCCTGGCTCATGAATTACACTTTCTTATTCTCTCCTTCCATGGTGGAAAGAGCAAGGTTGCTCTTCGGATTCTTTAAAAAAAAAAAAAAATGAAGGCACTAATGATGTGGAAGTTCAGTTTTAGTTATGTATAAAATAATTGTTTTTGTGTGCACTGTTGGGTGAGGGGCTACTTAGGCCTTGGCATTTTGTATTGTCTGCAGGTGTTGGATTTCTGTGGGGGATGTTTGATTGCTTATGATCTGCACCTGAGGAGTTCTGAATCAATAAAAACACCTGAGCTGAGACACTTAGGGTTCCACTGTCTAGTATAGCGCTTGCTGTGACAGTGGATCCCTCTGCTGAGGTCTGGCAGAGTTTGCACGTATGAACATGTTTCCTTGTCTTTTTTGCTGAGCCCCCACAGTAGGCGAACAACTACACACTAATCCATCTGTGAGCTCTGTACTCTCCTGACCGATTCTCCCAATGACCCCTGTCCTAAAACCCCTCACCTCAACATAAAAATTTCAGACAGATACACATGTTCAGAATACAGCAAGTGACAACTACAGACACAGGCAAGGCCCCAAGAGTAGTACATCTGGGGCTTTAGGAGGAAAACATGATATGGTTTAAATTCCAATATCGAAGTGTCTGTAAGATCAGTTGAAGTACTCATTTAAAAGTAAAATATGTCTGGGTTTTGGAAGAGAGAAATGGGCTTGAAATATAAATTTGACAGTCATCCACATGTGATACCTGAAGCCCTGGGATCAACTCAGGAAAGCAGAATAATGAAGGCTGACCGGGGAACTCCAGCCCAAGGCTGTGTGAAGGATCCAGCCCACGGAGTGAGCGTGAAAGAGAAGCCCACAGCGCAGGACTGCGTTTTGATCATTGTCTCTTGCTAATTTTACTTTGTTTCATTTACAAAGTATGTATTGTCTGCAGTATATACTGTCTTCATTTTGAAGTAGTTGTAGACTTACATGTAGTGAACAGAAATTATGCATATGTTCTCTATGGCTGTCACTTGGGTTTCACCCATGGTCACTTATTTTACATGGCTTACAGTGTCACAGCCCAGTCAGTCAAGATAAAGAACCTTTCCTGCATCCGAGAGTCCCCGACCTTGCCCATATTATAGTCACATCCATCTCCCCTTGTCCCATCCCTTTACAGCTCCTTGCAAACAATTTCTGCTCATTTCTATAATTTTGTCATTTCAAAACTATCTTAGAAGTAAGGTTACGTAACAGATGGTATTCTCCTGAGACTGACTTTTGGACTCAGCATTACTTTGTGGAGATTCATTTCAATTTGTCTATCAGTAGTCCCTTTTTATTGCTGACTAGTATTCCTTATTCTGAGATTTATACTTTATTAATTTTCATAAACATGAGGATTATTTTGAATATGAGACCATCATGAATAAAGATTCTGCAAACATGGATGTACATGCTTTTGTCATTAATTATTTGTGTGTGTGTCTGTGTCTGTCTGTCTGTCTGTCTTTGTCTGTTCTCCTTGGATGTTCGCCTACTGCAATGCTCTTTATTTAAAAAATTGTCTTTACTCCATTTAATCACTCTTATACCTTTGTTAAAAATAAGATGATGAGATTTAGTTTTGGGTTTTCTAGTATCTCATTTCTGACACCATGTTTTCTTTATTATAGTTATACATGTCTTAAATTTAAGAAGGTTGATTCTTTTTTTTTTAAATTGTTTTTAGCTATTCTGATTCCTTTGGATCTTTTTAAAATTTTGTGGTATCTACTGTGCTTCTACAAAAATTATACTGGGATTTTTTTTATTGGAACTATTTTAAGCATTTATATGAATTTGAAGACTGTCTTGGTATGAACTTTGAAAAATAATGTATGTTTGCTGCTGTTGGGTCAAGTAAATAGTCTCTAAAGGTCAATGAGGTACTGTTGATTGATGAGATCATTGAGTTATTGTATATGCTGACTTTCTGCCTAATTCTTATGTTAATTACTGAGATAAGAGCATTGCTATTTTTCCAGTATTGCTTGGTGTAGGTTTGCCTATAAATCCTTTTGTCTTTTTAGTTCTTATTTACATCGCACATGCTTAAGGTTGGCGTATTTGGTGATATGATCCTTTTATCATGTGTACTCTTCCTCACTGTCTCTTACAGTTCTCTTTGTTCTGAAATGTATGTTATCTGATTAATTTGCACACTTTCTATACTTTGAATAATCTTTTTATAATATACAATTTCTTTTTATTTACTTTTAATCTACCTGCCATTGTATTTTTGATGGTTTCTGATAGAGCATGCAGTTACATTGTGTTTTTGATGTGTACTGATCTATTTTTAATTATTGTATTTACTTCTCCTTTGTGCTTATTTTATAATTTGTAGTATTTTAAAGCTCTATTTTATTGTATAGATGTTTTACGCGCATGTATGTCTGTGTACCACATGCACGCAGTGCCTGTGGATGCGAGAAGAGGGCACTGGTACTGGAGTTACAGATGGTTGTGAGCCACCATGTGCTGCTGGGAATTGAACTCAGGACTTCTCAACAGTCATCTGAGCCACTGAGCCATCTTTAAGACTCCTGTAATATTGTTTTAAATATGTTTTCCTATAATCTAGAAACACTTAGACCGTCTGAGGATTTTATCATAATTTAGAGAATCCAAAAGAGGAAGGAAGGCCTATGGTATTTATCTACAGTTTTGCTAAATATTTTCCTTCATATTTCAGTGTTCTTCCTTTTTTCTGTTTATTGAATTTCTTTAGCTACCCTTTCAGGGTAGGTGTGCTGCTAAACGTTTATCTGAATTCCTCTTCATCTGAGACTTCCATTATCTTGTCACCCCAGTGGATATTTTTGCTGGGTATAGGATTCCAGGTTTGTCCTTTTTCCTTTCAGTACTTAAAAAATGCACAACCTCTGTCTCGTGAGTTTTGATGAGAAATCTGTTGTACTTTGGACTGTTATTGACATATAGATTGACTTTGTTCTTTTGATGCCTTCAATATTTGAGAGGAAGGAGAGATGATTAATTTTCAGAAGTTTGACTGGGAGTCAGTGCCTGTGCCTGTGAAGGATGTAGCCAAACTTGGAATTTTTTCTGTCATTATTTTACAGTCCTTACTTCTTGGTTTCTTTCTGGATTTTAGATCAATTTATTATTTTTCCATAGTTCCCCCGAAGCTTTGTTTAGCTTTTTAAAAAATATACTTTATTATTTCTTCTTCTTCTCTTCCTCCTCCTCATCCTCCTCCTTCTGTTCCTCCTCCTCCCCACCCTTTCTCCTCCCCCTCCTCCCCATCCCTGTACTCCTCTTCCCCTTCCTCTCCCTCTCCTCTCCCTCATTCACCTTGAGACAGGATTTTTTTTGTGTAGCCCTGACTGTCCTGGAACTAACTCAATAGATCAGGCTTGTCTTGAACTTACAGAGATCTGCCTTCCTCTGCCTCCCTAATTCTGGGAATAAAGGAGTGTGCCACCGCTGCCCAGCTTTTATTAATTTCAATTTGTCTCCTAACATGTATATGTTATTTAAGTGGGAGATGCTTTTGGTTTTGGTATAGGTGACTTGGTTGAAACCTCAATACTTTGATGTCTTGCGTCCTTTCCTCAGTCTCTGACACTAACCTACTGCAGGAAGAGTTGACACCATCTTATTTACTGCAGGATGAGAAGGCTTCGCTCTTATCTGTGACACCTGAGGAGGAAAAGGGTCCCTTGTTACTGCTGTGAAAAGGAGGAATTCCCACCCTCTACTAGGCTTCCATTGATTATGTCTTAACAAGGATAGAGAGGCTTCACCTTTGCACTCTGCCTGGCTTCCATTGATGAAGTAGACTAGGGTGCAAAATGGGGAGTTGCCTCACTACTAATAAGCAGTGGCCAAAGTTTTGATCATCCACTACTTTTCCTGTGGCTCCATGGGGACAGACATAGAGAGGGAGGCATTACTGCTAGGTAGGTGGCTAGAAGTTTTGTGTCCTTTTATGACCTACCCTGACTATATATGTGAATGGTGGGGGTTCATATCTCTAGTTCTAACTTGTCTTCCTCTTAGACTGCCTCAGTTTGTGGGTTGTGGCTTACTTTTATAGTCAATCAAGGGCGGAAGTTTAGATGTTCTGTATTTAGTTTCATCTGGCAGTAGTAAATGTGGGGCCACAGATTTTTTTCTTTTTCTGTGAGATATTTGGATTTCCTAGAACAAGTATTATTTTGTTTTCAGGGTTGCATTACTGTTTGTTGGTCCTTTGGCTAGGAAAAGCTAATTTTTGGGGGGACCTTGGGCCTTTGCTCTCTTGGCATTTCTGAATGATCAGCTCCTTCAGTTTCAAGAAAAGAATACATGAGGTAAAAAGAAAATTAGAGAATTCATCAGTATGTTTCTTGGGCCCAGAAAGCTGTATCAGTTCTACCTCCTACCTCCTTTTTAGAATTGTTTTTTATACATACATACATACATACATATACATACATATATATATGGAGAGGGGTGTGTGTGTGTGTGTGTTGGTAATGGGAATCACTATATAGCCCAGACCAACCTAAGCTGGCATCGAACTCAGTATGCTCTCTTAGCCTTCCAGGTGTATTGTCTAGCATTTTTCATTTCTTTTTTTTTTTTTTTTGGTGGAAACAATAGGGACACACACATTTTTCCATCATTCTGGAAGTGGAATTCCCTCACTTCCTTTTCAATATAGCAGAGAAAATAAAATCACTTTATAGATAGATTATAGAGAACATAGCTTAGAATTCCAGATAGAATTACTAACTTCGCAGTGGATCTTTTTTGAAAGACAGAGATTCTCCTTTCAGGTAATTTAGATAGCTTTCTGCTGAAGACCTGAGTTGCTGCCTGATGACAGGCAGTGAGTGACATGGTGTTCTTTGATTTTTTTTTTCTCTCTCCATGTGCTATTTTGGTCTTAGTTTTGTACATACAGTGGAAAAAGAAATCTATTGGGTAGGATTACACCTTTGTAAGTCATTTTCAGTGCCAGAGCAGTTCACTCAATTCCACTGGCCGCCAGGTCAATGGGTCAAATGTGTTCTAGTCAATCAGCTGAAACAATGCACTCCTTATAAATTCCCAAATATGTTAGAAATCATTGTTCTGTCTTTTTAAAACTTTGGGCTTTGAAAAATTTTTTTTGTTGCTTAAGTTAGTTGTTAATGAACTTAAAAATGTATAGATGCCATATGAAATTAATACAATAAATGTGTTAAATTTAAAGATTTTTATTAATTTCATCCAAATTATCTAATATTGTTTATTTGTAGTCACTCTATCTTCCTACCTCGCCCTTGGTAACCACTTTCTAGTCTTAATGACTATGGATGGTTTTAGGTCATATGAGGTGAATCATATGGTATGTAAGCTCTTCAAAGTGTCTGATTTCATTTAATACCTGATATTTATCCAAGTCTTTGCTTATAACAGGAGTCTTTTTGTACGTGTATTGAACAATATTTCACTACATACACATACACCTATACACGTATGTACGTACATACACACATGCATACACATAGAAACACATTATTTACACATAGAGGAAAATATCTCTCTACCCTTACACTATTTTTAATCTGTGGTAATTCTAAGTACAACCACTATAAACATATATAGCTATTTGTATGGAATGGGCTTTGATTCATCCAAGTTAATATCTAAGAGTGGGCTTCTATGGTTATTACAAAATAGTCATACTTTTACAGAGTTGCTGTACTATTTCATACTTAAGTTCCTTCTATTGCTCTATTCTTTTCTAGAATATTTGTCCTTCCTTGTTAACACATTATTAAAACATTTTAAAATGTATTTTGTGTTTGAATGTTTTCTCTGCATGTAAGAATGTGCACTGTGTATGTGTTTGGTGCCTGTGGAAGTCAGAGGAAGGTGAGTTATACATGTCTGTGAGCCACTGTGTGAGTGCTAGGAACCAAACCTAAGTTCTGTGCAAGAACACCAAATGTCTGAGATGAGTCATCTTGCCAGCCTCGTTAAAACATCCTTATAGGTCTTCCTTAAAAGTCTTTGTCAGATAATTCTAATAGCTGTTATTTCTGATTGGTATCAGTTGATTGGCTCTCTGTACAGCTTGAGACTTCCAGTTCTTTTTATTTATATTGATTAGTTTTGGATTTTATTCTAGACATATTCATTACTGTGTTATGTAGACAGTGGAATCTTTTTTACATTTTCTGTGAAATATTGAGAATTTCCTAAAAGTAGAGAGTTGACTCAGCTAAGTTGAGAACTCAAGTTCTGAGCAGCCGTCTGAAATTGTTCCCGTGTCATTTCAGGTAGCTGAGCCTTCCCAGTGGGCTTGGATTTTGCCCACTTAGTCGCCACATTCAGTGACCACTTTGAAAATGGGTTAATTTATAGTTGATTTTTCAGTGTTTTTATATGGTATTTAGAATCAGAGCACACTTGCATTGTTGAGACCAAGAGTTTGTAAGAAACTTGAAGGAATCACTTTTCTGAGCCCTTTCCTTTGTGCCCTCTCCCTAGGACCTTGTTTCTGATTTTTGGTTAGAAAGCTGTGCGTGGTCTTTACCATGTAGTATCAAGCAGTTGTCATGATTGTACCTGTCTGGAGATAAGCAGTACAGAGATAAAGAGAACAAAGCAACAGGGGCTTGTCCCACCCTCTTGAGACCAGTGTTCCACCAATCAGATGAAGGCTCCCTCCTGCAGATTTTATGTTCCTTTCCTGCGGTCTCTAGTTTGGCTGCTTCCTCCTGCCACCACAGAAAGACCTGAGCCCCAGCACACAGAGAATTGAGGAAGTGGTACTTCAACATTTATTCTTCTCCTGTTTTCCAGTGACTTTTAGCTGCTATGTGCAATCTGTCAAGTATTTGTAATGGTATAGATAATGTGGAGTGTGCTATTCCCTCTTACACAGAAGGGAAACCCACTGGGCTTGCTTTGTGCTTAATTAATTACAAGAAAGGAAGAACAGAAGGAGACCCAGGTTTTGTGGAATCTGAAGGTCATACAGTTTGGAGACTCCTTTAAGGGAAGGCTGCAGATAAGAAATTAGGTGCAGCTGTGAAAATGAAGTTTAAGTTCCACTAATTTCAGTATGAACCTGCCTTTGTAAAACAGATAAAACATAATTAAATATGACTTATAGGCTGGGTACTATAAGTGTGCTTCTTATTCAATTTAATTTAATATTCATAGAATACAACCATTTTGACTCCATTTTACAGGTGAGAAAAAAAGACTTGAGTAGTAAACAATGCGAATGGAAATGGTCGAATTGGGCTTTAAATCCAAAAAGTAATCCGAATTTTACGGTGCATATTTGTAATCTTAAAACTCCAGAGACTGAAGCAGGAAGATTGC
This sequence comes from Cricetomys ansorgei, assembly GCA_026225945.1. NCBI lineage: Eukaryota > Metazoa > Chordata > Mammalia > Rodentia > Nesomyidae > Cricetomys > Cricetomys ansorgei. The sequence goes on along the minus strand of JAMJFZ010000181.1, from coordinate 2,995,860 downwards.
CACACCTTCAATGCCAACCTGGGCTACATATTGAGTTCAGGCTAACCTGGTCTGTATATCAAAACCCTCTCTCAAGATTGAACCACAAACTTCCCATAAAAACTCAAGCATACTCATTCCAAAAGTGTGAAATTTGGCTGCATGTAGTACTTAATGAAACAGATTATGGCACATCCAAGCTTATAGCCACGAAGGGCTCAGGAGCCAGGTTGCTTGAATCCCCTTGTGGATCAGCTGTCATTGTGACCCTGAGGAAATCCCTGATTTTACCCTTCTGGTAAATGGGGCTGTAGAATCTTCAATTATTGTAGAATTAAATGGCTGAAAAAGCATGTAATTTATGAGAGTGCTTTTTATCTACCAGTGCATTTAGTCAAATTAAGTTGAATTTTACTTCTTGTGTTTATCAGCATAACTTCTTGACTCCTAAGACAGGTTATGAGAAAAGGACATTATTTTTTGCTTATAAATAATTTTTTGTCATATGCTCGGAGCATAAGCTGAGACATACTTATTGGTAAAATAGGCTTAGCTATTGAATCAATAATATTTTTGCATTATGTCATTTAAAAGCTCTAAAGTTTAGGAACATTGATAATGAACTTTGAAAAATATGTTATTTTAAGATGGCAGGTGACAGTGCAATAAAACATTTAGAAGAGGAAAGATCATGTTCCCATTTCTGGAATGAGGGGTGCACAGTTCTCTTTGCTCTATTTTGCTTTTGTTGTTGTCAGGGCTACTTTTTTTTCCCCTAATTTATAAATCAAACTGTCCTCTAATATATATTCAATATATATTACATAGAGAGTTCAGTGCTGTTTTGTTTTCAAGCATCCACTGGGGACATAGCCTCATGGATGAGTGTGTGCTAAAGCCATACTTGCCAATGAGCATATATTATGTCACAGTTCGTGTGAGTCAAGATTTTGAGAGTAGCTTCACTGAGTGATTCTGTTTTTGTAGGGTTATAGTCAAGATGTCAGCTTTCATGTGAAACCTTGAGTGAGTGGCGCTGGAGGGATTATTTTATGGTAGTTCACTTATGTGCCTGTTTTGTAGGAGCCCATGTTAGTTAGCTTTCTGTCACTATAATAGATACCCAAGGTAATAGGAAAGCTTTATTTTGGCTCCTGGTCTCAGTTTCCATTCCATGGTTGATGGGCCTGTTGCTTTGGGCCTGTGATATTACATCGTATCTTGGCAGAGTCTGTTGTAGAGCAGAACTACTCATCACTTGACAATTGAATAAAAAAAAGAGAAGATCAGAGTCTTTCAGGTTTTGATCTCAAGACGAGAAAACCTCCTCCTGGGCACTTACCTCTTAAGAGTTTCACACCTCCCACCAGCACCAGGCTGGGTACCAGACCATTATCATATGAACCTTCTGAGGTCATTCCAGATCCAAACTATAACAGTACATTGCTATGATAGTGATATAAGTATGGCTTATTTGAATATAACTCATTCAATTACTTAGGAAATAATGTGTAACAGGAATATATGATTTATTTTTATTTGTTGTAAAAAAAAACCGCACAATTTTCTTATTCAATTTCTTTATTATTTGTATCTAAAAAGGTTTTTCTTTTCTAAATAAATAACCATCTTAATATTAATGAGATATTTTTTCCTCATAGTGATAAATAATAATAATATTACAGCACTGGAAATAACCAATGACTTTATTGAATCTGTAGTCTGATTTATCAAATGGTTTAGTAACAAAATTAAGAGACATTTTTCTGAACACATGGGAACAAAAACTAGTCCATAAAGAAATGGTACCCAATGCACTCAGCAGTCTGTCATGATACTTTATTTCTATGTGTGTGTGTGTGTACACGTATACACACACATTTGGCCACTGGAGGGCTCCAAAGTTTAAAAATTATATAGAAAAATGCTCACTGTAACATTTTTAACTAGAATAGAGAGATATAATGTAGTCTATGTTTTTGAGTAAAATTGGTGAGTAAAAGTACTCAACCTAGAGATTTTAAATGAAAGTTAATTGTACATACAGATCATATATATTTTACAAGTGTTTGTTTTATTGGATTGAAAATAAAAGACATATTACCCATTTTCCTTTTTTTTTTTTTTTGAGTCTGCCAAAATATAGAATTGATCTGTTAAATTTCTTAGGAAAGAAGGAAATTAACTAAGGTAGAATATCTATTTCTCATCTCTCTTGTTTATGTGTCATATACAATTTTTATGAGTGACTTCTTTCTTAGAGGTCATTGAGGTGATTCTTTTTACCTAGTTTAATGAACTCAAGCAATCTCAGTAGAATAATAATAAAACTAATACAACACTAGGGAACATTTTAAAATTTAACTAAAACCAAGAGTAGGATGTTGCATTCGCCAGTGCTTAACTTGTACTCTCAGCTATTATGGAAACTGACCAAAGTAGAAGGACTAAATGTAAAGCTGGCTACAAAAGTAGCATCTACTGACTTTTGTTGTGTTAAAATACTTAAGATGTGGGCTGGCGAGACGGTTCTTCAGGTACAGGTGCTTGCTGCCAAGCCAGAGGACCTGAGTTCCACCCCTAATACTGAACCAAAAGAGAAAGACTCCTCCTGGTTGTTCTCTCCCCCCTCCCCCCACAGGCCATCCTTCTCCTTGCAAATGAATAAATCAATAATTAAAAAGATACTTAAGTGGTATCATTTCTTTGGTCTAGATATAGTTTATGCTGTTTGGATCTGAAAACTGGCATTCAGAACATTTCCTTTATTCAAGTAGAGCAGGACGTCCACTACTACAAGGAAGAAGAGTCAGAAACTCATGATATGGTAGTGCCTAAAAAAGCAGCATATCTTATCATATAGAAAAATTCTATATGGAAATGCTATCCTGTTCTTCAAAAACAGTATCTTTACTTCCTTGGGCTTCCCCACTTGAAAGAAGTGTTTTGATTTTTTTTTTTCTATAATTGTGAAGTGTTAATTTTTTAAATGTTTGATCAGTGATTTTGAAGCCTACAATTTCCTTGAACAGCTAAGCATTTTTAACCCCTGCTGAGATTTGGGTCTCTTCCTATGACCTTGCAGAGCTGAGTGTACATATTTAGGGGGATTTGGCTGAAGGTCCCCAGTTTTTGAGTAGATTTGTCCTTTATCACTTCCTCTTCACAGATGGAAACTGTGCATATTAATTGTTAGTGAGGCAGAAACAGACCATGTGAAATCTAGTAACAACAGAAGAACCTTTTTACCTGACCATTTGAAAACCACTTTGGTTGTATGAATATGAAGATATACATGCTTGCTTTTCATACAGTTAATAATAGCAAAGCATTGGTATAAATCTAAAAATGAACTCCACAAATTAGTTGCTATATCTAGCAGTCCCTTCTTAGTACTGAGAGTGTACCAGACCGGACTGTGTTGTGGAATGATTGTTTGTGTGTTTGCTTTTTAAAGTCACTGTTAAATAAGTTGGGGAGCTTCAGAGCCATTTTCTACTCGTTAATATATTAGACAATAGTCTGTGTCATTTGGGGTATGGGGTTCTTAGTTATCTTTATTGTGGAATTTTAATTGAAAGGAAATATTCCCTGTGAAAAAAATCTCTCAACAGGGCAATTATAAAGCATGTTAATCCTACCAAGATATTAACCTCATGATCTTCAGTTCTGGGGTGCATTCTGTACCTTGCAAATTACACTAAAAATACTTAGAAATGCAAATTTCAAGAGATAATGAAAGTGTGGACCAGTATCTGTAAGGTACAAATTAGAAAATAAATCCTTTATCAAGTGTAAATGACAGATCTGTTGCTGTCTTATAATTAGTTTCTTGGCCCTTGGGGACATTAATAAAATACTGGTTTAAAGAAATACAAAAACCTCTTATGCCTGTGTGAATGATTTACCCATTTAATTTGTACTCCAGAGATGTTTTTCGCTTATTTGTATAACTGATAAGCACATCTATATCAATTGGTGGCTCTGTGTTCTTTATGTATCAGTTACTATAATAAATTTTAGATTTATTTATTTTATTTTATGTATATGAATGCATGTATATGTACCATGTACATGGTTGGTTCCTGCAGAAGTCGGATTCCCTGTAACTAGAGTTTGGATAGTGAGACATCATGTGGGTGCTGGGAACTGAACCTGGGTCCTCTTAAAGAACAAGTACTTAACTGCTGAGCCATTTCTATCGCTTCCTAGGCAAATACTTTTGTAGAGTCTATTGACCATAAAATACCTTAATTTCCAAAGGCAGTGTAATGAAAATAGTTAATAGTACTATTACTTGAATTTCTTGTGTTAATCTTGTTTTAATTTGTTGCAACAGTGAACCTAAGCCTATGATGACTGAATTATATTAATATCAAATCTTATATATGCAAAAGTTCTGCTTTGTCAAGACTGGTATATGGTCACTTACCAGTTTCTTCAACAATTTGACTAATACTAATATTTATTGTGATATAAAGTATAAATAGCCTGAATCTTCCTTTGATATGTTTCTGTCCAGGGAGTAGACAAAGATACCTAGGTTTTAGGCATAATAGGTTAACAGGTATCAAGGCCTGTAGTTCTTTTGTTTTGAATTTTGAAAATCTGATAATTTTGAAATCTTTGGATCTTAGAATCTAAGACCTCAGTTCCCTGTGTGAGTTCTCATGCAATAATAGCTTATTATATTTCTGATTAAAGTATCTTCCACTGATAGAGAAATATCCAAAGTGGCCTCACTTTACTTTTTGGACAAACTTGATAGTTATTAAGTCCTAATACTGAGCACCCCAAACTGCCTGCTAGAAGCATGTTCTACTTAAGTAAACTTAAGTGTTAAGTTCTAAAATCACTATACAAAATTTAATGTGATGCCATTCTCTTACAAGACTCCAAAGAGTTATATAACTGTTCCTACAATCCTGCTCCCAGGTGCTTTCCATTATTTCTCAGTATCTGATCTGGAGGCATTTTGAATTCTTTATTTTCTCACCTGACAACCCTAGCACTAGGTAGAGTAGACTTTTGTTTCTGCTTCCTGGATAGGGTATCTTGCTAAATCCAGACTGTACAAAGCTTGCATGTTGTCATTCTACATTTACTTTCTGTTAAGGTAGGCTACCTTGGGATGTTCATCCCATTTGGTGCTACTAAACTTAGATTGTATGTGTTCTTTTCAGTGTTATAAACAGATAAAATACCGATGTTTATTGATAAATCAGTACATGTATTTATAATCTGCCTACTCCACAGTTGAAGATGTTTAATTCAGATGAAATGTCTGTTAGTCTGCTTTAAATTTTAATTCTGGAACTTCAAAAGAGAAACCTAGAGTTTTCCTGATAACAGCATTTACCATCTCCACTGCTGGGATATCATGCACCATGTTCAGTTTTATGTAAAATTAGCACACATACAAAGAATTTACTAATCACATTAGAGTGGTTGCCTTGGTTGGAGGGAGGGTAATGAGAGTAAAGTATGAGATAAAGAGAAGCTAATTAGTTAATTAAAACAGTTATTTTGTTAGCAGTAGTATCTAATTGTGTTGCAGATTTAACCCTAAACAAGTAGACTTGAATTTTGATCTTGTTGAAGTCTGTTTTACAGTATACTTAGAAGATTCTCAAGTCGTTATATGACACAATTAATACTGACTATATTAAAATCTATAAGCCAGACATCAAAACTGGGATCTAACATGTTAACTATTTACTGCAAAGTATAATTAAGTTTGGTTATAGCTGTATAACAACAAGATTGGGCAGTTTCAGCTCACTGGAAAAGCCTTATTGATGTAGCCAAGACTGATAAATGTATCATGGGCTTGAATTTACATTTATTAGCATTCCTTTTTTTTACATTTCTCTCACTGTCAAACTAAGAAAGGAATAATTAGTTGTTGCATTTACATTATAGGTAATGTTGCTGTCTTTGGATTCTGTGTCACCCTAGGGTGTAGCCATTTGAAATTTGGGATTTTAGTTACGTGTACACCCTCATATTAGACTACATCATATTTATTGTATTCAATATATAAGAAAGAGGCCTGAGTAATATAAGGATTTAATGAATAAAGTGCTTTTATATATACATATATATATGAATGACTTAATATATTTGATATAAAATATTATATAAAATACATATTTTAACATATTTTATAAAATAATTTATTATAAATTTATAAAATAATATATTTATAAATTTGTAAAATAAATCTTATAAAAATATAAAAATATATTTATATATAGTTTATACACACACATAATACAATAGCTTGGTCTTTGATTCTTTGTGACTGTTTATATAAAAAATAGCTCAGGCACTTGTTGCCTTATCAAACTACAGGGATTCCATTTAAAAATATATTCAAAGTTGGGTCTGGCAGTATAGGTCTGAAATTCCAACTGCTGATGAGGCTAAAACAGGAAGAACAGAAATTCAAGTATGGTCTCAGTTACTAAATGAATTCAAGGTAACCTAGGCAGCTTAATGAAACTCTGTCTGAAAAAGTAAAAAGAGGACTGAATATACAGCTCAGTGGTAGAGTGTTTGCCTTCCAGACATAGGCCCTAAGTTCAAACCCAATATCATAATAGTAAGTTAGAAAGAGATAAACTCTGTTCAGAAGAGTTATTAATAATTAGATTAGTCTTTGACAGTTTCACACATGTATATAATGCATTCTGCTTACTTTCTACCCATACTCTTTCTTGTCTCCTTCCCACTTCTGCCAACTCCCAGACTACTTGTCCCTTTTCCAGAACTTGTCCCTTTTTCATGAATTTAAGTTTTGCTTTGTGACCCTTTTAGTTTAACTAGGGCCATATTCAGAATAGTTTAATGGGGATTTATCTTACTTTAATCTTCCAAAAATTGGTTTATTTTTTCAAGAGGCATACATGGTATCATGGAAGCAAAATATTGTTTTCCCAACTAGTATGTGTTTTTGTTCTTATTTATTTATTTATTTATTTATTTATTTATTTATTTATTTATTTATTTATTTATCCTAATATAAGAAAAAACTGTCAGGTCTTTACTGTGCCTGGAGAATAAATTGTGTGGCACCCTCCACTTAAGTACATAGCAAATTGCAAGTCATTGGAAATACCCCGAGTGTTACCTTTAGAAGCCAAATTAACAGTTGCCCATTTCTCAGAGTTTCTGTTAAAACCTGAAAATTCTTTTTATAGGTAACATCAATTGAAGAAGTTACTATAACATGGATAGGGACTTGAATAAATTGAATGTCATTTTTTTTTTTGAATAAATTTGTTGAAATTGGGATTTGAAATAGAATAAAATAAATCAGAACCCTTGCCTCTTTTCAGAATTTATGTATGTAATCCAATACTTTTGTGTTCTTGTTCTTTTTCTCTTATTTGAACAGGACTGCAAACCATTTTCCCACTTTACATTCCTGTAATCATACAACACAATATAGCTGTTATTTGTAGGCTGAGCCACGAGTCAGGTTTTACACCCATTTGTCACTCCGCTGAGGTATTTGGAATGATAGAATGAACCGAATGTCTAAGCCTAGGTGATATTTGCATCCTAGGATTTTCAATAGAATTAGGTCAGTCCATTCAGTGTACATGGACTCTTGCTCCAAAAGAGATACATTATCAGGGTATTTAATGTATTTTCTGAAAAATCGAAGTGCTTTTTACTAAAAAAATGGAGAAATGTATGTGAGACAGGGAAACGTAAAAGTCTGCTAATACTGGCTTAGGGAACATGTGGTTTGAATGACAGTGGCTCTCATTGTCATCAAACTAAGCATTGTTTGAATGCTTAGTCCCCATTTAGTGAAACTATTTGGAAAGATTAGGAAGTGTGGCTTTGTTGGAGAAGGTGTGTCACCGGGAGGGTGAGCTTTGAGATTTCAAAAGCCCAAGCCAGGCCTGGTCTTTTTCTTTCGACCTGCTGCCTATGGATCAGTATGTAAAGTTCTTAGCTACTGCTCCAGTGCCATGCTGTCTAATGACCATGGACTAGCACTCTAAAACTGTAAGCAAGCTCCCATTTAAATGCTTTTTTTTTTTTTTTTTTTAAAAAATAAGAATAGGTCTTGGAGTCTTGTCATAGCAATATAATGCTAACTAAGGACAGAAAACCTGCATAGAAAATACTCTTTTGTAGATAGCTACTCTCCTATGTAGTTAAGGCAACTGTAGTGAATTTGCTTTTTAACTAAATTGTGCTAATGTTTGATAGATATTATAAGTTATATAGAAGCTAAAATTTCAAAATATTGGTGACAATATTGAGAATTACTACAGCTGCCTTTGGTTGCTTTAGAGCAAGCCTTTCCCTATTTACCTTTAGTCCTTGTAACTAGTGGCCCCTGGGATTTTATAAAACTGAATTCTGTGATTCTTTAGATTAGATTTAGGGTCAAGGTGTAAACTTAAAAACATATTTGGAGAGTATTCACTTTGATAATTTAAAATGGCTTGATTTGAAGTAAATGCTTTATATTGCTTTAAGTATTAATTGTCATAGGTGCAGTAGTAGCTAATGCAGAGAGTAGTTTCTTTTTTTCTTTGAGAATTGGTAAGTGGTAGACTATTTCTACTGTAATATATGGTTGCTGAAGAGGCTGTGCTTAGTTTTAAAATAAGAATATCCTTTTAGTTGGTGTTTCTGGGAATTTCTCCTGAGGCTATGCATTTAAGGGGAATTGCTGTTCATATGGCATTGGCTTGTCATACTGTAATCAGTACATAATTTTAATACTGTTAGAATAAAGTAGTTGATTAACACATTTTGTTTTTATAGTAGTTTAAGTTTTCCAGCTAAACTGAACAGAAAATATTTTCTCATATTTCTTCTGTCTAAATATCTATTGCTCAACTTTTATTTCAAGGTATCCATAAGCTTATTTTGAAAGAAAAAGATACTTTGCCTGTTCAACCTCTACAGCCAAAAGATATCTCTATCTTCTAGGTAGTACCGATAAACACTTTCTGAACCCTGTGAGCAGAAAGTTAGATTCTTCTTGCTTTCTGTTATGGGGGGGTTCATAGAAAGAAAAGTATTAGAAATGGGAAATAGTTTTACAAATACTCTGGTCTATAGCTTTTTCTGCTGTTCTATGGATGGCAAACTTTGAAGAACACTGATGAACAATAGTCTAAAAGCATAGTGTGATACAACAGAGATATTGACTGCGTCAGGAACCCAGAATTCTGGCATCCTTGATTCTGTGATTTCATAACATGTCTGATAGTGAACATCTTTAAACCCTACAAGGGCGGCAATATTCAGTAGAGAATGTTGTGAAGAGTTTTGTTTCTATCTGGTCACAAACAGCCATGCCTCTTCTCCAGTCACAAGTTTCCTGGACCATACATGAGTTCAGCTATGAAAATTGCAATTTGTCTTCCTTGGAGGACTGAGGGAAATTTTCTTAGAGTTTTTGACTTGACATAACCAGTTACTATGTGACATTATTTGTCTCAAAAATAGCTGCCGTGTGAAATATTCCCTTAGAATATTTTAGAATAATATACTATAAAAACAAAATTTGTTAATTAACTATTATTTAGCATAATATCTTGGATTCACCATGGATTACTTTGGAGTAACCCCTTGTGTTCATATCAGGAATACTCCTGTGGTTAAAATGACAGGGTCAAGAGTCTTTCTGCCAGATACAACTAAAAGGGACAAGGTGTCTTTAGAGTAGTAGAGGTTTTGTTCTTTTAAAAATAACAGTATGCTTAAAAATTATTCGTTGACAGCTTCATATATGTTTACAACCTATCTCCATCATACCTACTCCCAATGCCCGTCTTCGTCTAGAAAACTCCCTCCTCATACTTACCCTTCCTGTTTTCATGTCCTCTTCTTTTTAATAATACATTGAGTCTAATTAGTGTTGTCTTTATACACATGAGTGTGGGACAGTCCATTAGAGGATAAGCCTCTTACCAGCAGCCCATACCTCTGGGGGAAAAAGAAAAATTTTTCCTCTCCCCTGCAGTGTTCAGCTGCTAGTATCTCCTTAGTTAGGGTGGGGCCATGTGGGTCTTCTCCATTTATGCTGGAATGTTGACTATCTTGATCTTGTTCAGGCCTTATGCAGGTGACCACAGCAGCTGTAAGTTCATGAGTGTAATAACCATGTTCTGTCCATAAGACAATTTTAAAGTCTTCCTCCCCATTCTCTATTCCTTTCATTCTATCTGTCTGTCTGTCTATTTATCTATCTATCTATCTATCTATCTATCTATCTATCTATCTATCTATCTATCTATCTATGATCTATCCTCTTTTCCTTAATGGTCCCTGAGCCTTGTAGGGGATGAGTTGATTAAGTTGTCTCATTTAGGGCTGAGCTTTCATCAGTCACTTACTCTCAGCATGTTGACCTGTTACAGGTTTCTACATTAACTGCTGCCTACTAAAATGACCTTGTCTGACCAAAGTTAAGAACAGCACCAATTTATGGATGTAAACATATAAATATTTAGAAAGCAATTTGACAATATGACTATTGAGTAAAATATCAGTAGTAAGTTTCACTCTAGGGCCTATGATCTCACCAGTATGAGCTTTTGTCCAGACTTTAGTAACAAGCTCCTTCTTACGGAGCAAGCCTCAAATCCAAGCACAAAATGGTTGGCTGCTCCCATAATGGTCATGCCACTGTTGTACCAGTGGGTACCTCATGCTGGGCAGGGTCCAGCATTGGATGAGACAGTTGATGTCTTTTTTCCCCAGCAGCCTGTTTTGTACCTTCTGGCACTGTGGAAGCTACCCAGCAGGAAGAAGTTTCCGAGTCAATCCAAGCTTGACTTCTCTATGTCAACAATATAATTTTTATATTGTTTATTTTTACATTGAAAAATGTAATATTATTATACAAGATCACACAATTTGAAATTATACCTTTGTATCTTAAAATTATTTGTGCAATTTAATTTAGTAATAAAAGGAAATGAGAAAGACTAATGCCCTTTACATTTTAGGACAGAACATTTCCCATTAAAAATTACATAAATTGCTGATTACTGACTTCCTTTTTTACACATGACTTTTGACTAATTTTTTTCATAAGAAAATAAATTGAAGTGAAAGCAGCCATGGAACGCTTTCTTACCTCAAAGGACGAGGTGGTCATGGGTAAGAAGTCAAGGTTTCTCCAGTGGGATTCATTTGCAGAAACTTTCCTAAAGTGCAGGTGTATTCCTAAAGTGTATGTGAGAGGGTTTGTGTGAGCTAACTAAGTCTTTGAGGTTCTATCCTACTTAACTTGGATTTGTTTCCTAGCTTCATGCTCAGTGGCATAGAGCTAATGAATTTTTGTAAAGTACCTGGTGGTTCCCTGTTAGTATTCCTGTCATAGCTGCTGGCGAGCATGTTTTTATACTTTTCCTGGAAGTGAAACTTAATCTGCCTTAAATGTGTAATTTCCCCTCCCCAAGAAGGTCAAAGGCACATTTGTACAATCCATAGGCACATAAAGGGGCATTCAGCACCTCCTTGCCAAGCCATGTGAATGGACTAATACCTGCTCATTCCACATATACTTATGGGAACTGCAGAAATTCAGTTTTACTGTGTTCTTTGAAGCAATATGGAAATGGAAATCTATGGAAAATGATAATTATGATAAAATATCCATATTATCAAATCAGTTAATGTATACTGAAATTGGTAGGAGTAAAAAGTGACTGCTTAGACTAGTAGAAATAAACATATGCTAAAGCTGCTGAAATTAAAGTAGAATCTACAGCAAAACACCATTTGTGAGAGTAGCAATTTGTTCTGCAGATTCTGAGAATATTCAAAGCAAACCTCATGTGTTCACAGTGTTACTTTATTAGATGTTTTTCTATCTCCTTTAACTCTAATGACAAGATTTATAAGATTATTTATTGAAGCTCAATGAATAGTAAATACATTGATTTATATCACCTCTTAAATAATTCTGTTTTACATTTCTTTTATTCACATGTTCATTGGTTTTTGGATTTAATTCTTAAGGGAATGTAAGATACTCTGTCAGTTTTTCTGATATGGAATAAAGAACCTGAGAGACTTCAGGACTGGCCCACATTTGTAGAGTATACCTCCAGATTTAACACAGCTCTGTGTTACTGACTGTACCCTGCTATTTAGGAGATTGTGGGCACAAGAAAAGATTGTTTCTTCATTTGCCAATATTTCATGTTCTACTTTCTGATGTGAGATTTTTTGCTACAGCCAGATCTGCTTCCTATGCACTTCTTGAAGCTATGCTCTTAAATATTGAACAGCATCGCTCATCTATGCCTCTACCATTCTCCTTCAACCTCTATCTGTGTATCTGACAGTCATCTGTACTTCAGATTGTGCTTTTATCTGTCTCCTCCATTACAGTGGCTGTGTGTATACTAACCTTGTGTGTGTGTGTGTGCATGTATTTGTATTTGTGTGCACTTGTGTGTATGGGTACACCGAAGTGGCCAGGGTTGCTGACCAGTCAGTACCAGGAATCCACTTGTCTCTGCCTCCCTACTACTAGTATTACAAGCCTCTGTCTAATGTTGACTTCTTTGACTTATATTCAAGTTCTTGTGCCTGCAAAACAAGCATTTTACTGACTGAACTATCTCCCTAGCCTGCATTCTAACTTTAAAATAAAATTATTTGCTTATCATGCTATTATTTATTATATATTTCCATATCACTGTGTAGCTTTTTATATGTGCATAATTTATCAGCTATATGATCATGATTGTTACACATTTTATGCTAACACATAGTAGTAATAGGTCATTAATTTCTCAAACAGTAGAAGATTAAATCATTTGCATTGCTGTTCTCTTCCCAAATAAATAGAAGATAGTCTTAAAAATACAGTTTTGTAATTGGTGTAATACTGAAGGGAAAGGGGTCCAAATCCTTTATTCTTGCCGTTTCAGACGGCCACTATTAAGACAGTGAATGTAGAGTGCTTTGTTATTGTTAACTAGTATTTTCTTGCAACTTTTTTGGAAAGTAAAGAAATGGATAAAACTGTAATTCCTGCTAGATCTAGAGGGAACTTGCCTGCCTTTACTCTTATACTTAGTGTTTCTTAATCAAAAAGCCCTGGGTCATGAGGAAATGCTAGGATTATGATTGGAAGGTGACAAAATCTGATTTGCATGTTCCATTCTTAGTATAGCTAACATTTGTAATGTCAGTTGGAGGTTGGTGCCTGGCCAAAAATGCTTGAGAAGTAGTTGTGGTTTAGGCTTCAACTATAAAAAGACAGGCAGGTAATACTAACAGAAGTGGTTTATTTATTCCTACTTTATGTTACCACTCCCATACGTGCACACACACACACACGTGTCCTGGAGGTATCTGTGATCATATGAAGATATATTACTTCAGTGAATGATTTAGCCAGAGTTCAGTCTTTGTCTTTTCCAGTTCGGTCTGTGGTAGACCACAGTGACCCAAGGTATCCCATTCATTGGCTACTGCACACCAGTGAGTCTAACAGCCTCTTTCTATGAACTTATAGAATGTGTCAGATGCCATGATTCAGGAGATTAGAAGAATATGTAGAAGAGTAAAGGGAAACACATGCACAGGACAGGAGAAGCTTTAGTTAAAATTAACAAGGACATTTTGAAAATGAACATTACTACTGCATTTCCCATGGAAATCAGTTTGAGAGTTTGTAGTCTACTTCACCTATGAACATGTAGTATGAATGTAAAACAGTAAGTTGAAGAAAACAAAAGTCTTATTCATGAGACAAAACAGAATTTTTTAAAGAAAATGTGTGTTGTTTAGAAAGATTAGAATACAATATTCTTTGTAAAATGGAGGATGCTAATCAGGAGATTTATTGATTCCTAGCCACTAGAACTCTTATTGTAGGGTAGACTTGTTTTGGCTCTTGGAGATTGTATTGATTTGATTAGAGATTTAATTGCATTCAAATCAGATCATTGAAAGTATAATTGAAAAACTTGCTGCTTCATGGTTCCTTTTATCTTTTTTTTTTTTTTTTTCAGGTGTAAAAACATGAGTTTTCTGTTTTCAGAAGTATGGAGAAAAAAATGCTTCCTTTTCATCAGTTTGGCTCTTTTGTTGTTCTTGAGCTATATAAATGGAGAGGACTTTGCATCGTGCATTGTATCATGCCCAGTTATTTTTTTTTTTCATTTAAGTATAATTGTTCCTTAGCAAATAATTGCAGTCTGGAATGACTTTTATTGAACTTGATTGAATTAGGGGTATGTATGAGAATGAGTTGGTTAGCTTAATCTATTACCCAGAGAATTGATGAAAACATCAGAAAAGCAGTCATTCATGGGGAATAAATATGCTTTTGTGTAAATGGGTACATGGTTACTTTGGGGTCCCTTCTGCACTGCATAGTGGTGACATCAGGGTACAAAACACAATTTTGGCATAGAAGAGTTTTTTTGATAATAGCCTTTGAATACTGTGTTGGACTGTCTCATGGTCAGAAGTTGCACCTCACCTCTTCTAGTTTTACAAGATTTTTAAAACAGTTCCCCAAAGGATGAGCTGTGTCAGAATGCCATTTACTCCAGGATATTTCATCATTAGCTTAAGCTATCCTTAGAATAGGTTTTTCAGGTGCCACGCCATTCACCCTGTTTGTGGTTAGAGGGGAATAGTATATATTTAATAGCTGGCTCATCTACCTGCCATGATGAAGTTTCTCAGCATATCTATTCTAAGCTGTATTAGGTGAGGATTGGACAATGCCCTAGTAGACAGAATCATGGGTTGGGAGCAGATGTCTTGAAAATGGAATGGAAATGAAACTGAAAATGAAAAATAGACCTGATCATGGAGAGTTAGTATTCTGAGGTTCTGTTGAGTGAGTAGGATTGAGAGGAAGGCTGAGTAGGACCCAGAAAACGTAGGTAGATATTTGATTGCACAGACAATAATCTACTTAGGCCTTGAACGAAGGGTACATTCAAATCACCATTGTATTTTCTCATATGAGGACTGTTTTGTGTGTGTCTGTTTGTCTGTGTCTATGTCTATGTGTTTGTACGTCAGAGGACATTTTGTATGAGTTCTATCCTTCCACCCTGCAGTCCTAGGGATGGAACTCAGATCTTTTGGCTTGGTGCCTTTAGGCCAAAATAGCCTGCTCAGCTATTTTGCTTGCCATAGAGTTTTAAAAGAGTATTTAAAAATAATTTATCTATTTTAAGAAAATATATAATATTCCTATACCACTTATTTGGTCAGTTTGGGAAACTGTATGTTTACTGTCATTAAACAGACTTTTAACTTGGATATATTCAAAGATAGATCCAGTTAACTTAAAACTGGTTTTCTCACTCTCAGCTCTTCCCAGTTGCCTGTAGTTCTTTGTCTAAGGTTGGATCCCTATGATCTCGCCCTTATCCATGTTAGCATATTCATCATTATTGTCGTTCTGGGTTCATTTAGGCAAGCATATTGTTAAGACTTCATGGATGTAGCCTTTCTGACATTCCTAGGAGACACATTCTTACAGCAAACTTTCTGTTCCTCTGGTTCTTAAAATCTTTCTATTCTCTCTTCAACAATGATCTCTGAGCCTTAGATATGAAAATTGTGTCATAGATGAACCAGTTGAAAATGGGTACCACAAAGTCATTGTTTTCTGCATTTTGTTCAGTTGTGTTTTTCTGTAATGCTCTCTTTCATAGAAGTTTCTTTGATGTAGGATGAGAACTACTTTTATCTATGGGTATAAGGATAAATATTTAGAATATAGTTAGGAATTATGATGGTTTTGTCCAACATCAAGGACAGCCCTGAGATTATCATACATATAGTTTACATTATACAGACTGAGAAGGTTGTATTTGTGTATTTAGGAATATATGTGTGTGTGTGTGTGTGTGTGTGTGTGTGTAATAATAATTAAAGAAAAAGAGGTGATGTATTGCCTTAGAGCAAGGGGTTGTGAATGTAAGGGTTTAAAGGAGGAGAAATGATGTCATATTTTCATTAAAAGTATTATTAAAAATAACTGATTTTAAAATTTTAGCCACATTCTTATATTCAAATATCTGGAGATGACTTAGTAGTAGTGTCTGGCATGAAATAATATAAGGTCGTTTAATATTCATTATTTCCTTTGCTATTACTTTGGAAAGACCTAGGTGACAACTAGAATCATCCATTCCTGACAGAATGACTCCATTGAATTATAGCACATTTTTGATATTTAATTGAGGAGCCATATTTTTCATATCAATGTTGATTGGTCTGGAAAACAGCAAAGAATATTTAGTCAAGGCATAAAATAATTGATTATTGATGGAGCTATAAGTCAGTAATATTCAATATTTACTTTTTATCCTTTTTAGTTGACTACAGATTGTTACCACTGAGGTGAGCTAGAAACTGTCTATAAAAGAAACAAATAACACTGATTCTTAAAAATAATGTGATTTCAGATTATGCTGTACTTGCTTTAACATCAAATGCCTCATTTGACTTTATGTATATTTTGTTGCTTTGGCCACTTTCCATTTTTTTAGTTCTTTATACTTAGGGAAAAAAAATGAGCATTTTTTGTACTAAGTTTTATCTTTGCTTCCCTTACCCCAAGCTGCTTCCTTGTTCGTTCATTTTTATTTCCCTTTTCACTCTTTCCTTTTACATATTCAAAACAAATCAAAGACGGTAATACAGAATCCTAGTTTAACTAGCTGAGTGGGACCAGTCATTTAAAATAACTTGAATTTAGTGCAGATGTCAGATTCTTCTTTTTTCACCCCAGCAGGGGTTTTGCTTGTAAATCTACATTTGATTTTAATCAAAGGAGAGGTCTGACTGCCAGTAATTCTCAGTCTAGGTAACTTTACTCACTGCATTGAGTAATTACAGGGACTATCTTTTTTATATTACGATCTACGATAAACACCTTCGGTCACTCTCTAAAAAGCATTGGTTAGCAAAGGGATATTTGCCCCTTTTTTTCTGGGATTATTTGTCCAAATAATGGAGATGAATGGGCTGTGAAAGGCTTTTGTGGCTCTCATTTTAACCACTTTGCTATGTGTCTTTCACAGAATCCTGCTGCATCACAGAAGCCTGAAGTTCTGATGTTCCATTGAAATCACAATGGAAAGTCTTGACTTGACTGGTAAGAGCTGCTCTGGACATGCATCTTACTTTATTACCTGGAAGCAGTGACGCAGTCAAGAACCATGTGCTATCAGAGCTGGTCTCAGCCTTTTCCCATCCGATGGATTCACCTTCCATGTTGATCGGGGAAGTGTGACCCTTGTACGGTTTTTCATGTCAGTGTTTTTGTGTATAACATTTTAATCTTCATCAAGTAAGTTAAACCTTCTTTTAGAATTGTGAATTTTAACTTTTCAAAATCTCTTATTTACATTATAGTATGTGTTACTGGTACAAGCCAATCTGTTGAAGTCCTACATGTTTAGAAATTATACACCTAACAGATATCTAATGGTTAATCTCCCTCAAAGCAGCTTTTTATATGGTTTTATATGGTGTTAGCCTTAGGTAAAAGATGAATCAGCAGTCATTATTACCTAATATAAATAATGTACAAGTGTGTGGCCTATCATAAAACCACTTAAAATATAAAAATCATATAATGAAGAAAGGGTTGGAATTACTCTTTGAAACATTCTTTGAAACACAGTCTCTCCTTTTGAATAAAAGTTATTTTTTAAACTGTTCCTTTAAAAAAGTTCCTTATCAGCTTTAAAATATAACAGTAATATTTTAAAGTTAGTTTTAGTAATAAAGATATCTGTTTTTCCCAGTCTTGGAATAGATTGTGTGATTAGTGATAGATGAATGCTGTGCGATGAAAGGATGATTTAAGATTGTAGAAATTAGTGTGAGTTAACATGAGCAAATATATTAGGTAGTTTGAGTCTAGTTTTCAAGAAAGAAACTTATTTAACATTCCAGTTAATTGGAAATCAATTTGAAATCTTCTCTCTTTTAAAACATTTTTGTAGCTTATGAAATGTGTCTAAAATAAAAAATATATCTACTTTTCTCTTTGAAGAAGTATTTTACTGGATGTTGCTCTTATGCTGTGAGCACAAATATGTTGCTTCTAACCTTTTGAATGCCATTGTCTAACATTTAACACCGAGTAAAAACATATAATTTGGTTTAATATATATTTAGTGTAAATAGATTTAAACACCAACAAAGTCTTAATGTGATAACAGGCTTTTGTTACCTTTTTTCTTCCACACTGTACTATCTTTTAAGGTCACATTTATTAGTGATACAAATTCTAACTTTTTAAAAAAAATTTTCCTGAGACAGGGTTTCTTCATTGTAACTCTGGCTGTCCTGAAACTCACTCTGTAGACCAGGCTGGCCTTGAACTTACAGAGACCCACCTACTTCTGCTTCCCAAGTACTTGGACTTAAGGCATGCAGCACTACTTCCTGGCTAAGAAGAAATTTTAATTGAAGATGTGCTTCTGCCTTATATTTATATTTGTGTTCATGTACTCATCTTAAATACAGTAATAAGAAACAGAAAGATGCCATACAAAATCAGGTGCAATCTAGAAATTGACAAATGGATACCAGGGCCTAGTAAATCTGAGTATCATATCAATCAGCTTGGGCAAAGTTATATTTTATTATCAAGTTTCTTAGTCGATGTTCTGTTGCTGTGAATAGACACCATGATCACAGTAATTCTTGTAAAAGAAATCATTTAACTAGGGCTTGCACATAGTTTTAGAGGTTTAGTCCATTTTCATCACAGCAGGGAGCACAGTGGCACACAGACAGACATGGTGCTGGAGAAGTTCTAAATCCAGATTCGCAGGCAGCAGGAAGAGAGAGACTTTGGCTTGGCATGGACTTCTGAATCCTCAAAACCTACCCCAGTGACACACCTTTTCAACAAGGTCATACCTCCTAATCCTTTCAAGTAGTGCCACCCCCTAAGTATTCAAATATATGAACCTATGGGAGCCATTCTTATTTAAACCATCACATCAAGAGTTCCCACATTTTCATGGTGCATTACAGTAAAAGTTATTTTCCTTTTTTGTTTATGATCCTATATCTGGATGTTCTACATTCAGGGAAAAAAGCTGAAGGAACATTCCTTGTGAGACACAGTCTTATGATTGAAAGAACAGCAATGGTAGATTCATAGCTTTAAAATGGCAGTGTGGAGTGATATCTTATTGCCCAACATACATGGCTTCATCAAACATGCTCAGTGTGGGAGTGGCCTTGGAAGTGGTGTAGGCTGGATAAAGTCTGATCAGGAGGGGAAGTATAGGTTTTGACTGTCCAAAATACCATCTACTACTTTCTTTAGGGAAACAGAGTATACATATGTTCAAAATTCGAAGAAGTCTTTCAGTAGGTACATGTGTTTAACATAAAATATCCTGAGCACAAATCCATTTGTTATGTGGAATACTATTTCTTACAGATTTTAAGAAATGAAGAGCCGACATGACTGCTAGTTCTTGTATGTTTGAGCTTCAGAAAGTTCTCCATTACTTTCTCATATGCACATACAATTTAGATTATTGCTTAATAATTAGTATGAAAATGAACAAGTATTGTTGCAGACTGGGTCTTCAGTTTTCATGTAGAATTAGGAAGGGGAACCTAAATTTGAAAAGTTATTAAACTTCCTTTTGAATAAGGGATTTACATATGTAGCCAAGGCTGATCTTGAATTCATGATCCTCTATCCTCAGCCTTCCAAGTGCTGGAATTAAAGGTATGCACCATCCCTTCTTTCTCCATAGAACTTTATCCATACTCTTGCTATACAAAGAGAAACAGAAAATGGATACTTTTCCAGTGTAATAATTTTACCAGATAATGATTGTAGCCGAATGCCTCTGGATTTTTCCTTCCTTCTTCTCTCCCTTCCCTCCCTCTCTCCCTTCCTTCTTTCCTTCTTTCTGTTTTTCAAGACAGGATTTCTCTGTTGTAACTCTGTCTTGGACCTCACTCTGTAGACCAGGCCAGCCTCAAACCCACAGAGACCGGCCTGCCTCTGCCTCTGGAGTACTGGAATTAAAGGCATGCGCCACCACTGCCTTGATGCCTCTGGATTATTAAGCTCAATTTCAAGAATTATTTTCAAGGCTAAGAATATAAACTCTGGAGAAAGCTTAATTGTAGACAAGAGGTAGTATTCTCCTATACAGACTCTACATTAGCATTTCCTCTAAATCTTGTTGAGAATTTTGAGGCCAGTTGAATATTCATCCAGTATCGATTCTCCTAATTCTACAAGTATTAAATAGCATGGCCATTAGACCTGTGTGGTTTAAAATAATTTGGAAATCCAGAAGTATATAAATCAATGCTTTGCTCAATAGTTCCTTTTGACTGGGAGACATGACTACAGAGCTGACCTTTGTTTCTTAATACATATTGTATTAAGACATAGTAATGCATGGGTTTTGGATACAGAGAATCTATAGTTTGCATCTTAATTAAAAAAGTTTAGGTTGTTATTTGACCTCTTTGAAGTTTAATTTCTTGTCCTTCAGTGTTCATATAATCTGTATCTTATGAGATTGTGAGAATTTAGGTAATTGTCTCTATCAGATGTCAGATACAATGCTTCACACAGGGAAGCACTCAGGAAAAGGATTGTTAAAAAACATTTTTCAGTCAGATACAGAAGTATATGCCTATAGTCCCAGGACTGGAGAGGCTGAGGCAGCAGGGTCTCTGTGAGTTCAAAACCAGCCTGGGCTATGTAGGGAGGAGACCTTATTTAAAGAGTTTTTACCATAAAGAAATTATGCTAAGGAGTTGCATAAACTTACCCTTTGTTGGACATCACAGAGTATATATATGCTGCAAAGCATGATGTGAATTTCATAAAATATACAACTTTTGTATAAGAATTGAGAAAAAACATTTGAAAAATATGATGGAGCCCAAGAATATTGATTTCCCAAAATGACAGATTTTTAATGGTATAGGTATACTTCAAACTAGTGCGCAAGTGGACTCACGTGCGCGCGTGCGCACGCGCACACACACACACACACACACACACACACACACACACACACACGCCACTGCAGGGGTTCATAAAATTTCCTGAATGTATAAGAACATATGTATTTATTCATCCTTTCTGGATTAATCCTATAAAATGTTAGCTACTCTGTTTTCTAATAACTCATGTCTGCCATTGACAATGCAGAATTTCTAAGAATAGAATGATAGCCAACAGTGGGTATGTGGCTCATTATTAATAATTAATGTGGGAGGGCCCAGCATACTGTGGTCATTTCCACCCCCTAGCATGTGGCCCAGTGTTGTATAAGAAAGCAGGCTGAGCAAGCCATTGGGAATAAGCCAGCAAGCAGCAATCTTATGTGGTCTCTGCTTCCATTCCTGCCTTAGCTTTCTTCAAATACACACTGTAACTTGTAGACTTAAATAACCCTTTCCTCTCCAAGTTGCTTTTGGTCATATTGTTTGTTACATCAATAGAAATTACTTCTTTATAGATCTTCCATCCCTTGAAGACCGAGGCTTTTACCTATGAACTTTATAAGTACGTAGTTCTTCTACCCGTAACAGAAATAGCTATTTTCTATACCAAAGAAGGAAATGGAAACATACAACATATTTTCTAAGTTAATTAATCCATAAATAAGAAATGTGGTTCAAGATTCTATAAACAGCTTTTGTACCTTTGAAATAGACATTTGAAGTTACTGAATTTATAATTTTATACTATGAAGTTATTGTATATGAAAATGAGGCACCTATAAGTGAAGATATCAAATCTAAGATCTTGAAAAACAGAAAACCAGAATAATTAATATCGTAGAGGAATTACATCACTATAAAAATGACTTCCCTATGTTTTCATTGCCATCTAGGAATAGCAATGAATATTTGAAAGTTAGGTTGAAGAACAAAAGAATTATGTTTCCTAGATTATATGTTTCTGTTTACTCTTTTGTCAAACTTCTTCACATTTTTTCAAGGCAGTATTTTCCTTGTAAAAACAGTTGAGAATCAAAATAGCAAATTGGCATATATTCAAGGTTTGGATAAACAAAAGAAATTAAATTGTGTATGTGAAGTAATACAGTAGAAGTCTGTTTTTTCTCTCTCTTTTTTTTTTGTCATTTTTCCTCTTTGCTGATGAGAATGTATTAGTTGTTTTTCTCATCACTGTGACAAAATTGTCTTGAAGCTGCTTAAGGGAGGAGAAATTTATTTTGGCTAGTGGTTTAAAGGGTACAGTCCATCGTGATAGGAAAGGTACGGCTCTGGGCTCCAGTGGTGCCCTGTGAGCTTGCAGCACACTTGTTACATCTCACTGGACCAGGTTGCAGAGAGAGCATAGGCCAAAGCTAGATCCTGTTCCACAGCTCCACAAAACAGCATCATCACTGGGGACCACACATTTAGTACAAGTCGTGGGAGACATTTTGTATCCAAGCTAAAGCAGCAGTTAAATAATATGTCTTCGAAACCATTTGAAACAGTGCGCTAGACGTTATGTACATCTAGGAGATTGGCACTTGGGATTACTTGTAAGTAAGTAGTGCATTTGTTTCTTGGATATTGATGAAGCATTTTCCTTTTTTGGTTGTTGTTTGGCTTTGTTGATAAGTGTTTGTGTACATATTCTGTGTGTCTAGAATAATTTCAGTCTCTGTTGATTTGAGATCTGTCTGAAATGAAATATAAGAAAAAGGCAACAAACCATTGAATTAGTCACACCTGTGCAAAATAACTTTAAATTGTAAAATTTATCAGTTTATTTCCTCATATAGAAATTACAGGGTAAACGGTAAGCAGTGATCTTATTCTGTAAACATCAATTTAATTGATTAAGAAACATTTTATCTTTTTTGTCTACTCAAACTTGAAAAGAGAGAGGGAGAGGAGGAGAATGGGAGAGAGAAAGAGATAGACAAATGAGGCATGGGTGGGCTTTCTTTCACAAGTCTATTAGAGAGCGTACCATATTGATCTGGCCCCACAGGTTCTACAGTTTTTCAGTAGTGCCACACTGGGGACTCAAAGCCTTTATCCTGTGGGTCTTTAGGGTACATTCTAGATCATAACTCTAGCTGATAATATTGTAATGTTGTATTTCAGAATTTCTGTGCATTTCACTGTAAAATGTGTACTATGTTAACTGAGCACTCTATATTCACGTTCCAATTTTGTATATATGATTATACACACGTAGTTCTTTCATAGGACGTTTAAGCAGCTAAGAGGCTTAAGTTTATATTAGGGAGTCTGTGCGTGTCTATGCAACTATAGCCTGCAAACAGTACCTGGCACATGGAAGTTGCTCTAGAAACATTTGGCAGATTAGTGTCATCCAAATTGTTATTTTGTTTAATACTGTATTCCATTAAATTTGGTGTTAATAAGCATCCCCAGGTTATTAAATTTTATTTTATACTTACATAATATTTATTTTCTCCCTGGCTAAATTTGAGGAGGAGTTTTCTTTAAAGTTTTTCTATGCCTTTCTATGCAGTTAGCCTTATAATCAATAAATATTAGTGGCTCTGAGAACCTAAAATGAATAGCAAGCAATTGTAGATACTTCTTGGCTCATTTTTTGAGAACACTTAATCAGCAAGTATTTGCTGAGACATGTTAGCCTTCTAACAAATTATTTTCTAACTTCACTGTGGCTTTCCAAGTGGAACCCATGTGGAGGTTGCAGTTTTAATATAGGCAAGTTAGTTTACTTTGGGCCATATGCCAGAAAGGTTTACTAGAGTTGCCATTTACATTTTATTCTAGAGTATTTTTAGACTGTTTTCAAAATGATCTGTAAATCTGTAATTTAGATAACAGTATTATGTATTGACTTTTTATTGACTTCTATAACTTGTTGAGTTTAACCTGCAGTTTCACCTCTCCACCTATATTTTTAATTTTAAAAATTGCTAATTAATTTTAAAAGAAAGGTGAACTATGCAGCTATTTCATTGTTCTTTAGCATTGATATGAGGCCCTTTATTATCAAGTACTTTCTCATGATATGAACATTTAACTTCAAGCCATATTTTAAAGTCCTAGTCTTGAGAACCAGCTTGATGTAGAGGAATTGGCTTTTCTTTCGGGCTTACCTACTATTAGACGGTGAGCTGTGTCCTTATAAATTTTGTTAACCTAATTTACAATGAAGAATTAGCAAAAGAGATAGTAAAACCCACATTATGTGAGAAATATATGCAGAGCTGTCTGTACTCTTCTGTGTACCTAGGCAACACCCTGATGGACATGTACTTGATAACTGTCCATGCTTTCCATACAGTTTTTGAATACCAACTCTACTTTTAGCATTGTTGGCACTATAAATCACCAAGTAGGTATTCTTCAGAGGAATCAATAGAGAAATGTTTAATATCAGCCATCACTGTCAAACCCAATAATGCCAGACTTCTTCCTATAAGCAATTACTTTATTGACCAAGTGAAGGACAGAAGCACACCGTTAGGGCATCTTTCAGTTCATTTGGTGAAGCGAACATTTAAATGGAGGTTAAAGTTTTCAGGTCTGATTGGTTTCTCCTGTTAAAGTGATAATCGTCTTTTGCTTTCCTTTTTGTAGTTTTCAATTAGCTTAAAAAGTAGTCGGTATCCAAATGGCACTTTTATGTGTACTTCATTTGGTTTGTACCCAACCCCCTTTTCAGTTGTACTCTTTCCCACCCAGAATTTACCCCATCTACTTTGTTCTATTGTCTTCCCCAACTTCCTTCCTTATGCTTCTTTTCTTCTAGTTACTTGGGCCCCTTTCTACTTTCCTGGCTTTTACCCACTACATTTCCTCCCACCTGGATACCTGTATTAACAGACACTGCCTTTCTTTATTCACTTTGAAATCGAGTTTCTGTTTGGAGAACATGAGGTAAATCTTCTTAATAAGGCTGCTATAATAGATCCTGTTGCTAGTAAAGGTGTCCCAGTCAGTTCTTTTTTTTTTTTTTATGAGTTTTATTAATTTATGATCAAAATAAAAACATTTTTTGTTGATTTTCTTTGTGATAGAATATTTTATACATTTGACTTTTTAAGTGCCTCTAAAATAGACTTTTAGATTGTTTCCTTCTCAATGATTACAAATCAATATCTTTGTTTGGGTCTGGAGAGATGGCCTAGTAAAAAGTGCTTATTGGGCAAGCATGGTTGGGTATCCACTTGTAATTCCAGCACTGGAGAGGCAGAGATGGAAATTCCTGATAATCATTAGCCAAGCAACCTGACCTACTCAATGAAGTTCCAGGATGATGAGTGGCCCCATCTCAGAAAGACTCAGGAGGATGGCTCCTGAAGGACAACACTGGAGGTTGATTGACTTGCCTCTACACATACATGTGAGCAGACCTGCATACACATGGGCCCACATAAATGTGAGCCCTCATGCACTCATAATCTTATAGATTGCCAGCTGCATAATACTCACTGTTGCTTCTTGAAAATTAATAAGCATAGGCAGGAATAATGATTTCTTATCATGATATGGATCATTTTTGTGTTTTGTTTCTGAGCTTTAGGGTAATTTCTTAAATCATGTGCTGATTCTTGTGCCAGAAGGACCCAAGACTAAACAAGATCAACTCAACTGTCAGCCGACTAACTCACCTGCTGTAGAAGAATATCCCTGTGTGAAAGCTAGGGTCTACATTCCAGGAGCTATATTCAGAGACCTGTGTGATCTGGATGGAATGTAGACACACCTTTAATCCAGTATTAAAAAACTGGTAGTAGCAAACACCTTTAATCCCAGTATTCAGAAGCAGTGGTGGTCCATGCCTTTAATCCCTAGGGGCTGGGGGGTACTGTGGAAGTAGATACAGGAAGCAGAATTCAGAAGGAGTCATTGTCACACAAGAAGAACATCTGAGATGAGTCAGAGTAAATGGCAAACAAAGTGACTAATCAGAGGAAGAGTTAGCAGAATAAGGACATGCTCAACTCTGACGAGAAAAGGTGTGCTCAAATCAAGAGAGTTACAGAAGAGTTAGGTTCCTTTATTTAACAGAAGCAGGCAGAAGACTCAGTTGAACAGCAGGCTGAAGAGTCAGTTGAGGAGCAGTTGAAGAGTTGGTTACAGAGGAATTATAGAAGCTGAGGCTTGAGTGAGTTACAGAGCAGTTAGTTGAAACAGTCCATTTCAGAGGCAGGATGGAGCAGTGGGAGCTCAGGGAGAAGCATAGTGACACAGCAGAAGAAGCCCAGAACAGAGAGTGAGTTGAACAAGAAGAGTAAGAGTTCAGAAGGAGCTAGTCAGAGTGGCTCAGTCAGCAGTAGGTCTCAGAGGCTAAGGCTGAAGCCTTCTAGGTCTGGGCTAACAGTTTAAATGTTATAGATTATATGAAGGCTACCTTCCAGTTCAAGGATTAAGACTAGCTTGTAAAGAGGCTGACATGCTCCAGGGCAAGAACCAGTGATTTAATTAGACAAAGAACAAATAGTGTTTTCCCTGAATCAACGTCTTCTTCTACAACTGGTCAATATTAAGAGACCTCATCTCCTGAATCCCACTTAAAAGATATCAGTGATGGCTTTACAGAGGAATATTATTTGAATTTATAATGGGTAATGTAGATTCATGTATTGAGGGTGTAGTCCCTGGAAGGTCCTTGAAGCCTTGGGACATAGGATCTAGGTGAGGATGTAGGTCACTGAGGTTCTCTCCTTGGGGACTGTATCTTAACCCTGGCCTTCTCTCTCTGCTTCCTGATACACTGAGGTGAGTGGCCACTCTGACCACATACTCTTGCCCTGCAATGCTCTGCCTTGCTTCAGGCTCACAGCAGTGGATAAAGGTGACCTCAGAAACCCTAGACCTAGAGTGAATGCTTCCTCTTAAAGTGTTTTTCTTTGGTGCTTGTCATGATAAAAGCTCTGACTAACACAAGGAAATACAGAAAAGCTTTGTTAAAATAGACCTTGTGTCAGTTGGATAGATATTAGGCGACGTTAAAACAGGAATTGGTGAAATACCACATGCAAGAAGTCTTAAGAATGTCAGGGTAAGTTGACTTTTTTCTCCTTTAAAAACTCCTGAAGAGTTTTGAGCAAATGAAATTGATGAGATTGACTAGAAAGGAAAAGAAGTAAGGACTGGGAAATTGGTTTAGAGAGCTTTAGTGCTATCTTTGTTAAGAAGAAATTTGTTCTAACAGGGTGTTGATAGTTGTAAATGACATTGTCAGATTATGACAGTCATAGTCTGGATATAGCTTGAGATGTTCAAATCAAGTAAGCATTTTTCTAGTCCATGAGTTAGAACCTAATGAGTACTTGGTTGGTCGGGGAAGGATTGTTTTGTTTTGTGGTGCTAGGTATCAAAGCCTACTAGAGCCTTGTATATTGTTAGTCAAGCACTACACCACGGAGCTACATTCCCAGCTTGGTATTTACCTTTAGTGATTTCTTCAATGAAGGCGTTCTGAAACATTTAATGGTAACTACTATTTAGTTCTATATCTTTTCTCCCTCCCCCACTTCTTTGTCCCCTGCCCCACCTCTGTGTATGTGTGAGCATATTTAGTTATTGTAAAGTTAGCCTTCATTCCTCAAATCTGTATTCCAGGTTTCTATCACCTGAACTTAAAATTGGTAACCTATAGAACTTGGCTCTAGACAGAATTATTTTGAGGGTGTAGAGGGACACTAATAGAAAAGGAAACAATATAAGAAATTGAAAAAAGTCAAACATACATTTTTATTTGGATGTGATTGTTCAGACAGCCACTAATATTCTGCAGGAGAAAGATGACACCAGTAGAAGCTGGTGTGGAGGAAAAAAGGTGTTGTTCTGCATAAATTGTATTGGAAGTAGATAGCCATAAGGCTATGTTTAGGCTATAACTTTAATTTTGTTGTTATTGTTTTGAGGCAGATTTTCACTGTGCAACCCAGCATAGCCTTGAACTCATGATCCTCCTATATAACTTCAAGTTGTTGTTGTTGTTGTTACTGTTTTGAGACAAATTCTCACTGTGTAACCCAGGAAAGCCTTGAACTCATGATTCTCATATATAACTTTAAGTTGTTGTTTTGAGACAAAGTTTTACTGTGTAACCCAGGAAAGCCTTGAACTCATGATCTTCCTATATAACTTTAAGTTGTTGTTTGTTGTTGTTGTTGTTATTGTTTTGAGACAAATTCTCACTGTGCAATCCAGGAAAGCCTTGAATCATGATCCTCCTAAATAACTTTAAGCTGTTGTTGTTTTGAGATAAATTCTCACTGTGTAACCCAGGAAAGCCTTGAACTCATGATCCTCCTACACCACCCTCGTGAGTGCTAGGATTGTAGCTGTGTGTCATCATGCCTGGTGGATATAATTGTAAATTTGAGATGAGTTTGGAAGAGATTCAGAATGCGCCTAAAGTATAGCATAAGGAAAAGTTAAGACTGAAACTTTGAAAACTGGGAAAAGTGAATACTGTATCTAAAAACAGAACACAGTGGTAAGACTTCCTTGTTTATAAAGAAAAGCCAAATAAAGTTATATACTGTAGGAAAAAGTGTATGGCTAGGAAAGGCAGAAAAATTTAACTGTGAGCATTGATGAATACCTAGAGAAATCTAAATTCTAAAATAGTATCTAGGTTAGCTATAGATAAGTTTGGAGAAAACAGTTTTCATCAACTAGAAGGGTAGTGTTGGTGTGATGTTGAGGGGCAGTCTTCATAAAGTAACAGTAATCTGTAAGTACTTATAAATTTACTTTCATGGAAACTAGAACACGTCATGGATAAAGGTAATCTTATATCTTTTTCTTGCATATTGCTTTTGATTGTTTCAAATCAAGGCTTATCCAGGTGCTAATATCATTTCCTCACGTGTACTGAGGTGACTTTCTTTAAAATGTCATCAATAAGCATAGTTCCTAAATGCTTCACCCACAGGACTTATATTATAATTGGCATTGCAAGGAGGTGAATAATGAGTTCCCTGTGGTTGCCAGCTTTTCTGGTAAAAGCATAAAAGATGCATTCCAAGTAGTAACGGTGTCTGTAAGGATGAAAACTGCAACTTTTTATTTACACTTTATGTGCTAAATTCTCTGTATATATGGATATGTGTGTGTGTGTGTGTGTGTGTGTGTGTGTGTGTGTGTGTGTGTGTGTGTGTATACATACATACATATTATTATTACTATTATTACTTGAGACAAGGTTTACCTGTATAGTCCTGGATAACCTGGAATACCCTGTGTAGCCCAGACTGGCCTTGATCTCAGATCTGCCTGCCTGTGCCTCCTGAGTACTAGGTTTTAAGACATGTGTTACCACTCCTGTCTGTATATACTTTTATATTTATAATTTTTTCAATTGTAGTTTCTACAGTTAGCTTTTAGATATATATACTCATTTTTTTTTCCTGTTTAATATATTAAAGAACTGAAATGCTCAGGACACTTAAGTTTATTGTTTGACCTTTTTGACTAATTAAAATACAAAACTGTGATTCAAGTCGAATTTTACCATTGTTGATGGCAATATTCACCCCAGAGTAGAAGCATACTACATCATTGTTTCCTTCTCTACTTTCCCCCTAGTTTCATGTTCTCTTTTTAAATACCCACTCAGTCTATTTATTGTGCATATATGTGTATGGATTTGAAACCATCAGTGGGAACATGAGTAGCCTTTCAGAGCCTGAGAAAACTGATTCTTATTCTCCCAGCAGTGATCAGTTGCCGGTTGTGCTCCCCTCATGCTGGAATTTTGGCAGGCTTGATCTTGTTCAAGTCATGTACATTCAGTTCCCAGCTGCTGTTAGTGATTTGTGCAATGGTGCTGTTATGTCCAGCAAATACAGTTTCATTGCAGATATCTGTTCCTTCTGGCTCTTACTATCTTTCTGACCTTCTCTTCTGCGATATCACTGAGACACTAATGTATAGGTATGAAAATAAGACCTTGGACACTTTATGTAATTGCACTAGATTCTTCCCTAGAGTTACAATATCTATTGTATATCTATTATTTGTCTTCCTATTCATCATCGAGTCAACTTAAATTTTATACTTTTGAAGGTAAATTGTAGGCATCATCATATCACCTCGTAAATACTTCACTTTATCATCAATTATAATTCAATATTTATGTACAGGTATTAGTGAGAAGAGAAATGATATTCTAGAAATGGATTGATTCCTCATGACATAGTAATAGAAATCTTGAGGAATATTTTACTGTGCCAAACAAATTCCCTTATCAGAGTACAAGGATGAATCCCTGTCTAGTGACTGTCTTACTTGACATCCTTACAAGTGATTCTGCAGTTTTGGTAAAGTGATAGTGAATTTCCTAATGACAATGCTGAGGTCCAGGAAAATCCCAAAATACCATTAGAGCAATTAAGGGTAAATTTCACTTAGTATTTTCTCCTAATGAAATTTTTGCTTATTATAATAGAAAAGTGTTCACCTATGTGTGCTATATATAATATCACTTATCTTTATACCCCAGGCTTAAATAATAGGATTAACTATTTTAGAATTCATATAGTTATAAAATTTATAAAATTTTCAACATAGAGACTGACTAGAATATATCAAAATGTATAAAAATGCAAGGTTCAGAAAACATTGTCTTTTTAAAAACAGGGAAGTTGCGCAGTACTTAAGTTTGCCATTTCAGTGAAGAATTTTTTCCTTCATTTCTCTCCTGTATTATGTTTATTCCACAAACTATACATTAAAAGTTAATTAAGATTCTTCTCTTGGTACTGAAGGGATGAAAAGGATGCTATCTTGTTGTTTGAAAAATAATCCCAAGTATTATCCAAAACTGAATTTGAAAAAGCAGCACGTAGTTAGTAAAACCTAGCCAGTCACTAGAGGGCAGAGAAGTACTATATTTTTGCCCCATTTGAAATTTTCTATTTTAAAAATTATTGAATATGATGGAAAAATATATTGACGCACAATTCAAGTTGTTTTATTTTTATTTTTTTGTATTCTTACTGTCTTGTAAAATCCAATAACATATGTCACATTTGTACTTAAGGAGCTTTTCTAGCAGTTATAGTGACTGCTTCTCAAAGGGTATGATTATTTAGAAGAGTGTAAGTATTGCTCAAGAGGAAATACTGATGGTTACAAAGAGTGTGATTTGCACGTGGAGTATCCTGAGGTAGTATCCTGCAGTATAGATGGTTAGGTGCAACCTTGAGAGGAGTCCTTTAGCACTGCTTGCCTGTAAGAATTTACCGAAGTGCAGTGAGGTTTTCATTTTTTTGGTCATCTGAATGATATGTTGGATCATTAAGACCTTGAAATTTCATAGTAAAAGCAACTTAATGAATTCTAGCTCTTTCTAAAGTTTTTATATTTGATCTGGTGACCACTCAATTTTGTTTCCTTTCTAAATGGCCCATCATTCTGTACTTTTATTCTGGTTTGTTTTTCCTTATATTTAAAAATATTTTTAGTAAAACACTTTGTTCATTGTCCTATAGGATAGAAAAATACCTCAAATTAAGTAGAATTTAATTGTCTTAAATTAAAAATTGTATTTATGTAATATACATTTTTAATAGGAACAACCCAGAATCAGGAAAAATACTGGATTTTGGAATCAGATTTGAGGCTTTAATTATTCATTTGTTTGTGGCCTTGGACAAGTCACATGACCTCTGGCCTTCACATTTAGAATTGGAAAAATAGCATTTCCTTGTTTGAGGCTAGGTTGCTTTGAGGATTGTGCATGGATCTGGTGAAGACGAATGTTGATGGGTGAAGGTACATGTCCAGGGGAACCTCAACAGTTACTTTTAAACAGCTGACTGAATTACTAGTTTAATATCTCTTGGGCACCATTGCTTCATAAACAATACCAAAAAATGTGGACTCCAAGCTAAAACCCAAGTTAGACTTGCAGACTTCTTCTCTGTCTCTGATTTTCTGTGGCTTTTTAATCCTGCAACTCTGACTAACTTTCCTCTATTTCTATTCTCTGATTATCTTCACGTTTCCTCTCTGTGTGTTTCTCCTGACTGTCTCTGGTCTTTCTCTGTTTTTCTTGTCTCAGGCACCCTCAGGAAGACCCCAAGCCTTCTAGCAGATGATATCAGCTCCAGCATATTATAGATGTGGAGGATTCCCTGGGATATTGAAAGATACCAGAGGCGAATTGTTCCACTGTAGTAAGTCAATCAGCATTTATATAGTGACTACTGTTCAGAGTTCAGTTAATGATACCTTGGGAGAAAAATAGTAAATTAGGTTACAGTGTAAAAGACACAGACTTGTCCTTTCCTATGGGGGATCTTGTAGGTTGGCCTCACATGCAAATGAAGACAAAATTTTAAAGCTGACAAATAATTATAAAAATGAGTTGTGTTGTTTATATGTTAAAGGGGCATATGGTTAATGCTGTATAGAAATCCAGGTGGTAGCAACGA
Organism: Cricetomys ansorgei; assembly: GCA_026225945.1. Classification (NCBI taxonomy): domain Eukaryota; kingdom Metazoa; phylum Chordata; class Mammalia; order Rodentia; family Nesomyidae; genus Cricetomys; species Cricetomys ansorgei. The sequence continues at coordinate 2,963,467 of JAMJFZ010000181.1, read as the reverse complement.
AGTTTCCTGTATGAATTTAAAATGTGTGTTTGGAATTTGATTCGAAGAGCCACAAGGAGCGTGTGGGAGTAACTTCAGCAGGGCTTTGGCCAGTGTGTTCACTTGCCTCAGGACTCCCTGTTAGAACAGAAGTCAAATGACCTTGATAAAATTTGGCCTAGCAAAACTTATTTCACTTAGAGAAAGAAGTTAGGTCATGATAGTGTTTGTTGCCATTTTTAGAGTTTAGAGTTCAGGCTAAACTGTGACTGTGGTTAATAAAGTGTTAGTCATTAGCATAGGCTCTTAGAACATTCAGAATACAAAGTTGAGCTAGTATCTAACATTTCTGTTTTATTTTCATTCTGGACATTGTTTTTGCTGTTGAATTTAGCAGTGCTACTTAGTACACATACTGTGGTTTTCAGAGTTGGGTACATATTAAATTCTAGTATTGCTAGCTATGTAAAAGTCGGCAACTACTTAACAATACAGCATCTTAGTTTCCTTGTATGCAAATTGCAATTGAAAATAATTACTTCAAATAGTTGTAGGAATTTAAGGAGATGATTTTGATAAGGTTCTAATTACAGGCTACTTGCAGATACTTAAAGTAACTTTAAAATAGTTAAAATAATGGGTTATTTCTGACAACTTTCTAAAAATAGAAGTTTTCCAACAGTTCTTACAAAATACTATATATACAAGGAATGTTGATAGCATGTAACTCAAGCATGAAGAATAACATGAATGAACACAAGTGACTGGGCACCTATTCCAGCTCAGGAAAGAAAACATTGTGGTGTCTTTGTAGGTTGTTGTATGTGCTGCTGGATCCTACCTCTTGAGTGTTGGACATACGGCTTCGCTTCCATGCTTTTCTTGAGTTTTTTTTTCTCATTTACTCTCAATATGAAGTTTTGGTTATGTATGAGTTTTCTTCTGCAGTATCTGTTCCTCTCAAAATCATGGTTGAGTCATTTCTGGTCGTATTTCTAAGTCATGATCAGAGCTATTTATTGCCTTTCCTTGTATGAAGATGCCGCATTTCACTCTCGTTTGATGCCTGTTTGTCTCTTTGAAAGTGTGTGCTATTGGGGGAAAAGCTGTAGAAGAAAAGTTCTGAAAATTTCAGCAGATTCCTTAGGTACATACTGTGTCTCGCCATGTATACTAGATCAAAGGTATGCCCAGCTTCAAACTCTACAAAATGATGGGTTTTCTTAGACTCTGCTACAGTTTCCACTTGCACCAAGTGTCATTGTTCCCTCCCTCTTTATCTCCATGTTCTCTGAAATTGTTCAATTTCTGTTCAGATTATTGTGATATTTATATGTCTTCTGATGATGATATTTCTGTTTGGGAGGCAGAAGTTTAAAGAGAATGTGTGTGTGTGTGTGTGTGTGTGTGTTTAAAGTTTTCTGCCACACTATTTAAACAACAAGCTTGATAATACTCATTTTTAAGTTCTGTTGTAGCAGCAGCTTGTGACTTTCTGTTTAGCAGTAGTCAGAGTTGAGTATAGATATCCTCAAATGGCCGTGAGTGTTTGCTCAGCAAGGGTTTCTCGCCAGAAATAGTGGTAACATAGAGCTCACTTAAAATGGATGAAAAATGTCAGCGGTTGACATCTCAAGACAGTGTCCAGAGATGCATATACATTTATTTTTATTTTTTATCTTTTTTTTTTACAAATTTCTCTTCCCCAATTTGAGTTGAGATAGTGACACACAGAGAAGGTCTTGTCAGCTGCAGTGATTAGATAACCTTGTGTTTTGTTGCCTGAAGAAAGTTCTAAACCCTTGAGTGTATGACTCCAGATATACTGGTGAATCTGTTTATGACCTTCACCCATTTTTCATTTTTTTAGTAATTCTTTCAGTTCATTCCAACTTTAATATCCAGAGTTGTTCTTCATCTTATGACGTGGGTAGTACTTGTGGTATGTAACTTTATCCAACAATATCACTGTTTTACCTATTGTCAGGCATACTTATTGCATCTGCTTTCCTGAGATACTAGGGAAGGCTATCTGGATTTAACCTGCTAGGGTTGTCCAGTCCTTAGTTAATAGCTGTAGTATTAACTAGTTAATAGTTAACTTGTTTACTGAGTATAGAAAGAAAAGATGTAAATGCAGTATGCACTCACATATCAGTCCTCTGCTCAGCAATAATAATTTCTCTAAATGTCTTGGGAAAAAACAACCATGAGTATGGAAAATATTCTGTTAGTAGGTGGCTGTGTTAAAACAAAGCAAATAATGTGCTCTTCAACTTCACTCTTGAAAAATATATGTCTTCTAAGTAAGATGAAAAATTGTTGCTGTTTTGTTTGGGCACCTGAATCTACAGCCTGAATTTGTAGACCTAACTGGGTTTAGGTCTGTATTTGCATCACAGCAACCTGCTAAGTTGTGTCTCAACCACAACACACAGTACATATGTTGAACTTCCCTTCCTCTTCTTGCTTAGGATTCATTTGTTTTAGAGAAAGAATACATTTTTTTTCTTTTTAAAGCAAGTATAACATGCCTTTGACTTTCTGCTTCATTCATCAGAGCTAAAGCTCAAGTTCTGCTCTCTATGGTTGTGACCAGAATGTCTCATCCTAACCCTTTTTTACTTGCTGGACCACTTAATCCCAGGACTTTTCTCACAGTCACTCCATTTACCACTTTTGAATTGTATTAGTCTTTCCTGTAGTCAAGTGGCCTGGAAGCAGGTTGTTCCTGGCTTTCTGCTCTAGTTCTTGCCCTAGGGACTCCTGTTAAATTGTACAAAGGCTCCAGATTCCTTTCCTTGCTACCCTCACTCAGGCTACCCATGCTTTCTGAACCTTGGTTCTTCTAATTCTTATGTGACATAGTCTTCAAACAAGCTTTGTTGTTAGCTCCTCTGAATTAAGCATCAAAAGTACATGATGCTAGAGATCAGGCTCCATATGACACGAGAATATCTTAGCTTTCTGTACATCATAAGCATTTCTCCTGAGGGTCCCAACGGAGAGCTCAGGATTTTACCTTTAGCCCAGATCAAATGGGTCCCTTCTGACCTTCAGTGACAGAAAATAACCTTATCTCATTAATGTTACTCATCTGCCTTTTGAAATACCTATGTAAACCTAACAGTCTTTAAAGAAAAGAATGGGCAAGGGAATTTCTTTTCTTTTTTCTTTTTTGTTGTTGGTTTCTGTTTGTTTATTTGTTTTTGGTTTTTGAGACAGGGTTTCTTTGTTGTAACTCTTGCTATCTTGGAACTCATTCTGTGGAGTCCCAAACTCACAGAGATCCACCTGCTTCTGCCTCCCGAGTACTGGGACTAGAGGTGTGCACCACCAACCACTGCCTGGCAAAAAAAAAATTTTAACATAAAAGATGAAAAAGGATGAAACATTTAATGAAGGATTATTATTATTATTATTATTATTATTATTATTATTATTATTATTATTTTACTTGGCTTTTCTAGACAAGGTTTTTCTGTGTAGCCCTGACTGTTCTAAAACTCATTCTGTAGAACAGGCTGGTCTGAAACTCAGATCCACCTGCCTTGCCTCCCGAGTGCAAGATTAAAGGCATATACTACCATCACCCAGCTGAATGAAGCATATATTTTTAATAAAATTCACTTATATCTAAATTAAGTTTGGAATTGAAAAAATAATCTTAGATTTTGCCATTCTGCCTAAAGAATAGATTATTATTATTATTATTATTATTATTATTATTATTATTATTATTATTATTATTTGCTTAGGAATGCATGCTTTTATGCTTATAAAAGAAAATTGGGAGAAATTACATGAATTGAAAACTGGACTGATAGAATGCTAACTATTCTTATATTGTCTCTTTGATTAATGTAAAATGTTTGACCAGTTAAGTATGCAAATTAATATTTTAAATTATCAGTACAAGTTTCTTTTATATTATTAATTCACTTGTCATTTTATTTTTAGGCTTGGAAGTGCTTTACCAAACCTACAGTTGTAATTTAGTATTCTTATTTTAATTTAATGTGTTCTAAAAGAGACAGTTCCTGATTTCAACTGCAACAAATTAAAAAAATAAGCTAGTATTATTAACAAGTTGTGCATCCATAAATACAATGGAAAGATTAGTAAATATATAAACTTTAGGTAGCAATTTTTCTTTCTGACGGAAGCCAGAAGGTCTAAATTAAGAATAAATTTTTTTGTATTTAATTTAGTTTTGTATTTAATTTTTATTCTTCTTTTATAGTTGTACAGTAAACGTGGAAATGAATATAAAAGCTCAAAGTTGATCTGTATGTAATTATTCAAGTAATTATGCCAAAAGTATATTTATCTATATTATGAAAAAGCATTTGGTAATACAGTAGTCCCAAACAGCCTCATTAAAATTTTGCTGTTGCTGGAACAATATTTATTATGTCCAAAAGTTCACATATGGGTAAGAAAGCCGTGAACAGAAGTGAGCAATGAATCTGTTTTCCTGAAGTTAATTTCCCAGTATGTTACCATTCATTCTGGTACCTGTAAGATCCACATTTCTAAAAGGCTGTCTAGGTTTTATTGAGTAAAAAATAAGTCATGAAGAACAGAGAACAGAGAAGATGGCACCTTGAGATTGATTATTGTTCTGGGGAGTCGGTGTCTGAGAAGATGCTCGCCTGCGCACCAGCACATCTTAAAAAGGGTTTTGTTTTTCTGCATGTCTGCCAACCCACTTCCTAACTCTCTGATTGTGTATGTTTCTTTCATACTCAGCCAGCTGACACTTAACTTCCTTTCTCTGTGTCTGCCAAGCACTGTGTCTCCTTTGAATGGTGGCATCATTGGCCTTAGGTTAAAGTCTGCTTTGAGCTTAGAGGAATTTTGGCTGCTTTTGAAAAATCCTTTTATGGTTATTTGCTGTTCTTTAACCCTTACATGGCACCTATAGATAGGTTTGTGATAGATAGGTGGTGGTGTGGTATGTTTTTATTACTTGGGAACCTACCAGCTGCTCAGAACCACCCTAGACCAGGAGGCCAGTGCTTTGAAAATCTGACAGACAACCTTTAGATTTGGAGCTCAGGTGGGGATGGCCAGCAAGCTCTTAGGATCAGCTTGTCTCCATCACTCTGTGTTGAGTTTATAGGCATGTGAAGTTGTGCTCCAGTTTTTATGTGGTGGCTGGGGATCACAACTGAGGGCTTCATGTTTGTCTGCAAGCCATCTGCAAGCCTATATATTTTTTGACTGAATTAATAAGAATAAAATGAAATGTACTTTTGAATAGGATGATAATCTTGGTTTAACTAGTTTGTAATTAAAAACATCTACTATAGGGGGTTGGAAGTGTATTGATACCCACTGAATTATCTACTACTAACACTGGCAACATGTCTAACTTTTGCCTCTCCATTCCCTGTACAAGGTAAAACATTCTGGTAGGATTTTTTTAGGAGGTGGGGTATAGAGTTGTTCTTTATTTTTTAAATTGTTATTAGTTACTTTTCCTAAAAGCAATTTCCCCTAAAGTGTGGTTGAGGAATATCTATAGGTTTCAGATTGCTGTTTAATCCTTAAATATGTAAAATGGATGCCATTTTGTTGAACAGATTTATTTTCTTTTTCCCCCTCTTATTTTTATTTCTCTTTGTACAACCTGCATTTCCTTCAAAAACACTGGCTCTAGGTTTATAAACAAGATGCTGCTATCTGAAACATGTTCATTGACTCAACTGGGCATCCTGCAGTTACCCAAAAAAAGCTATTTGATTTGGGGCAGAATCTAGAAATGAAAATGAGCATTCACATTCAGCTGTGGCAGCTCTAATAAGTGTTTGTGCCTATAACTGAAAGTCTTGATCAGATGCAGTACATTCTGATATTGGGCTTTGCAGGGATTGAGCTTATTGTTGAGACTGTTAATAAGGGAACCAAGTATCAGGAATTAGCATTTATTCTGAATTTTTGATCCCCAAAGGAAAAATCAAATCTTCATCTCAAGATTGACCTGTGAAAGCAAACATCAACATTATAACTGAGAAAAAAAATTCTGCATCTGTTATTTAGTGAAAAGCAGTGAGTACTTTATTTCACCAAAGAAAATCAAAGAATGAAATGGATAAAGCCAAAAGCACACTGAGAATGATGTCCCAGAAGACTTTTAGGAACTGTAAAACTGAGTGCAGCAGTATAAAACTATTCACATATTTTATTAGATCCATATAGAACTGCAAACTGATGGTCTCTTTGAAAAACCACTGTCGTAAATATTTACGTAGGGAAAGAATATTAAGTCTCCAGAATAACTAGATATTCACAAAGGAATGGTACACTGAAGTAATAAATAATATATTTAGAAAGGTAAGCTAATTTTAAGATTCTATTTTTATCTTTTTTTCCTTGAAATCTCTATCTTCAAAGCATTTACTTGTGATACTTCATCTCTGATAGCCACAGAAAGATGAAGGTGTTTTGGGAAGTTCTAAACACCAGATGCTGGCTAGTAATAAAGGGGCCTTGTTAACCCCTGGAACATCAGACGTGCTGCCTTTCACTTGATCATTTATGGAGCAGTGCTCTCTGGCTGCACTGTGGAACTGAGTGTTTACACAGATGCCTTACATTTACCTGTTTGAGACTAGAAGGACCTCTTCACCTGTGCTTCCTGAATATAAAATGATTATCTTGGACATTCTCATGTAATCAGCACAGATTATTAGGAAGAAATATTCTTGTGTTTAAATTACAATCTGCAAAGTAAATATTGGTAGGATTTGACCTTTTCAAGAAAAGTCTTTGCTGTGTACTCTGAACTGAAGGGGATCTATGACACCAGTTTTCAAGTTCTGTTCCAGGGAAAGAACCTAAGTGGGAAGCATTTGGTGACTCTTTAGAAAGTTCATTCAAAGAACATGTTTTAAACTATGGGCAGCTTTTCAAGATGCCATTTAAGTGTAATGTCTCAGTTATTCAGTGGTTGAAGCTACCAATCATATAAGAAAGCCGCTGAAATGAAGGAGAATTAAAAGTACATGTGCTGCTGTATTACAGTCTGCAGGACTACAATGTACCAGCTTCATTTAACTTTTCTTGGAAAATATTAGGATCTTATGATGACTTTTATTCTTTTTAGTTCTCACATAGTATTTTTTCCTTTTATCAGAGTGTCTGTCACAGTAGTGGGTGCTCCGTTCATGTGATGGTCCATACACTGTGACAAATACCCCAGAAAAAATACTTAAGAGGAAGAAATTTTGTTTTGGCCCAGAGTTTCAGAGGTTTAGTTCAATGTGTACTTGATTTCATAGATTTGGTAGACAAGACAGGAGGCAGCAGAGCTGCCTACCACAAGTCACTGGGCAGCAGAGAGGCCACAGGTCAGGACAAGGCCCCATTGGCCTACTTCCTTCAATTAGATCTGATCCCCATCACAGCATTTTTTGGATCCATCAAGAGTTTAATCTATTGATCAAGTCATAGCCCTCAGAATCAATCACCTCTCAAAGACTGTAACTACCAGCTGGGACCAAGCCTTTAACACACCAGGCTTTGGGGAAGTGACAAGTACCAAGTATTTTTAATGTTCAAAGACTCGGCCATTTCAACAATATGATTTTAATGAAGTAGAATTTTGTACATCTTTGTGAAAACTCTTAATGATTTACACTTTAAACAATACTTATGTTGCTTTAAAAAAAATCTAACTTTGTGGTTTTCTCAATTATGAATGAAAAGGAATTCCATGGATGCCTTTGTACACAGCCCAGCTCTCCTAATCTTGAACTTGTTCTGCAGCTACAGCAGATTTCTTAATTTTGTCTAGAATTTATTTTAGTGAGGAATTTAAGTTAGATAATTCTGTAAAGTTTACTTTAACTCTGCAATTCTTTGATTGTTTTAAGTGAAGAATAGGAATTTTAGTTTGTTTAATGTTACTATAGTGGAATGCCACAGACTGAGTAATTCAAAAAGAAAATGATTTTTTTTTTCCTTTTAATCCTGGAGCCTCTGAAATTCAGGTGAAGATAGTAGTTTTGACAAAGGCTTTCTCTTTTCTAAGGGCTTTTGTTTTTCTTCATCCTGCGGTGGAAGGCAGAAGAGTAAAGACCAGATGTGTTAGAGGGAAGCAAAAGATTGTCAAAATCAATCGCATAAATCCTTTTTGAAGATAATAAGTTCACTCCTACAGTAATGGCATCAGTGTCATTGAGAACATAGTTTCGTGGAAATTTTATTTTAAAAAGTAGTGATTCCTACAGTTGAATTGGGAGAAGTTCTGATTCCTACACTTGAATTAGGAGAATGTTTCTAACACATGGAGTTTGGAAGTCAGATTCAAGCCATAGTGCAGTTCAAAATAAGTAGAAATAGTCTTCATGAGTCTTAGATAACTTTAATAGAGAAAAGGAGTCTCGAAGTTCTTTAACATGCATTTCTTTATTTTTTTTTAATTAAAATATAAACATATCATTTCCTCTCTTCCTTTCCTCTGTCCCCACCACTTCCTTATACTCCTGCCCTTGACCCTCTCTGACTCATGGCCTCTTTTTTTTTTTAATTGCTGTTGTTACATATATCTAAAAACGCTTAGATATATAAATACAACATGCCAAGCCTGTTTAGTGCTGTTTGTAGGTATATGATTTTAGGTACGATGTATATGACCTCAATGGTATAATCACAAAATATAAAGATAACCATTCTTTAGAAAAAAAATTATACTTAGGTCTGATGTCATTTGACCCAAATCATTAATGACACGTCTGTTATTCACCAGAAACATGAAGATTATTGGGACTGTATCTTTAATCCCTTGAAATAAGAAGTAAATGGCAGAAGAGCCTGGAAAGAGGCATCATGTATAAATATGTGACTACTCTCTGACTGCATAACTAGTGCTAGAAACTGCCTGTAGGTGTGACTTTATCATTTGAATAAGTACTGGTAACAATTTTGACCCAGAAAGATGGATGTGGGTGTCCTGCAGTTAGTCTGGCAATGTGTATACCACTGTATTACTGGCCCTTTAACTTGTAACAGATTCCAAGCATATCATAATTAAATCAAAAGACCCCCTTTGCACTGAAACGTTAAACTTTTATATCACTTGAAAGTTCTTGGACTGGAAACCTTTGCTCTAGTAATGACTTTGGACTCTGGACGTTTAGCAGGATGACTGATCCCAGTGTATCGCTGCCAAGTACGAGGAAGACATGGAGAAGTGCGGTGTGTAGAATTGCTTTGACTCACCCTTTCCTTTGGCAGCGGCTGCAGGCTTGTGGCAGCAGTACAAAATCTGTGTACTTGCACATTTCAAAGCTGCTTTTCTTAGGCTCCCAGAGCAGTTTGTATAGAGGTGGAGCCAAAGTAAGATGTCTACAGACACAGTCTCAAAAGCAATTCACTTGTAACCTACAAAGGACCCCTTTGAGATTTGTCCTATCACTATATTCCTCAGACTTTTTTTTTTTAAAGCCATTGCAGGAGAATTGTGTTTGGCTGTGACTAATAAGACTTACTGAGCTGAAATCTGGTGTAGAGTGTTTTCCAGATCCCAGCTTTAGGATTACTTAGATTTGGAGGGGCTGCTGCTTTTAGGGCCAGATGAGGTGAACCTGAGTTAGAGATGGGAAGATAGCCAAGGCATCCATCTACCTGAAATTAGTATTTGCATCCAGATTTACAGATTCTTTTCACTTCATGTATATATTTTCTGTGTCAGAATATGGTTTTCTGAATACTAAAACAAACATTATAAAATAACAACAATTGGGAATTTTATTTTATTTTTATACATTGGTGTATATTGTGTACATTGGTGATTTGCATGCCTTTATATCTGTGTGAGGGCGATGGATCCCCTGTAAGAGGAGTTAGAGGCAGTTGTGAGCCACCATGTGGGTGCTGGAAATTGAACCTGGGTCCTCTGGTAGAACAGCCAGTGTTCTTAACCACTGAGCCATCTCTCCAACCCCCAACAACAGTTGGGATTAAAACTGTAATTTGGAAGTTAAATGCAAGTGTCAGCTGCTCCAGAGCCTGGTAGGAAGACACAGAGTGACAGGAACCAGACCAAATAGAAAGAATGTGTGGTGTGTCTCCACTAACCCTAGGAGATGATGAGAGAGAAAAGATGTCACATTTGAGGAAAATTAAGACTTTTTTTTCAAATACTGAGGGTCAGCCTGTGAATACTTTGGGTGGTCCTGTGCTTTCTGAGCACCCACCAAGGCTGTGCTTCTCCCTGCAGCTCCAGCAAACTCAAGGACCGTGTTGGTAGGATGCAGAAATGGCTCCTTATACCCATGTAGCGAACAATACTGATTCTCACTTTCATAACTGGTGGGTTTACTCTGGAAAGCTGCCTTATCCTTTCCCAATGTTGTGTTGATGGAGGATAGACTCAATCTTAACACTCTTATTTTTCTTTCAGACCCACCCTAGTAGGAAATGTCCCATATGGACCTTGTAGAATCAAAGTGTAGAAAATTAAGAAGGTTTCTTTTTCCTTAAGGAGATTTAATGAAAATATCTCATTTCTATTTGAAAAAGAATACAAAAGCCAGTGTGGTTTGATGGAGAGATCTCTAATGGCCTGATCAAGAGACCTACAGCTTGACTCTGCCGATAATTAGCTGGATGAACTTGAGCTAACTTTTGACATTTGTGTATCTTGTTTTCTCCCTTTGTAAATTGGGTGGGTCCCATCTCCTCTAAAATGAAGGGTTTCACTTTTAAAAGAATAACCCCTTAAGCTGAAATTATTCTGCAAACTATCTGTAACTCTAGGATCAGTAGTAACAATTGCAAAAGTCCTCATGGAAATTAGTTGTATCTGGCTGCATACAAACTTTTCAGAGTAGAGTATCTTTCAAATAAATCATTAATTTTTATAGTTCAATGTGAAAATCTAAAAAGTTGAGAGGCTTAAAATATATATGTACTATATTTTAAAAATTAAACGAAACTACCCGTCATCTTAGTTTGCTTTCTGCTGCTCTGATAAAATACCATGACCAAAAGCAACTTGAGAAAGAAAGGGTTTATTTGGCTTGTATTCCCAATCACAGTCCATCGTGAAGGCAAGTCAGGGTAGAAACTCAGGGCAGGAACTGAAGCAGAGACCGTGGAGAAACACTGCTTGGTGGCTGGTTCCTCATGGCTTACTCAGCCTGGTTTCTTGTACAACTCAGGATCAGCTGTTTGGGGGGTAGCACCAGCTACTGTGAGCTGGGTCTTCCCATATCAACCATTAGTCAAGAAAATGCCCCCAAAGACTTTACTACAGGCCAATCTGAGGGGTGCAATGTCTCAGTTGAGATTCCCTTCTTCCATATATTTCCAGTTTGTGTCAAGTTGACAGAAACCCAACCAACATAGTCAAACCTCCTCAGAGATAAACAAAGCTCGAGAATTGTTCATAATTGTGATAATTCAAGTAGACACCGATTTTTACCTAGTATGTCTAAACATAAACTTTGATTATGGAATAATAGTTGAAATGACATTTGGTCAGCTCTCTCAGCCTTCCATTTTGCCATATGTCTATATAGTGTATTCTTTGTTATCATTAATTTCATTTTAACTGGTTATGTCTTGTGTTGCTGCCATGTCTGCTAGCACAAGAAGGCCTTTGCAGCTGTTCTGTAAGAGACATAGTTCCATTTCCCTGCCTTTGCAGGAACATTCCACTAGGAAGTTGTACTGATTTCTAACCATCAGATGTAGATTGCGTAGTACAAGTGAATATGCTTTCCTATGGCATAGAGTAATAGTAATTACCTTCTGAATGTAATTATAGTTCTTAATATAATAATCTCATACCATTAGCATAAGTAAATAAGAACATGCTTGTTAAATTGGCTCCCCTTTAAATCTATATGAGTCTTCATTTGTCTTCGAGGCATCTTAAATTCTCATTGGCCTGTTTTTGTCCTTTGTGATAGTGTTGGTATAGTTTCAACTTTAAATTTAAAATTAATATTGCCAATCAGTAGTGTGTGTGTTTGTGCATGTGTGTTTGTGCATGTGTGTGTGTGTGTGTGTGTGTGTGTGTGTGTGTGTGTGTGTGATGTTATATGTTTTAGTTCAGCTATGATCAGTTCTTGGTTAGGAGGAGCTGTAAGGGTTGGCTACTTCCTCATGTAGAAGAGGTTTTGACAAGATTATGTCATCAGGATTTTAGTATACATGAACATAGAAACTTTTCAAAGCATCCACTAGATGGCACCTCATTATTGCATCCTAGACTTAGCCCGCGGCATTCCTAACAATAGAGTGTAGTTCAAACAGATTTTCTAAGAATCTTGGTTGTTGATGAAAACAAGGATTTGTGTAAACTTTAAAAATCATCTGTCAGTTGAAAATTTTATCATAGCATGCTTGGTAACCTATGTTAGTATTAGGAACCTGCTTTCTTAATCATTTGAACATTTTTAATATTTATGAAGTCATAGGAAGTGTAGAAAACTGGTTATGACAGCCATTACTTAGACAGACTTGGTTTCTTTCAGGTGCTGGACATTGTGATTTTGCAGATATAGCTTATATTTTCTTTATGTTTCTGAAGTTCTTTATTATTTCCCTTTTAACTATGGCCCAGGCTACTCTCAAACTCTGGATCATTTTGCCTCAGCCTCTGTTCAAGATGGGGTTATAGGAGTGTGCAAGTGTGCTCAGCTTCAAGTTCATGAGATTCTAAGTGCCTGCTGATCTTCTGGAATATTGCCTATTCATTTTCCAAATTGTCATTAGCAATAGTAATATTAGTAGCATCTACAAGTTTAAGATTGATCTTTGTTTAGCTTGTTACAGTTTTAAAGAGTTTATGCTTTATAGAAATTTAAAGTATAACCAGATTTTTAACTGTAAGCTAAAGAAGCTAGACAGTAGTATAATTATCACACACACAGAAAAAGGGAACAAAACCGATTCATAACCTTTTTTATAAAGAGAATGTTATAAGTAGTGTATTTACTATTATTCTTGGCCATTTTTATCGCTACATCTTTACGCAAATATCTATGTGCCTAATACAGTTTCATTCTGTCACAAATGGTCTGTCACTTTCTTTCACTGTTCATTTTAAATGGCTTGTAACAAGTGTATTTTTATATAATTTTTTTGTTGCTATAAGTTGCTACTGGTGGCTTTGTTATTATGCTTTTGAGATAGTCGTATTTGTAGCTGCAGTTAGCCTGTTATAGCAGTCCTCCTGCCTCAATATCCTGAGTGCTGGGATTGCAAGAATAAGTCACCTTCCCCAAGTTGATTTTAAGTAGTTGCTCATTATTTCTATTTAGCTTTTTCTCCTCTATTCTCTGCAGGTTTTGACATACAGCAGTAGCCGTGTGTCCCCGTCTCCCCCCCACCCCCCACCACCAAGTATTCACTGATAACACTAAAACATCAAAGGCAGCATAGATGAGGCTATTCAATGTTGTCCCAAGTTTGAAACCAGTCTGGGCTGTGAGGTGAGTTCCAGGCCAGTCTGGGCAAGAGTGAAGCAGCTGTCTCAAGCAATCACACAGCAGAGCTAAGGCTGGCACAACATCTAACTGTAGTAGTTCTTGGTAATACTGAATGCATGGGCTATTCATGTTAATGAGGCCAATAGCTAGTAGTTGCTAATTATAACTTAAGTTGATTGAATGTTTATGTCGTGATTCGTTGTAATGATTAATAACAGCAGACCTTCATAAGCACTTACTCTGTGCAAGTCACAGTTCTAAAGTAGAATTGCTTCCTATTTCTGTATATAGGATGGCAGGGTACAGACAGATTGGATTGTTCCCCCAAAGTAACTCAGTAGGAAGGAACCTGGGAGTTGTGCATACAGGTTAAGTTTCAGGTCAAATCACACGAAATAACTGGATATAGACAAATGGAGTTGAGCAAGTAATCTGGATATCTTTCAAAGGCATATTTAAGAACTTGGACTTTATTTTCTTTCTCACTTCTTTTTGTTTTTTCCCTCTTAAATGAAACAAAACGTACACACACACACACACACACACACACACATAAAGGAGTTCATTTTGTATTGGCCCACTTTTCTTGGGCATGGTTCCTGCCCTGGAGTATGGTTGATATTCCTGGCAACACTCCATTGATTTGTCTTTTCTAGCAAGTATCAATTGCCAGCAGTTCTTGGGTTGGGGTAAGGACTCAGTGTCTACTTGCTTTTCTCAGTGCTGGGATTTATTCTGGTTGTGAAATGTGCAGGTCTTGTGAATGATGCCACTGTCTCTGTGAGTTCATATGTGTAGCAGTCCTGTTGTGTCTGGAAGACACTTTCTTTGGAGTCATCTACCACCTCTGACCCTTAGAATCTTTCTGTATCTTCTTCCTCTTCCTCCCCCTGAGCCTTAATATATACTGTTTTGTAAATGGTATTGATGCTATCAGATTTCTTATTGAATGTGAGGTTGTAAGTTTCAAAGTTCCTAAAATAGATAATACAGATTTCATTTATGTATGACACAGCCCATATCTTCCTTTTAAGGTGGCACAAACAATGCATTTTTTGTATGCAATTTATATGACAAAGTAATAATTTGATCAAGATTCAGTCTTAGAGATTTTGAGGGGGCTTTGATACCATCTCTTCTCAGCTTTTTTGTCTGGGTCACATTGTCTTGAGTGTAAGAAGTACATGATTTCCTAATTGCAAAAACATTTATTTAATGGATGTTTTATTAAATACCTCATATGCTCCATATATAATAATGCAGCAGGCACATCCTAATGAATAAAGTCTAGCCTCTTTAAAAAGTACATAGTTTATAGCCAGCCACAGTGAAATCTTAGGAACAACAGGTCTCTCATATTGTCTGATCACTTGCATTAGCATTGTTTTTGTTTTGTTTTGTTTTTTATAAAAAAAAGAAAAAAATTAAAACAAGCAAATGAAAACAAAGATACTAGGGCAATCCAGGCTCTTTGCTCTGAAATTGTACTATGGGGTTTCTATAAAAGCATCCTCTGTCTTTAAATCTCACTGTCTGAAATACATCCATGACGAATATGAAATTTACTCTTCCTCCAAACCTTACTTTTAAGTGAGCATTAATTTATTGTGTTATGTGAAGCCTGTCTTACTGGAACAGCTCAGCCCATGACAAGCTAAAAAGAATCAGACCTAGAATTTTAAAGCAGAAGCATTGGTAGCAATTAAATAACTGTAGTAAGGAACTTTGATCTGAGTCTCGGAGATCAGTGATGTAAGAAATAAAATTAAGATTTCAGCTGCTTCCTGCTGACCCAATATGAGTTACTCCGGCAGGAGATGGGGAAGCACGGACAAGGGAGCCTAATTTTTGGATGACAGAAAAATGAAGAGACCAAACCTTCCTTGTTTGATCACACAAAGCTTTTTGATTCTTAGAAATGTCGGGAAAACGTATACACAGGGTAGAGGTGAAAAGTAGTATAAATGTCCAATAACAGAAAAGTAGACTTTATCTGAACTCCCTATCTTACTTAACTCAAGCTGAGATAGACAAATACGCCATCTTTGGCTATGCCTCTTCCCCAGACAAAATATCCCCAAATATAAGAAGGGTTTTGGGAATACAGTATTTCTAAAGAGACTAAGGAGCCCAAGTGATATTACTGTAGTTATATAGAAAGAAGAGTGATTTCCATGTAAAATGAACATGTTGATTGTTGAGAGAGCCAGATCGTGAAGGCATAAGGGCTTGCTGAACCTGACAATATAGTTACACTGTTGGAAGAAAGAGCAGCGAGAAGGCCAGTGTTCAAAAAGAAGCCACTACTTATGTAATAGAGGAAACAGTCTGTGCTTCTGTTGAGTTAGGTATTATGATACTAGTTTCTAAAAGGCCTCTTTAGTTGCTGGCAGGTCCTTCAGGTCTTCTGCACATGTGGGTCAGGGAAGCACTAAAATTTCAGCTTTCATACTAAGTCATTGTAAAGTTATTATAATTTAAAATGGAGATTTATAATTCTAAATAACTTCTGATCATAGATGGATTTTCATTGCTCTTTTGCAAATTTTAGAGTGGCATTTCATATTTTTACAGTGATTCATCATTTGCATTGTTCTATTCATTAGTCACCCTGAACTTGTGAAAATCTTCTTTCCCAGTAAGTCTTGGAGTGTGCATATTTGTGTGTGCTACTGTCATGACTTAGTAGAGGGCAAAAGGATGCCTTCCTTCCTACCGTTCTGAGTAGTATGGTGGTAATGATAATTCTGATAATATTGTATACCCGGATTATGAAGAGCAAACCTATTTTGATAGTTTGTAAACAAACACAAGTGAAAATATTAACTGAGGCATTTTAATAACAGGTTTATAAGCAATCATGTGAAAAATAGTAAGGCAGTCTAGGATTCCATAAGGATGTGGTAAATGAACTTTGTGTATCCTTGAAAATAGTTTGGAAATGGAAGTTGTAATGTTGTCACTAAGGGAAACACCCTACTAAGACTGCTTTAAAAAAGTCTTAAATTATTTTCAGAATTGTAATTTTTATATAATATATGATGCAGTGAGTCCCAGCTAGGTCCCACCACCTTCCAGGAAGTGCTTAGAAATTTGTGAGACCTTGTCCCAGTGATTGGGTGACTGGGGATTGCTTCCATCCATAGGTTGGAGAAGGGGTCTGAGGGATGAGGGGATGGAGCAGGGAGTAAAAAGTCTTGCCAATCAAGGCCTGACTCACCCAGAATGCCAGAAGTGTCCTCACTGAGGAGTACTGGTTTAGCGTACTGTATATCATTGAGTCAAGCAAACAGTTAAGTGACTGAAAATTTCCACCACTTGGACACTGAAGGTGTGTATTCCATGTAAATGAACAATGAGGTAGATGTATTGAAATCCTGTAAAAATTCTGTTAATTTCCACACTTACTATTTGACTAATTTCAATGATCTTGTGTGATTTTACTGAGCTCTTTATCTAAGGGTCAGAATTTTACTCTCCCAAGTCAAAGTCAAGCAAAGCAGTCATAGAGAACAGGTGTAAATTCCCCGAATTTTATACCTGCTGACTATAAAAGTCATCCCAGACCCATGGAGGAGGCTGTGTCCCCCTCAGCAGTAAAGGATGTTCTCAACAGCTGCTGACCATGCTAGCACCTGCACATATGGTGTAAAATAACAGCATGTACTCACATTCTTCATAGCCATGCAGTGTCATGAAATGCAGAGGGTAATTCTTAGGACAAGAAGGTCCATAAGTACATGTAACCTAACTTTGTACTCCCCCCGCCCTGCCCCCAAACATCGGATTTTGAACATATTCAAGAGACATTAGAAACAAGGTAGGTGAGAGTAGGAACATTTCTTTCCTTCCTTTGCACATTCTTAAGGTTACACACGATTTACTGTTTTCTTCAACTGCCTCTGACATTTGTTCCTGAGCTTAGTTATTTTGAGGACAGTTCACATATTCATCACTCAATGAATTCAGTCTTTAATAGTAATCATGCTTCCGCTGAGTGTGGAAGACAAACCTGCAAAAACAAAAACTTTTTGTCCTAGGCGATAAGATACTATCAGGATCTATGAGGATGTGTTACTATGGGGTGAGGGACTCTCTGCAGCAAGTCAACTCTGGTCTCTAATCAAGGTATGAGAATCACTTAAATTATGGAAATGAGGTGGAACAATGTTTGTACTCTTCCACCAGAGCCCAGAACATTGGCTGATAAGCTGGGACAACCATGGTATAAATGCAGAAAGTTGAGTTTTAAAATTCACTCTTAATTAGACTGTGATATGTTGAGTCTTTTTTATTTCTGTATATACTCAAGTAAATGCTTCACTTCTTAATACTCAAACTATAAACCTCTCACAGTAATTGAATTACAGACAAAAGGCCCATTTGACATAGTTGCAGTAATTAAGTAGTGAAGCAGTTAATTGTGAACAAGTGTGAAAAGATGTTTCATGGTCACAGAAAGGACTGGGAAGAGAAAATGACTTTCCAAGGCAGCATATTGATCTGATACCTCAGAACCCTGATACTCTGTCCTGCTAAATTACATTTAAAATAATTGTTTTTAAATTAACTTGCTAGTTTCTCTTTTGTTTATAAGTCAGATGAGACTCATACTCGAAAGCCACAGAAAACACTAGACATCACCTTCTGTGTTCTAACCTCCCCATCCATGTGTCCTGTGAGCTCCTTGTTAGACTCTTCATATTTTCTTTAACCATAAACTTACATATGTAGCTTGGTTTCTTTTAATTTGGAATCATGGTATGTAAGAGTGACTACACTGAATTTTGTGGGGAAAACAATTACTGATTTTTGCCATCAAATTTTGGTATTCTTTCTTGGTTTCTTCTTCTAGGGTTCTCAAGGTAGTGGGATTCAGATTGTTTTGTAAACTTGCATGTTTTATAAGCTACTTTTCTCACATGACATTTAATAAGTATGGAAGGCAATTCATTTTGTAGCTAAAATAAAATAGCCATTTTATTAGCGAAGGAGAACTTATGGTACTGTATGGATTTACTTATGATCACAGTTTACCTTGATGATGTCAGGGCCAGTGGCATACTCATAACCCTTTCAGGTTATCATTCCTTAATTTGAACTTCATACGCTCTTGACCCACATTGTGTGTTCAGAACTGAGGTGGGTAGTGCTGCCACTGTGAGTCTATCAGTCAGTATACTGAGTGCTGATTTTGTGGATAAGTATCAATTAATCTTGCCTTAGTACAGTATGCTTTTATGTCTCCACAGGGGGCAGAAACATCTAAGGAGTAGCCTGATAACTAAAAACTTTTAACTTTACATGGCTCGATTATCTGTTCAAAACTTGTGAATGGAGTACCTAACTAAACCATCAGTGTTAGCAGTGAACAGTGAGAGAGATGCTTTTCTAAGAACAAAGTCATAGATATTTGGCAATTGCAAATAATAACTTTGCAATTAGAGATAAAGTTTTAACTGCAGTGTTTTGTTGTTTTTCACCAAAGATCTGCTTGTTGATAGTCTATTTCTGCCTTCCATCTTTTTGTTTTTGTTTTTATTATAGGCTAGGGGTGGGGAAATGCCATTGAGGAGGTTGGGATCCCTGATTTGAGTTGCTTTAAAATATAGACAACTGGTTAGGTATTTTGGAAAATAAAGTTGGCTGACATGGAGATGTAGTTTAGGATCATTACAAGTGGCTTTCTGATGATGTCTGCCAGTAGCAGAGGTCACAGTGCAATCTATAGAGAAAATGAAGAACAGAAAATAAAAAAATTTATAGGCTTTTAAAAACAGCCTGCTATGTAACTAACAAGAGACTGCCAGAGGTAAGGATCAGGCTTTAAGGAAATAGGAAGTGGGTCTGACAGGTGACAGTATCAGCAGAGTAAAGACACTGCTTTGTCAGTTTGACAGCTGCTTATTCCTGGTCCACTTACCCTGGGGGTATTTAATCAGCTGCTTTCTGAAAAGAATGTTGGAGGTGGTAATGTGGGGTCAACTTTAAGCTAGTTTCAGAGTCACACTTGAACAACCTAAGCACAGAGACTGTTGTAAATGAAAGTGAAGGAAAGAAGAAAGGGGAAATCTCAACCAGGGTTGAAACTCAGTCTGCTGAAATTTGCATATACAAGAGACACCCTTTCCTACCCTTTTTACCCTTCTTTCCTTCAGCCCTCACCAGCATCAGCACAGGGATAATTCTGTTATCCTGTCACGAGTAATGGACCCTGATTTCCACTTTCTTGGTTGCTTACTTTCATGAGCTGTAAGTGACATCTCCCATACATTCTCCTCATGCCCCAGTGCATTTTGACTAATACTCTGTTTGGCTAAAAAACCCAGAAACCACAAACTCTGTCATTCAACTTTCCTGATTGTTGTCTTTAGAGATTTCCAATTAAAATTCCCAATGCTGGTTTTTGTTCCTACATTTATAACTACAGGGTTTTGTTATTACTGCTATTCAGTGTCTTGTCTTTAAGTGACTGTCATAGAACAAGGAATGTCGACAACTGCAAACTGCCCTGAATCAATCCTTTCTTGTCTGCTTCTCTCATTAGGATAATAGAATAAAACTGCCCTTTAGGAGGTTTCCTGTATTCATCAGCTCATTACAGAAGCTGAGTGGGAAGAAAAAGCAAAGCCATTCCTTATGCCATCTTTTATTATCAATAAACCTGGTAATTTTTATTTTAAAAACAATGCTTTACCATTTGTGTCTAACTAAATGATACAAATTCAAAATATTCTTAGGTTTATAATGTAAGACAAATGTCTCTGTCTATATTTTATACATATGTCTATATAATAATCATTTGTTCAAAACTCAAGCTTTATATCAGTTCAGAGACTGAGAATGTTTAGCTTTAAATAAGTATGGTAGTGCATGACTGTAATCCTAGAACTCAGGAGGCTGAGACAGGGAGATCACTTGTTCAAGACTAGCTTGAGGGCCATGGGAAGTTTGAGGCAAGCTTGGCTATATGATGAAAGCCTGTCTTAAAACATACATGCATGCATACATACATACATACATACATACATACATACATGAGAACCTGTCTCAAAACGTAAATACACATAGACATGCATATGCACACACATGTACATATATGCTTAGTTCTACCTTAACCTCTTACAGTCCACAGTTTAGAAGTCTTTAGTGGATTGCGCTGTGAACAGTCCTAACACTATGCGCTTTACTTGCAAACCTCAGATGTCTGTTTTCTAGAGTCTAAATCCAAAAATGACCATGAGGCTAACCTTTTGTCTTGCCTCGATTTGAGCAGTGGTGGAGTCCAATTTTAATATGAGGTAGCTATTTGTATTCATCTTTTTGTTTTTTCTTTAATAATGGTTTCAGAGGGGTGTGCTCTTTTTCGTGGTGTTTAGAACCTGAACAGTCATTTCTGACTTCGAAGTTCCTGAGAGTCATGGTTATAGGCTCATAGCAGTGGCTAAGGCCCTTCATGTTTCCAAATGAAGTAGTTGTTACACTTACATCTCCCTCTCTCTAGCACATGCTTTGTCTTCATTTTACCTTGTACATGATATTTGTAATAGAGGAGAAATTGGAATCAGGGTTCCATATAACTATTTGGTAACATGCCTTCAAATTGAGCCCTAAAATTTTTTGAAGTTGTTTTAATAGACTCCTAGATATATAGGAAACGCTAAAACAAGTCTTGCTAGTAAGATAATTTGTTTCATTTTAAAACTAATTTTGTATAATCATAATTTTATATAGTATAAAATCATATAGTTATATGATTTTTTAATTTTATCTTTATATGTTTAAAGAATGAAAAAATAGTTCACCAAACTATTTCTTTGTTTAAAAAACCTCAAGGATTATTTAATAATGCAACTCTTAAGGCAGTGATTTAATTATGGTTAAGCTCATAATATTAATTAAGGTGAAGCTGATCTGCACAGAATCACTTATAAAAGGAAGTCCCAGGTTAAAGATGACAAAGGTAGATACCATCTTTTTCCTTTTCTCTTTTTCTTGTTTATTTGTGTTTCCTTATTTAACCTACCCGCTTTGAGATATTTAGAGAACATAGTAGAAACCTTTTAGAGTTAAATCATAATTTTAAAAGTATTAATAGCAATAGTGAAGAATTCCCAAAGTTCTCCTAAAGTCTCTAAAGAACTCCTAAAGTCACTTAGGTACATCAAGTGCCAAATAGCAATGTAGCATTGTGTCTGGGCACCTGGGGTTCCAGTCCTGCTCATTCAGTGTGCCAGTTTTCCTGGCAGGTAGACTGGACAACTTCCTTTCTGAGCTTCAGTTCCTTACATTAAAAGTCTCGCCAATTATGGTTCTTATTTCATAGTGTCATTTGGAGAATTAAATAATTTAATAATTATTAAAACTTAGAGTGGTACCTGCTATATGGGTAACTTGAGAAAGGAAAAGATAGGACTATGTACTCTTCTTCAAAAATTTTTTAATTATGTTTTAGAGTTTAGATTTCAATTTTAGCTTCAAGTCCACCCTATTTTCAGTAAAATGTAGTAGTGCTCTTTAGCCTCTGAAAGAGCAAGGATTATAGTTGCATGCCACCAACACACGCATCATACAGTCTTATTAAAATGTTGAAAAATTATTTTTTTCTTAATACAGAATCTGTAAAAGCACATGAAAAGTTTATAGTACTAATTAACACACAACTTAGTGAGGGTATGCAGCATTCAATATTGCAGCTAATTTCTAAATTATAGCATCCATTGTTAATTAAACCAGGAGAGAATGTAAACATTGTGGGACAAACACATAAAATTACCATTGCAAAAGATCCATTTGTACACATAAAATTATAAATGAACTTCCATCAGTATAAAGACTGTTGGAGGAGCTTTACGGAGCATGTGTGCGCGTGCCTGTGTGTGTTAGGGGGTATAATGAGGGACTTACTACAGGAAGAGTGTTACACCAGAGATATAACACTTTGAGGTCAGTTAGACCAACCTTTTGTTGTTGTTGTTGTTTTATTTTGTTTTATTTTTTTGAGACAGGGTTTCTCTGTGGTAATTCTGTAGATCAGGCTGGCCTCAAACTCACAGAGATGCACCTGTGTCTGCCTCCTGAGTGCTGGGATTAATGGTGTGCACTACCACCACCTGGATGACCAACCTTTCTTTTAAAAAAAATTTTATTCATTATTTCTGTGTGTGTGTGTGTGTGTGTGTGTGTGTGAGAGAGAGAGAGAGAGAGAGAGAGAGAGAGAGAGAGAGAGAGAGAGAGGAGGGAGAGGGAGAGGGAGAGGGAGAGAACGAGAGAGAACAATACATATGTGTGGAAATCTGAGGACAACTCAAGAGTTGGAAGATGGAACTCAAAGTCATCAGGATTTCAGAGGAAGCACTTTTGCTCACTAGCCCTAGACCACCTTCTAATCTCGAAGACCTTCCCCAGTTTTCCTACTTTATCAGGTCACTGATTTGTCACTGGACAGGTCTGACAGTGGATCCTTTTCTTGAGAGGTAACCCAGGATGAACACTAGTAGAGGGTACTGTTCACCCCATGGTTGTCTGCTTCTATGCAGAAAGGAACTTTTACTTTTAAGTAAAATAATGTGAGTCATATGTTTCAAATGTCTCCTGATTGTCTTTGATGGTTTTTGTGTAAATGTCAGCACAATTGAAATTTACATTTTCTTTTGCTTAGTATTCCTTTCCTACAAACACCTTGCCAGTTTGTAGTTCAAGTCTGAGATTCAGGAATTGGCCAGCCACCTGACTTTCTCCAAGTTAGCTCAACCCTTAGGAAGTTGCAGAACCTACTGCAGTGTTAGGTTCTTTTACTTTTGTCAGCACCCAGATGTAAAAGAAGCCAAGCGGAGCTGAACCACTTGCTGTTAGCTGTTAAAGGGTTAACAGTGGCTAAATTGGGGTCATCAGAGAGAATAAATCTAAATTAATTTAGAATAAATGGACCATTGTCTAAATTCTCCATTGGCTTTAGCATCTCCATGTGCCCACATGAGGAGATGTCAGCATTGTATTATATATCCTCCCTGTTGTCTCATGGTTTAGGCCACATTTGTTGCTCTCTATTACATGCTGTCTAGTTCCCAGAGTGTTTAATAATTATAGAGGTTCTATCTCACCAGCAAATCTCTTATTGCTTGGACTCATCTTCCATAATCAGTGCCATCTCTCACAATGTGAGTCCATGAATGGATCCCCAAAGGTTGACAGGGAATGGAGAGGTCTCAGCGGAGGCTCTGTGTAAGAACTCATCTGAAGTACAGGCTTGGTGTCATGAGAGCTAAGCTGCTGGTAAAGCTGGGGAAGCAGCATTCTCTTCACACTGTGAAGCTTACCTGCCTCTTTGAGAAAGGCTACAACATAGTATAAAATGTTTCAGACATTTCCTGTTAGATTGAACAAGGTATTAGGTTTGATGTATTACCCCCTCTAGTATCCAGTATCTAGTATCCAATTATTCCCCAAATTTCATCTAAACTTTCTTTACATTTTAAATCATTTTACTAGTGTACACTGGTTGCACAGATCATCAGTTCTCTTGTGGCATTTTTATACAAGCACATAATATGTTTTGAGTATATTTATTCCAACTTCGATAGCTTCTCTTGTCCTTCTTCTCCCCTCTTGGTCTCCTTTCTGTTCCCAAATCATCTTGCTTCTACTTTCATTGTTTTCTTTAAATCTAGATTCCATATATTAGAGAAAACATGTAATATTTATCTTTATATGTCTGACTTATTTAACATGGCAACATCCAGTTTCCATTTATTTTTCACACAACATAAATTCCTTCTCCATGACTAGATAGTGTGTATCACATTTTCATTATCCATTCATCTTTTCTTAGTGTATTTTAAAATCTAGCAAATATTGTCTATATGATTTTTTTTCCCCAAAAGCATGTTCTGGGCCACACATGTTCTCTTATGCTTTTAATGCTCAGCAGTTAATAGGCAGAGACAGGTGGATCTCTGAGTTTGAGACCCACTAGGTTTACATGGTGAAGTTCCAGGCCAGCCAAGGCTACTTAGCGAGGCCCTGGTTCAAAAACCAACAAAACAAAAACATGCTATGGAGTTTTGCTTTTATACTTAAAAGTACTTACAGAAAGCTGGGAAGTTGTATACTCCTCCGGGATTATATGCTAGGTTTCCATTCCCTGCTATTGTTGCCTCTGGCAATAACATGCTGTTGTGATACCTCTTAAACTGTAAATTCTGTATTGTATAGAATCCTGAATTTAGTTCAAGTAATGAGGACTCATGATGTTTTTTCACTCCAGCTATCATAAAAATTAGATGGAGATTCATGTTCTCTCAATCAGTAAAGCACTTGAAAGATTGATCATTCATGAGCTATCATTCACAAGGACATCAATACTTAAAAAATGTGAAGTGAGTACCTGAGTCACAGATACACAAGCTCTCTATTCTGGATTCCTTCTCTGCACAGTATTCAGAAGGCCAAATCTATGTAAAGGACTGTTGAAATATGAATGGATGTTGGCGGTTTTCTAGATACTAATAGACACTAACAAAGTTCCCCCCAAAAAAGATTTTTGGAATGGTGATAGTTTTCTTTACTAAGTAAATATATTGATTAAACACTACAGTCCGTGAAATAATTTAGATGTAAGACACTACCTGTGTTTGGGGCTGAGAGTGCAGAGCATTTAAGGCTATGACAGTCAATAGCATCTGAAAGATGCTATAAATCTCTCTATGCTTCTCTCACTGAACTTCAAAGTAGGTATGTTTATTCCTGCTTCATAGGATCAAATAATGAATTTAAATAAATGTAAATAAAGGAATATAAGTTTTATGCATTACATAGTGGCATAAGATTACAAAGTAGTAGCAAGTGGTGGTGTCAATGGCAGCTTTTACATATTAGAAAATATATTTGGAACTTAATGGAAGGTACTCAAATTTCATACTATCAAGTACTTTTTTTTAAGTTAAAAGTTTCTATGATATGTCAGAGAATGATCTAATTTTTCTATTATAATCTATCTTTGACAAACTCAACACCAGTGTAAGACCCTGGCAGCTCTGTGGCCCCTGTTCTATTGGTAGATCAGGCACTCTTGTGGCCCTGACAAATCAGTGTCTGAGTGGACCACACCCTCCTGAGCTCCTGCACACACCACCCTCATGGTGGCCTAGAAAGATATGGTTACAAAAGACCATGGAGACTCCAGGCAGAAAGGAATGATGTCAAGGAGC
Source organism: Cricetomys ansorgei (assembly GCA_026225945.1). Lineage (NCBI taxonomy): Eukaryota > Metazoa > Chordata > Mammalia > Rodentia > Nesomyidae > Cricetomys > Cricetomys ansorgei. The sequence continues at coordinate 2,937,831 of JAMJFZ010000181.1, read as the reverse complement.
AGACATCTCAGTAGACTAAGCACCTTAGGGAGAGAATGGTGTGAAGTTTTAAATCCCAGGGTTTAACTCATCTTTGGATTGTCTGGGAGCTTCTTAAGATCTGTCCCCAGTTTGCACAGACTCTGTGTTACAGGGAGCTTTTTCACTCTCTGTATACTAGAAAACATCAATTTAATGTACAAATAGTACGCTAGAAGATATAAAGTTGGCCAGCAGAGGGAGCAGATTTATGTAAACTGGGCCATGAAAAGTACTTAGTCCAACATGCCTCAGTGCACAGGGATCTCACAGATGAGCCATCCAGCATTCTCGTGCTGTACACACAAAGGAAACAGAGGACAGGGCTCCAGGTCATAGGAAAACTGTCCTTTTTAGTCTCAGTTTGCAATTGAGAAGTTTGCTTTGGCTTGTTTCTTTTTGTTTTTGATTAGTCTTGTGAAGTAAAGACTATTTTTAAAAAAACAAATGCCATAAATATTATTTAGCAAATTGCCCTGAAATTAGGGTATCTTCAGGCCAGAAGCGTATATATATATATATATATATATATATATATATATATATATATATATATATATATATATATATGTATATACACACACACACACACACACACACACACACACACACACACACACACACCCCTTGTCCAGCCCTGGTGAACATGCACAGCTCCTGTTCTGTCATGGGCCCTGTGATACAAAAAAGGGAGAAGGCTGTTCTGTGTGATGTATCACAGCAGAGCTTTTTAAACCTTTTTCTTTTGCAATACTCCCCCATACATACTAAGAAATTAAGTGACCCTCGGTATCTAGGTGTATAAAATGGGTATACAAATCAAATATTTATGATAATAAATTATAAGTAAGTTCAGTTTAAAGCCTTTTTGGGTATACATATAATTTTACCATTAATGGCAAAAGTGGTCATGATGTATGTATTTGTCTATTTTTAAATAACTAAATCTTAGCTAACTAATACTGCAGAATGTAGAATAGCTTTAACATTTTTCAGAGTTGCTTGATATTTTTATTTTATAACTGTCAGCATTAAGAATGCTAGCTTGCCTAAATGCATAGGAGATAATGGCAGAAACATATTTTGGGGACAGTTCAGAAATTGTTGGAAACTGTGTCCTTAATCCCAAGCCAAAATTCATTTCTTTAAAAAAAATTCAAGTTAGCAACATATAAAGAATCCAACAATAAAGAATCCAAAATTTTAACAATGCAATCCAAATACATGCTAATTTAATACTTATATGCTGAGCGATGATGGTAAGAAAATATTAAAAACTTTCGTTTTCTGTAATTGAACTATTATGTTTATATATGAGCACAATATATTTTATGTATAGTTAAAAAAAAGAAGTTCCTAGCATTGACGCTTGAAGCAGCATGCATGCTTGTACTGCATGGCATGCCATGTGTAGTACAAAGTACGTAAACTATGTGTCCAGAATCAAGATGTCACAATGTAACATGGTGAACACTGCCAGAAATAGTGTGGATTCATTATGTACATTTTGATTTTGAATTAATTTCTTGATAATTCTGTATTGAGAAATCTTTTATTGTTTCCAGATTTTTTTTTTTATATAGCAAAGAAACCTCTAGCTATAAAAAGTAAGCAGGGCCTGGGCCAATATGGTTTCATATGTTGTGTGAAGATAGGAGTTTGGTCTTTTATTTATTTATTTTATTATTATTATTATTATTATTAATTATTATTATTATTATTTTGTTTTTTTTCAAGACAGGGTTTCTCTGGTAACTCTTGCTGTCCTGGAACTCACTTTGTAGACCAACCTGGCTTCAAACTCAGAGAGATCCACCTACCTCTGCCTCCCAAGTGCTGAGACTAAAGGCATGTGCCACCACTGCCTGGTTCTTTAATAATTTAAGAGATTGTTAAAAAGGTTCCATGGACAGATTGATTGCCATGTAGAAAACTGGTATCAGTGCAGCTTTAGCTGAGAAGACCAGACTGATAAAAAAAGAGTGGAATATATATATGAAGTAGAAGGAACAAATTTTGGTTAGAGATTAGTTGTTGGGGTAAATGGCCACATGTAGTAATTTGTGGGAAAAAGCAGAAAAGGTAAGTATTTTTCATATATAAATGCATATGCACATATGTGTATAAGAAAAGCAAATAGCTTGTAAAATATTCCTGAATATTTGTGTGAAGGTAAAAGATGTTCAGTTCATATTAACTAGGCTTTAGCATACTCCTCAGGAATGTGGTGGAGAGGCCTGGCCCAGTCAAAATAATTTATTTGATTGTTAAGAAAGTGTAGATTGGAATCTGAATCAGTGAAGTAGAGAGGTGAGGGCTTGTGACATAGTTAGAAAAATCTGTATTCTCTCTGTAAGAAGTCACTGTTGGTGGTTAGCACCAAAATTAGGCCCATGCCAGGTCACCACAATGAACAAATAACTGGTTTGCCAGGCAAACCAGTTCTGCACAGGTGCTAGCTTCGTGGCCTTGGTGTAGGCGGAGACCTGTCTGGCCTGGGCAATACCAGTTTGTACAGAGAAAGACTTAGTAAAGGTGGCTAGGAATTCAGAGAGAGAACTCTAAAAGATGGCTTGCATATAGACCCAAGGAAAAGAGTTTGATGTCACAAATTACTGACAGCTTGTCAAAGAAACTAAAAGTGTAATAGCTCAGGATAGCAAAAAGGAAGACTGAAGAGCAGTTGGGGTAAGGGAAGGAGTTGGCCTTGAGTCTGCCTAAGAAGAAAAGAGATTTTGAGTTGGTTGACAAGGTAGAAATTTGGGAAGGTTCAGGAAGGCTAATATCTTCTGTGAACCAGAAAGCAAGGACATTCTTAGAATGTGGCAAAACAAAAGAAAAAACAGTATGGAAGATGATTAAAACTCAGACTCTGGGGTTTGAATTCTTGCCTCATAAGAATGTTCCAAAGAAGATAACACTGTGAATCTCAATTGAAGCCACTGAGGATTAAGTACCTTGGCCAGGGCCATGTTTGTGTGTGTATGTAGTTACATCTAGCAATTTGAGGTACTGAATACTTTACAGTTGTTTATTAATATTGTTTTAAAAATTTTTTGGAGTCTAGCATCCTGATTTATATGTAGTTAAGTATTAGAAAAGACAAATATAGTCATTGATACTGTTTTTCAAGTACTGCTATGTGCTCAGGACGAGGCTGTCCTTTTACTCAGAAGATGTTTCAAGACCCTTATAGATATCTGAAACTATAAACAAACCCAATAGTCTCTATACTAGGTTTTTACCGTATATTTCTACTTATGGCAGAGTTTCATTTACATATTTGATATGTAAAAGATTAATAAAGATAAAGCAAGGATGAATATAATGAGCACTTCAGTACAGTTGATAAAAGATGTGTTGTCAGTGCAATGTAAATGTGTCAGTAGCTTCTTTATTGGCAGGCACTCTCTCCAGTAGTATTTATGTTGTCAGTTCAAACTTGCTTGCCAGTCTGTACCACCATCCTAACTTACAGTAAATGGCCTGGTGTCACTTCAGAAGCCTGAATTCCTTCTGATGCAGTATGTTACCATTTTCAGAACATAATTTTTTTTCTCATGTCTTTCACCTGCAGATTTAATGCCTTTTCTGTCTTAACTAAACACTTAATATGCATTGTTGCCATAGCTTGCAGTTTCGAGTGTGACAACAAAGCTAGCATCAATGTTTCTTTTCGTCACAATTTCATGACTATAGAAAGCTCACTACAGACTAGAAAGTAACTACAGACTTTTGCTACTTCTGCATAGGATTTTCTTTCTTATAATTAGACAACTTTATAGCTTCCCTTTGGCATGGACTTTGCATATCTGATTTGCTATCACCACTACTCATACGCTCCCTGCAGCCATTATTAAAATTAGAGTGGAAAGAGCTGGACTGTACTGCGTCTGACTGAGTCACTAATATACAGGCTGTGTCACTGAATGGAGGCATGATTTGTATTCTAGGTGGGATGGAGCTGAATGGCACACTGTTCCTCATGCTACTCAGAATGACTTATAACGTAAAAAATTAATACTGTTTATTTCTGGAGTATTCTCTGTAGTCTTTTCAGTCTTCTCGGTAGTCTTGACCATAAGCAACAGAAACTATAAAAGTGAAACTCTGATAAAAGGAGTTTCTGCGCAACTGAAGCTCAGAGTGAAGCGTGTTGGGCTTCGATTCAGGGCTTCCACAAAAGACCTAACAGAGGAAGAGATGTTTGACAAGTGACTTTAAGGATGAGCAACAAGTTAGACAGAAAACGGAACTTTAGGCTAAGGAGGAACAAGGCCTCAACATTGAGGTATTTGTTGCCTTTTACCAAAGCAGGTTTCCAGTAAAGGACAAAGAAAATTGGTTCAGTTAATGTGCAGATATTAGAACTGCTATTTCTTCATGGTTGCTTTTTGTCTACAGACTTGAGTAAGCTGTGAAGCAGCGCTGCCTTCCTTTAGGCTAATGTGTGTTGCCCTCCTCTACTTTCTCCTGAGCCTGGTGTTCAGTTCCTAGGATTGGGATAGGGTTTATTTTAGAAATGCAGAAAACAGTTTAGAGGCCAGAAACAATCCCATGCTTCATAGCTAATATTTTAAACATGGAAGTGTACTTGCTGTAAGACAAGGTGACAGAAAGACTGAGAGGATCATTTTATTCCAACATGTTGTCTGCCTACATGCCTACATGCCAACCAGACAAGGAAAGGATACCTCCTCCTTTTTCAGTCTCTGAGGCTCGAGATACTGTCTGCAGGCATATGGACTGCGGATGAATAGGAATAGTCTCTTTCCTAAGCAGAACCTTAGGCTACTTGTGAGTGAGTAGTTGCTGCTGTTAAGCTGTGCTGACTGAAGGTGAGCCTCTTAGTCAGTGTGCTGGGTATTGTGTTGTCTCCCAGCATAGCTGTTGAGCTTTCACATGAGGAAGGATCAGTGCGACGACTAACTTCACAAGTAGTTGGTGGCAGAGGGAGACATTTATTTGAGGCCTGCTAATAGTAAACCTATTTTCCATGCATTTTTTTCTTTGACTGTCTTTATAATTGTTGTTGTAATTTTATTGTGGATTTTTTATTGTGAGAAAGGTCTTAAGTGAATGGGCTTGCTACATTTGAAGAACGCAGCTAACTGAAGTTCTCTCTACCTTATAAAATTGATTGATAGCGAGGGACTGGAAAGATAGTTCAGCGTTCAGAGCCCATATTACTCTCTTACAGAGGCCCCACGCTTGGTTCCCAGCACTTCACAACTACCCACAATCCTGTTCTAAGGAATTTAATACCCTCTTCTACCTGACCTTATGTGCACTTATTCATGCCCCTGCCACCCATACACATAAGTGAAAGTAACAAAATAGTTTTTAAAGACTTTTTAAAACAATTGGCTGAATTCAGTACATAAATATGTATTTTGGGACATAGATGCCCATAGAAAAGGGATACTACGAACTGGTGGCATTGCTTTTTATACAGTAAAAATTACTCAGAGTTTTGGATAGAGGTCTTCATTACTTCAGAAGCTAAGTTTGATCTCACTTAGTCTTTCAAGTACTGAGGCCATTGATCAAGTAATCTGACATTGATTGTCTTACAGTCACAGAAGTTAGAATAGCTCCCTTGAGTGAAAACTACCAATTGCTTCATTTGTTGCCTATGAATGGCCATCTAGATTTGTTCTTTGAGAAACAGCAGCCAGACTAAACTATTGGGACTTTTAGTAGGCACCCCTTCCCAAAGTTTATAAGATCACCCACATCTCACAGTCAAAATTAATAAATTTTCCACCTTCTTGTTGAAGATTAAGGCTAGTGTTTCAGGTTTATGTCTTCTTTGCCTTTGTGTTTCCCACTTTCTTCACTTTTTTTTTCCTTTTTTGATTCTTCTCTTGATTTACCGGTTTTGAGAATTAAAATCAGAACATCATTATCTCCCACTGTTTTACCTTCTTTTTATGATTTGAAAATAGACTGATAGGAAATTAAATCTAGCTTGTTAGATTAGATAATTGTAAATTACTAAAGTGTCCAGTTCACAGTTGGAGGCGTTTTACACCTGTAGATTACACTTTCCTGACCGTTCCATCTGAAATGTACTACCAACAGTTCAGTTATTCTTTCATTCATCTCTCATGAATGCTAAAATGAAATGTCCTGTTTTGTTTCTGACACTGTGCTGGGGTTACTGACCCTATATTTCTCCAGTTCCAGATGGCTGTTGGATTTTACACACCACAAACCACCTTGGTCTGTATGTCAGAGTTAGGCAGTTTTCGTGCCCCTTTCACACTCCAGAAAAGGATGTCTGAATTAAGAGAAATGAAAGAGATGGTGGTTTCTTTGAAGCCATCATAGCATACAAAAATAGTGGCTCATTGCCACAATGAAGTACTGGGGTTTGTGGAGCTGCTTGAAAGGATGTTCAAACCTAACTGATCTTAGTACATTGCTACAGCAGGAGACAGACAAATAGATAATGTCTTGGACCATCATGAATAGGTTCAATAGGAGAGGTAGTATTTATCCAAATTATTATAATTCAAAGAAAAATGTGGTAAAATTGCTGATATAAAGTCATATGTATTTCTTTGTAAGGTGAATTATGTTTGAAGTTTCAGAAAAGATACAGTAAGCATAGTGACATGTGTACTACATGGAAAGAATGAGAACAGGTCATGCAGAATGGGAGTGAAGATGAACTTCAAATCACATTTACTACTTACTAATTTTATTCTTGATTCTATTTTACCCATTAATATTGAACTATATATATACACATATAAAGTGGAACCTCTATTGAATCTTTTGATTCAACCAGCCTCCTAAAATTTCAAGGAAAAAAAACCTTACCTTTATGCTGATTTTGTGCAGGCTTCTCCTCCTTGTTGTTAGTCCCCAAAGTGTATAGTATAGCAATGTTTCACACATACTTACATTGTATCAGACATAATAAGTAATTTAGATATGACTTAAAAATAGAGAAAGATGCTTCTGTATGTTACTCAGCTTTATGTCATTGGCAAAATATGATCATCAAGTTAAAAGGTAGCAAAATCATTTGAACATGGTTTCGGTCCATGGCCACTGGCCTTATTTCTTTGTGCCTGTGGTGCTGGCACAATACACAGTGGTAGGGGGCAGATGTTGGAGGACGCTGCTCACCCTGTGGCAACCAGGAAGCAGTGACAGATGAAGGGGTGGGGTTCCAACATCCCCTTCATGAGCATTCTTCCAATGGCAATGACTGTTTTTTCTACCTTAGAGTTCCAGAACCCCCCATTAGCTGGGGATCAAACCTTCACCACATCAAGCATTTGGGGGATTTTTAAGATCCACGTATAATATCATGGTTGTGTAAAATGCTGTGCTATTTTATAAGAGATTGGGGCATCCTAGGGTTTTAGTATCTGTAAAGGGTACTGAATACATGTTTGTGCGTAGAATAAATGCTTATTAATATAAAACTACTAGCATAATATAATTCACAAGTCTGGTGGCTTAAATACATTTTTCTAAAGACATTGGCAATACTTTTCCCTCTATAATTGATAAAAAACTGCCTAAGCGTGTGGTTTCCATTGATTTCTTTTACTATTTAAAAAAAAAATCTGTTATCTCATAAAATATTGGGCCCTCAATATGAGTTTAATTACCACTCAGACAGCTTATCCTAAATGATTAATAAACCACAGAAGCAGCCATTTCCTCTGCTCTCTGTATGGCAATGGTATTTTTGTAAAACGGGCTGCCTCTGTGCCAAGCTTTATTTGTAGATAGAATGAGAGTTGTTAAATGGTCTATCAGTTCACAAGAAATCTTTGTTCTTTTATTAAGAGGACGCCAGATAACTGGTCCCATTAGAGTTTTTGGTAACTTCTTGGGTTCTTCAAGCAGCCACATGAGTCATATAATTACTTCATTCAGCAGAAATTTTTGCTACAGAAGCTATAGAGATACTGTTTTGCTTCTTCCTCTTCTTTCCATTCCCTTTCCTCCTTTGTTTTCTCTCTTCCCCCTCCCACCCTCTTTTTTTTTTCTTTTAACTTTCTTCTGTTTTGTTTTGTTTTGGATTAATCCTAGACAAATACATACTTAATGAAGGCTTTTATCCAAGTGAAATTTTTTATTTTGTTAAAGTGCATTATTTCATTGCTGTCTTCAATTAGAGAATTATTTCACTGTCCGTCAGAAGTCAGCCGGTTGATTAAATTGCATTGAACTCATATTTTGATACACTATGCTTGCTTATTAAAATGAACAAGGTATATTAATCTAATAGGAAGAACTTGGTGTATATATAACATAACTCGGAATCCAGAAATAAGGAAGTTGGATGAGTTTGCCTGAATTATGTTGTTTACAAGGCTTGAGAATGGGATGGATCTCAGTGCATTATGTGCATGGACCCACGATGCTTTTAACACAGTGTGAAAAGTTTAATGACATTATATTGCAATCACTGGATCGGTGCAAATATTCATGGACTGAGATCAGGAAGTGTTTGTTCATAATTGTCAGCATCTGTTTCTGAGCCATTTATTGTCTGATAGCATTTCACTATAGCGCTTGAGTTTCACATGAGTGTATATGAATAGTAATCTGTATTTTACACCAAATGAACAAGAAATTAAAAATCAGACAAAAGGTGAGAATGCTTGTATGAGAGTACTTAGTCACCCTGGACTCTAGGGTTTGGGTATGGGGAGAAGACAGACAGTTTCATCCCATTACAACCTACTTGATATAAACACACAGTGCTTTCATCATCAAGAGTAACTTTATTTTCAAATCACTAAAAAATAATGGAGAATTGGAGGTCTAAAGGATATTGTCACATTTATAATCTGATTATTTCAGCTACTTTAGCCAATTATGCATTTAAAAAATTGTAAAGGTTTAAAATATTTTTAAAAAATCAGGTAGGATATATGCTGGAGAGATCTAAACCAAGAAGAACCAAATGACTCTTAGAAAACACTTATTTAATATTGCAGGCATGTATTTATCTCGATATAGAAAACAAAATTCACTTGAAATGTAGTAGTGAAATGGAGCCATGATAGAACCTGGAGGGCTCCCTGGGAATCTATCTGCTCCCTGAGAAGACATCTTTCATCAGTCTTATGGGAGGAAACTGGGAGACACTCTCCTGAATAGATATGAATAGGTGAATGCAACTGGTAATTCCCTAATAGCTTATTTAAGTTTTAAGTTTTGAAGTTATGGAGTGGAAGGAAGTAGACTTATTAAGGCATGTTTTTTAGCTCAATTTAGTCCATTAAAATGAATGCATATTTATGTATTTATGATTTTCACTGAACACAGGAAATATCTGAACTGATAAGATAGTATAAAATTAAAATTATAGTCCAGTGAGAGCTAACTGGGAAAAATAAAGTGATTTTAATCATCTGACTTTGGTTCATATTCACACTGTCTCCATCTTCTGTCCCCCTCCCCTCTAGGTCACAGTAATGAAAGGCAGTAATAGAAATAAAGATCATTCAACAGAAGGAGAAGGGGCCGGAAAACGACCAAAACGGAAGTGTCTTCAGTGGCATCCGTTGCTAGCCAAGAAACTTCTTGATTTTTCAGAAGAGGAGGAAGAAGACGAGGAAGAGGAAGATATTGATAAAGTAAGTCTTCTGTTCACCATAGAAATGTCAACTATATAGGGCACTAACCATTTTCTAGAGAACATAATAAAGTCCCTATAACTTGGGTCCTGCTTAACACCTACATTCAACTTTCATTGTTCTTTCTAATAGAGTGAAAGGAATCCTTCTCTAGCAATTCTGTTAACTCACAGTTTGTGATATGGAGATACAGGCGAGGCTCTTCATAGAGCTTGATGTGTTCACCTGTCACCCTTGATTTGCTTCCAGCCCAGCCATGCCTCTTGCCATCAAACCATTTCAGAGTTGTGCTTGGTCTTCATTGCTGTGGCTGTACTGACTCCCCTTCCTGAAGCCTCTGTGGCCACATTGTCTTCAAAGTTCCCTTATTCTGCCCCCACCCACCCCCGATTCCTGAAAGTTTAGCCACAGGGCTTTGTATAACTGACTTTTCATTATTTCAGTAACAAAACTACCTCCTTGAAGTCTTGGGGCCAAATCATTGTATTTTAAGTCAGGGTTTCTTCATAACACTCCTATTTGCCCTGTGGTTAGCTGCATTTGTTTTGTCTGCTTTTTAGATATGAAAAGCTCTATAAGAACAGACACTTCCCCCATTTTGTCCCCTCTTCTGCCTCAGAAACAAGTATGGTGCCTGTCCCATAGCAAACATAGAATATATGTATATTGAATAATGTATGAATAAATACATAAAATATATGTATATGAATGTAGGGGCAAAAGCATGTATTTGTCACTACAGGTTTTACAAATATATGGTTTCAGTGTTTCTGAGGCCTTTGACACTCATTCATCCTCCTTTTAATAACAACAAACATCGAACAGAACTCATATTTTTATGAGTAGTGAGTCCATTCCCACATAAATGCCCAATAATATCAGCATCAATCCGTTCATGAGGCATGTTTCAGTGCCCATTTAATTTCAAGATTCGTTTTAGAAGGGGACATTCAAATCATGGTACTCTTGTTTTAGGAAATTGCTGACTTTTTTGCTTTGTTTGACTTTTCTGATTCATTTGCCCCATTGATTAGTTGGCCTTGAGGTGTTTACTGTTCCTATGGTAGCACTCCCTCTTATTTATGGTTTACTTCACCTTCCTCCCTTCCTGGTTTCTTTCAGTTGATTCCCATATATTACTTTACCCTCAAGTATTCATGCTCAAATCTGGGTACAGTTTCATATCTGTAATCTCAGTACTTTGGGAGACTGAGTCAAGAGGATTGAGAGTTTGAGGCTAGCTTTGGTTACATAATAAATCTTGTCTCAACAAAACTGGATGAAAGTAGTTTGTCTCTGAGCCTGTAATCTTAATCTCTGTCTCCATCTCTGTCTCCTGAACTCTACTCATATTTAGGACTGTCTATCATATCTCCTCTATCTCTATCTCCTCTAACCTTCTACCTACCTACCTATCTACATACTACCTCCCATCTATCTATCTGATAAAAATCTTGCTTCATGTGTGCTCAAAACTGAGCTTTTTTTCCCTCCCTTCAAATCTATATCTTCTCTATTTCAGGAAAGACAACTACAAAATTTCCAGTTAATATTTAAATTGTTTGAGTTTGCTCAAGCTTCCCAGCCAGCCATCCAGCCAGTCAGCCACAAATTCTCTCAGCTGTATCTTTTAAAACATGTTCTTTATATGACCCCTTTTAAAAATCCTTTTTGAATACCTTGGTGCAGGCCACCACTATTTCTAGCAGAGATTATTTTATTCTTATCCATCTCCCTGCCTCCATGCTTCCCATAGTATTGTCTATTCTGCACAGAGAAGTCACAGGGATCCTTTTAGAATGGAAGGCGAGTCATGCCATCTCCCTGCTTAACAAGGACAGGGATTAAAATAGGGCCTGGCCCATTGCAAGTGCCCAGTATACAGTTGTTGAATGAAAGATTAAAGGCATTAGAACCTTTTACTCCATCTTAGAAATGTCCCTAACCCTACCTTGCGTCTCAGAATTTTTGCTTATTTCTATCCATATCATTATCCCACTTGCAGGTGTCCACCTAGCTAACCATAGCTACTTCAAATGCAAAGGACCCATCACTATTCGTTCTGCCTTTCATGGAACTGTTTTTCAACTTTCAAATCTAGCTAGATACCAACCTCTCTTTATTCTTCCAGATATTATCTATCTCTGTTCTGGATCTCTGCTCTCTTTTGTCTAGACATTGGAAGTAAACCTTTATTTGGCTTCTAAAGTTTGGTCATGATCTGCAGTATGAGCAATAGCTCTTTCTTTAAAATACAAGTCTGACAATGTCTGTCATTGCTTCAAAAATGTACTCATGGCTCTACATTTGTATTAGGTACTTGGCTTGTTACTGCAACAAAACACCTGAGAAAAAGCAACACTAGGAAATTAGTTCCAAGGCATGTAGTCCATCATAGCTTGGAAAGCATAGCAGCAGTGGCAGGAGGCAGCTGTCACATGATGTTCCTAGGAAGCAGAGAGCAATGGACGCTATAGCTCGTCTCTCCTCCTATTTTATGTTCAGTCTGGGACCACAGCTTATAGAATGGTTTACCCAAATTTAGGATGTCTCTTTCTATTTCTCTTAACCCTATCTAAAAGACTCCTTCACAGAGATGCCCAGAGATTTGTTTTTATGATGATTCCCATCATGTTGACAGTTAAGATTAGCCATCATACCATCATACCTAGTTTAGGACCAGTATTTATTTCTTATGAAGTTTTAAGAGATGTTTGATAAATAAAGATAAAATTAACTGTTTTTTATCTTCATTTGGTGTTTATGTATTCACTTATTTTTCAGTTGATTGATTTAATGAAATTACTGTAACATTAGATAGTAGTTAAGAATTTTTGATGCCCATACTTAGGCAAAGTTTGACAATTTGTTTTAAACCAACAACTTTAAATGCCCACTTTTCATCACGCAGAGCACATTTCTCATGAAATGGTCCATATTTTCTACCACCTTACTTCCCAAACCCTATTCTCATTTTTCCTGGGTTGTGCCATAGAATTACATGTTGATGTTCAAATAAAGCTCCAAGCCTCAACTTCTCCTCCACAGCTCTCTACTGATCAGCCAACTTGTTCTGATTAAGTTTTCAAAATCTTTTCCAGGAAGAGCCCCCCCCTCCGTCCCTCTGTATTTATAAGTGCTTAGCAACACATTGCTTTGTAATTTATTTTTGTATGTACACTTGTACATATGAAAAAAAAAACAGTTTCCCCCCCCCAGCATATGTTTGAGTTTTATAATATAAACAAAAGTTGCTCATTTCTGAAGAAAAATGTGATTATTTCTATAATTTACATAATGCATTTTATTCCTATTTTTTCCTTAGCTTCATAGTTTCAGAATACCAAATACCAAATTTCCTTTGCAAATTTAGATCACTACTAGAGTGATTATATACATAATGAAAAAAAATATATCATATATGAAATAAAAATATATTTCAAAATATATCTAAAAGTAAAAAACAAAAGAGTTAAAAAGTAGTAGTAATTTGAGACTTATAATAAGGCTCAGAGGGTAAAGGCACTTACCATGCAAACCTGGAAACCTTAGTTCAATTCCTAGAACTCACATAAAATTTGACAGAGGGGACCAACTCAACAAAGATGTCCTTTGACTTCTGTAAGTCAAAGTGCACACATGCACATACACTAATTTTATAGAAATAATAAGTTGGAATAAACAAGTGATTCATTCTACAGTATCTGTAAACTATTGCCTGGTAAATATTGAATAAAAGAGCATAGTTGCCTTCTTAGAGATAATGAATTCTTCAGAGCCACAGAATCAGAAACTCAGATAGAACCTAGCAATCTTTGTAACAAGGCCTCTGGTGACTGCCGTCCACTTCTAAGTTTCAGGACTGCTGTTCTACTGTGTAGTGCAGACTGATGACTACATTGAGCCTTCTTGGTATTGACTGTAGAACAAGAAATAAAAGACATGAACTATACAATCTGGATTTCTGCACATGATTGCATTGTTTCATAGAAACAATGATACTGTATTCCCAGTATTTTCTATGATTCTGTGATCACAGATGTGCTTCATGAAATTTAATCTGGCAGTCATATGCTGTAAGTGTTAGAAGGAGGATTAAAAAAAGAAAAACTATACTATGGGCGAAAGTGGTAATAGGCCTGAGAATTGTATAAATTTGGGAGAGTGATGAGTGCACAAATTCATTGCTTTATGGCAGTCCTTGATGGCCTTGAACAACAATCAACAAAATGATCAACAAAGACAGGAGTCAAAATTAATGCTGACTGTTTAAGCCCAGAGGAATTTATCCTTATTGTTGTAACATCTTAAAAGATAAGACTGATGTTGCAGGTTAAAGATGTACTGTGAAGTTCTTTTACACAACATGCTAAATGTTTATATTGATGCCTTATATAAGAAGCTCTGCATGTGGTATGTGCAAAAGCCTGAGTGCTCTGTATTTGCTTCTTATTGTATCTGCTTTCATGGTAAACGTTCTCATGTTATTAGCTATAAGGTACTAGAGTATTTTATGTAGCTACATTAATCTTGAGACCCATAAACCACAAATAATTTTTTCTTTCTTAGCAATTGGTTAAATGTTAATACCAAATAATGAGTTGACTTCTGTGGTTATAATGATAAATAAGAGAATTTTGTCCTCAAAAGTTTCACTGTTTAGTGAGAGAGGAGAAAGTTTAGCAATTATAATACAATGTAATATATGCTGTAATAGAGACACGCACAGGTTACCAAAGAAACCAAAGAGGACACATCATAAGTTGGTTACCAACCACCAAGAGTAGTTAATGATTTTTTTTAAAAATTGCTTTTTCAGTTTGTTAGATGTTTAAATGGTGCTAAGGAAAAAAAATACAATTTGCAAATCAAAACTGAATGTTAAATCAAAATATTTGAAGCTGTGTTAAGAACTTGGCTTTTGCTTTGGTTGGTGATAGGTTCAACTTCTTGAGGCGGATGGCCTAGAACAAGATGTTGGTGAGACTGAAGATGATGAGTCACCAGAGCAGCGAGCCCGGAGACCAATGAATGCATTTCTTTTGTTTTGTAAGCGCCATCGCTCCCTTGTCCGACAGGAACATCCAAGGCTTGATAACCGAGGTGCTACCAAGATACTAGCTGATTGGTGGGCTGTTCTTGATCCAAAGGAAAAGCAGAAATATACAGACATGGCCAAGGAGGTAGGTTACAAGACAAGGTGTGATGGTGATTATCAGCAACCAGTTCTATAACTCTTATACAGCAAATATGCAACAGCTCTGTAGATAGTGTTGTTTTCTGTTGTCATCAAATGCCATGTAAAGATGACAACCTCGGGCTACATTTGTCTTATATTACAGGACTATATTATGATGCCAAATAACTGTGCATGTGTGTGTGTGTGTGTGTGTGTGTGTGTGTTTTAATCTCTGGTTTCAGCTTTTAAAAAAAAAAATTACTACAATGAGAAAGTTGGACAAAGATGTACATGCCTTCCAGCTCTATCATATTTTGAATTTTCAGTAAGCACAATTGTTAAGAGATGATATGCTTTAACTTGTTTCTGTCCTAAAAATGCTGCAGCATGAAGATTTAAAATTAACACATGAAGGAATGACAGTAGAACAGGATGTACTGTGACGTGTGCATGATTGCGAATACTTTGTGAACAGTAGGTGGTGAGAAACATTTCCACATGGGAAAACTATTCAGAAAGGTGGCATATTAGTATATATTAGTAAATAATAGCAGTAACTAAATGTCTTCTAAAGTTCTGTACTAGATTTGTTTCTACATTAATTTGGAATCAATATGAGATCATTGTATATTTAAATATGTATGAGTAGACGTAGTTCTAAGTAAGGATTAAGTACTGCCATTGTGGATCAACCTGAAAGGAAAATTCTAACATTATTTCCTTAATGTTTCAACTTGTAAAAAACCTTCATTCATGAAAATCCCTGCCACCCCATTAACTTCTGTGAGAAAAAAAATGAATCAGCAGGGGATAAAATAATGTAATTTCAAGATATTTTATTAGACGTCTCGGAATGTGGAAAAATAATACCTACAATTGATTTGGTTTTATTGAGTTGTTTAATAAGGAAACCTGCAACATAAAAATTTCTTTTAAAACATTCAGGGAAATTTGAATCCCAAGTAATGACTAGTCTTGCTGTGTAAATAATGATCACAAAAGGCTTTAGGAATTTACTAATTGTTAAAGATAGAATTTTAACTATGCCAGGCATCTATAAAATTTAAAATCAATTACAGCAACCAATGTGGTTTTAAATGTTTCAATGGGTTTTCACAAGCATAACAGTAATTAACAATAAACCTTTCTCATTAAATAGGTTTACATCCTTTCATATTCATGCTTATATGATAAAGTAAACAATTATCTGAAACCTCATAGGGAGCTGCAATCGCTGCCTATAATTAAACACTTGAGTTTGATTTTGGACAACATGCAGCATATTGCCAATATAGCGTTTGCCTTTTCTTAAATACAGCTAATTTACAAACTCAATAGGTGGCCACTTGTAAGAAGAGGAACTATTATTTTTGCACAGGAAATCCCTTATTAATTACTTAATTAGCTGCACAATATTTGCCATTGTGGTGCTATAATGAAATCTGTTTAGGTAGCCCCCTGCAGCCTACAAGTGGAAACTAGAATGTCCCACATTGCATCTTGCCTTGTTTATAGTTACTCATATAAAATATTGTCTCATTTCTACTCCAGTGTCTAATCGATTCAGCTACTTCCCAAATTATCACACAATCGGTCTCTAGTGATTATTTCTTAGAACTTGTTTACTAAATGCTTCACAGTTACATTAAAGTGCATGTAATCATGCCGAAGCCTTTTTTTTTTTTTTTTTAATATTGCAGCCTTAATTGGAATGTCAGTTCAGCCAGCCAGTGCTTATTAAAAAGTTTTAGTACTCCAGATTTTGTGGTAGTTGCTAGTGATACAAGGCCAGGCACAAAGAAAGTCTCTGATCATTTTGAAAACTACGTCAGGCATAACTTTTCAACTTGTTTTTCAACCCCCAGTTATCAATGTTTTACTAAACAGAAGACGTTCTTTCAGCACAATTCATGTGTGAATATGAATGCTTTACATTTATTTGCCATCTGTAACCTTGCCTTTATTAGAGTGAGAATAGTCTCGTATTGTTTACCGAGAGGAATACAGCCTGAGAATGTATCCTTAGGCATTTTGGCCATTGTGCAAACCCTATAGTTTATTTGCCCAACTAAGACCTTTTATAGCACACAGCAATGTAATCTTATGAGACAACTGTTGTGGTGTGTAGGTAATTAGACATTGCTATATAATTTGTACTTTTCTCTTTCTGACTTTAGAGGAAGTGTGTTTTTAAAAGACTGAGTAGCAATACAATTTTACTTAATTTTTTTCATGAAATTTCCTTGATTCTTCCTTACTTTTATCCTGTAGTAGTGCATTTGATAATAAACTGCCTCTTAGATTTGTTGCCCTTTTCATGAATTAGTAGTGTTAATTTATATTGTTGAGGAAAAGAAAAAGCTGGTTGAAGATTCTTTTTTTTTTTTTTTTGCCTCTTTTGTAATGAAAAAGTTTAAAGAGTTTAAGAAAATTATTAAATCAAGTGATCATTTTTTGAGAAAATACCCGCATTTCATAATTAGACAACATGTGAGTTACACATTAGACATTTTAGGGAATTTTCAGAATGGATCTTCACGAGGTCTTTTTTTTTTTTTTTCTTACCCAAGCCCCCATTAACATTTTCTTTAGAGTAACAAGATTAAATTTTTTACTACATTAATTTATGTGTGTGTGTAGGGTTCTGTGTGTTTGTGTTTCGGTCTGTCTGCCTGCACAAAATGTGCGTGTATGCATGTGGAGATCAGAGGACAGCATATCCTATGTGAGGTCCAGTCATGAAAGTCAGACCTTTAGGCTTGGCATCATTTACCCACTGAGCCATCTTGTCAGCCCAAGGTTAAAAATTTTAATGAAATTAAATCTAAATTTTTTTTTAAACTAGTAGAAACTGAAGAAAGTCCTTTTCTCCTTTGACTCTGTCAAATCATAAACCTAATTCAATGTTTTGTTATTTGAAATGCGCTTCATTTCTTTTTTTTAAAAAACTGGCAAGAATAACTCACACCAAATAGTACAGAGCATCATGCTGTAGTACTGACCAATTTAGATTTTTGTGAAGAAAGTTTTCAAAGTAAGGATTCTCGATTCTCCTCTGTGCTCTGAAGAGGCTGTATGTCGTAATTTCTGCCTGCAGATGAGGAAAGACACAGCTATAACACAATTATAATGGGATTTTCTTCAGCTCCCCATAGTAGATATTATTATAAGATAAAATGCATGTTAGAGCTCTTTTGTAAAATTTTAGACAATTTTCTGTGTAATCTCTTTACTGGTCTGGTAGATTTTATTTCATATATTTGTACATCGCCTGTCTTTAGTTGTATAGACAATCTCAGAGTCTCCTATTTCAGAATCTCAACAGGGTTACCATTTCTTTTCATTCTGTGTAAATCTAGGCTGTAATAATAACTAGAAACACTAATGGGTGCTGAGATAGCATCCCGAACTCAATTAAAATTAAATAAATGGAGAAAGCCTTTCATTAATATCAAGGTACACTGTAGATCAAATTTCCATTTATGTAATGATGTGAAAAGCATTTATTGTTTGAGATACCACTTTAAAGCATTAACATAATAGATTATTGTCTTTTGTTATATAATAATGCCATTGTCAGATATAAAGGAGGTAAAATACTGTGACAGAGGGTATGCATTTAGTGACAGTACTGAATGTAAAAAGAAGCAGAAATTAAATTGCTACTTTTTTATTATAACTAATGAAATACAATAGTGGTTAGGGCCAAGAAAAGAGAGTCAGCATTATTGAATGCCTCCTATCAGTGAGGAACTGTCTGTAAAGCAAATTTTAAGTTATATTATTTAATCAGTTGGAAATTTGCAAGAAAAAAATTTGAAAGCCATAAAGTAAATTTTTATTTTCATAGAATTTTTGAAAATCAGTATTTTAGCAAAAGTCTAGTTATATGTGAGAGTTTTTCATCAAAATCTTAGGATCAGTAGTCTGTGATTGATGTTCCTGGAGGATAAATGAGCTTCCTTCTCACCTCTGGCTGGACTAGCCTAGCCCTGTAATGTCTGGATAGATGGGGCCTATCTCTTGAGCCCTTTCATTCGTGTGATGATGGATTTTGTCCACACGGTTGACCTACATGGTAATTATTATATTTAGCTATTTACTGCAGTCCGTATACCAAGTCTCCCAGCATTACTTCTTTCTCTGCCTCCACTGTAATCTCTTTCCTAGTAACCTTGTCATAACAAATGATTAAGCCTATTCGTTGTCTCGTACAACTGAATTAGATCAAATGATTGATGTGGTACCAAGTTCTGAGGACATTTAGGGATCTTTACACTTGGAGGCTGCTCTTGCCTCTGCTGCCCGTAGCTTGGTGTTTTCATGAATTTATGTGTTGTTTTTAGTCATTCACATTTTTAGTCCTGATCAGTGTATACTTGATAAGGGCTCTAGTGTTGTGTCCATTGACAAAATGCCTACTAATCATGTCTGAAACTCTGGGTTCAATTTCTAGCAACAAATAAAAGCAGAAATATGCAAAAATGTTATATGTGTGTATTGAACATTTACAATGAGTTTAAGAAGCCATACAATTCATATTGTGGTATAGTTAGAATCCCTCATATTAAATTGTCAGTTACCATTTTCTGAAGCATTCTCCATATTCCAGGCTTTTTTAATTGAACTCCTGTTATATCCTCATAGGAAACTTTCTATTTTATAGATCCATTTGTAAAACCATTTTTCATGCTTGAGTTAGAGCAAGGATTGTAGACTGTGAGTAAACAGAAATGTTTGTGAAGTTAATGTGAAATGTTAGCAGTATGAAAGGGAGGGACTTGCCTGATTCATGCTTTTTGTTTCCAGTGTCTAAGAAAAGTTTGTCTTCTGGTCAGTGCTCACCGAATCTTTGCAGTGAAGGTGCATAGGATAGAGACAAAAGAATGGGTGTGTGTGATGATTGTTGGTTCCTTACTCTATCTTTAGTACTGTCAAACTTTAGTGAAGCTGACCTTCGTTAGTAACATCAACTGATTATTTATCACGATGACAGTATAACTTCCATTATAATTGATTTTTCACTGAAACAGATCATTTATTGGTTCTTAGCAATATGTTACATGTATTGAAAAATTGAATATGAGGAGGAGAAGGGTACTCTCAAGAAGCAAGAGATTGAAGTACTAATGACACCTAGCCTCTTTCACAGCTGGGCTTTCTGCTTAGAAAATCTAAACTATCTAAACTAAAAATTTTAATGATCAAAAAAGATCATTTTATTTCTCATGCTAAATTTATTAATAAATTTGGTTCAAAGTCTTCACTCACTACAAATGACTGTTCATACTGAGGCATGATAATGATGCATGTGTCTGTTACTTGCCTTTTCACCTTGCCTGCCATTTGTCTCTTTCTACCTTCAGAAAGTAGGCAAGGTTATTTATCTGCCTCTGCTTAATATGTAAATTCCCTATTCACAAGAATGCACTGTGATAGTGTATCTCTTATGTCAACTTTGATGCTTCCAAATACTATATGATTTGTAATTTCATTTGGCTTTGGCTTTGTGTCTGATTTCACGTCTTTATTTTTAAGAAAAACAGAACTAGACACTAGAGAGATGGCTCACTGGTTAAGTGTCTTTGCTGTTCTAACAGAGGACCGAGTTCATTTCCCAATACCCACACTGGGCTGCTTACAACCATTTGTAACTGCAGGTTCCTGATGCCTCTGGCCTCCAGTGGCACTATGTAGATACCCACACAGAGACATAGACACATATAATTCAAATAAAATAAATCATCTTTTAATTAAAAAAGAAAATTATTACTAGATTTTAGTGGCCTTTGTACTTACTTCATGCACACATCTGTGTATCAATTGGTAAATTTATATCTTATACATAAAACAATGTCAAAAATGAGTTAAGATAACATTGGGATAAATATAGTTCATTATCTATTAGTGAAATAATGGGAAAATTATTTAGGTTTTTTTTCCTTTACTTCTTTCCTTAAAAAGATATTGTTTATAGCTTATATTGAACATTACCATTTTAAAAGGCAAACCTGTGAGATTGAGAGAACTGTGTTAAATGGCCATGGGAATGTGTGCTTATAATCTCAGTACTTGGGAGATTGAAACTATATAACCAAACTCATTTAAAAAATTAACAAAATAATAATCTAATTGTAATAGTTAAAGAATAAATACATAGAAAAATAAAAAATATCATTTTTAAAATTAAACAATGTAGCTCTGGGAATTTATAATGGATATCAGGAAAGAGTTAGTGGAGTTAGAAGAAAGGATAAAAGAAGGAAGCCACAGAAAAAAATAGTGAAAGATGTCAATGAAGATTGAAACTTGCAAGTAAGACAGACAGCTTGTGATGTATTGATTGCAACATGTCACATCAGAGCTTGTTCATATATGTCATCCGTGTGCTCATTAAAAAATACTGATAGTATATTCGCAGTTAGCCAGCTATTATGCCTTGCTTCTTTTCTACTTGATCTTGGTTCCTTCATCTCATACTTGAGAATTTTACTTTGTCTGCATTTGCCTTACAAGAACAGTGAAACAGAAATTCAATTTTTTTTGTAAAACTATTCTTAGTAAGTTAACCAGTGGGCAGAATCTGATTGCTTGTTCTGGTGTTAACCCATGCTCTGAAATGGTACTGAAGCGTCCTTTGAAAGCGATATTGTGAGCTGGAGAGATGGTTTGGTGGTTAAGAGCACTAGCCGCTCTTCCTGGGGACTGGGGTTCAATTTCCAGCATCCATGTGGAAACAAAATCATCTATAACTCAGTTCCAGGGCACCCAGTGCCCTCTTCTGGCCTCCATAGGCACCAGGCATGCATGTGGCACACAAACATGCATGCAGGCAAAACACCCATATGCAAAAAAAAAAAAATTTAACTTTAATACATACATGCATGCATACATACACACAGAGGGACCAGACCCCTCTCATAAATTTTTAAAGCTTTAAGAGAAGCACAACACAATAGGTGTTGTGCTGTGCACACTGTTGACAGTAACCCAAAGCACAGTTGGTAACTATGCAGTCTATTAAGGCCCACAGGGATACTGCTCTGTGCTTAGTGACTGCAGCCTGGTGTGGAAGGGCCAGAGTTTTAGCCCTATCCTCTCCAACCTTAGGGTCCTGGACTTTTTAATACAACACCTGTCTCTGCCCCCAAAGTCAGGCAACATTTTAAGAACAGGAACAACAAAAAGAGTAAAACATCCAAAGTGTCTAGTCTCTGTATTCTCACCTCACTAGTTAGAGAACTCAGCCCTGTCTTCAGATATCTGTGCTTGATATTGTCATCTTCCATAAGGAAAGCCACTGATCACAGAATGTTGTTTTTTCCATTATTGTCTGAATGGGGGAACAGGCGAGTGCTGTTGAGCTTCTTATGCTTAGTCTGGATGTTAATTAAATCTGCTGTTCACTTGTTTATAGTATAAAGATGCATTTATGAAAGCAAATCCTGGCTACAGATGGTGCCCTACTACAAACAAGCCTGTAAAATCGCCAACGCCCACTGTCAATCCACGGAAGAAACTTTGGGCCTTTCCACCCGACTCTTCAAGAGACTTGCCAACCCCCAAGAAGGCAAAGACAGAAGAAATTCCTCAGCTTAACTTTGGAATGGCTGGTGAGTTAACATAATTTGCACCTGTTTTTAAAGGGCAGAACAACACACTGAATAGTTTCAAATTAATTAAGTGAATTTCAGGACACCAAAATTTTTGGCCATTATGAAGCAATGGCAAATATATAGCGTATCATGAGGTCTTAGACCATGACATACAAAAAAATGTACATGTAACTGAAGAGAGGTGATGGGGCCAAGTTGTAAATGCCACTAGTTCCAGATATTGTCAGTATGGAAATGTCAATAGCAATTTGGAGCTTGTCATGACCTTAGAAATTTTTATATTAATAGACTAGATTCTCTCTCTCTCTCTGTCTCTCTTTCTCCCCCTCTCTCTAACATACATACAAACACAAACACACACACACAACACACACACACAGTTAAGGAGAGTAAACACTGGAGTTACGGTATTTAAAAAGCTACAGTTATGTAGATCCTCTGAGTATCTGTTACACCAAGTGCAAGCATGTGAACAAATGCATCCAAATCTGAGATGGATCAATGAATGTGTCAGATAGAAAACCCCTCCTCTATCCCTCCTACCATCCCATTAATGTCTTCCCTGAGCAAATTTAAATTTCCAGATGGTGCCATTTGTTATATTACTCATTGGGAGGTAAGGAATGCTAATGCAGTTATGACCATGAAGCAAAACATTTGCATTCTTCCCTCAAATGGCTGTCTGTATCTTCCCTACTATTCAGTGTAATCAAAAGAGGACTGCCAGGAAGAAATTGGGAGGCTGAATAAGGCAAAATGCAGGGAAGTTCATGCTGAGCCAGAGTTCCTATACCATATTACAAGCAAATATTTTTCAGAGTCCTAAACCATTTACAATATAGAAAGCTTAGTAGGGATGTAGTTGAGCTACACTGTGATAGTAAATTTTTTTAAATGACCAATAGGTTACATAAGTCTTCATAGTTTAGTGTTGGGCTCATCGTATGAAAAGTATGTGGGGTATTATAAGAATGTCAGAAAAATGCAACTTAAATCATGGCAGTATCCTTGGGAAATGAAGTTTTAAGGTGATTGTTAAGTATAGTGTCTATAGTGTAATTCCAGAACATCTCCCAACATGTGTCCCAGAAGAACGAAAATAGATCTGTTCCTGTGTTAGCTGGTCTTCATGAATTCTCTGTTCTTTCCAGATTGTGGCATACTGTTAGACCAAGGAAGGACGTATAGATGACTGAAGTCTAAACTGAATGTCTTTGATTGTCATTTAACATCTATTGCCTTTCTCTCAATTCTAAATCTAGGGTAGTGTGTATAGAGTTTTTGTTTTGAGGTTTGTTTTTTGTTTTGTTTTTAATGCAATTGTTAGTCACAAACCAAACAATTGTATGTAAACTATAAAAAGTATTTTAAATACATGTTTTTATAGCAGTGTTTCTGACATTAATTAATCTGCCATTTACCTACAGAATAGAAGTAGAATCTATACTTAAGAAATATATATGTCAAGCCTTTAAAAATAGAATTCTTTAAAGGAAAATACAGGAAAGCAAAACACCTTGATGACATTTGCCTCAGTAATAATGGCCTGTGTCATGCACTGCAGAGCTTGCTCCTAGCTTGTGTACAGTATCACTGCTTTGATATTGCTAGTTATGCCCCTTTCAACAACATGAAAGTGAACTAAATTACCTTTGAGTAAAAACTGGTGTTTAGCTATCTGAACCTGGGAACTACAAAAGGAAATTTAAAGGCCAGTTTAACACAGAATCTATTTTGTTTTGTTCTTGTTTATTTGTTCGGTTGTCCTTGGTAGTCTACATTTTACAATTTAGAATAACCCAACATTGTCAAATATATGATTTCCAGGAAAGGAAAAATACGTAGAATTTGAAATACTACAAACTATCTCAATAAAGGCAAAGTGTGCTATTTATGTGAATGTATTTTTGATAGTTCTAAATAGCGCTATGTAAGCAATAGAAAAATGATCATTCTTGGCTTATCCTTTAGGATAAATAACAAGCTTTTTACAAAGTCACATTTGGTATATAACTGTAATTATCATGTAATTGTCTTCCTATTTTACTGTGTAATTTAAACTGCACATTTTCATCTTTAGAACGCTATCTCCCAGCCCTGGTTCCTAGGATGACAGCTGCAAAAGTGTTTCATGCTCAAGCACCCTGAACTCTTACTTGCTGCTAGATTCATTTTTCCTGTTGACTTTTATTTTCAAATAAACTTAAGTTTATACTTTATCAGGCACAGTAGTTCTAAAACCTAGGGTTTAATTGAAAGTAGACTCTTACTGCAGGGTTTTGGTTCACCAAATTAATTAGCCAGTGTTTGTGCTCTGGCATGGCTGCCTGCCAGTGTTGGGGTTTCTTAACTCACAATCATTTGATGACATATTTTTCTCTCTGATTACTTCATAGCCTCCTATTTTCTTATCTTTCATTCTTTTCTTGCCTTTCTTCCCCCTCCCTATCTATCTCCCCCCCCCCCCCCCCCCCCCCCCCCCCCCCCCCCCCCCCCCCCCCCCCCCCGTCTTCCTTCCTATCTGTGTATGTGTGTGTTTATGTCTACCTCAGAGCTTTTTCTTAAATAAATAAATACAAGGTGTGATCGATGTTGCCTCAGGAGTTCTCAAGGCAAAGCCCTACTTCAGGGCATACATTTAAATAGGAAAAGAAACAGAGAAATGTCTTCAGGCAGCCTTATCAGGCCTCCTCTTCGTAGAGCTAAAGTGCACGCTAGAGATCTGTGTCCACTAGAGACTCACAGGTGCTTTTAGGTGTGCTCTTTCATTGATGCTTTAAATTTCAACATTTGAGACAATCTTAAAGCATAAAGGTTTCTGATGAAAATATAACCTGCATCAAAAATCTACCATTTTGTTGCTTTATTTTGTCTTTGTGTACCAGTTGACTGTTCAAAGAATTAAAGCAAAAAACTTGAGTAACGAAAATACATTAATTTTAAATGTTGGAGTTATTTTTAGCAAGAGTTTATAATAACCTGAAGATTTATAATGTCTAAAACACATCCCTTATTTTTAAATTTATTTTGAAAATTTAAAAAAAAAATTATTTTCAGAAAGCCCACTAGAACTTGGGGGCCATCTTGAAGTTTCTCTGTCCTGTCTTCCCTGGTAGCTTAGTTCTTTTAACCAGACTTGATTTCACATGGAAGAAATAACAACTTGAAATTAACAGTCTCAAACTTATCAGAAGACAAGCACGAGAACACTTCTCTTTTGTTTGTTTGTTTTTGTTCGTTTGTTTCAATCTTATCTAAACACCCCAATCTCGGAAAGAAGCCTTAGGTTTGGTATATGATTCATATGATAACAGCTGTAGTATTGGGGAAAAGTGTGTTCGAATGGTGGTAGAGCAGTAGTATTTAAAAGATTCAGAAGGCTAAGTATAGTGGTTCATGCCTATAATCTGTGTCCTTAAGAGGCTAAAGCATAGGATCATGACTTCTAGGAAAGCCTGTGCTTCCTCGTGAGACACTATTTCTAAAAAAACAAAATACAGAAAAGAGAAAAGGCCTCTTAAAGTATGTGCATTAAGCATTCATGTACCTGGTTATATAAAGAAAAAATTTTGAAATTTTTCCATACAATTTTTATGTGGGTAATTGGACTTTTGCCTTTCTGAATATCCTTTTCCACTGTGTACAGCTGAATGTGATTCATGCTTCTAAGTTGATTATTTGTTTTTGATCTTTAGATCCAACTCAAATGGGAGGTCTGAGCATGCTGCTGTTAGCTGGAGAACATGCTCTTGGCACACCAGAGGTAAGCCAGGCCCTTGGTCCTCATTGCTCCTCACAATGCTAATATGGGACTTCAGCACATAGACATCTGTAGTCTGTTCACATTGTTACTACAATTCCACAACTTATAGCTCCTTGAGAAACTTTGCCTGTGTGTCTAGTGTGTTGAGTGCAGCAGAAGTAGACGTGAGCCATAATGACAGAAACACAAGTCCATTGCAGAATCTGCTGTTGTTTAAACCTAGGACTAAGAAATATAGTACAGTTCATTGTCATTTGCTATGTCCATGTCACGGGTATGTAGACTGCATCTTAAAGGAAATTCACTCTGTTCGACACATTTCCTGTTCGTATCATGTTCACATGCTTGTGGGAAGATGACAGTAAGAGTATGAGACTGTCTCTCTAGTATTTGAGTAATTCCAGACTCCTGCTTGAACATCTGGAATGACAGCATTGCAAAAATTTTTCATAGTTTAAACTAGAAAAAGAAATGGACCCGGGCCCCTCATGACCTTGTTTCTGCGATCTAGTTATTAATTTGAATGATGTGATTCTGCTCAGGTGTGGCAGTTAACCACACATATTTTGCACTTGTGGCATCTTCTATTTTCTGGACCCACTTAACAGAGATCAGTTGCATTAACCTGCAGGTCATGTTATTTTACTAAGTGCCGGGTCTTATGATAAAAAGTTTCCATTCCAAACCAACATAGCTGTTTAGGACAAAATAACCACAGCTATCAATATTCCCATGGAAAATGCATCAGTATGAAACCTGTCCCTAATATTAGTTATTATTGCAAGCATCCCAAGTCATTTTTGTTCCTTTTTTCTTACTCTTGCTCTTAGTTTTTTAGTTCAATTTTATTACAAGCCTGTGCTTTTATTGTTGTTTTAAATTTTGAGTAGACTGCATCAATTACAGTTAAAATCTATTGTACTGTATGGGTTATTTATATGGTGTTGCTGTTGCTACTTATAGTTTATATGTAGAATATAGAGCTGTAACTAATTTGATTCTTTTCATTTTAATATAGCAAAAGTATTAATTTATGTACAAGTATTTATTAAGTTATGCAAATTTTCCCCTGAAAAACACATGCATGTAATTGTGCTTTTGCAGCTCATTATTGAGCACATTTCTAGCTCATTTCTAACAGTAGCACTGTTGGCATCATTTCCATCCCTAACACATAGCATGACCTAAGAACTGTGGTTAGAGCAGTCTAACCACAAAGGTGAATGTGAACACAGAGTTGACCTTCCAGCCATCTGACTTATGACCACCATGAAAGTCAACATCACCTCTCCTCATAGATTCATTTATGTTTTATTCCCAACTTCTTTTAGCTTTCTCTTTCTACTCCAGAACAAAAACAAACAAATGATCCTTGTAGATCTTATGGGTGCTAGTAAGAAAAGAACACCAATTTTCTACTTTGCTTAAAGTTTACTACTTGGGCTCCTTTTAGTAAGTTTTTCTGCTTCCTCTAAAGAACATAGCATTTTGAGACTTACAATGTGTAAGCACTGCAGTGGATTTTCTTGCTCAAATGAAGTAGAAGCATTTTGAGAACTCCAGATAAATAAGCAAACAATACAGGAGCAGGTACATGTATCAGTAGTTATATCTTTGAGAGTCCAGCTTTCTGTTCATTTCAGAGACATTTAGGTCATTCCTGAAAATAATCTTGAGTTATTAGAAAGGTAAAGTAAAACAATGGTATTTCCAAATACCATTAGAGAGCTTACTTTTAGATACCAGTAGACTTCATTTATCCCATAGATTTCCTTGTCTCTCTCTTTTTTTTTTTTTTTGTAAACATGTTTTAGGATATCTGTATAGTTAGGTTGTCATAAGATAAACACAGTAAATATGTATTCAGGTTTTCCTAAGAAAGTTAAGGTAGAATGAGAACAATTCAGAAATTTCGTATTTTCATATTGGAATAATTACTGTGAAGTCTGTTTATACTACTCAGTTTGACCAATCAAAGTTACATTTTACAAAAATTATACCACCAAAAGGTATAATCAAAAAGACATTTAAAGTGGTGTGATAGTTTTTATCTTGAAATAATCTTCAAGGGATCGGGGCTTTCTTTATTCACTGACCTGAGATTTCACCACATGCACAGAATCCTAGAGAATTTCTGTTCCTTTAAGTATGAAAATTTAATATGGGTATTTTCCTTACTATAACTGAAATGATAGAATTCTGCTGAAAAGCTTCTATGGCCTCTACTGTGTCCTAGGTCTCCTTGGTCTGATCTTGCAGTTAAAGACAGGTTAGTTTCTTGAGATGTCAGTGGGCAAATTATTTTGTTTGTGTTTCTTGTCTTAGTCTTCCAATTCTTAATCTGCTATAATAGATCTATTAGGTAGGGATTTTTATGTACTTGTATGTACTTATGTACAAGCAAGACTTTCTGCTCTTGGCTGCAGTAAGCTGGAGTCCCTTGTGAATAAAGGGGTAAATTTTGTTTTATAAATTTGTCTTATAGTTCACATAAATAATAGTCTCCATACCCATATCATATGTAAACACTTGGGACAAATTTTTAAGAACAATATTTGTTTTAGTAGAATTTATTGATTTGAGAAGAAAAATTGAATACCAAGCAAGACAAAGAGAATGGAATGACCAAAACAGCACAGCAAGCCTGTCTCTATGGAGAGCTTCTAAGAGACAGCATAGGTGTCGCCTTAGGAAATGATCCATGATAGTGGCAAAAAAAAGGAAGGATGTGATACGGCACTGTAGCAAAGTATTTAAGTCGGATATCAGATGAAGTGCTTGGAGATTCAAGTGAATTCACTGTTGTTGTTTAATGATAAATGAACAGGAATAAAAGGCAGAATCGGAAGTAATATTCTTATCATCAGATCTGGGTAGAAGAGGCAGTTAGATAGTTAAGCTCTTAAATATAGTAGTATCAGTGATTTTTTGGAAGATTTTTGGAAACATTTGATCTAGAATTAGTACTCTCCAAGACAAAGAATTTTCCATTATCTGTACTAGTAGAGCTAAGTTAAATTTTAAAAATAAAAGCAGTGAGTGTTATGATTCAGTGGTTATGTGGGAAGGACAGTTATTCAATACAAAATGTGTAAAGTAGTTGGACTAATCTTGAAAAGGACAACATTCACTGTTGGACCCAAGTGAGCAAGAGTCGCCTTGACTAGAACAAAAAGAAGCAAAATGGAAAGTGAGAGAAATTAGGAAGAACACACATTGCTGATGAGGGATGGCATGTGTATCCAGTTGAATGACTGAAGCCAGAGTCAGCAGTGTATGGGAAGTACCTTAGGCTTTGGGTCTTTGGTTTTTAAATGTTTGGCTCTTTAGTAAAACAAATAGATAAGACAGTATACCTTTGATCTAGCCACTTTTTGCCCCTGCCCCATGCATTCAAGAGTAGCTCATAATGGTATCTGCATCTTGTAACTCCCGAGACTACTGCAAACATTAATTAGATAAAACCCGTAAGACAATTTTTACTTCCTGAAAATTCTTGTAAGCATACAGGATCATCACCATGCATTATTTTAGGTATTTCATATTCAGTTAAAAAGCTTAAAGTATATCCATTACTCCTGCAGGCTGTAGTATGCTTTGCCAGTACCAGTGTGCATGCATCCATCATGTACACACACACAGTTTCTTGTCTGTTGAAACCTTAGAATTTACAATTGTAATTTATTCTCTTCGTCATCACTAGGTGATCAAGGAAAAAAAATTAAATTAGTAAGCTAGGTTTGTAGAAGAGGTGCTAGCAGACGGAGGTATATACCCCCTTTAGGAGCCCACTCAGGCCATACTGCAAAATAAATAAATAGTAAAAAATGGGGCAGTAGTGCACTGGGTACCATCTTTTTATACATTTCGCCAGAAAAAGAGTATTTATGGAATGTCTTTGGTGTGTAAGGCATGTGTAAGGAATAGACCTGTCTTTTACCCCTGATACCATCTTAAGGCCCATGTTTTTAAAGAAAGCTAATCCTTCACATGAACTTTTGGCTTCAAGGAGAATCCTCTTGATTTTTGTTTGTCAACCAATACCTGCATGTTTTTAAGAACTGAATGTCTGGTTGAGGTTTGAAAAAGATATACTTTCTTTCTTGAAATATAATACTAATCTCTCACCTCCTTCAGATTGTTCATGATTGAGCTAAACAATATTTTTCTTCCTAATTCTTAAAGTACTTGCTGTCATCATTATAGCATTATAGCACTTGTATTTAGCTTCATACTGTATTATAACTTTATGGTGAAAGTTTTATTTTTATTATTACTTTTTCACTTACTACATTTTAAGTGGTCTTTAAGAAACTTAGGATCAGTCAGTAATAACAAGATTTTACCTGAGTTACTACAGAGTAGTTAACTCTTAACAGCTAAGTTTCATTCAATACTTCTTCCTTTCAAAGTGCTGCTCTTAAATACATTAGGTAAGAACATTGCATCCTTAGCAGTCCTGTGAGTTAAGTCTTGTCTACCTTATAAATAAATACTAAACCATCAGGTGAGGGATCAGGGGAAGAAAGGTTGAGTAACTACCCATTATAGTGTGGCTGCAAAGTGACAGACTTGAGATTGCACCCTAGCAGAATTATCCTGCTTTTGTGTAGCACCTAGGAGACTCTGATTCAATTCCCCCTATCTAGCCTCAACTCTGGCCACTTCTCTGTTGTCCTGTGTTATACTCATACTAGAGCTAGCAGCAGCTACAACCCTTCACATTGATTAACTCATTCTGTCCTCCTAAATATTCTATGTTTGGGAGAATTCCATATTGCCATTCTCTAAGGCCATAGAGTGAGGAAGTTATAATACTAGGCTTTAAACCCACCTGATTTCCATTAAATGAAGAAATATGCAAAGTCTGAACCAAAGAACAGTTGGTTGCTCTGATGTAGCTTAAATGATTATATATGCATTTTAAACATGGATTTCTAACTTTGTTTAAATATTGATTTGATAAAATTGAAAGTTTTCTCTTTTATTTCTGATGTCAGTGGAATAGAAAAAATTCTCTTCTTATCCACCACTATAACTGAGTTAATTCGATGTGTGCCTGTCTTAGACTACTATGCTTGCCTATTCCAGGAAACTAAAACCCATTAAATCCCATTAGCTCTGCTTCATCTCTTGGTCCATATATCATAGCTTCTATCCTCTTTTCACAGGTTTATAGCTTCTAAACACACATTGTGAGGACACATGCTATGTTTAAATTCTACAGTGAAAAGGAAGTGTGCCCAGAGTTTTTTCTTTTACTTCCTCTTTACAAGTCTACCCCCTTTATGACATTTTGTAGACAGTGCTGCCTGTCTTGCCAACAAGCCCAGCTTCCTCCATCAGTAGTGGGACTCAAAGCCCATGCAGTCAGGTCTTTTTTCCTAATATGTGCTGGTAGAGTCATAGATACTTAAACATGGCAAGAAGACAGAGTGGCTTCCCACTTAAGTGAGGAAACTGAGGCAGAAAGATGCAGTCCTTTGTCTCAACTCATAGTACAGTTGTCTGTCTGTAGAAGTGGTGTGGTATTCCCTGCACGCTGCACACACTGTAATAATAGGAAAACTTTAACCATGGAGTGGAGACAGGGTCCTGGTAGCCTGGATGCCCTGAGTAAAACTGCCGTCTACCTGAGCCCCTCTCTTCCAGATGATGCAACAGGTTCTTGGAAGCACAGAACCCTCAGATCAGTTGACTGTGCTTCCCATGGCAGCCCAGGACTAGTGTAGTATACCAGTGTCATTCAGACATTCAGACGCACTACTCTATGCTAAACTGTCTCTTCCCATGAAAGATACTCCCTACTGCTTTACTTACCGTAAAGATACTGGTGTAGTCTGACCCCTCTGCTGATGCCCTGACAGCCTTCCAGACAATTACTGGGGACTGGCAAGTGCTATCTGTGACTTAATTGGGGCCTTATGTCTCTGCTGCTTTACTTCCCCTACCACCTAATTGTCTCCTGCCTCCAATCATTCCCAGCCCAGTTTGTCCTGCATGCCACAGACTTAATTATCTAACTGCATATCTCTCATCATGCTGTTTCTCTCACTAAAACCCTTGTCTAGCCCTCTTTTTCCTCCAGCCTAATTTCCAGACTTCTTAACAAAATACCATTTTTTGTCAGCATGATTCATCTCCCACTATAGACCCATGGCATCTTATTTTTTACCCATGCTAGGAAAGTCACCATTTCTTAAAAACACAGCAAAGATTTGCCTGTACATTCTCACCTGACATGGCATTGCCATTTTCACTCTTCCTCTGAGGGGAATTCCACATTTCTTTCCAAGGATATTTCAGATATTACTTTACCTCCCTCCACCCATACAATAAAGGTTTTTTTCCTCTGTGCTCCCAATTATATACCTCCACTGTGGGATTCTGTAATGTAGCTGTCCCCTTCACTTGAGTTACAAGCAGACTCAGGGTGTGCCACACTCCCTCCCCGTCATTTTATTCCCATTTTACACTGGATGCATTTAAACTTCTTAATGGCAACAGTCTTCATGGTTGGTACCTACCTAGTGTTTATTGAACAAGTGAATGAGAAATATTTGAACTGGCCAGAGTAGGAACATATGGCTGACCTACAATGTTCACTGGGTCCATTGTTGACTCTGTGTTCATCACGGTGTCAAGCAATGTGTGGCTCTGGCTCTGTGCTTTGCAAAATAGGAACAGACCATGATAATATTTAGCTTCCTAAGCCACGTATAGTTGTAACTGGCTCGGTCCTGCTTTGTATCCAGAGACTGGACCTGTGATTTCTCACTATCTGATTTTCTCCTATGGAAAAAACTGTTACTTACTTTGTCATCATTTTTAATTATGCTCATTATTTCCCTTCTTTATTGAGAATCATAGCTAAATCAAGGTAGCTGGCGATTGAGCGGAAGATTTGAATGTGTGGTTAAGCAGAAATCCCTGTAACTATTTTCTTTTTTGGGCATATAGCATCACCTAGTGGCTTTATGTATTATTTCAGACACTTTCCAGGTCGCACATTCCACAAATGGGCTTTGCTTGTTTTCTTTTTCTTTCTTTGTTTAACCACAGCTTATTTATTTTCTCTTCATTAATTCATAGGAATAGATGATGAGAAATAAGTGTTGGTGCATAAAAACCATCCTCCAATTAACAAAAATAAATAATTTGAATATTTTACATAACATTTTATATATTTCATAAGATCTGGGACCCTAGTAGGAGCCTTTAGTAGGAAATCCACCTTCCATTTCATAAGTATAGAATTTTCTATTTGTACATATGTACATTTACTATATCATAGAACCATTTTTACATTTTGAAATCTTTAGATAAAAATTTCCAACATGTATCCCATCCAATTTACTTTGTTAGTAAGATAGTCATCCTTATTTTGGTGACATGGAATCATAGTTACAAATGTAAATTACTGCTTTGAATATATACATTCTGATGAAATTTTAATGGGCAATTTGCCCTGCTTAATTTGTTCTAGATAAACATTTACATCAGCTCTTTAGTTTTCCTAAAAAACTAACATTTCCTTTCCTCTCTTATTGAGAATTGCAGCCAAATCAAAGGGAGTATTTGGGGGAACTTCGCCCTCCCTCCGTCCTCTCATGCTGCTGACATTGTTTCTTCTTACAACCCTTTAACCTCCTTTTTTATCTCTTGACTTCTGTCATGATGCTTCTCCTGCTTTGGCCTGGGGTTAGGTAACCAAGTCACCAAGTACAGAGTTTAGTAGTAGTACCCTAATCCCCCAGGCTCCTAATTTTGTGCTATTTCCATTATATTTTACTGACTATACTAATTCACAAGTACCTAGATTTTGAGAAAGGACATGGTCCACTAGAGTAAAATACAGGTTTAGTGGTTCTGTTTCTTCTATGTTAGCCACTAGGCAGTCTTCATTGTACTTTACTGCCAGGTCACACACAGGAGAGTAGAGTCAGTCCACAGATATCCATTGTGCATCTACTCCTCCTATTCCTCCTGCTGCATGATTAGCACAAACACACATGCATAGACTTCCTTCATGTGCCTGGTCAGAGACCCCTTGGTAATTTCTCATATATGAGCCTTCTAGTCATATAGTTTTATTAAGATTGTCCATCTTTAAAGTTCATAAAGAAAATCATTTAACTTTTAAAAGTTCATGGTTTGGTATGCTTTTATGACTAAAAGATCTTTTAGGGGTTTTGTGGGGAGCATTGAGAAAGGATCTGGGAGGGAATCTGGGAGGAGTTGGGGTAGGGGAAAACAATCAAATATAAGAAAAAATAATTTAAAAAATGATGAAGTTTAATTTTCATATGACTCCTCAAAGAGTCATTGCCTCCCATGCTCATGGAATCTGAAGTGAGAATACATGACATTACAGTCAGCGATGGGCTACATGTATGATCGCACCCCATAAAATCATACTGCCTAGTGATGTCATCACTACTATGCTCTGATGTCATACAGTTCTCAGAAACAGCCCTTGTTGTTAAATTGAGCTACATCCCAAGGCCTTAGTTTGTTTTTGGTTTATCTTGTTCTTAACCCCTTATCCCCTAAAACAGGATATCATTATGTTTCCCAGGCTGTCTTAAACTCCTATAGCCCAGGCAGGTCTTGAACTTGATATCCTACTGCCTCGGCCTCCCAAGTGGCTAGGATTACAGATCTGTGCCAGTAGACCTGCATAAATGATAATGCAGTTCATTGCAGATATCTTTTAAAATTTGCTTCATGTATAATTATTTTATTTAAATTTTATAAAGATACTTTATAATATTTACTCAGTTCCTAGCTTGATTTTAAATCAAACTATATTTCACCAGAAACAGATACATAGGGTTTTTTATTCCTAAATTTGGTTCAGTCATTCCATCTAAGAAGTAAATTCCCAAAGCTTTGTGACTTCTAATTTGAGGCTTTCTAATTTATTGGCTTTCTTTTTAGTTTACTTGGTATCTTGGTACACTTTGCACAATGTGCTTAACAGCTAAGTGGTGAGACACAACTTGCCCTAGATGGCAAATTAAGGATTCTGCAGCTGTTCCAAGGTACTTACTTATCACTGGGAAGAATGGCCATAGCTCTTTAAAACATCTAAAGTGACCATAAAATTTTCAAATACTTGTTTCTACTCCAAGGCCTGTAACACTACTAGACAAATACTGGTCCTCTTCAGTCATCACATGAGGAAGTTTAGTGAGAACAGCATCAAAATAACCATTTGTAACTTCCGTTGCCTTTTCCTTTAAAGTGAAAAAACAACTGTTCTCCCTGAAAAAAACCTAATGTAATGTGGGGACTTGAAAGGATATTTCTCAATTTTCATTAGTTCATTTTATTTATATATATATATATATATATATATATATATATGGACAGACAGACAGGCAGTCTCATGTAGCCATGAGTGACTGTAAACTTCTGATTTCCTTCCCCCACTCCTGAATGCTACAGGCATGTGCTACCATGCCTAGTATAATTCAACAAATACTGTTTACACTATGCCTAGGCAGTTTGGAGAATAATGCAGTAACGGACTATTAGAGGGGATTCACAATAAACAAGTATGTCTTGTAGTGATAAGACCTAAATAAAGGAGGATTGAGAATCACTTCTCTCATCCTAAATTCTTTCATCTATAAAAATAAAATAATAGTAAATTATTATTTAGGTCAGAATAATAAAATCTTCCTTCACTGGCCTCCACTACTGAGATGACTGTCACCAAATACAGAATTTTTGTTCTATCACAAAAGAAGAAATGTGTATTTTGGGAAGAATTGTGGAGATATGTTACTTTAAGTGGTTTATTAATAACTGTTTTAATAGTGAAAAAAACAGATGATAATAGAATATTAAATGTTGACCAGCATTTAATATCTCACAAGAGAAATATTTCTTTAGGTGGACACTAACCTCCTGAAGATTAGAACTTATGTTAAACATATGCGAAAACTCTTGACAGTAAGAATTTGATTTTAGTTTTATTTTCCCAGATTTACCCTGTCAGAAGTCATTTGTGTTTTTATGTAGTCATGTATCAGAAAATATTGAGGCAACACAGTACAGGGAAGTAGGTGTTCTCTGAATTTGTGACAGAAAGCCGTGGGTAAAATATTTATCTTTGTACGCATCTGAAGGTAATGTGCTATCTGCTATCTCTGTCATTATTTAGCACTTGAATAATGGTCCTTTGCATAGATTTTTGTACAGTATATTAGTTATTCTTTGCTGCTGTGATGAAATATCATGAGCAAAAGCAATTTAGAGAAAAAGGTTATTTTGACTGACAATTCCAAGAGGGCTTAGAGTCCATGGTGGCAGGAAGGCATGGCATGCCAGCAGGAGCAGAAAGCTAACTGATAACATCTTTACCTACACAGGAAACAGAGAGTAAGCAGGAAATTGGGCAAGGTTGTAAACCCTCACCAACTCCCCAGTGACAAACTTCCTCCAGCAAAGCCACACATCCCAAAGTTTACATCAGCTCCTGAAACTACACCAACTGAGGATGAATGTTCACATACATGAGCCTATCAGGGACATTTTTCATTCAGGCCACACTCAGTAATTACTTTTTTGTTGGTGTTGGTTCAGTTGGCAGATTGTGAGGATAGGGATGCATTAGGTGTCTGCTGTTGGCATGATGCTCAGACTGTCTGTCTTTCTTTCTTTCTTTCAGGCATCCTCTGGGCCTTGCAGGCCTGATATTACAGAGTCCCCTGAGTTGCGTCAAAAGTCACCATTATTTCAGTTTGCTGAGGTAACGTTTGCATCTTATACCTAATTAATCAGGGATCATTTATAAAGCAAGTTTAAATTTGGGCTAATGACAGCAAATGAAAATAGCCAAGAACTCTACTCAGCTCAACTAATTATAAATGGGAACTTATACTCAAAGTTTGTAAGAGATAAGGAGTTCCAGAGACTTTTTGTTTGATTGGTTTTGAGACAGAGTCTTGTCTCTGAGACAAAGTCTTGATAGCCATGCTGGTATCAAAATTATGATCCTGCCTCAATTTGCCAATTTCAAGGATTATAGACCTGCGCTGACAAGTGAGATTCTAGAGATTTTAGTTGAGAAACAACTATATGTTTATAGAAACCTGTTAAGTCATACTAATTATTATTATTATTAAGCTAGAATTATTATTAACACACTACATTTTGATTGATACATCCAAAGATAGAATAATCCCAGAGCTATGATGTATGCATTCTTTTTTTTTTTCTGTTTTACCTATGCTTCCTATACTTGCCTCTTTTCTAACTTGATACTTACTGTACCATGAAGTTTGCCATTGCCAGAGTTTTATGTCATAGGATAGAACTGTTTGCTCAGTGTAAGCATCAAAAGCAGAGATTAAAACTGCTTCTGAAAATATCTCAGTTAATCCTAGACTCAATCCTAGGGCTCACAGCCCACCCCAAACTTTAAGCTACCATTTTCCTGTTCTGCAACAGTTTGGTACAGGGCAACCATATTTTTTAGATTTGTTTATATTATACCTCCTGCCAGCCCTTTGAGAATATTTACAATATTCCTTGCTACTATGCTTAAATCACCAGAATGTTTTAAAATGTGTTTATACATATCTGTCTCTCTGTCCTTGACTGAGGACTGGCATGAGTTTGAGTTGTTTTGAGTATCGATTTCCCCAAGGACTTAGTATTCTCACTGTGGTTTGTTTTCAACAGTTGGAGATGTGTTGATTGAGGTTGAGCCTAGTTTCAAACAGATGCTTAGTGAGTGATCCAGGCATGATAGAATGAACTCTATAAAATTTTATTTGAAATTTTGTACATACCAAGATATGTGTATTTTGAGACCTTATAGCATATATAAGATTCCAGAGAGATCTGTGATGGTATTCCTTTTATATGAAAGGTATTGCTATTTCTTAAAGAGACCCTATTCTTGTCACTTATTGAAATCATACTTTATGCATGATACTTTATGTCAACATTTATTTATAAGCAAATCCTTTTGTTTAGAACTCTTTAAATGCTTTTTGAAAAAAAAAGACAACTGGATGGATTTTAATAGTGGTTCTGTTCGGTTAACTATCTGATTTAATTCCTGAAGAAATATTTACAGGTTAGGTTTTCCTTTTACTTAAATTGTTCATTCTTTTTAACTTTTATGGAGGGTTAGTGGGAATGGAAAAGTATGATTGGAAGTAAATCTTACTAATTTTATAGTTGCCAAGACTTGAGGAAAGTCTCTGAAGCTTTGAATTTATAGTTTATCACACTTGCATGTAGTGTTACCTGGGAACTTACGGAGTGGTGGCTGAACTAGGAAATTACTCAAATTTCAGCCTGGAATGTCTTCAAATCAACGGGTTAAATTTTATCCATTTTGATTGTTTGTTTCTATTTTTAAATAGCTTATCTAATTCAAAAGATATGGTAGATTTAAATGCTTCCTAATGGCTTCAGTAGTAAATAGTATCAATAGTTCAGGTAGCCTTTATATTAATCTTGTCTCATCTGTACATCACCTTTGATACTGTACTGCCATATCACCATAAAGTTTATTTTAACTTTTCTAAAAGTCACTTTTATGGTTGATGAATTGGGATCAAGGTGCATTTATTGCTTAGTAAGTAGTCTATGATGATTGACACAGTCCGCTCTGTTCTCTTCAGGGAACTGCAAGTGGGCTGAAATGATAAAACCCAAGGCTCCTGCTTTGTAACTGAATTTCTTCCACTTTGGAACAAGAATTAATAACTGACTTTGCTTTTAAAAATTTTTTGCAAGTATTTCATTCTGACCCTCAGAGCAGTTTGAGAGTACCATAGTTACTCAGAGAAAACAAAATAGCATGTTGTATTGCAGATCTTCTATGAGCCGTTAGACACTGAGGTGTTTGTATGTTTTGTTTGATGGGGGCCTACAGGTGTTACAGCAGAAGGAAATGGGGGCAGGGGAATGGCTCCATGGATAAACTGTTTGCTGCATAAGCATGGGTACTTGCCACTATGGGGAGGCACAGCCGGGAAAATCCATGGGGCGTGTCAGCCAGCCAGTCTTCATTAAACAGTGAATTTCAGGGTCAGTCATAGATGGTTTAAAAACATACTGTGAAGGAGAGTGTTTGAGGAAGACAGCCAACATCAACCATTGTCCCCTACATGCATGTGTACATGCATGTCCACACACACAGAGAAGGAAATACTTTTGTATTTGAATAGTTGTGTCCTGGTCTATGCCAGGCCTTTTTCAAGCCTATTTGTTTCTCATCATAATGCTATAGAATAAGCACTATAATCATCCTTAATGTACAGTTGGAAAAAATAAGTCTTGGAAAGTTTTAAGTGAGGTCATATAGCTCCTATGAAGAGATGATATTAAAACTCAGATACTCAGACCTCACTTGTATGAGCTTTCCTATTCTGCCTATTCTGTTTGACAGCTACCTCTATGTAGAAAGCAGCTTGAAGAGTATATGGAAGAATGTAACTGTATCTGCTTAAAGCTTTGAGCTGTTAATACTATGGTTTTTTTTTTTCCACAGGGAGATGGGTGGGAGTTAGTTGGAGAGAGGGTTTTGCTGTTGTAGACCTGGCTGTCCTGGAACTCACTCTATAGATATATTAGACTGGCTTCAAACTCCTCCTGTCTCTAACTCCCTAGTGCTGGGATTAAAGGCACGTGCTACTATGCCTAGCTTTAATACTATATTTTTGGTTTTTTTTTAAATCATTGAAATAAATTCATCTCAATGTTTCTGTTTAATACCATTTGAATATACATCTGATATTCTTATAAGGGGCATGGCAAATGAGCCAGACTCTGTCCTTTTGTTCTTTACAAACTTTAAAAAAAAAAAAAAAAGAAACATGGCCTTCATCTTCCTTTATCATTTTGTACTGATCTTCTAAGAGGGATTGAATGCATGGAAATAAATGGCAGAATCTAGTAGTGCAGGGTAGTAAAGTATCCTCAGACATTCAACACGACTTGTTTCTTTTCAGATATCTTCAAGGACATCCCACCCTGATGCTCCTTCAAAACAGTGTCAAGCATCAGCCTTGTTTCAGTTTGCAGAGGTAAAGCCTTCATTTCTTCATGCCTATTAGGTTGAGAAATCATGGTCATTTTAGGAAACACTGAAAAGAAATCTTAAAAATATATATTGAACTTTAGGCATGTCCTTCCATTGTTTGCATACTATACAGAGAATTTACAGCATTTTGTTGCCATTGGCACAATCACCGTCAACTCAGCTCCAGGTTTCATAACCTTTTTATAAGCATTCATTAGAGTTCATTCACAGCAGGCACTTACCAATGATTCGTTTATTTCATTCTACCTTGTTCTTAATTTACTTTAATCTTTAAAAAAAAAAAAAAACCTGCTGTCAACACAATGCCACAGAATTCCAGTTAATTAAGTGTTTCCAGTAGTGAAATTAAATGCTGTAATTGATGAATAACTTTCTCAAAGCAAATACAGTGGTGAATATGACCTGTTAACTTGTCACGATGTAGCTTTCTACTGGATGTAGCTGCAGCCAGGGTTTTATTAGCGTCAATTCTTGGCACCTCTCAAGTTAGTTTTTGTAGGATCTCCAGTTTCCTCAGCTTATCAACCAGATAGCACGCACCAAGCAGTATTTCTTGATGAGTGTGCTGGGTTTGCCTTAACCATGTGCTCATCACTAACCAGCTATATGACAAATAGTAAGATGGGCGAGGTTCATGGAAAAAACATCCTGCCTGCTTTAGGTCCTTGTACTTTTCCCCTTTTGTTAATTCCAAGAAAACTGCATATCAGAATCTAAGCACCGTTTTATAAAATTGAGAAAAAAATGACAGGCAAGACTGTTCTGTTTAATATTGATGCATCAAATCACTTTGATTCATATGAGTAAAGAGTGCTGCACAAAAGAAATGTAAAATGATATCCTTCTGGCAAGGGAAAACCTAGCGTTTCACTTTGAAAATGAGAAAAAATTACTGTAGACTCTTATATTAAGAAGAAGTGAAAAAAAAAAAACTTCGTCTTGGGACACGTCTGAGACTTATAGCACCAGCTGGCCCAATCATGTCAGGCGACTCTGCTGTAGTAGTTGCTTTAGTTGCTGAGGACTGTTGTGTAAAACTAGTAACAAATGCAAAATGTTATTTCATGGAGAACAATTTGACGAGTCTGAACACATTAATATTTCATTATAATTTTCTATTCTGATAAGCAGACTGTTTTCATTGTCTAGGGGAAATAGTTTTGTTTAATATCATTTCCTTGTTCTTTCCAGTTACTGATACTCATTTATTGCGGCTAAATATTTCTGAAGAGTTAAAAAATGCTGGTGTATTGACTAGATATATTTTGAATGTTGACATCAAAGCTATTCCCATCCAGTTTTTCTGAAGCATTGTATACAAGACAGAATTTATTTGCTGTATATTCTGCCTAATTAAAGTCTTCACCTTGTAGCATGAATTAGAAAGATGCAATCACGCATTTTTGATATACCTGATATTTATTCGTTCATTGCCAACTTAATATAAAATATCAATGTGGAATATTTTGGCCAGTGTGTGCCTAACAAGATTATTAAGTGGTACTTAAAAGATATCATCAGATTTATTAGCAGCCCCTGAAGACCTGGGTCAGTGTTGAAGGATCAAATTGATGGTTTAAAGACTGCTGCCCTGTGGTTCTGCAGAAGGAGATCAGTGATTTTCCTAAAGGAAGTAATTTGTGTTCAGTGCATTTTCCCACCAAGTGGCAAAATTTGGTCCTTGCCTCTCAGTTGTATTGTTTTTTTCGCCGTGAGACAAAAATACATACTAGACAGCCTTTAGGGAAGCATCCCCAGATGTCACACTACCACTTAGCAGCATTCATCCCCAAAGTCTTTTGGTGACACAAAGCATCTGAGGGACTGAGGATGCTTAAAATTGTTAATTTGGAAA
The DNA here is from genome assembly GCA_026225945.1 of Cricetomys ansorgei. Classification (NCBI taxonomy): domain Eukaryota; kingdom Metazoa; phylum Chordata; class Mammalia; order Rodentia; family Nesomyidae; genus Cricetomys; species Cricetomys ansorgei. The sequence continues at coordinate 2,895,715 of JAMJFZ010000181.1, read as the reverse complement.
TTTAGTAGAAGCTGTTGCAAGGGATTGTAGCATAAGTTGTGAATGGTGGAAAACCCAGACTGGATAATATGAACAAATACTGCAGTCTTCTTCCCTCTTAAAGCCTTGGGGAACTGATCTTCTTATATTTTGCATAGTTTGATAGCATAAGCCTTTTTAATTTCTGAGCAAATTAACAAAGTGTGGCAGTGTTATTTAACAGTTATTGCTGCAACTGCTTTACATAAAAGAAGTCTCTGCTTATCTAGAACTTCATAACTTGTTTAGTCCTTTTCCTTGTGAAGAATGAGAACAGTAAATTTCAATCTAGTATTTTACCATCTGACCAATGTCAGCCCAATCATGGGCTGACTTACATAAGGCTAAACAGGAGTTAACTAAATGAACTAAGAAAGGTTATCTGCTTAAATCTATGAAGAACATATATATTATATTAGAAATAGGGTAGACTGTAATCACTGTGATAGTATACTCCTTGTTTTTTTAAAAAAATTATATCACAAAATAGCATGATCTTTAAGAAACTCTTGTCCTAATTAGTCCATAACAAAGGTTTCACACTTTAAAATACATCAGTGTCTCCCATCAAGCTTGTTCAAACACAGAAAGATTCCAAGGCTCTACTCCCAGGACTTCTGATTCACGCAGGCTGAGATTAAGTCTGAGAACTTTAAATCTGCAACAAGATTCCTTATAGGAAACCACAGCTTAAGGCTGCTGTTCTCCAGTTGCTGCTAACTCGCGATATATTATTGTTATTGTCAGTGTACGTTCTGGTGCCCATAGTTCTCATGATGGGTGGGTGGAAATGGGAAGGGGATGAGTGTATGATTGGATATTACCTTTTATACCCCCATCTATTTCCTGAGGGGTTCTTGGTCCTATTATTATCTATGTAAGAGGGATTCAGTGTTTATGTATTGCAGAAACATTTCACTCTGAAAAAGTGTTTAGTTTTGAAATATTTATAAGATAGTCATGAAGTATTTCTAGAAATCATGCCTGCTAATTTCATTTATAAGCTCTTTGGAAGCATCTAGCTACGTGTTCCCTTCGAAATAGGTTATTTATTGAGAATTATAATTATCACAGAAAACACACTTTTAGTTAAAGGCTCTAGCCTTTTTTCCTCTCATAGTAAGTCCCAGATTTCTTCCTTGAATGCTCAAGAGGTTTTCTTTTCCTTCTCTTTTCTTTTTAACCAGTCTGGTCATCTTAAAGCCTGTTGAAATTTACCTACATGGAACATAGCTCAGTAAAGCATTTTTTCTTTATAGGTTCCTTATGGATGTTTATATTAAAAAAGAAAAATAATGTTTCTGCTTTATAAGTTTTAGAAAGAAATAGAGTGCCAAGATTGCCTACCCTCATGTCAGTCAGACTCCTCTTCCATTTTGATACTCATGTTTCACCTAGATTCATCTTCGCCCATCCAATGTGCTATCACTCTGTGATTCTGGCCTCTGATGTATTCAGTTGGTCAAAATGAGTCTCCTGTCTGCATTGTTGTTGTTCAGAGGTAGAGTGGAACATCACTCACTCTTTAGATCTAGTTTCTGAAGATGGATAGCTGGATATAATGCCAGAAGGGAACTATTGTTTTCCATTATTTAATAATCTAAAAGCTATGGCCAATGCACACATGTATTCTCTGTCTGATGTGCAGCTGGCTCTTAAACCTAGTGCATACCTTTGCATTGAAAGATAACATACTCACCAAAAAGACACAGCTAATCTGTATGATTTAGACAAATAGATTTGGACACTAAACCTTTCTTTAGAGATATTTATCTTGCCCAGTATAAGAAGAACCATAATCTTACCAAATTTAAGGTTTTGTCACAAAGGATGTAAGCAATAGGTATAAATTTAAAGCATTCATTTTCATGATGGAATACTTAATATATAACGAATATTGCATTCCATAAAATACCATATACTTCTCTGCAACTAATCACTGAACATATTAATGTGTTTTAATAGAAGCATTAACATTTCTTTAAAAATAAGCTATCCTCATACATCCATTCATTTTCAATTTATTTATTTGTGTAGTAATTATCAGTCAAGAAGAATAGTGTCTATAATGCCTTATAATTGCAAAAGATTTCACCAACACCTAAATTGACTCTGAACTTTCTCTTGGGTGCTCATGCACCTTAAGGAGACATAAAAATGAGGACTTTAACATCCAGAGTGATAATTTTTCTTAGCATTTTTTTCCCCTGTATTTCAGATACTATTTCACCTCCCCTGTTACTAACCTTCATGAATGGATACTGTTTATCTTAATATTATATGATAGTCAAAATGATAGAGTTAACAGATTGGCAGGCATCACAAATTGAGAAAAACAAACAAAAACTTGAGAAACAACTCTACCAGTGTAGCAATCACATACTGATGGGTAGAAAGCAGCATTTAGGCCAGTTGTTGGAAAACAGACATTGATATTGTTCTTACTTAAAAAGAAGCATATATCTTACATTGAAAATTATTACCAAGAATGGATAGTAACAAAATGACAGATTAACATTATATGATTTATTCTTGAAATCAAAACCATCATCACAAATGAAATTACTAAAAGAAAACATGTGGCATAAAAAGAGATTTGGCCTTAGAGAAAACTTTGAGGAAAACTAGTATAGGATCACTATAGAGGGAAGCCAGCAACGATTAGCATAGAATGGCCCAGGGGTCATTCTCCAGGAAGTCTGGAGAGTAGTTTCCCAACAGAGAGATCAGCAATGTCATGTACTGCAGAGAGATCTAGAGAAAGACTGAACCAGCCAAATGATCATATGTCCAGTCCTCTACCAACCTCTGAAAAAGTAACTACCCCCCCAAAAGAATTATTTTCAAAGGCATGTTCAGGAAACATATCTCACTGGTAAATCATTCTATGAAAATTCTGTCAGGAAAATTCAGAAGCATGAAGCTCACACACATGCACTTTTAAAAATCAGGCTTTTAAGTAACCTTGGGTACTTTGCATATTGCCTTGTAGCTGTGAATAAGTAAACATCTTAGCTTTTTAAAAAAAGCAGGCTGTCCTAATGTGTGAGAAACCACCTCAAGCCTGCTACTCAGCAGTGCATTCACAGCGGGCAGGCAGCCCTTTTGTGTGACCTGTACTGCGCGAGGCACCAGATACAGTAGAGATGAAGTGCAGTTAAGTAACTGTGGAACAAAAGGAACAGCAGAGGGAGCTGGTGGAAGAAGTACAGAGATGGGCTTGTGTAGTATAGCACTTCCCAGCATGCTGTCTCAGTAATGTTTGCTTATGCAACAAAGTTGATAGTTTACAAAGTACAGAACTTAACAAATTGTATCCTCAGACATTTCATTTGTAAACTATTCATTTTCATTGTGTAGCCATTTTTTTGGAATGGCACTAAAAGTGTTTATATTTGTTAGTGATCATGAGAAACCATAAGTGCTGATTGTTATGCCATCTATTGAAATGAAATATGGCTTCAGAGCCCTGCTAGTCCCTGTCGTGAAATCTAATCCCCACGGTGCAATACTGGGCAAGCTTGCTTGTTTTTTAAAGGTAAAATAAATGAGGCTCAGAATCCTGATTATTTGCTTAAGTCTACATTTCAGGAAGTAATGAAGGCAGGTCTGCCTAGGCATGGTGGCCATGATACCTAAATTATATAACCTTGGTTCAGGAGACTGCCATTTACATTTGGTTCTTCATTCCTTACTTACTAAGAGTCAGTGACAATAATGTGTTTGCTTTCTCTTAGTCTAGTGATAGGTGAACAATTAAAGTCAACTTGTCTAGAAATAGTTAAGAAGTGGTATTCATCAGTGAAAACTTGACTAGTAGAAAATATTCCAAACTTTAGAAACATTGAGCTCTTTAAGTTGTCTTCAATAGAAAAGTGAGTGATTGGAATGAATATAAAATGTACTAAAACTTTGCATCTAGAAGGGAAAAAGTTCTCATAACTTCATTTAGATAGACCTTTTTTTTTAATAGCCCAATTAACATACTACATATGTGTTTCTATGAAGGGCTCTTATTCTGTGGGTATTTTAGAGAGAATTCCCTCTACCAGTGACTACCTATGAGCGCAATATATCCCAGAGCTGACACTCCTTAGAATCACCTGTGGGCCCTAGGTGTCTGCAAGTTACTGGGCAGGATTGCCTCCTAAACCAAACTGAGAAAGCTCTGCATACACTGAGGACTCAGAATCATAGGAATGGAGGGTGCTTAGACTGTAGCTACCTGCTCTGATGATGATTTCTCCGGGTAAATAACGCTGTGTTCATGTCCTTCTGAGTATATCTCTTTTTCAACTCTTACTGAGCCTATAAATTAAAAAGGAAGTTTTCATATGAAAATGAGAAATAGTAATATTATCCATTCATAATAGTGTCCAGATACTGCTTAGCCAAATTTGCAAAAAGGTATACAGTTGGTGTAATGTCATGTATGCTGATGTACTCAGCATAGTGCAGGCAGATTCTTAACTGTATCCTGTACGTTTGAGGTCTATTAGTCTTTGAGTGTAGTTTATGTATGGTCTCTTGAAGGCTGTCAGTATTTTATATAAAATTCTTAGCCTCTTATAGCTCCTGTCATATTGCCTACCACATAAATAATGAGTTCTTTCTGCAGAGATCCCAAATATTTCCTTGAAATGAATTGATTAGTAAATGCAAAATAACTCTAGTTTTCTATTTGGCCAATTGACAAGTTAGTTCTTAAGTAGAAATCAACATGCATATCATGCTGAAGTTAAATTTAGAGTCAGGAATATGAAAGATAATATTTTTGTTATTATATAGTCATCAAAGCTGAACCTATTTTGAGCAGCTCAAATGGTTCTCAGAATGATCATTCCAGATTTGATCTAATTAAAGCAGTTTGGTAATTGGGAGCACTGTTAGTCCTATAAAGTTAAGAAAATTCCTAAATGTGTATGTAGGAAAGCAAAGATTCTGGCATCAGAATTAATACTGCTTCTGTGAATTGTCTTCTGTGTAGATTTCTTCAAGCACTTCGCAGTTGGGTGGTGCTGAGCCTGTGAAACGCTGTGGGAATTCTGCGCTCTTTCAACTGGCTGAGGCAAGTCCTAAGAAGTTAAGATCTGCAGACATGGAAATAGCAAAATAATACGATAGTGTTTCTAACTGTCTCACTCTGCTGTCTCATTCATGACCATAAATATGCCTTATCTAGTTTTCAACAACTAGAAGGGTACCTTTCACTTCACAGTAGGGAATTTTGCTATAAAAGTTACTAAGCCCTGATAAAGGTTACCCAGGGATATCACAAAACTGTTTTACAGGCAATATTTTTAATGAGACCAGTTTTGTCTTTCTCAGATTGGTAAATCTAAAATTAGTCAGATTAAGTAAGTACAGCCTGAGCACCAAAAATAACTTGTTATTTTTTTCTTCTTTGGTGCTCTTTAACCACTTCTAAATCTCTAATGTGCACCAGTTTTAGAGTGATTTGTGTGTGTACACAAAGCATTCAGATGACATATTCTAATATTTGATTTTAGAGTATCACTCACAAAATTGGTGTGACATGCTACTGTTACTCCATTGACAAAGGAGAAAATATGCAAAAGTTGGCATAACGTCATATTATTTCTGTCTTGCTATGACCACTCTGTCTAAGGGGAGAATATGTGGGAGAATATCATCAATACCAGGGCCCTCAACCAGTGTACAAAGTGAGTGTTGAGAAATGCGGATACTATTGTTCTCTTTCTCTTTCCTTCCATTGAATTCTCTCTGAGCTCGTATGAATGGCATGGTTCTTTTATCAATTCTTTATAATTTACTGAACTTAATGAGCTCATCTATCATTTTATCATAAAAATCTGAGCATTTGAAATCTTTTAAGTTGGTATCTTTAAATTAGAATTTTAAGGCCAAGCCAGGTACAAATTAGGAATACAAGGTCCTTAAACAGTACCAGCTACAAACACTAGAACAAACTAATCCATTGTATCAATTCCAAGCTTGACATGGTTCTTGTCCAGACCCAAAGGGAGGACGATGAAGACCAGAAACACAGAGGAAAAACTCGGACAGCAGGGACTGGTTTGAAAAGGGACTTTGTAATTAGTAAAGGTCTCCTTCAGATGTAGCTGGAGTTAACCTTGCAAATAGATCTCAGTAATCAGAGGTTATGGATTTTCTAGACTCTAGATTGTCAAAACAACTTATTTGAAATGACCATTTTTCTTGAATAATATGGATGTATGGGCCATATGCTTTTTTGGTTATTTAATTTCTCTTTGTGTATACACATGCATAAAACTATAATGTATTGAACAACACCGAAATATAAAACAAACTAACTTTCCATATAGCATTTATCCTTATTAAGCTGTTTTTGATAGTAACATATGAACCTCTGAGATGCTTTGCTGTGCAGGGTTGCTAAAGAGTGAATCTGCTTTGTCATTTTTCTTTCAGTCATAAAAAGGATTTCTTATTAAATCAGAGCTCATTATAAAAAGGCATTCTTCTAATTTGTAGGGATGCATCCCAAATATGAAACAGATGCTATGGCTTGGCAGATGCTTGAATGCTGGTATCATAATTTAAAGGGGTAAAATTACTGAAATAAGCCTATTTCAGTGACAGAAAATCAACTTAACAACATCTGAGTAAAAATATGTGCTTCTGACAAAACTGGGTTGCTGAAAAATCATTTGCCAAGATCTTTATTATTATTTGTGCCACATGAAGCCGATCCAAACATAGTGTTCTTTAGAAGAACATTCCTGTTGCTAAGTGAGCATGAAATGCACAGTGGGTGAACCAGCCTGGACAGTGATCACCAGTAGATTAATGCTTTCTTTAATTTCTATCTCATTTGTAATTCACTTTTTTTAAAATAATGTATAATCATTTCTGGTGCCTCAAAAAGTAAATATATAGACAGATTCCGAAGAGAAAACTGTCAAGAAATTAGTTGTGATTTAGGTTGGACCCTTCCCCTTGGAATATCTTCTATTCTTTGACAGGCCTCTCATCACCACTTCAACTCCCAAATCATCCTAGCAGATGATATGTGGAACATGGTGGAACACCCTGCCTTTTCTTTCTCCTGAAGATAGACATATTCTCCATTCTTTACCCAACACTGTCAGAAGTTAAGTTAGCTCTACTATTAAAGGTCAAGGAAGGATCATGCAAGCAGCATATTCTTAGGTTTGGTGAGAAACAAGAAATGTTTTAGACATAATATATTGTGACATCCTTTACTTATCTGACTAAACAAAAACAAAACAAAGAAGCTGGAAGCAGGGAGAGTTGGAGTGGCTTTCTTTATCCTTAGTTTTGACTTTGGAGCACTATGTGTTTCCCAAGGGTAAAGTAAATAAAAAGGAGATTAGTTTGATCAAGCAGGAGGCCATTGGACTCTAATGGGGAGGGAATTGGCAGATGAAAGACCTGAGGCAGTCACATCAGAGAAAATACGATGCACTGCCTTTGCTTAAGACGATCTCAAGTACTGTGAAAGGCAGGAGTGGCATTCACTTGTATTGTTTTATTGTACTTTTATAGCTGTCTTCGACAAAATACTTAGAATTGTTATTTTAAATAAATGAATAAACAAACAAACTTTAGTCAACTCCCCTCCCTGATCCTTTAGGACCCTATTCTAGCCCTAAGGCCATATTCCTTCTGATCACTCAACACACACATCTGTTCAGTATTTTAACTATCATCCTGCTATTCTTCTGACATGTTAGCAACCAATGAATAAAGAAACATGCATCAACGTATATTCGTTACTTGCATGGGAGCTATCAGTCTGTCTTATTACTGGATGAGAAATAAGGCTAGGTCATAACCTTCAAGTCTTATCCTCCAGCAACCTACTACCTCCAGCCAGACCCCATCACCTAAGTGCTCTGTAACCTCCTGAAACAGTTCCATATGCAAATCACAGCAGGCAGTTCTTCTGCCATCTGTCTCCAAAACTAAGGCTTTAGTCTTCATGATGAGCCAGAAATAAGGCTCAAAGCTAAGTACTACCCCTTCTATAGCTGTATTTCTTGGGCCAGAATGAGAAATGGATGAGCAGATCTCATTAAGGTTAAGATTATTGCTTATAAGAAATACCATCTTGGACCTGAGTAGAATTGACTCCACCAAGCTTAATAACCCAAATCAGTCCCCCAATCATGCTAGAAAAAGTGTCCCTACTCCTACAAGTTCTACACACACACAAACACCCCCCCTACACACACACACACACAAAATAATAATAATAATGAATGTAATAAAAATTCTAAGAAATACAAGAAACAATAACATTTTATGTATGTGTTTATTGCTATACTCTGTACCTACCTCTGCAGCCCAAAATAAATTCTGAGGGATGTTAGCAGGAGACAGACTTGGATTCTCCTGCACTGTTGGTTTTGGTTTTAAAAGGACCTGTCACCAGGTGACATGATTGACATTTTAGTATGTAGATGTATTTGTAGGTGGGAATGGGCACATACGTGCCTCATGTTCATATGTGTGAACACGTGTGTGGGGGCCTAAGGACAACCTGTATTTATTCCTCTTCAAGTGTAGTCCACCTTATGTTTTGAAACAAGGTCTCTCACTGGGACCAGTAGCTCTCTGCATAATTTTCCCGCCTTCCCAGCTTTGTGATTACACACTTGGTTTCTTACATAAGTGCTGACAATCAAGCTAAGGTCCTCATGCTACCATATACCTAATCCAACAGTGGGCAGCCTTCAATGTCTGAAAGTGACCTGCAAATTCTAGGACTTCCAGCCAGGAAGGACGCTTTCTGCTGAGATCAGAAAATTGAGAACAACACAGTGCTCTTTGTTCAAGCCTCCATGAGGTTCATACTGTTCCGTTAATCAGTTCCTTATGCTGGCAAGGGCTAAAATGCATTGTTTCCAGTCATTTTGAGATTAATTAGGCTAATCATCTACAGAACAGCTCGGCATCCTCCCTGGAATGACAGTTGGATGTGAGAGTTGTTGCAGTTTGAGGATGCTCTGAAGAGAATAGGGGATAGCTTTATCTGCATTTTCTTTTAATATTTTAGAATTAAATGTCTGTAGCACCAACACTGTCTGGTTAACAAGCAGAAGAGTGAAATCACAATTCTAACAGACAAGAGTGCTTGAGGGTCTCCTGTGTGCCAGTAATAGTGGGCCTGCTAAAGTTATCTACAGACCTATGTATACAATGTACAGTATACGGTGCACAGTGTACAGTGAGAACTAAAACCTGTAAACCACCTAAGATTAGAAGTATAGAAACACTTTACTTCCTTATAAAGTGTTGGTTTCTGAGAAAGTGACAGGGGCTGAGCCTATGTCTAGAACCACTGCTATTAGTTCTCCTGATAATTGTTCTGAAATATTTTAGATGTTTGTTAAAATGGTAGAATTATTTCTACTAGTGAATTTTGTTTAATTTAAGATAATAAGGAGCGCCATGTATTATCTACTGTGGGTTAAGCACAATTTTGAGTACTTCACATGCACTAATTTAATTCTCACAACTATTCTCTGTTGTGAGGCGGGTACTATTTATCATTCCTGTTTTTCATAGTAGGAAACCAAAGAATGTAGAAGTTAGGTAAGTTTGCTTGGTAGTTTGCTTAAGGTCACATAGAAATATCAGAGTCTAGGTAGGAACCCAGATATGCCATCTCCCTAGACTGTGCTCTTAAAGTAGGACTTTCTGTCTTGTTTAAGGCAGCTATAAAACACTGTCTAAGGTGGGTGTTACAGGTATGTGCACACTTTGAAGCCTTAAGACAGCTCACGCCTACTCCTACACATATTTGTATGACTGGATGAAATAATAGGTGTTCAGGGATGCTGTCAAAGAAATGGAGCCTAGATTTCCCTTTTAGAAATTCTTAAACCTTTGAAAGACTGACAACTCACATGCCACTCTCTCTGTGGATATGCTTCTGTAGATACGTGAAAGTTATTGGAAACTAATGGTATCTAACTTCTGCCCTTAAGGAGATTGCTCTTTAGTTACATGAAGATGATAATAAAACAGAAGAAAGGAAGGCAGAGTGGCCCATTGTCTCTTACATTCTTCTTTATCTCAGTTTATCAACCTTGTTACATATCTGCCAGAAGCTGAGGAAACAGGATGTTATGTTCCCCCAGATAAACATAATAGAAAATAGAAAACCTCTGGGCCTGGAGGTTTTAGGAGGATTAGGAAAGTTGTCGTTAACTATATTAGTAAGATTATAGGCATTCTCAGAAGCTTCAGCATCTTTTTTTTACATCTCAATTGCTGTAATGACATATAAATCAAGTGAATGGTTGATAAAGATAAATTTATTATAGTATCTCTAATAATGAAGTGATTTTATAAAGTTGTTCATTAAAATGACAAGATTTATAAACAGTATAGGACGCTCCATGAATAACTTTCCTAGCTGTTCTCCCTCTAATCCTTTTAACATTTCCCATTACTGCTGATGATCAGAGGTGCTTGACTGAAGTATGACTACATTGAAACATTCTGTGTATATCCTGGGTGTCTTACCTCCCAGTCACCTCTAACCTAAAACATAAAGCTGCAATCTCAACCTAATTCCTAATTCTAAACCTTAAAGTTTTACAAGAGATTTTTTTTTGTTGTTTTTTTTTTTTTTGTTTTTTTGGTTTTTCTCTTTTTTCACTCTGGCTGTCCTGGAACTCACTCTGTAGACCCAGCTGGCCTGGAACTCACAGAGATCCCTCTGCCTCTTCCACCCAAGTTATGGGATTAAAGGCATGCGTCACCACCTCCCTGCCAAAAGAACCTATGTTGGTATGTTTCCTATCTTTTGATTTCAGTCTCTAGTCATTTAAACACCTCCTAAAACTTTTCTTCTCACTCCAAATTGCACTAATGTATTTTGAGGGGAGCTGAAATATAGAAATGTTTTTTAATAACTGCTGTTAACAACTTCAGGGAAGACATCAGGTGCCCATATGGCACTACAACAACTCCCACCCATCTAGAATCCACAATTTCCAAAGAAATAGTGAAGAAAGTATTTGTTATCAGTTTACCTGGCCCATTGTTTTCAGCCAACCGAAGAGAAAATTGCTTAACATGTCCAGATTTTAGTGCTCAGAGATATATAGACACTGTTCTGTGACTGTTTATCTCATATGATGGAGAATTTGGTTTTCTTAACAGCAATGCTATCATTATTCTCAGGAACTGTTGGCTGGTATATATTTTTATGATTTAAAAAATTCTGATTTTATTTAATTACAGAAGAAAGGCATGTCTTAGAAAATGCTGCTAACCACCGTCTTAGGGTTATGTCTACACTGTTTGGGCAGATAATAAGCCAGTTCAAAATGATTGTAAACATACCTTGACTGCAAAACATTTGTTTTGTATTAAAAAGAAGAGATTTTGAAATTACAACTGATTAGTGTCAGCAAGTCTGTTTGCATGCTGCTTTGTTTTTAATTTAGCAGACTCCTTTATAGTCAACAGTAAGAGACAAAGTCTAAGAGTAAAAACAATGTGGCCCATCTTGGAGTGGTTTATGGAGACTTAGGACCAGCACAGATACAACTGCTGTGGTGTTACTTCTAACGATTTTATTAGTTTTCACTCCCCATTTCATTATTTTTTAAGGCAGTCAATATCTTAACATTTGTTAAAAGAAATATACCTATAGTGTCTGATTCAGAGCTAAAATTTGATGTAGCATAAGCTTATTATTCTCTTAAAACCAGTCCTCTACAACATATCCCAAACCTAAAATGTCCTCTTACCTGGACTGAAAAAACAGTCTCCCTAAACGCAGGAACATGAAATTCAATCACTTTGCTGCAAAATTTAGCCCCTTTTGTACTGATACTTAAGTTTTTCTTAGCATTTTGAGGATTATAATGTGTGCATTGGTCTAATATGTTGTCTGTGAGGATCAGACTCAATATTTCAGCCCTTTCTTTCTTTTGAGGAAGGAATTTCATTATCTCCAGAGCGCCACCAGCAGGCCTTTCTGCCCATACAGAAGTAAAGGGCTTGCAGTGTGGTTACTTTTGGCAGCGAGAACTTTTAAGTATCTGTGATTAATCTTTACTCATTCCTTTGGGAGGTGTAACGAAGAACGCTGATTCTCAATCGAGGCCTGGCAAGTAGTGTGGTTATAATTAGCATTGTTTTTAGAGGCTCATAAAATAACTTTTCCCTAGTTTGAATCAGAATGTGCATTCGAGTCATGAATTGCCTAAGGACTGATGAGCATTCAATTTAACACAGTTCTGTTGAAAACCTACTTTAAAATGTTTCAAAGATAGGAGCATATTCTTGGAGGTGAATACAAAGGTGAACAGAATTCATTCTATGTTCATTGAATTATAGCTGTTGAAAAATAGAATAGGACCTGAGGGAATTGACAATAAGTATCAAATATTTATGTCCATCTTTGACTTAAAACATTAACATTTTAACTTCTTTAAATGCTACCCTGGGAATTCCATCACTGGAAGGTGCCCTGATGATTTTATATTCTCATGTTTAAAGAAAGTTAGTGCTCAATTTAAACTAATAATAGAAGAATAAATTGTCATTTACCATGTCAGGCACTATTTCAAGGCCTGATTAACAACCAGCTACCTATTAAAGAGCATCTTGACCAAATTAATAATAGTCATTAATTCTGTATTTCCCACAAAGCAGTTTTGTTCCCTTGAGCTCACATTGCTTTATGTTCTTTTATGCCTGTTGTGTTGACCACCTGAATGTACGTCAATGCTTGTGTGTATAATGTAGTTTGTAGGAACATTCCTAAGCGCCACTGGATTGATTGTGGATGCATGGACTAAAGTAGATGTAAGTAAAGATACAAAAGTAAAGCTGGATACTGGAGAGAAAGCTCAGCAGCTAAGAGCCAAGCCGCTCTTGTGAGGACCTGGATTCAGTTCCCAGCACCTATATGTGACTCACAGCCATCTATAACTCCAGTTCCAGGAATCCATCACCCTCTTTGGTCTCTGTGAGAACTAGGTACGAGATACACATATGGTATACAGACATACACATAAAGATAAATCTTTTTAAGTTAAACAAGACTTTTCCTGGGGAGACGCAACACACGTCTTCTCACTCCAGATAGCCGCCCACAACAGACCAAAGTATGGATACCACCAAAGTCCAACTTAGTGAACCAGTGAGTTTTATTGGAGCTACTTAGAGGAATATCGGTGAAGGGTTACTTACAGGAGCAGAAATGACTCAAGGAGAGCCGCATCACCAAGGCCCACCCCAGCACATCTGATGATCACAACAGCTGGGAACCTCAAGCACATTGCACAGCTTGCAGGCAGCTCATCAGATTAGAGAGTGTCCTTTCCCAGTGTGTCAGTTGATCTAAACCTCTTCCAGGCAGCTCAGCTAGTCTCAGCCATTTCTGTAGCTTGTCTTGTCTGAGAGTGACTCTCAGCTGTCTTTATTGCTTGCTCTAGGAGGGAGGCACTTAGTGAATCTGGTCAGTTTCAGGGCCTTCCTGAGACTATTTTGAATTGTTTACCTTCTGTTTTAAGGAACTTCCTTGCAGAATGGAGTGTTCCAATCTCAGTGCTGCTGCACAACAACTGATCATAGTTACATATATTTTTAGAGTTGTTTTCTTAAACAAGTTTGAGATCTTCCTGAACCCAATTTTATTTGTATGTGTTTTTTTAAACCTTCCCTTATAGAATTACTAAAACCCTAGATTTAAAAATGAGCACAAAGTAGTAGCCCATTAAGACTATAGTATACTATTTTTAGTACTAATGCGAGTCATTACTTCAAGTAACAGAAGCATCTTATTCTTGAGAATGTTCTATGTGCCATAAGACTCCAGAGGAATGTTACCACAATACATTATTTTCACATTGTTCTAGGTACCATTTTGAGTCTTGTACATTCCTAAGGAAGAAATATAACATCCACATGTTATAGATTGGGAACCTGAGGCACAGAGAAGTTTAGGGAAATCCTGTGAATGATCTTACATATCAGAGTACCCTCCTCCGTCAACTAACTATTCAGTGTCAAAGCCCATCTGCAATCTAGCAGTCTGGGCCCAGAATCAGCACTTTGAAACTACCCTTCAGAATAGAACTTGCATTTTAGTTGAGTCATTACATCCATGCCTGTCCCCAGGTTCTGTTTATGTCACATGTAAATACCTAGTATGTTGAGAAAATATTAAAAATGACTAGTAATGGGCTTGAGTAGGTTTTCTATAATGGCTAGGATACTCAAGTACTTAGCAGGAAAATAACAGCAGAATAATATTTTGTGAAATATACCTTTTAGACTTAAGAAAAACTGAGTTTCAAAGCTTTCAGAAACTAAACCTGCAAATAAGCCTAAAATGAAGTAAGACCCCAAATACTGATGACTCTTGCTCTCTCCTCATCCCACTTTTATTATGTTATAGTTTGCTTATGCCACTGTAGATCTCATTTATGCTCTGCTTTTCCTCCCTCTGTATATAAACACAAACAGTACATAGGCATCTGTGTAAAAGAAAGGAAAAAATTCATTTTATTATTGATAATCTCTGAATATATTTATATAATATATCATACATGTTTATGTATGATAACCTCTGACTAATTTTGTAAAAGAATATGAACTTTGTGTAACAAAGGAGAAATAGAAAAGAATTATATCAACAGTTAAAAAGTACTCTCAAATAGAACTTGAAAATCAGTGTAACTATGAATGGCAGGAATTGGCAAAATATAAAAAATAAAAACCTGTGGTATTTTTAATTTTTTATAACTAAAGGAAGAAAAAAATTGGCTAGTCTAAGTGAAGCTATCAAAAAGATCCAGGGAAAAGTGAAACTATATAATTATTGTTTTGTGCAATTATGGAGAAGGGAGTAAAGGAAGTGATCTTCAAACCAGAACGTGTACTTGAGGAAAGGCTAGTGTGTGGTAACTCAGATGAAAATGGAGCTGCGTGGTAGCAGGGTATTAATTTGAGTTTCCTACACAGGGGGAAAAAAAAAAACCACTGTAGGCTATTGCAAGACCCTGCATATGAGACTTGTCTCACTTTTGGTAACCTTTGATAAGTTGTGGAAGACAACACAGAACAAAATGAGGGAAAAATCAATCTGACTTTCAAAGAACAAGCATGATTCCTAATCGTAGGCTCTTATTTCCATAGATACATTTAAAACTATTTTAATAATACTGGAACTCCTAGAAAAGAGGGTGAGGACTGGAGATTAACAGTGTCCCAGACAAAAGCCCTGGAACAGCTGTTACCCCAGACTCAGTTTGCTCTGTTCTCTGACGTCCCAGTGGCTGCAGACTGTCTCATTCTCCTTTGTGCTCAGCTTTTACCTACATTCAGCCACTGAGAGACACTGATGGGAGACTGGTGAATGGAGGAGAGAGACTTGGCACAAGGACCTGGGGAGGAGTTGTCTGTCAAGTCAAACCCCACTTCTCCAGGAGCCAGCTGCCTCCAGTGAGGCTTCTTGAGTTTCTTACGCTAGCAACCTGGCCATTGGATTTCAGGAATGTTCTTTACTCCTTTTGCCTCTACCATGGCTTCTTGCTAACCTCTGAGTTTCTTTACCATTTCCTATTTAGTTGCCATAATTTTCTGTGAGCTTTTATAACAAACATGGGAGTTGCTCTGCTAAATATGCCTTGAGTTGCTTCTGCTTACCCAGCTAAACTGACTAGTGCATAAGCCAGCTTTATTTTCTGTTTGCTGTGTTTATTGTTTACATTTTTTTTTAAAAACTGACAGAATGTTGTTGGCATTGTTGCTATGCAGCATGTACTGCCAGGGTTCAACAGCCTTTTGACAGCTAATTGTTTGCTCTCTGAACAGAATTGGAGATGGGATTATAACACATTTTTAGGTTTATTAGTTTTCAAAACAAAACAGATGAAAGGAATCTGGAAGTTCACCAGAAGGGTCTTTCCTTGTCACTATCCTACTCAGCATTGTTACTTAAGGTTTAGGCAAAGTCATGAAAAACACATTACCAAATATATAGTTAACAAAAATTTGGAAGATAATTCAAACTTTGTTACAAGGAAAAATGGGAAGTCACTCATCTAGGTACTAGGTACATAACATAAATTATAAAAATGTAGACTTGAAGAGACCAAGCTTCCTAGCATTATGCGGCTAAAGAAATCTGGGACTTTAATCGAACACAATCCCAATAGAAATCAAAGTGTGATACATTTAGGAAAAATGAAAGATTTCACTTCTGGGCTCCATTGAAAACTACCTAGCATCTCTGCTGAGAATGTATGCCTTATCTGGTATACTACAAGAAGGCTAGGAGTGTCATTTAAGGAGAATATTGCCACATTGAAATATCTGTTCCTCCCAGTCATTATGGAGCTCATAAACTTGTAAGTATTTGTACTTATCGGTAAGATTTGCCTCACAGTACCCCAGTAGAGGTTGTACTGTTACCCTCTCTTCATCTGTTTTTGCTCCTATGAGTAAAACCTAAGCTTTTTAGCTCTCTGTGTGACTGTAAGTAAGCTCTGATGTTTGGTTATAAACCCAATTTTATTCAATAAAGTAAGAAACTTTAGGTACTATGACAAATAGGGTAATCAGTTTTTGCTCAGTATTAAAGTTCTCAAACAAACCTATGCACTCACACAGTAATGTGTTACCTGCCTTGTGCAGAAGTTGATTAATTCTCAGGAAGACTGTAACATGAACTTCTGTATTGGGAAGAATGTTCTATTAGGCAATCCAGTGACACCAACTCTGGGTCAGATTTTTGATTAGTGAACAAATTAGTGATTTGTGGGTTTTAATAGAAGAATTTGTTTTACTTTATAATTTTATCTCCAGCAATATAATTGTTTTTCTTACAATTTAGGATTAACACACTCTATTTGGGGAGGGTGGGGGCAGCTTCTAAGAGCCTGAAACAGGGAAATAAAGCATAACTAGTGCTTGGTATAATTACCTACAAAAGAAATATTATGCTATTTCCCAGAATATGTCCCCAGAGTGAATGTCTATATGTGTTCCATTTCATTCCTGCTTAGAATCCTATCAAGGGTGATAAGGAGAATCATTTTGAAATATATTAAACAGAGAATAGAGTTTGCAAAAGACTATTAGTTTGCTAAGTTGAATTTGTGCTGCAGATGCAAACTGTAAAAACCTAGATGAGAAAAGTCCCTGGCATGACCAATGAAAGGCAACCAAAGAGACAATTTCTGAAGAAACATAAAATTTATCTTAGAATGTCATTCTGACCCACTTCTAGAACTAGTATATTGAGCCCACATGGACAGTTATTTATAAAGGGCTAGAATAGTTGAAAAGGAAACTTATTTCAAAATTGACATTAAAAGAGCACATTCTCTCATAGTAAAACATGTAAGGAAGGATAATTATGTCAGTGTTTTAGCATTAACATAGGATAGCATGTGCTTCAGTTGTTCTTCTGGCTCAGTGCAGTAAAGGGAAGAGCCCTGTATGCATGGCTACTTGCTGAGTTATCAAAGTTAACTTGTGAGAGTTCCTGAGAAAGACAATTCTGTCATACATTCTTCTTACTTCACATCTTCCCTGCGAATTGTCTTTGGTGTGTGTGGGGCGGGGTGGGGGCAGAGCGGCAGTGTCTACCTCCTCAGCACCTTCAGTTACTTCCTGGTTAAGCATTACAGAATTCTTCCAGAAAGGTTTGTGAAGCATTAAAAGTACTAAGGAGGAAAAATGAGACAAAGGCTATTCAAAACTGAGTTTCACATCTGTCAATAGTCCTGACAGTTTGCCATTTGGGAAGATGATGGTTCTGTAAAACAAATGAGCTTCCTGCTCCTATGCTGATTTCATGCTTACTCAGCAAGCCTTAATGCTCTTTCCCTACCATGCTGCTAAGGCACAGTAAATTGTGTATGTTACAGCTACTTTGTCCTGGGTTAGCCTTCCCCAAATCAGCATCATTGGCCTCTTGGTAAATCCCTCAAAGATGGAAACCTGACCCTGTTGTTTTTTATATCTTTATTGTCTTTGGGGCCTGGCATCTGAGAGGTTACAGTTAAGTGTTTGTGAGTGGAAACTGAGATATTGAAAACGCTTTACAATAAACTGCAGTTTCAGCTCTTAAAACAAAGGTAACAGAGACGGAGAGTGCGGTGACAGCTTTCCTCTTAAATGTTCTTTATGTGACATTTGGGGATGAAGAATTTTTAAGGTTGACCAAATTTAGAGCAAACGTATTTTGGTACTAAGAAGTTTTCAAATTCTAGAAAAATATATGTGTATAGCAAATATCTCTTGCTCTGCATACTGTGTCCAGGGCATATTCAAATGGATGAATATTCTGGTAGCAAAAGTATATTCACAAGTAAGTATGATAAACTGCTGAAGACATAGTTTCATTTGATTTGCCTCAGAATCTACATCCATGTTCAGATCAGACTGAATTATCACCAAATGATATCAAGATGAACAGATGTTTTCAGAGCTTCTGTGTTTTTAGACCTGTCTGTCAGCACCTGTAGACCTATAGTGTGTGTTCACTGATTGAAACCTTTCATTGTTTAATGGATCATCATTTCAAGTGAATTGGAAGTTACTGCTGTTTTCCTTTTTCTCTGGGGTGTGGGGCAAACATTGGCACAGAGTACGGGGATTATTAAATACTAATAAATATACCATCTCACATAGTTTCACAAAATCCTCCAAGATGGGATATATTCACTTTATAAAGGTCTCAGGGCAATAAGGAGTAAAATTCTGTGCTAGACAAGTATAAAACTAAGAGCCAAACTTGTCTTTAAGCTCCAGAATCCATCCTCTAGAAAACCGAATTCCCATAAGAAAAGTTCCTGATGATGCTAGAAAATGGCAGAAGTGAATTGATTATTGTAAAGTTTGGAACTGTTTTTAATTTCTAAGAGATGCAATTTAATTTTGATTATAAAATAATAATGTTTGGTATCTTCTTCTCACTTTTGTCTTCACTATTTAGATGTGTCTGGCATCAGAGGAGATGAAAGTGGAAGAAACAAAATTAATAAAATCAAAAGAATCAGATGGTGGTAGAATTAAAGAAATGGAAAAAGGGAAGGAAGAGAGAGACATAAAAGTAGAGAAAACCAATGAAACTGGGTTCCAGAAGGAAGCAGAATTTGAGAGGTCAGCCAAGGAAAACCTAGAGAGTCTAAGGACTTAAGAAACTTTGAGGAGCTACAAATGGATAATGTAATGGCTATAAAAATGGAAGACCCCAAAGAATTTAGAAAAGAATCCGAGGATGATCAGAAGTTCAGTCGCTTCCCTGATTTTTCATACTCTGCCAGTAGCAAGATAATAATTAGTGATGTCCCCAATAGAAAGGATCATATGTGCCACCCTCATGGAATTATGATCATTGAAGACCCCACCACACTAAACAAACCAGAAAAGATAAAAAAGAAAAAGAAGAAAAACAAAATGGATCGACATGGAAGTGACAAATCTATACCCAAGAAGACTTGCAAGAAGAGGCAGTCTTCAGAATCTGACATTGAGAGTGTCATGTACACCATTGAAGCTGTTGCAAAAGGAGACTGGGGTGTTGACAAACTCGGAGAAACCCCAAGAAAGAAGGTCCGCACCTCCTCAAGTGGCAAAGGAGGCATTTTGGATGCCAAGCCACCAAAGAAAAAAGTGAAATCAAAAGAGAAGAAGGCTTCCAAGGAGAAATGCTCAGACATCACCAAAGAGTCACGACCTCCAGATTTCCTTAGTATTTCTTCCGGCAAGAACGTTTCTGGGGAAGTGCCAGAGGGGATAAAAGCAGAACCATTGACACCCACAGAGGATGCACTGCCACCTAGCCTATCAGGACAGGCCAAGCCTGAGGACAGTGAGTGTCACAGAAAAACAGAGACCTGTGGCTCCAGGAAATCTGAGAGGTCTTGCAAAGGTGCTCTTTATAAAACCCTGGTGTCAGAGGGCATGCTCACCTCCCTGAGAGCCAATGTTGATAGAGGTAAGTGACTGCTACAAACCTGAAAGGACTACAGGCCTTAGCAGAGCCTTCCCTTTAGACCTATTGAAAAGAGTCATCATGAACTGTTGGATATCAAACAAGTACCTTGTATGTGTCATTCATAGTCACATGTCCATTTTGCTTTAGCTGCGTTCTTCCTAGCACTGAAAACGGAGAGTTTGTATTGTTTTGTAGGTAGTTAGAATAGAGAATTTACAAGTGACTATGTTTTTATTTCTCTGTTATAGACTGGTTTCATTTTGAAGGGTCAGTATTGAATGGAGCTTTTAGCTTGAGTATTTAAATTGATGGAATTTCCTGAATAATGCAGATAAATTTGGCAGAATCCTTACCTGTAGGCTCCAAAAGTAAATATCCTATCTTGCTCTTTTGTTCGATAATCAAAACTTCAAAGGACATGTTATTTAAAGCATGGTAACATCTGTAGAGTGTTTCATGTGTATTCATTTTGTTTTGAAGCATCTGTGTAGGAAACTGTCTTTTGGCAGGTTTTATTCCAATAAGAGATGCATGGTTCTTAGGTCAAATAAGCTCTGAGTGGAAAGAGCTTAGGAGTACATAATTATTCAGGAATGTCTTTTAGCGAGTCTTGAGAAATTTAGGATTAATGTTGTCTATCAGCACAAGAATCATGCTTTAGGCTGGTTCTCAAATGGAAAAGAGAGTAGCAGCATCTTAAGTCCTATAGTACCTGGTAAATTACAACATGACTGCCTATCCCAGAGGTAAGATTCCTTTTTGCAGTTCCTTTATTGAAGGTAGTCCAACCAGAATTGCTCTGGGCACTGCTAGCTACAAATCACACCGGAAATGATAGGTATAGGAGCTAAGAAGTCCCTTGCGAAGATTCTGAGCTGATCTCCTCCAGTTCTAGTGTTCTGAACAAACCCCTTCTCTTGGGTTTCCTAGGGAAACGAAGCTCAGGAAAAGGAAACTCCTCTGATCACGAAGGGTGTTGGAGTGAAGAGAGCTGGACATTTAACCAGAGTGGGACCAGTGGGAGCAAAAAGTTTAAGAAAAAGCTAAGGGAAGACTCCTTCCTTGGGTAAGTACCTGTGAGCACAAGTGACCTTTGCTGCATACCCTACTGTTTTAAGTCTGAGGTACTATTTATTCTTTATCTGTTAGCCTTTGATAAGCCCCCTACTGAAAACAGATCAGGGGTAATTACATGATTCCTGCTATTAACCAGTCATGTGAATGGTAATATCATTTACACTTTAGGTATGGTAGAACCTATATACATTTTAACTTGGGTCTGAGTTTGAATTGAGGTTCACTACAATGTAGTAGTATAATAGCAGTAGATACATTATTATCAATCAATAGGACCCATTTTACCATCTGGAGCTTAGAATGAATTTTATTTGTGTGTTTACATTTTGTACACTTGTTGTCATTATGTTTTAGTGTTATATATGTTTAATATTTCTAAATATAAGTACCTATGTAGTTGTATACCTACTGTGTCACTCAGCATGGAAGACAAGGAGGCACTTTCATAGGTGCAAACCCTGCCAGACTTCAACAGAAGGAACCGCTATCATGACAAGTGCCATACTTGACAGTGGAACCCTGAGTGTCTCGGCTCAGGTGTTTTTAATGATACAGAACTCCTCAGGTGTTCTACTGCTAGCACATGCAGATCATGAGCAATCAAACATCCCCCACAGAAATCCAACACCTTCTAACTTTGTACTTAAACAACCTGTTAACTCTTAGAAAAATAATTCTGATATACATTGTACACTGAAGTGTAGTGCTGAGGAAGCAATGGCACACGTCACTATATAATCACTTAGGATTATTATTTCATGATTACTGTTATGCCAAGACACTTAATAGCAGTGCATATCAAAGCATTTTGTTAGTAAGTTGATAGAGACAGTACTTTTATATTGGTGAGAAAAGTATCTACATATTCACTTGTGTTGTTTTGAAAGTTCTTTGAGATTTCATATTAGTCTAATTTGAAAAGAATACGTTGAATAGAAACAATTCTCCATATTTTTTCATAATTATTTTTTAAAGTGCAAAGTTTATGCATTGGGCATATTATATTTGTTTTATTCATAATATTTGCATTTCTACTTGTGGAAGATACCGTATTTTCCTTGGAAATAAAGTACTTTAAAGTCTGGTTAATTTTAAGACTCCAGGGTATCATAAGTGGAAAGGTGGAGGCTCATGGTGCAGATACTTCAAGATTATTTTAAAATACATACAAGCTATATTGAAATAATACAAGACTATATTGAAATAATATTTAATAGTTTTATTTCTAGTATTTTAAAAGTCCAAAGTACTTCAAATTAGTTTTACTTACATTATGCTTAAGTAATGATATAAAAACTCTTCCATTTGTCATTGTTAACTGATACTTTCAAATGCAGGGTACGTTTAAAAAAAAAAAAAAGTGATCCTGGGGCATTTCTAGACAATGCTATATATTTTCTAGAATTGCCAATGTTTTGTAAGTCTGAATTCCAAGCCAGGTCAGGAGGCAGCTCCTGACAGAAGTAGGGGAATAAAGTCCGCATGGGAGCTGGGGAGAAAGCTCAGCTGCCACGGTATTTGCCACTATAGCTTGAAGACCTGAGTTCAATCCCAGAGGCCATGTGAAAAAAGCTAGGCATGGTAGCAAGCCCAACACTTTTGGGGTGAGAGACAGGGAGATCCCAGGGTACTGGCTAGCTAGATCTAATCAGCAAGCTCCCAGCCAAACAAGATGGACGACTCTTGAGTAACCACAGTTTAGGTTGTCCCCTAGCCTTCACAGACACAAACACATGTGTGTATATACTCAGCAAAGTGGTAATAATAAGCAGCAAGTGTTAAGCTTGCCAATAAAACTCTGATGATTCCACTCTGAGCAGCAGGGTTAGCTGAGCATTGAGGCACATGCCTGTACCAGCTCTTTAGAAGCAGAAGCATGAAGAGCAAGGACAGCAAGGGCTAAAAAGGCAATTCCAGGTCAGTCTCAGCTACACAGCAAGACCTTGTCTCCAAACCTAACTTGATCATTTAGTTAAACTGCCAAGTTGTAAGAGAGATATTTCACCATTTGCTGAGAAACCAGATAAACACAATAGGTTTTGAAAATCTATCTCAAGAGAATAGTGGCTTGTCAGGGGTATGTATGCGAGAAAGCCAACTCTCCTCTTCCCCAATCCTTCCATTTCCTGTCTACCAAGCTCGGCGGTTCTGCAGCTTTATCCAGCTGTCTGCGGTGTATCTTCGTTAGTAATTCTCACTGAACAAAAGCCAGCAGCCAGCCTAGGATCCAGCAGGCATGCTGCCACTGCTGCACTGGGCCTTTTGAGACAAAACCAGCCCAAGGATTCCCTGACTTTGCCAGTCATTTGTGGTTTTCATTTAAAGTGGTATCACCTCTCTTGGCAGTATTTATTGAAAACTGGTTTTACTTTGTTTGTTGAGAGCCTAGTCTCATTGAGTCAACACTCTAGGATTCTTTTCCTAACATTCAAATTTTGTATGATTTTTGAAAAAAAAAGTATGTTTTAATCAAACACTAGTCTGTAACTTTTTAAAAACTCAACTTATAAGACTCTCAACTTATCCTATTCCCTAAAAGCTTGCTAATGCATGAGCATGAATATGAATGTTTAGAATGACACCTCTCTGAGTATACTTTGTATTTTTAACATTATGTGAGACTAACCATGCCAGTGGAGAGAATGTCAAATTTTCTACTTCATTCTCTATTTTCTAAGATGATTACACAAGGCGTGTGGATTTATATTGAAGTCCTCTCAAGAATTTCTGAAATGATGGTTTTTCCCTCCCTTGCATAGATTTTTGTTTAGTTGTTTTTCGAGACAGGGTTTCACTATGTAGTCCTGACTGTCCTGGAACTGACTCTGTAGACCAGGCTGGCCTCAACCTCACAGAGATCCTCCTGCCTCTGCATCTGGAATGCTGGGATTAAAGGCATGCACCAACATTGCCAAGCATGGATCTTTTTTTTAATGCCCTAATTCCTGGGGACCATGTTTTCAAGTTGAAACTCTAAAAATTATATCACTTATTGTTTTCTGTTTAAATATTTAAACAGAATAACAAAATATCTTTTGCTAATTGAATCCCCTCTCTTTTTAATAGTTCTGCAAAGCTGGATGAAGAATTTGAAAAGAAATTCAACAGCCTTCCTCAATATAGTCCTATAGCATTTGACCGGAAATGTGTGTCTATTCCAAGAAAAAAGAAAAAGACTGGAAACATGTCCTCAGAATCGACTAAAACCAGCAAAGGTTAGCTATGGCCTCTCTTTTCTCTTCACTGTATCAGAACCTCAGCTGCCCCCTCAGCTAACTTCAGCTCCCCTTAGATGACTACAGTGATTAGATTTCAAATCAAGGCAGTAGGGAGGTAGAATTATAGTTTGATTTCAGAAATTGTCTTGGACCTTCCTTCCCTTCTCCTTTCCTCCCTCCTTAATTCTTCTTAGCCTCTATCTTTGCATCATGTCTACACATTAGCTCTTTAATATGTACCCAAGGTTTCTAAGATGCTCATACGGTCATCCTCTGCTCTCTAGAGTTCTCTTGGAATTTTGAGATTTTGTTGAGCAGAAGCCATTGACTGGGTAATTTTCATGAGTCTGCAAGAAAACAGGCTCTCGGACTGTGCAAACTTTCTGTTGCCTGAGAAGCAGACACTATTCTTTACTATCAGTGTAGACCAAAACCAAATAAAAATACCTAGAATATCCCAGTAATATACTTCATTTTGTGACCTTTGAAAAGTACTTTGTTTGCATATTTGTTTCCTAGAGCATCAGAAGCTCACTGTTTTTGTCAGGAATCTCTTCAAATAATCAGTGTGACCAGGGTACACCTCAGCACTGATCATAGGCAACATTACTGTCTAAAGGGAACTTTTTAAGGGCATTGGCATTTTCAGTGGTCTCAACACCCGGAACAGCTGTTGACATGCCCTTTATGAATCCTCTGGAACATGGTCTGGTTGCCAAACATGGGGCTCCATTCAGGCTCTTCAGGCACAATGGAGAATTGGCCTGCCCAGAATCTAAATATTGCTGTTCCCGAGAACTTTATCTTTCGATTTCTCTTTAGGCCTCAAAATTGGTTAGAAAATTTTTCCTTTAGTTTTCCACACTTCATTCATTCATCTGTTCTGCCAGGGACAGGAGCTAGAGAGAAGGAGGACAGGTGTGACTGAGCTATAGCTGCTTCAGGATCTAATTCTGAACAGGGTTTGGTAGACGAGTTCTTTATAATTTTCTTGCAAAAGTGGCTACCTGTTCCCTGCTTGTGTAGAATCAGACTGATTCACTGATTTTGTGTTTTTTACATAGGTAAATCCAAAGTAACTATTGACAGAGTAAATTTTGTGGATTTTGAGGGAATATTTAAGATATATAAACTAAAGGAAAATTGTATTTTTTTCCTCTAAAGAAACTTAAACCATTCTTCCTCAAGATCTATAAACTCTTTGCACACTGTAATTGCCATACCAAAGAGAGGATCGCTTTGAGATTTACTTCTCAGGATATTATTGGAAGGCTTTTGAAAATCCCACTCCATGATTAAAGTATGGGGTGGGGGGCTAAAAACAATTGTAGAATTAGCCATCTTCTTCTGTGGTTGCTAAGAAGCCTAAAGAATAAAGGATTAAATAGGAAATGCTACATCACTAGATTTTCTCATTTGGGAAAAACAAATAGTGTTCTGTGGAAACCTTCCAAAATGGACAGGACAAGAGCTGAGGTAGACCTGTTGACAGGCAGCTGAACACCAGAGTCGGTTACCATGTGAACTGACAGTCTGTCTTAGAGATATTCAGGAATAGGCAGTGTAGTTCATGAGCCCAAAGATGCCAGCTGTCTGGAGTTCCCAGATTTCTTGGTTTTAAAGATGCTGATAATTACTTGGCAAGCCAGGAAAATGGCACTAATTGATTGATGTCCAAGACACATCCCTTATCCCATTCCTTACAGTTCAAGACATTCGTTTTACAGCTGTGAAATTGGCTGAATTATCTATCAAGGAAAGTAACGATAGGTTTATATTTCTGAAGCTGCAACCCCGAATCTATTTTCAGGGATCTATTTTCATAAAACCTTTCCTAGTTGTCTATTACATGCTTTTCCCTTTCCGGTTAAGATTAATAGTATTTCTTTGATGTGAAATAGCTTTTTGCAGTTTTGCATTGTGCTTCATACAACATCATCTCAAAGCTACTGGTTCTTCAGTGGTATGTCAGTAATTACATATGTAGGAAGTCTTCTAACAGTTTAGATTTTGTTTTCAGTTGTGTTTCATAAAATAAAGCAAAAATTAAATAATATATTCTATCTAGCAAACTAGAGAAATAGTATTCATAACCAATTTGCAATTTGGCATTAGCAGTGTGCTAGACTGTGGTTTATTAATGAAATTATCATACCAGCTGTGCTGTAATTGCCTGATCTTTAGGGGATAGAGGGATTGTTTTCTTAGACTCTAGACCCTTTGCACCTTTGCATAATGAGTCACTCAAAACAAACACTGTGTATGAGATCATTAGTTCCTCTGTAGAAGAGCATGTGTCCATAGAAAACTCATTTTTATCCTAAAATGAGTTTCCCATTTGCCTGTATTATTTTCTACTGCATTCATTGTCATTCAACACTATTTTTTTTTTCCCCTCGCATATACTTGGTACCCTTTTTGGTATTTGCAGGTTATATGACACATATAGAATTTTTCTGAAATGTGATTTCAAGAAGTTACTATTTATGATTTTATACAGATGCGTATTTCAGAATCATAGTACTTGGTTGGGTTTACTCCTGTTCTCCCATATGTCTCATTGGTTCTAAGTTTTTTCCGTGTTCTCTCATCTCTTCCCCATAGTCTTCCCATTATTTCTGCCCCATCCCTTATGTCAAAAACCTTACAGTGAGAGGTATGATGGTGACTAAGAACCACCCCCTGCAAGTGGGCTTGGTTTATTTTGTCATAGGAGACCACAGCATGGTGATTTAGGAATAGAATTTCCCTTTGCTTCTAAGAACAAACTATCCAATAAATCCTGATACATCTAGCTCACAGTGCCAGTCAGCTGCGGAAGCCCAGTCTTCTTACATTGTTTCCCAGGTTATCTCTGTTCTTTCTGTGTGATTTTGACCGAAAGCTGAGAATCGTGAGTCTAAGTTGAACCGAAGCTTCTAAGAAGTTTCTTTTTGAAACATCTTTTTATGTGTACTGATAATATGTCAGGTGCTGTTTTTAAAAGAGCCTCCAGAAGTCAGAGTTCTAGGAAAATAGTAATTTCCAAACAGAACTGGGGTCTTGTAGAAAATGTAAGTTGAATTCAAGTTGGAGTGTTTTAATTAAGCTCCATTTTGACCCTTGACTTCTTATTTTTTAAATCTTTGTGTACTTCTTTGGCCCTTGTCAAATGTGCTATTGTTTTTTTATTCTCCAACCCACATTGCATTTTAATATTAAAGTTTAAAATGGGGAACTAGAGAGATGAGTCAGCAAACAGTTAAAAGCATTGGCTGCTTTTTGAGAAGACCTAGGTTCCCAGTACCCACGTGGCAGCTTACAACCACCTGTAACTTCAGTGTCAGGGCGCTTGACACCCTCTCTGGCTTCCACAGTGATTGCTTGTATGTCATACTCTTTATAATGCAGGCAAAACAATGATACACATAAAATTTAAAAATGGAAAAAAAATGGCTAAGGAGGAACTAGTTAGATACATATGCTTAACATATATAAAGCCCTAATACAAAGTTTAATATTCAGCTACTATTCCCTTCCCATAAAATGGCTAAGAATTAAGTTTTGCTTTTAAATCACAGTAGTAAGAAAAGAAGTGGGTTAAAGAAGTGGGTTCATAGCGCAGAAGCTAGAATCTGCTGTTTGAAGTTGAGCCTTCCTCAAGAGACATTCAGTCTTGAGATTGAGGTCTGGGGACACCATGGCCAGCCTCCCTTGTTATAAAGTTGTAGCTCCCAGTTTAGGCAGAACTTCGTAATTTGCCCTCAAACTATTTGAGAGTCGTCATTATTACCAAACTTTCTCAGGAGAGTAGTGGCGACACATTTGCAGCTATAAAAGGCACACTGTGATGAATTATTTTTTTCTAATTCTTATTATGTTTATTTTGGTAAGTTATAATTTTGCAAGAATACACCTTTTTTCTTATATTTTGTGTTTTTAATTCTCATTAAAAATAATGGGTTCTGTAATGGTATTCTCACACATACTTTGTTGATCCTCCTCCCCCTATTTGACACAGTCTTGAGTTTCTTAATAATGGGTGCCCGGCCCAAGTAAGTAGCTGCATCCCTTCATAAACCCTAACTTAATTGTGGCTGATTTACTTGCAAACTCACTGAGATCAATCGATCTTCATGCCCAGCAGCTGGGAGCAATTTGCTACAAATGATTACAAGGGACTTTATTGATTCATTAGTTATGTAACCAATGCAACAGCACCAGTCTAGTCTTAGACAACATCCGTGTGCATTTATATTGCTTAGAACACATGAAATTGTGTTCCTGCCAGTGGAGTTAGACCTGGCCTCATGACACAGCAGCTCAGAAGAGCAGGTTCACCTACGTCACCTTCTCTCTGACCTTGAAAAATTGCCATGCTGAACCAACACGAAAGTGGCTCCTGTGTCACTGCATGACCTGCCCCAAAATGTCCATTTTCCATCAAACCCTGAGCACTAATGCTTTAGAAATGTTATTATTAGGGTCTTTTTGTCAATCCTTTAGCTCCTTGGCTTGCGGCAAGGCTCTGCTGTTTTTACCGAGCTGTGAGTTGGAGTGTAATGCTAAGTAGATTGATAACCTTCAGAGTTTAGGTCATCTTCCCCAAGTTACAAGTGATGACCTGAGCCACTGTATATACCAGCCCTGTGCAGTGTTGCCGCAAGGGCGCTGCTGTTGATGCCATGTTCTCCCCGTTTCATAGGGAAGGGGATGGTGCAGAAGCCTAGGGAGTAATAACCTCGGGAAGAACAAGTTTCTATGTGTTCTGAATGACTTTTGTTTCTAGAATATTTTTTCTGCTTTTCATTTCCTACCCTTTTCCCTAATTTGTAGATCCTTCTATGTTAATTTAACAAAGGAAAAAAGATTTTACTAAATTTCCTTGTTATTTTATGTTTCCTATCCATTTTTAACTTAATTTTTTTTTAAGACAGCTTGTCAAACACATGTGCCATGGTGGTGAGCAGAAATGAAATTGTTCATTTATTGACTGCTAAATCACTGCTTTTTTGTGACTGTGATTAGATCTTACTCATCATTACTTTCATTTCATGTTTTTGTCACTGTCTTTGAAGAAGCCATCATCTGTTTACAATATTTATAGTCATCATTTGAGGAATGGTTCAGAGCAAGGAATTTTTTTTAATGTAAGCTTATATAAGCTCTTGTGTAGCCAAAGCCACTCTGCATGTTTGCTTTTTGGTGTGTGAATATAGACAAATTCGTCTTTAGCTTTGTCCTTAACTTACACTTTTCAGATTTCTCTGATCCATGTCCTTTTCTTCTTTTCTAAGCGGTTCCATGTACCTAGTCAGCCTATGCTTATATCACTTTCCCCATGAGCCAGTTCCTGAAAATAGTTCCCCATAGGTAGATCAGTAGGTCTCAGATCCTCAGGAGTCTCAGGATGTTTTTTCTGCTTTCTCCTACTTATTTTCCATGATTGCCTACATGCCATTCAGGCATACCTGCAGGTGCCTGAGTTTTATAAAATACAGGAAGCGGTGGTTGAAAACAAATTATAGAGAACACTACTAATATCAGTGTAGCACATGCACATGACACATTTACTTTGTGCTTGTTAATTTATTTTCTCTCGATGCTTCTTCTAAAAAAGCAAACAGAAGCATTTTCTCTTTCCAATTCAAACTACTCCAGCTGATTCAGAAGTATTTGCTATTGGTTACTTAGAAGAATGATTTGTGGTCATACATTTGCATATATTTTTGATATGATTGGTAACTTGAACAAATGCATTTCTCATATATTTTGTGCCAATTAGTGTTGTAGGAGCTTTGTTATTAATGAAGTCTTTTTTTTTTTTTTTTGAGAATCTGTCTTACCCTAGGCACTCTGATTATAATGGTGAATAAAATCAAAGAACCTGCTGCTATGGAAGATTCATTATACTGGGAAGCCTGATAAATAAATAGGCCCCAAATAAGTAAAGTATATGATGTGTTTGAAGGTGAAAAGAGCTATGAAAATTTTTTTTAAAAAAATAAAACAGATTTATAGAACAACTAGACAAATGATCAACAAGGAAAGTGAGCACTTGAACAGCATTGAAACTACTAGTACTAACAGACACAACACAACACTTCAGATATGTGGGAAAAATCTCCAAAATTAGATATGTGCTAGGCCTGAAAACAAACTGATTAATTTAAAATCAAGTTGACACAGTATTTTCAAATGAAAACTGAGTACCAAAATGCTCTGGCTGAAGCTTTGCTTAAAGAGAAATTTACTCACTTTCTAAGAAAGAACTTGGTACTCCAACTAGCCTTTTACTTTAAGATTCTAAGGAAAGAGGAGGAAACATAATTTCAAAGGAAGCAGAAGGAAGGAAATAGTGAACATTAAACAGAAAAGTTGATATGAAATGTAACAGAGAAACAATGTCAGTAAAACAAGAAAAAGTTTGAGAATAGCAACATATAAGTAGATTGTGACCAAGAAAAACAGGTTTACATGATTGGAGTTAGAAATGAAACAGAGGACATTATTATCATCTGTGCAGAAATGAAAAGAATTGTGAGCAAATACTGTAAATAGCATACTATACGACAGTAAACTAAATAACCTTGATAAGATGAACATTTCATAAGAAGACACAGACTACTGAAGCCAACTGAGACTTATCAAGACAGGATGTGGAAAGCCTAGCCCATATAGTGCCCCCACTGGATCCTGCCAGACTTCTAAGAGGAATTACCTGCATTTATAGAATGCACATAGATACATAAAAAATAAATAAGTACCAATTCTTCACAAACCTGAAAAATTTTAGATGTCTATACCTATGACTCATTCTAACATCATAGATATCACAAAATATGAAAACTAAAGCTAACAACTTATCATAAACATGGACATAAAAATCCTCAAAAAATAGTAACATACAAAATAAATAATATACACAGTAACTAAATTGGATTTTCACCCTAGACTTACAAGGTTAGTTTAACTCCTGAGAGTCAGTTTACCTAATTTTAGTCTAGTAGCAATCTCAGTAGATATGATAATAGTATTTAATAGAACCTCACACTCCTTCATGATAAAGGCATTCAGCAAAATAGGAAAAGAAAGAATTGCCTGACCCTGGTAAGTGGCATCCATGTTATATTAGTGTTAAAGGGTAAATGCTTTCCTGTAAGTATCCAAGCGAGTCCGTGATGTTCATTCTTTTACTTCTATTCAACACTGTAGCTAAGTCTCTATAACCTCAAGTTAACAGTGGATCATTAAATAAAACATCAAAAACTCAAGTTGCCAAAGACAACACATAGATGAATTAGACTGCATTGAATTAAAATTTTTGTACTTTAATGGACACTGTCAAGAAGAATGAAAAAGATATCTTCTCACAGAGCAAGAGGAAATATTTGTAGCACATACATCTGACAATGGTCTGATATTTTTTAAAAATCTTGAAACTTAACAATAAAAGTAGCAAAAATAGGCAAGTGATATTTTCTGCAGAGATATACAAATCACCATTAAGAGAAAAGTTGCTTAATACCAACTCTCAGGAAAATACACATCAATATCACAATGAGAATGATACTCTTTCCAATCGTTAGAATGACTGTAGTCATGAAGACTAAAAATAACAAATGTTAGGGACATAATGGAAAACTTATGCACTTATGGAGACCTTATGCACTGCCAGCAAGAATATAAACTGGTGCAGCTGTTTCAGTAAGCAGTGCAGTGGTCAGACAGACTGACAGTGTGACCTAACAATTCTACCCCTAGGTATATGCCTAAGAGCAATGAATACATACATCCACAAAAAAAGGAGGGGGAGGGGGAAGAGGAAGAGGAAGAAGAAAAGAAGAGAAGTGGAAGGAGGAAGAGGAAGAAGGAGGAGGAGAGGAAGAAGAAGAAAGAAGAAAAAATGAAGAAGAAGAAGGAGAAGGAGAAAATAAATCTGTGCAGCAGTGTTTATGCCAACCGTATTCATGATAGCCAAAAGGTGGAAACATTCCATACATCCATCAAGTCCCTAAACTGGTCAAATATGGAATATCTATACAATGAATACTCATCCTAATCTATGCATTCTGCAGCACAGATGAGCCCTGGAAATACGCTAAATCCCAAAACAGTCTAAAAACTGCTGTGATAGTGTTTGTTTATATGAGTTTTTAAATAGGCAAACCTGTGGAGATAGAAAATAATTCGGTGGTGGCTTAGAGTTGGGAAGATGCAGGATAAGATGGATAGTTGTTAGCAGATGTGACGTTCATTTTTGAAATAATAAAATGTTCTATACTTGGTTGATGATCCATATCTCTAGAGGGGAAAATATTAACTATATTGAGTGATTTATTTGGCACATGAATTATATTTCAATGTAGAGGTGTGTGTGTGTGTTTGCTTTTTGACCACCTGAAATAAAGAGTTGTTGGGAAAGTGAGATTACAAGTGACAGGCATGAGGTTGGGCTGCAGCTTTGCATGGGGTAGTCTGGAGCAGTAAGCAAGTTAGCTTTGTTGGTGTTTGGACACAAGGCAGAGCATTTTTAAACAGAGACAACAGCTGACACAAAGATTCTTAAAGCAGGATTGAGACTACATATGCAGCTTGGGAGCAGTGAACAAGGATATGAGGTTGAGACATGACAGTTCATTGAATCGTGTGGTACCGTGTTTGATATTGTAAGGTTGCTGAAACTTTAAGC
The DNA here is from genome assembly GCA_026225945.1 of Cricetomys ansorgei. NCBI lineage: Eukaryota > Metazoa > Chordata > Mammalia > Rodentia > Nesomyidae > Cricetomys > Cricetomys ansorgei. Next base: position 2,862,762 of record JAMJFZ010000181.1, on the reverse strand, counting down.
ATAAAAAATTGGGCTAGGGTAATTCATTTGTGAATCGTTGGCCTGTAGCTGGTATTTAAAGCTGAGCCTCAAACGAATGAGAGAGAGAGAGAGAGAGAAGACAAGGAACAAATCTATGCTGTCCCCAACTTGGGATGCCTAGCAAGAGAAGGAAGCAGAGGAAACAGAGGGAAAGATCCATGTGGGAAGAGACAAAGCAAAAGGCTTGATCCAAGGAAGCTAGTGAAGGAAATGTTCAAGGTAGAAAATGTACCTAAGTCACGTCAGGAGCTGCTGAACAGCCCAGTACAATGAGAATCATCATTTGGCTGAGACCAGGTTTTCTTGAGTGTCAGGCTAGCACCTAGTTTGAGTGGGTTTTATTCACAGTAGAGAAATATGGTTGTAGGCAAACCTACTGAGGGCAGTTTTGCTATAGAGTTTTTGAGGGAGGGGGCAGTAACTGATGTGGGGAGTTTGAGCAAGTGCCAACACCTCTTTAGTTTTTATAATTGGGTGGAATAATGTTTGTACGCTGATAGTCAAGAGGGAGGGAGGTCTAGTAGTGGAAGGACGGACCACACAGGAACATTAGTAGTTTGCCACTAGCCAGAAGGCAAAGCTTGCTGCAGACACTAATAAGTAGAACATGCAGCAGAGGGAGCCTGTGACACTGGAGCTTTTTGATTCTCACATCAAACCTGTAAGTTAGGCACTATGATGATCCCCATTTTCTGATGAGCCAACAGAAGCTATGTAAAATTACTCAGACATGAAGATCTGCAGTGTATAGAAAGCAACTTGCTTCAGGAAGGATGCTGTTATTTCTGATCCTAACTGGAAAACAATAGCTCTATTTCATTCAGAAGGACTAAGAGGCTAAGCTGTCTTTTCAGCAAATATCTTTGTTTTAAAATCACCTCCCCACCCCACCCCCGCCACCCACACATACCCACCCCATCCCTTTCTAGCCTCAGAAAGGGCCAGAAAGCTGCCTAACACTCTCAGGTCAATGGTTATACTGAAAGTGATGTCCTTGTGAGATCAGTTTTTTAGAAATGAGGCATGCATTCTATCCTTACCTTCATTTAGGAGTCTAAAGTAAAACTTTCTCCATTTCAAACTATCACCTCTCTGCTGCTAGCTGATTATAGTCTGTTTCTACCCACTAAATCTGCAGCTTCCTCCCAGGGAGTTCCGGCCCTAATGGAGGCTTTTGCTCAACACATTTCCTAGGAAAATCTCTCTGAGTTTTAAACAAGCCTAGCAAAATGGGCTGAGTGATTCTGCAAGAGAACAGTTCTTGCAGCTCAGGTTACTCATTCCATAGAAGGGAGGAGGGTTTGATAATTAAAAACAACAAAACAAAACCCACAATATTGTTTTGTGCAACATTGTGAACTTAAAATATATTTATAATATTGTCTGTAGGTCCTTTCCAGTCTCAGAAAAAGAACTTATTCCACAAAATTGTCAGCAAATATAAGCACAAAAAGGAGAAGCCTAATGTTCCAGAAAAAGGTATTGGTGCCTTCCATCCTCCATTAAGGTTTCTTGGTCACTCCATTTCAGACTCATCCTTGGGCGAAGCTTCTATGCAACTCCTCTCCTCCCCTTTGCTTGCTTCCATGCCATTAGCTCTTGATGTGGGTCTTCATCTTTTCTAGACTCTGCAGCTATGCAAATCCCCTTCATTTAGATTCCTACTCAAATCCATTACTTGTCTCTTTGGTCAGAGTTTCATATGAATCCGAAAATCACTATTTCTTATTTACTATTGGTGCATTTTATAATTTAGTCTTCCAGGCCTCTTATCCATTTATTTTGTTTGACTATTCTTATTTTTCTCATGTTTGACAGCCTTTCATATATTGACCACATTTTCCTACTTCCTAAAATCCCACAGTTTTATAGTCTTGTGAAAGTTCAACCATTTCTATACTATCTCTGTTAATTAAGAATTCTCACAAACCCTTTTTTCTACTCCTATATGCTTCATATTGGCATAGATGCTTCATTATTGACTAGACCCTTCAATCTTCAGCCACAGAACTTATTTCCCGAGGACACTAGGAACTTGGGCACTCTACCACCTTGCCCTTCTCTGAACATCCATTGCTATTCTGGTCTTGATGGACCCTTGAGCCACTTTGGGGTTCATCTTGAGATATTTGTTCTCATAGCTCAAGACTTTCATTCTTGCACATAAAATTTAAGTCCTCACATCTGTCTCAGTACAGCCATGTAACCTTGGAGGCAGAGCTTTCCTCGGTGTCCTGCATGTCAGTGTCACAGCTCCTACAGACCTGCTCACTTGAGGCTTTTTCCACTCCCTACTTGCATGGCCACATATGCTGCATGTCAGGCTTCTGTACTGAGACTTTCACGCCTTGTGTGTGGATGTATGTGCCTGTATGTCCCTGTGCTGCAGCCTTTACTTAGTTTCGGTTTCATCTCCACATCAATTTCGGGCATTACATATTAATGATATGCTTTCTTCTGCTTCCAGTGAGTAAACAGTACAATGTAGGTAAAATATCACCTTTTATTATTCTCTTACTGATCTTCAAAATGTCTTGATTAAAGTCAAGATACTGCCCAACGTATTTCACAAAGGACAGAATTTCCTTATTTTTGTCCGTATCTTCTATAGTCTCATTTGTTTAGTTGGCAAATAATTTTGAAAGTAAAATCATTGAAATTAAATTCTGTTTGATGTTCATGTTGTTTCATGTTCAAAGTCACTTTGCACACGACCTTGTCCTGTGCTGTGTCTATGTCTGTGCTGGGAGTTGAGCTTCACTGTCCTTTCCTTTTCTGTCCTTGTTTCTAGGAAGTGGGGATAAATGGTCACACAAGCAATTCTTCTTGGATGCCATTCACCCTACAGAAGGTAAAAGAAACAGTATATTATTTAATTATAGATGATCTAAACTAAAAATGGGACACTTTTATAAACTTTAATCAACATGAGACATGTGTGTTCACATTGAGGTTATTATTTATCTTAAATCAAAGCTGTTTATGGTTTGTTGCTAGTCATCAGACAATGTATCATGTGGCGTTTAGGTTGATAAAAGGAGATTTGTAACCTTTGAATCACATTAATCCTAGACTTAACAATGTGTCTGTGGTGCAGGAGCATAGTAGTTGGGATTGAAAAGTAGGGGTCCTCCTGGCTAGCTAGGCACAGCAACCTAACAGAAGTGATTTCTGAGCTGACTGTTGTCCCTCACCCATTTCACAGTACCTCTAAGTATTGTTAAAACAGAATTCACCTGAGGTGTGTGTATAGCCAAACTAGTCATAAGTCTAGGACTTACAAGTGTCATTTTTAAGTTTCCCACTTATATATAGCTATAATTACTCTCATACTGAACCCTTTTGGGGTGCTGATTTCTGTGAGTTACGGTGCATTTCTTCTCTTCCTCCACTTGACCTCCATACACACGCCTCTCATTATAGATATTTTAAGAGACTTAACATTTTCAATGATTAGTTAGAAGTTACTTCATTAGAGCTAGTGTAGTAGTACCTCTGCACTTAAGAGGTGGAGGTTCGGAGGGATTTCAGCATTATCCCCAGCTACGGAGTGAGTTTGGGGTCCATTTGGGCTACATGAAACCTTGTCTCTAAAAAGAAAAGTTATTAGTTCAAAAGGTCAATGGTATCTTTGAAATATTCCAGCTTGGAGTGCTGTATGAAAGTTTTATTCTGTTTTAACAAAATTGAGCCTATACATAGTGAACTACCTAATAAAAATTAATAAATTGGGTCAGGTGTAGTGGTGTGCCTCTGTAATTCCAACACTCAGGAGGCAGAAGTAGGATTATTGCAAGTTTAATGCTAGCCTGGGCTACACAGTGTATTCTAGGCTAGCCAGGAATTTGCTTAAGTTGAGACTGGGCACTTGATGATTGAATCCAACGCAGCCCCCATCCAAGAGTGTGTTTGTCCACCTGTGGAGAGTGGCACCCACACACCTGTGCCTGCAGGTGCTGCGCTGTCAGAGGACAGTAGGTCCTACGCTATCCCTCTTCACCCTATGCCCTGAAGATGGCCTCTCACAGAATCTGGAGCTAGGCTGGCAGGCGGCCAGACCCAGTGACTCTCCTATGTCTGTCCTGCACAGCAACATTCTTACCCTGAGCCATCTCAGCAGCCTTCCTAGTCTGCAGCTCTTAATTCCCAAACACTTCTCTTCCTTTGTTGGGGGTGTGGAGCAGCGTTAAATTTCATATTTGTCCTAAATCGCTTAGCAGAAATACACATATTTTAAAAATATTTATCCAAAATATTAAACTTTGAGTCAATAATCAAACTTTTATCTGATAGGAACAGTATTAAGTAAGCCTCATCTCCTTGTATATCATTTTACTCTTTCCAAAAACCCAGCATGGAGTCTTATCTGCTTTCTGACCCACTCAGAACTTCCAGGGCAAAATAAAACATGAATTGTCCTGTTTCCCATGTTAAATCCTAATATTCCCTAACTGAACCATCTCTTCTTGCACATTTTAAAAATACCTTATACACAGATTAATAATGCTAAGGTACTAATGAACTGTCAGAGGAATCTGAAGGTGTCTTAGCTCATGTTACTCATCACTGGAAATGATGTTGTTTTAAATACGTTTTGACCCTGCAGAAGTGTGGAGTGCATGCGTAGAGTGAAGTGGAAAACTCACTTGCCACACGTTAGGACGTTTGTGTTCTCAGACCTGCCTCTAATTAGCACTTTTTGGTAGGACAAATTGCTTGACCTCGCTATAATTTACTCCATACTTGTACTAAACTCATAAGTAATTCATGCGCAGAGCTTCGGAATGACAAGACATGGTAATATATAAACCTTAGGTTCCATGTCCCTCTTGACACATGACGACTTTCCTCTGGTGTCTAATGGGTGCTAGAAGCAGCCTGGCAGCAGCTCTGGAGGTGGCAAAGGCAATCAATTTTGAATTTGCTATGCAGTCTCCAGAACTTAGTAGAAGTGGATTGGCTATTGATGATACTTAATTACTTATATATTATTGATATGTATATTGAACAAAATTTTTGAGAGTATAACTTTGAAATGTGTGTATCTTTTACTTACAATAGAGTACAAATTCATTTTACATGGCCGGAAAAAGAGAAATCAATTTGAGCACCAGAAAATCACTAGTAATTTAAAGTGACGCGTTTTGGTCTTTTACTTTCATGCCGTCCCCAAGACTTGCCTGTTGAGATGGTAACTTTGTGAAATGTCCAGGCCCTTACCTCATCCTTTCTTACTGCTATGGCCACATTCCTGCTTACTAAATGCTGCTTTACAGGATGTAAATAAATATAGAAAGACATAGACTTAAACTATAGTACAGGGTACTTTGAGTATAGGTCAAAGGCATCTAGCCGAGAGATGACTGGGGATTACCCATTGCCTAGGAATATTACTATGACCAGACAGCTGTGTAGCCTTCTCAAATCTTAAAATAACTTAGGTGTAAATTGCCTCAGCAATTTTTTTCTTCAAGATTATTGGAAACCTTCGGATGCTTGATATATATTTGAGGTTTTAATTCTAAGCTGATCTTTTGTTTTAATTTTCCCCTGTACTCTTAAAATTCAAAGTGTCTAAGCTATTTCCAAAATTCTTTGCATAAACAAAGGTGGGGGCATTGTCCATGGCATAGATAGAATTGACAAGATTTTTCTGGCCTACTGAAAAGACATACTCTAGCCACTGTTTGGCTTTCCGTGGAAGGTGATAACTAAAGGTTTCTAATTCCACAATGATGGCGTGCTGATAGTTACTACTTAATGATACTTAGAGGACTTTTTTATTATTAAATATTGATAATAACCCCATTGAATTAAAGACGGTTTATCAGTCTGAAATACCAGATAAAAAAATTGAAGGTCAAACCATAAAGAGGGAAGAAACCAGAGTTCTCTCTACTTCGGCACCTTGGCCATTATTGTTTCCTTTTTTCCAGGTAAGTCTGTTGGCTTTTAGCCCTTATTTGGTTCTCTGTAATCCCAGCATTCAGGAGATGAAAGCAGGGGATTGCCTTGAAATTTAGGCCATATAATAAGTACCAAACCAGCCAAGGCTATGTAGCAAAATCTCCATCAAAGTAGTTTCTCTGCAACATGTAGTATAATTTCAGGAGTTTGAGGGGGACCTTATTTGTACAAGAAGATCTTTAGACGTGATCCATGCTTCTAGCCTAACTTAATTTCTTACCCTAAATATCACGCTGTAACTCCAGCAGAGTCTCTCAGAGTCTCTCAGAATCATAGATCTGGTTCATTCATTCAGTCCTGTTTTCTTTAGTTCATTCAGGATCTGACTTGTTTTATTTAGTTTGTGGGAGACCAACCAAAGTCAATGCGATTTCAGATACAGCCATAATGATTTCAATGCAACTTTGAATTTCCCAGTTGGAAAGTAAATTCCTGATCCTAGTACCCTCCTGGGGTGCAGTCATAGTGCAGTACTGTTTTCCCAAAGAATACTTCATACATTTTGGGAGTAGTTTGGAAAACAAGGGGGTCTCTTGCTGCCATGATCCTAATGTGGCTCCAGGAGTGAGCTGGCATTATCGCCCTCAGATGATGCACTCCACGTGTGCTATGGTTATTGTCGAGTGTGAAAACTAGCCCTGTGGACTTGTTCCAGTATGCTTGGATAATTTTGTGTGTTCAATTAAAAGCCCAAAGAGAAATGACTAATTGCTTTTGGATGGCAAAGCCTTTCTTTTCTCACATTTCCGTTTCTTTTGAGTAGAGAAAGAAGGGCTTGATTTCCTCCCTGAGCTGTTTTATTTTGTGCTTGAAGTGCCCTGCCTCTCACTTGTTTTGGGGTTTTGGGTTGATGTGGCTGAATACTGTTTTGCCATAGACAAGTATTTATTTGCCTAACCCTTTCTTTCCTCAGTTCTATCTTAGGAGACCCTACCTGGGGGCTGACCCTTTGCATAGGCCACTACACATGGCTGTATTTTCTGGTTTTAATCCCAGGTCAAAGTATGGAGCAAAGACCCTTATATCTCCACTCTGTAACTCTCTAACACAGTCTCATTCCATACTTTTGTCCAGCGTAAATGATCCCTAAGGTCCCTGATTACTACTAGATCTGATAATAGGTTTAGATGAAACTTCTCTTGGTAGGCAATATGACTTCATTCCGGGGCACTAATACAAATTTCATCAAACTTCCCATGGATGCTTTCTTGACTTTAACCTAGTGTGTAACTTGTTACTTCTTTACCTTCTCCTAATAGGCTGACATCTAGAACGTGAGTTGATTTCCTCTTCCTGTCTGCCGGTGAACCTGAATGCTCTTCCCATACCTTGTCCTTTAGCAACCATGCCTTTGGTCTCTGATGTGTCTCTACCAAGTCATCTGGAAGAGACTTCAAAAAGTACAAGCTCTTAGTAGAATAGAATTGTTTCAAGACTCACCAGTAAAAATCAAAGAAAACAGTGCTAATCCATAAGTGTCCTTCCTACTTGGGACCCTGGAGCTGACTAAGAGCCTTATTTTTCCCTGACAGAACCGTTATTGTAGACTATGTGGCAAAACCATCCTTTTAGGTCTGAGTATATTCTTTAGAGCTAATTCAGCCCAACTCACATCCTTACATGGAGAGACTCATGGTCCCACAGTTAGTAAACTGGGTTCAAGAGGAGACTCCTGGTGTCTGTGGCAGTACCCTATAGTCTTTGTGGAAGTCAGATGACCTTTCATAAACTGCTTGGCCTTTTCCTTGTCTCTTCTCCCAGTACAATGTACTTTTCACCATTGGAACTGTGCTTTGCCCTTCTTACCACAAATTCTAGATTTTTTTTGGCAAGTAGCAGTAGAAACAGGAAATTACTGTGCTTTTGGGATGGCCCATTTGTAAAGCAGTGATGATATTGGAGAGGTGAGCAGAGCTCCCTCTAGCAGAGTGACAGGTGAGGGATGTGGATAGGAAACCAGCAAAACTACAGCTCATGAATATGCAGCAGAAACATTATTTGACGTTTGTTGTAAATTCAGCTTTGGCTTCTTTAAACTTTTCCAAGGCTTTGAGTTTTAAGGTTAGGTACTCAGTAAGCTTCTCTGAAGTGTTTCTAACCAAATTTTAGTGGTTTTTTTTTTTTTTTCAATTAGAGCTTTTACTTTAAAATTTTTAAATATTATTTTAAATATTTAAATATCAACTACTATTGACCTGTGTTAAGCTAAGAAGCAAAGTATCAATAGTCTGAGACTGAGCATACCTAGCATGATGAAAACTATTCCATCCTTGAACCTGGGACTAGGTCTAAAATTAGAAGAGGGCTTTTTCTTTTGATTGTAGATTCTGTACTTGAAATAGTGCTTAGAAACATTGTTCAACAGATGTTTTTGGGTATTGCTGTTAAATCAGTAATTGCTGCTTAAACCTGTCCCACATAGTTGTTTGTGTTGTAATACTGAGGTATTGATCCAAGGGCAAGAGAAGCCCATGCTCTATTTTGATGTAATTGGAGTGATTTCATGTGTTTGGAGTATGAATCAACCTCTTTGTTTCACGAATCTATCAAAGACAAAGGACCATGATTTCTGGGCAGAATATCTTAATGATTTGTACTCCTCCTTTCACAAGGCTACATCTAAAATTACTAAAGAGCTAGATTAAAATTTTCAATTAGATTTGTAGAAGTATTTATATCAGCAAGTATGTTTCTCATACCTGGAGCTATTCTTACTGGATTTTCCTCTCACTTTATCTTGATCTTTTATAATATGTATGTAGAGTTGTTTGTTTAGTTGGTTAGTTGGTTGGTTTCTTAAGTCAGGGTTTCTCTGAGTAGCTGGCCTTGAACTCAGAAACTTAAAAGCTTGTGCTACCACCACCCAGCTTCTATATGTATAGCTTAGCAAATTCAGTGTCTTCTCTCAGATCCATTCTCCAGTTTATGCTCTTTGGTATTCTTGGAATCTGTCATGTCAAATCTTGATTTCCTGACTGCTCTTTCCCCTTCTTTGTCAAAAATGATTTCTATGTCTACCTTTATTATATTGAATGACCATTAAGACTGATAGAAAAATGCTTAACATTCTTCCTGTCCATATCCTTTTAGGTCAGCCACTGACATTAAAAAAAAGTCTCAGTCACAAAAACTTGATTACTTTTTTTTTAAATCTGTTTATCATATGTGCTTGGGTGTTTTACCTCCATTTGTGGGTGTTTGAACTGCATGTATATCTGTGTTTTACATTGGTGCTTAGTGCTCACCAAGGCCCAAAGACAGCATTGAATTCCCTAGAGTTACAGAGTGTTGTTATCTGCCTCATGGATGCTAGGAATCAAACCCAGGTCCTCAAGAAGAGCAGCCATTGAGCTTAACTGCTGAGTCATCTCTCCAGTCCCACAGTATATTGACTTTATAATGTTTGCTACACTAGTAACTATGTGTTCCTTTTTTTTTTTTTTTTTAATTTCAAAATAAGGGAATGGGAAGGAAGAATGCCTAAGGAAGTATGTAAGACAAATATCTCCATGTAAACAAAACCAAAAGACAAAGCTCTGATGGCGTGCACCTTCCTTATTCTTGATACGAGTCACTGAGAATTCAGTCCTGTGTTATTAAATGATTTATTAGTTTTGCAACCACAGGGCCAAAACGCACACTTCAAAACACACTCTTCCCATGAAGTGTGCTTCATTCTGTTATTTCATTAAGCATGTTCACTCTGTCCTGGAATTCAGAGTTTCATTTGCATACTAACTCAACCAATGTTTGTCCTATCCTTAATGTTTGTCAGTATGCATGAAAAAATTTTAAGCCTCACAATTTTCTCCTCAGTCTAGCCTGGTACTTAAAGGTAAGTGTCCCAGCAGTAAATGTGCTTTTAAGAAGCACATATTTTATCTCTGTGTCTTCAAAAGACAAGAAACTACTGTTAGGACCCAGTCCAACTGAACTGGCCCAGAGGATCTCAGATAGGTACCCTGATCACACCCAGGACTTTTGTGATCTCTTAGGATATAGATGAATGATTTGTATCCATTAACACTTCAACCCAAACCTACAAGATCCAAAGATAGTTAAAAGGGAAAGAGGGAGCTGGGGTATCAGTGTTTTTAAACTCTTGAGTGTAAATTTTCCATTCAGATGGGCCAAGCATGTATAGAACATGTGTTTGAGTGGTGCTGATACCTTATGTTTTGTATAACTATGTGTTTATCCTATTTCAGCCATATTTTCAGAAGACAAAAACACCACAGAGCCTGCTTATAAGGTTAAAAATGCCCTATCCATTCCTAACACTCCAGAGCCAACAGCAATGCAAGAACCTTTGGTGGGCAGCCAAAAGAGAAAAGCAAGGAAAACCAAGATCACACACCTTGTCAGGACTGCAGATGGCCGAGTATCACCAGCAGGAGGGACTTTGGGTAAGAATCAAGAACTTGAGGCCAAAGTTGTGAGATCTAGCAGGTGTCCACTATGGCTGCATTGGCCAGCAAGAAGAAACTATAAGCCAAGAATCACGTCTCATTGAAAATCCAGTCTGTTCTGCCCCTTTCTAATGGCTTCCTCACATGCTCTCTTTTATACTCTAAAGCCATAGCTGTTTCTCCAAGTGTGTGTCTCAGTCCCTAGAAAGGAAAGGTAATCTTTGAGATTGTTCGCTGCTTTTCCTTAGCATGCCCCAAAACAGTCTTGAATAAGTAAATTCCAGAAGAACCTAGACTTTCAAAGCTACCAGATGAGTCTATGTGACCCTGTGGTATTCTGTTCATGTCACTACAAGCCAGATTGTTAGATATTCCAAGCAATGAATTAGGGAACCTAAAAATGTATTTAACAGTTCTATAAGGCTGAGTCAAGCCTCTAGGGGAGCCTGAAAATGTGTCTGGATTTCTTGTTTTCTGGTCTAAACAGACAGTAAAATTACCCACTTCCTGCCTTAGCTTGTGCTCTATTTGTTGTTTCTGACAGTTTCTGTAACAGTAGAATTTTCTGAAAGGCTCAAGGTAAAGGGTAGGATGGTGACTGAACATCCCCTAAAAATCTTGGGGTGCCATGCTAGTTAGGCACAGTGATCTTGGTTGTGACCTCCCAGCAGGTCTAGCATTCCATTTGATCTGATTTGGGTTCGTGCCAGTGTTCACAGAGATGAATTGCTTGCTGAGTTAGAAGTAGAGGGCAATTGAGTAATTTCTCTCTTTTCTTGTGTCTTGTATATCTAAATGATTGTTAGAACCATTAGGCAGATTTAGCCTCCTGGTTTTTGTTTCATACCAGAGGTGAAACTTTTAAGAGGTGGAATTGTGTCTGAATGGGAGGTCAGAGCGAAGACTGACATGTCCATGTTGGTCCAGTGTGTCTTTCCTCTCTTCACTTTCTAATTTATACTCTGATCTGAGACTTACTTTCTTTGTTTTTAATTAGCTCATATTTGTTGTATGAAATGATAGGTGCCATAATGACATTTTTATCCATGTATACAAGGTGTATTCAGCTGCCAATATTTCCTCTCCTCACTGGTCCCCTTTGCCCAAATAGTCTTTCTATGTTCCACTTGTAACTTTCATTTTATAGATTGTTACGTCCTTATTCATATATGTCCTCATTCATTCTCACTTGTAGGAAAGAAGAGAAATTTTAGAAAATAACTCCCTTTCTTACATAGGAAAGCACCATGCCACTTTTATGTCCTAATTATGACAGCCATATCTTTTATCAGTTGTTTTCTATATTTAAATATTATTGAAAATTCCATCTCCCCTACAATGTTTACATATTGAAGTAGTCTCCCTGTCTTTTCAGAGGTACCAGAAGGTTCTTTGTCTTCATTCCATTTGGTCTTTGGAACACAATCACAACATGGGAGCTCAGCAGGACTGATTAATCTGTTCTTTAGTCCATTCTACCTATTAGAATTATATCAGACCCCAAGCCTACATTATTGTGACAGTATATGCTGTGGCTTCTTGAGAAGTGCATAACCATCATAGAAGACTCTTGGGATTTATTTTGGTCACAACTCACTTCTTCTCACTCCAAGACTGAACCATTCTTTGGCTGTGAATAAAACACACCTTCTCTTCAGTCAGGTTTAGGGCAGAGGCCATAGTTGGAAGTTGCCACTGAGTTTGGTGAACACACACAGTTTGTTGCCTTGGAGGAAGAGAGACTATGTAAGCTTTGCTACTGTGCGGGTAGCAGACGTGGACAGGAAAGATAGCTCTCTACACTGTATGGCCTAGTATCTCCTCGGTGTCCTCCTCTGGGTGATTCTCCTGTGACGGATTTCTCTTTTGTTTCAGATGACAAACCAAAGGAGCAGCTGCAGAGGAGTCTCCCTAAAGTGCCCGAGACATACTGCAGTAATGATTGCTCACACAACACAGGAGAGGAGCCACGGAGCGGTACTCCCGAAATGCCTGCTGTGTCTGCATTCTTTAGCCTCGCTGCACTGGCTGAGGTTGCAGCCATGGAGAATGTGCACAGGTGTGTGCTCAAACATGAGTGGAGGAAGCATTGTGAAAACCAGCCAACCACTTCAGAAGTGACTGGCATCTTACGAAATGTTCTGAGTTTTATACTAAGTTCAAGTCCACAGTTCTTTATGAGTTGTTGAAAAGTTTATATGTGAATTAAGAGTTGGGAAACATCAGAGAACATGGCAACTAAACATTTTATCTAGAATATTGTAGTATCCGATGGCTAAACTTTACGTCCAGGAAATCCCTGCGAGTAGAGAAGCAGTATTATCTAAACATTCTGGAGTCAGATCTTGCAGCAGCGGTATGAGAGGAAAACACAATATCCTGAGCGTGATGACTAACCCCTCTTACTCCCAGCATTTACTTTGTATAAATTGGGATTGCATGGCTGTGTTAGTTTTCTATTGCTGTGATAAAAACTCCATGACCAAAGCAACTTCTAGAAGGAAGGATTTATTTGGGCTTAACAGTTTCAGAGGGATGAGTCCATCATGGTGGGATATCATGGCAACAAGCAGCAGGCATGGTGGCAAGAACAGGTAGCTGAGAGTTCCACCCCAACTGTGAACACGGAGCAAAGAGCACAATAGGAAGTGGGGAGAAACTATAAACACTCAAAACAACCTCCCCCACTCACTCCCATCTTCCAGCAAGGCTCTGCCTGTCAAAGGTTCCACAAGCTCCCCAAACAGCATCACTCGCTGGGGACCAAGTAAGGGCTGTATGTTCTTGCCATTTAAAATTCAGAGTCAGCACTGATTTTCATCACTGATAGTCTCTGTCCACGTACCTGTGAGACATCATATGGAAGGTTCGCATTGCCTCTTTAGTTTATTTTCATTTCTTTTTCGTTTCTTTTCATTGTTCTCTTTGATCTTTGTCTATCTTTCAGGAGAACTTGTTTTAAATTAGGTGTATTAAAGAAGTAGGTTTGGGGAATACTATTCAAAATAGAGTCTTCTCGTCAGGCACATTGAACTCAGGAAAATGTCATTAAAATATCTATGCATTGAGAGGAAGACTGTTACCATGGAGCATTACTCTTTTCCATGTCTTAAGGAGTTGCTCAGATCTGTAAGGATTTCAGGTTTTATCTCTACAGAGCAGTAGGCCTGAGCTTTGGATGGTAACAAGAAAATACATTCTTAGAGGTTGTGGTGGTGGGGATGTGAGATAACTTCAGAAAAGAAAAGGAAAAGGGGGGAACAAAGTCAAATTCTACAGACAAAACCAGCTTTAATTAAGTGACTCCATTGCAATTAACAGATCTTATCACCCATTGTCCTTGCCTATCTCAGATTATATGCCCTCAATAAGTGACTTTTTCCCCTTTGTTTTTCAGAGGTCAGAGGTCAACTCCGCTCACCCATGATGGACAGCCAAAAGAAATGCCACAGGCTCCTGTACTTATTTCTTGCGCTGACCAGTGAAGCGCCCTTTAATTGTAAAACATTGTGCTTTACCTACTACCCTAGCCTTGTCTTTACCAGGGATGCTAGCGAGTCCATGTGGTGGGAAGTACAGACTGCAAACAAGTGCTTGTTGCCCACAGCCCAGAATCACTTGAAGCAGAACTTAGCATTCTGGGTCCATTTGTTGTTTCAGAAGCCACAGTTTTTGAGGGCAGTGTTACTGTGTGATACTGAGCAAAAGCAAGGTGATCTGGACCTTTGCTTGGCGTCGTGAAAGGCTTTTGACGGTAACCCGTGGTGACTTGGTAAAAGGCTGCCTTTACTGTAGCTCATCCAACATCTCTTTTACCAACCAGAGAGTGTGAAACTAGTTTCATATATTACCTAGTTACTCTTTCAAAACAAAACAAAAAAATCCTGACGCACTGCACTAGTTATTATTAGATATTCTTAGTCTTTTTTGTACATGAAGATTTAAGTTCTAAGATGGTTTATATAATAGGTTATACCTACATTTATATTGTAGAATAAATATTAAAAAGCCTGTACCAGAGACTCCCAAGCAGCATGGGCAGGCAGACGTACCATTGTTAGCGGTGTATGCTCGGCCTCGTGGTCCATATATTCTGCACTTTTATATTTGCCACCAGAGTGGTAGTGGTAGTTTGCTGGCAGAGAGAGAGAGAGAGAGAGAGAGAGAGAAAGAAAGAGAGAGAGAGAGAGATTGATTTTAAGATTGAGAAAGAGAATATTACAATTCTTACAATCTGAATTTTTTTTCTTAGCCTTGAGTGACCAAGAAGAATTTGCTTGGGGCAAATTGTGGCAAATATTTTCCCAGACAGGGGAAGCATCCTGCAGATTACAGATTATTGATGTTTTCATGCCTTGAGGATTCTTTTATTTTTACACAGTGGTCTAAATGACCAATGGATCGTTCATACAAACAAACAAACAAAAAAGACAAAAATATTATTCAGAAGTGACCTTAGTATTACTTCATTATTCTAAACACATTGAAGATGCTCACTTCATATGGACTTGGAGCTTCAGACCTTTTACATCCATCACTGACAGACTGGACGGGTTGCGATTGCTATGCACGGCCTAATAGGCACTGCAGGTTTTAGGAGCCATTTGGAGTTTGTATTGTTGAGGAGGTATGGCGTAAACGATGGGGGAGGTGCGCCTCTCAGTCAGATCCACCTACAAGTTTCTGTTTCCTTTTTATGTGTTGTTGCTTTTAAGCATAAAACCAACCATATGCCAGTGCCAAGTGGATTAACTGGCTTACAACATTCAACATATTGACTTAACCACCTGACGTTCACAGTGTCTTGTTTCCTAGCAACAGATGCAAAGTGATACATCAAAATTAATCTGAGGCTACAGATTTTACAGGGTATTTATTCCATAGCACAAAGTATTTCCCCACTCTTGCATCACAGCACAAACTACCAAATTTTAATTTTTGGATCCCAGCAATAATTTTTAATAGTTTTCAAACTGGTGGAGTTTTGATAGTGCTAGCTGGAGTTTGAAGCTTTTGAATTAGATCTCTCAATGGTGACGGTTTACATGGTTTTATCTAGCTTTCTTATTTATACTTGACTGAATTGTAATGAAGACTTTTTTTTCTAATTGTAATTTGACCTAATAGCCATATAAAATGACTCTATTAATACTGTCTGAGTCTAGCTTCTCACAGTTGTAGATATTACTTCAGTTCCGGTGCTGGAAAATATGTACAACAATGCTAACAGAATTGAAAAAGATGGAGATTTATTTTGTTGTGTTTCCAAAGCAGGAAGGGAGAGCAGCAAAGTATTAGAATTGTGTCCTCAAAATTCATGTTCATTGTGGGGACGGAGGAAGCAGGAATTAGTAAAAGGTGAATCAGTAGGTATAGCTTAACCCCATTCACATAGAAATAAGTCAAGTGGACAACCCCAGATTTTAGCAGACTATTTTTACCGTGGTAACTGTTTTAATAATATTTTCTAAATTTCAAACTAAAAGTGAATGTTTGGAAATTGCTGGGTCCTGATGTAGGTGGCTGTTGGAGTGTTGGACCACTTGCTAGCAGTGATTTAAACATGATGATTAGCTAAAACCCAAAAATGATAGTAACAGAAGTAGAAAACCAACAATTGCATTGGTGCAGAACATGCATCTCGACAATGGTACTAACTTGTTATTCTCTAGAACACATTAGAACAGATCTATTTTTGCCAGAGCGCCCCTTCAGTCCTCCAAGTACATTTCACTAGAGTCCCTTAAGAGATTGCTGTATATTCCTGAAACCTTTTTTTAAAAGAAGCAACTGAGATGACTTTTTTCTACGTGGTTAATATCTTACCTGGTCTGCTTTTCCTAAACACCAGTGGCTTTTCCCTTAGGCAGGGTGGGGATGGGAGGGACTTACTGGATATGACTGTTTTCAGATACTTTAAAAACAAACCTTTTGTAGAAATGCTTAATTTTTAAGCGGTTAGGCACTGAGAGTAGCAGAAATCCTGCAAAGCTTTATAGTTCTCTTGAGTGAGGTCTTGATTTCAGTAGCTGTGTTTCTCCTACCCCAAATCTACTGGAGAGGGGTGTTGGTGTTTTCAGGTAACAGCATTCATTAGCATAAATCCTTCAGTCCATTACGTTGTTCTCCCCTCCATTAGCGTCGTCACTTTCATTTCACTGTCTCCTTCTGGAAACTGGTGTTGCTGTGCTGCTCTGCTCTGTTCTTGTAATCTGCCAGCCAGCACCATCCACACTAACGTTCGTCTCCCGGCAGACTTGAGAAAACAAGTCCTTGCACCTTATGTATATCTCAAGCAAACCAAAACAATGTTCTTCTGCTTTGTTATATTCTAAATTGTTGTAGCATATCTTTCAGAAATCATTTTGCATTTAGTTGAAATTGTCAATATTTATGCTTTTAACCTTAGTTTCTGGATTCAAACCTGTATGTAAATCTTTTGAAAGTCATTCTTGCCCTTCTCTGCAGTGCTGGAAGTGGAAGGTTCTGTCTCAGGTGCAGACATTGTACTCTTCCAGTGTTCTTTAGCCTTTTATTTATTTTGGTTATTCTGGTATTTCCAATGTAATTTTGAAATGTCTAGAGTATATAGTGGTAACTCAAACTGCAGCTCTTTGCTGAGTGAAACAATACTGTAAGACTGACATTTTGTTTGTTTGGGTACTGTAAAGGAGATCAGGAAAACGAAAAGTGTCCCACAGCCACATTGGAAATTATAGGCTCTTGTCCCCAAATTAGGTTAGACTCAGATGGTGGATCAAAACTCTTAGTTCATTAAACCCCTTCTTGAAGGATCTTGTGATTCTGATGGCCTTTCCCCCCACAAGTATCAGAAATTACTTAATTTTATCAGATGTTGCCCAGAAACCATGCTGAAATAATTCCCATATTATCATTGTTACTCCACTTCCTGCCTTTATAGTTACTAGAGAAAAATGACAGCAACACTATTGAGAGAATAGGAGCATCTGAACCCGTCTGGGGTCAGAGTCTGAGTGTTCAACCCCCTTTGTTTTCTTACTAAATCAGATGCTTTGCTAAGTGATAAAAAATGCGTTTGCACTCTGCAGTCCTTGGCTCAACATACGGAAGTGTTTGCACCATTGTAAAATCTCAAGCCAATTATAAATTGCTATGGAACAGACACTAGCTGAGAACTGAATGACGTGATCTGTTTATAGGGTGGGGTGGGGAATACTACATAGCTCTGTTCCAAGCTTGGCATTTGATGTTAATGTGAAGCAGTGGGACCATGCTGCCTGCTAAACTACTGTATGCGTCGTAAGTGTTCTGAAGACCAGCAGCTGGAGGCTGGAGGACAGCACCCATTCAACAGAGGAGAAGCACCACCAGTTCATCCCGAGAGAGGAAGGAAATCAGGGGAGGCCTGGAGTCACCATTTGAAAGGGAAATGTTGGGGTGAACATGATGCTGTTGCCATTCACCTTTGATTGCACTGCTCCACAGAGCCCTCAGATAAGGCCAATCCTCATGGGCTACCTCGGCTTTCAAAGTTAATTTCAGTGAGTCTGTCTTTCGCTTCTACCTTCAGTGCCACTATTTTCCACTGCAGTGTTTTGACTTCACAGACCGCCTTCTCCGAGAGAACAATGTCTTGCAGTAGAAGCAAGTGCTTATCACATTCGACCTGTAAAGTGTTTGGCATGACTGCTAGGTGGAAATTGAATTTAGCTTCTCCCCCACACATCCTTGTTTTGCACTTTATGCAAAGTGTACTAATTGCTAATTAGATGTTGTTTCTGTTTATACAGGCATTCCCAAAGAGTTAGACTGGACTTGGTTTTATTTGAGTTTGGGGATTGTTAAAGTCTTACTTAGATTAACTAACAACATGTGTATAATGAAAGCAGAAGCAGCTGTGTAGTTCATGGAACCATGTATCTGGTGAAGTGTCAGGGTTTGATGGACTGCTTTGCGTGTATTTGGAAGTGATAGCTAAGTTCGTTAATGCTCCATGCTGAATGACTGTCCTTTTCACTGGGGACATTACTACCTTCTTACATTTCAGAACAAAGAAGCAACAGAAGTAAATGACATGCGTTTGACTTCTTTGGATATCTGCACCTATCTGTGCTACCCTTTCCTTCAAATATATAAATATACATTTATGGGGGGAGGGATTCCTCTTTTGACCAAATTTTATCTGTGGTGGTGTGTTTTTTTTTTTTTGAACTGATAAATTCACAGGAGGAACTTTGTAGTTAAAAGTTCTGTGGCCACTGTTTTGCTTTGCTTTGTTCTTTTTGGTTTTTTGTTTTTGTTTTTTGTTTTGTTTTTTTTTCTTGGCAGCCACTGGTCAAACTGATCATGCCTTCAAATTGATTTTCATGCACAGAACTAGTTTTTGTGAACATTACTACTACTTCCAAAGATTTTCTGATAACTTGGGCCAGAACTGGTGACTGAGTAGCAAGGGTCTGATTGAATGCCTCCAAACCCACCCACAACACGAATCTTACCTCACAAGCTCTAACCTAAATCATAGAGACACTCATGTTCCATGGAATGTCACTGACTTCTCTGTTGCTTGCCAGAAGGTGTTTGCTCTTGTCTCCTGACACCTCACGTTAGTGCCTCGGCTCTGACTCTCGGAGCAGCAGAACCTAGGGTCGGGAAGGCTGGGGACCTCGAGCTTAGTCATTGTTCAGCCACATTTTCATGTTGTTAGCACTAAGCAAGCCTCTGGCTCTCAGGAATTTGTCAAAAGGTTGATAAAACCTGAGATTCCACACACCAGGTTATTAACTGGTTCTCATAGATTTGAATTGCTTACTTACATGTCATAAATTAACCATAGCTTCATTTGACCCCGGGTCTTAAGTCTGTTGACAGTTTCAGCATGACTGATTCGCTCATTTTTGTTTTTATTTTATTTTATTTTGCTTTGGAAATTGGCTTGGTTCTCTTTAGAGTTGGTGTAAACATGCCATGTAATAAATGATTTCCAGTTAATGGTACAACAGAATTATTGCTTTCTTAGATGTATGTGTAGTAAAAGTCAATTACACATTTATATAATTTCTTCAAAATCTTATACCTAATTTGATATTTCTAAAAATTGCACATGTAATTCATGTGTATAACATGCTAAAGTACTTTAACTGTGATCTTAAAACCGAATAAAAATATTTAATAAAAATTTGAAATATTTTAAAGATGTTATTCAAATACATTTCCTTATGTTCACACTACCAACCATAGAATATGTGCCTTCAGTGTATCATGTCCAGTAAAAGCAGTAGAAAAAAAAATAAAGGATTCTTCAACTATCACAGAACATGTATTAATGGCTTCCCCTTAACACCGTGTTCATCTAAGGAGCTCTACCTCCTGAGACAATGGTCAGTTGCTCTATCCTAATGTGGAGGGTGGAAGATGGATGGGAGTCCCAACAGAAGAAAGATTCACTTCAGGCTGCCACTTGGGATGAGGGCTTTTAGGAATGAGAGCTAGACATACTCTTGGATTGTAATGAAACTGTGAGTTACATCATTAGGCTCAGACCTCAAGCTGAATAAGTAAAGCATTCCTGAACCTTGTCTTATTTTAGCTGGATGTGATGGCACTTACCTTTATCCCAGCAGTTAATAAGAAGGCAAAGGCAGGCAATCTGAGTTTGAGACCAACCAGTTCCAGACCAGCCAGGGCTATGTAATGAGACCCTGTCTCAGATACAAACAAACAAACAAAAAATGGTCCTCTGGAAACCATACAGATATCAATACAGATATGTAATAACAGATTTGGTCCCAAGTTCTGTACCAGTACCCACTTACCATTGTGTTTGGACCTCCCTGAAACACTTGTCAAAAGTGGTTGTGTTACTGCCTACTATTGCTTTTGGGATAGAATATGTTGGCATGATACCTTTAATGTAAATGTATGCCAAATGCTAGTTATTCCAAGTCCATGTTGGCATACTTCTTGAGTGTATTCAAAAGGTGCTGAGGGGCCAAACATGGTTGCATACGATGCAACCATTCCTGCCACGCTCTGAGGCAGGAAATTTCAGGTTAG
The DNA here is from genome assembly GCA_026225945.1 of Cricetomys ansorgei. Taxonomy (NCBI): domain Eukaryota; kingdom Metazoa; phylum Chordata; class Mammalia; order Rodentia; family Nesomyidae; genus Cricetomys; species Cricetomys ansorgei. The sequence continues at coordinate 2,842,327 of JAMJFZ010000181.1, read as the reverse complement.
CGTGAAAGTGTCTGATACTCTAAAGTGAAGTTGTTTTAGTAGATTTGATGCTGTGAAAGCTCCAAATGGGACAAAGTCCTATCTGTTCATATTTAAGTATATAGAATCTTTCTGTCGTTAGTCTACCTAATGTATTACCAAAGTTACTCCATACGTCCTTTCCATTACTGAGAATAAAATCAGTAGAGGGAGGATCCTTGCTAAAGATACAAATTCTGTTAGCAAAAAGTGACAGTGTATGCATATGTGTAATTATACAGTGTTATATGTATCGATACTGTTGCATCCTTTTAAATAGAACATGAAATCTCTTGCAAGGAAAAAGAAAGTTATTAACGGTTAAGTGAGGTAAAACCAGTATGGCTGACTTCACGCTAAAAAGATGCTAGGGAAGAAAATTATTAATCATAATTTATCACAAACTCTTTTGCTTTGTTCATGCAAAAGCAGAGTTTGTGTCTTACATCTCGTACCCATCACTACTCAGCCAACAGATTCCAGTATTTCTCCAGTCCCTGTTGCCACTCATGTCACACTACAGCCCCAGGTGACATACATGTGCTAGAAATATTTCATCTGAACATTTCAGACAAAGCCTTGGATATGTTGCTGTGCATTTGTTTTGTTTTGTTTCCCAACAATTCCAAAATTTGTCCAAAGTAAAAGAAATCCATGCAGCCAAAACAGAGATGCTGGAATGGAGTTCATTTGGAATTAAGAGGAAAACTGTTAAGCTTTTCTCTGTATAGCTATTTACCTCTGACCCACAATCTTAAAATAGGTTTTTAACTTACCTGATCGAAGAGAACCCTTTTATAAGAGGTGTGTGTGTGTGTGTGTGTGTGTATTATGGGGGAGGGATCTTAGGTGCTTTTCTCCAGATTAAATGACTTCGATAGCCCAAGGGCTAAAACTTTATAATGTGTATGTGTTAATCCTATGTCTAAGCCCCTCCACCAGCCCCCATTCCTCCCCACTCTGACCTCCAGGCTTCCAAGGGTGTAGATATTTTAAGTGTGCTCTGGAAGACACAGCTAGAGATTTAAAGACTGGTCAACATGCTAGAAATTAAAACACAGAATGAAATTCTGTTCTGAAATAGAAAGTTGTAAATTTGTGTGAGACTTGCCCAGCTTGGAGAGTCTTTAACCTAAAGGATTTTGCAGCAGGTGTTATTGCGGGGTTGTACATAAGAGGAAAATGTGAGGATGTCTCTAAAAAGTGATGGAGAATGAAGGAAAATCCATGTAAACAGGTCTTACACGCTTATACAAAAATAAATGGTTTTAAAGGCAGCATGAAATGTGCTCACGAAATATTCTGGGATGAGGTTTTGTTTTTTGTTTTTTGTTTTTTTCCTGATGGCTTCAGTGGAGTTTATGAATAGCCAATTAAACAAGCATGGACTCTTCCAGAAATAAGCACAGAAAAACACTGAGAGATACACAAGCAGTAGACACATAATAGATACAAAATTAGGTAATGATTGGCCACAAGATTTGAAGCTCTTACTGGAATGTATTTAATAGAAAAGGCAATATTGATATAATTTTCCCAAATACAGTTCTTGACATACTGGAAATTTTTAGTCATGCTTTGTAGAATAAAATTTCTCATATTCTGTCCTGGCTTAATATCTTAAAAATAGAGCAATAGTCTCCATGTAAGTCCTTAAATATCCAAAGCCTTTTAAAGTAGAATTTGAAGTATTTCACGCATTGATACTAACCCCACTTAAAACTTGGATTACATGTCATAATCAAAACTGTACTTTAAGTTGCTTGAAACCTGCTTTTTTCCACTGTTCTCAAAGCCCATAGACAATTGTTCCAACATGCATGCCTTGGCTCCAGAAAGTTATCAGCTGCCCATCTCATACCCACCAGGTTGCTACATCGTTACTACTACTACTTCCTTAATGGCAGTCCCTTCATTTAGCAAATCTGCACTGGGAAATACCAAAACTCTGTTTCTATGAGGTGTTGAGTTTTGAAAGGTGCTGAGGCTTGGAAGATAGTTCAGTGGATAAACCAAGTAAAGCCCTCCTGCAAATCCAAGGACTCCATTTGGAGTTCCAGCACCCATGAAAGGCAGGGTGGACATAGCAGCATTCCCAATGATCAGAACGAGCTGACAAAATCCCTGCGGGGAGCTCTGGGTTCAAGGGAGAGACTATCTTGGTGTATAAAGAAAAGGTTGGGAGGGACAGAAAGACAACCAAAGTCGGGACCTGCACACATGGGTGTGATTGCATACCTGCCAACCCATGCACATGCAGAGATAGAAAACACTGGGATATAGGACCCATGAGACAGGTGGGAACCAGAGGTTAGGAAGCAGAGCTGCAGTTTATGGGACATTTGATAATCTGTACTTTGAAGCCTCACCATGTGATACTGTTCTACATTAAAAGAATTTTATTTCTAAACTTCCCATAAAGAGATCTTAGCATAAGGAAAAGATGAACTGCTATAACAAGGCCACAGAGCTCTGAGACTGGCAAATGTGTGTTAAGAGATGAGGTGAAGCCAGCATTAACTATCCCAGGGCATGGGGTTTCCGGATAGTCCAGACTGAGGGCGGCATGGGATGATGCCCGCACATTCCCTCTGCCTCTGCTCTCTTCACCTCCGTCCTGCTCATGCATGCTACTGGAATAGCATACTTCAGTCATGAATTCGACATATTTCAGTCATGAATTCTCTTCAGATAAGTTATTGTAAATTTTTCTGCCCCCCACCACCACTGAAAGAACTTGTAAGTTTTTTGTTTTTTTATTTTTATTTTTTTTAAATGTGGGGGAAAGAAAGACTCAGGATTTCCTGCCTACCAGGATTCCTAAAGCTGAAGACTTTCTGTGAGACATTCTTCCTGTTGATGTGTGCTGCCCCCATTACATTTGGTTCTAGTCAGCATGGGAGCCTTCCCTTCCTAATGCTTACCCCTAAAGACTCTGCCATAGAAAGTGCCTATTCTGTTGAACTCAGGGATCATTTCACTTAGTGGGTACTGAAGGCTTTATACCTGCTTTTGAAACCACATGTTCACTTTAGTATGAGGGGGGGAAAACAACTCCTCTTTGGGGATTGATACAGGAATTTAATTTACAGAACCAGCTGCTTTAAAATGCAAGATCATCTCTCTTACATATGCAAACTGCACTGTAATTTATGTATGAGTTCGTAAAAAATTGTAGAAACTTAAAAGAGTTTAATTTGAAGTTCATCAGGCACCTGTCTGTGCTGTCCTGCCCTCCTCAAGTCAAGCCTTTGCTTCCTCTTCCGAAGTTCCAAAGATCTCCTGTGAGGGAAAAGAGGAATGTGGATTCTTGACATGAGCACAACCATGCGAAGGATACCACTGCCTCAGACTGCCAAAGACTTCTCGAGGCCAAGCTTGGGAATGGCAAGGCCTTCCCCTTGGATGGAGTACAGATGTTGACCAGTTACCGACTTTTAGCTAAAACCTGTAAAAGCAGAAAGTACCATCACAGCTTTCTCATCCTGGATGATTGCAACTTGAGACTGCTCCCCTACAGCAAGCCCCTAGTGAAATTAGCCAGTGCTTCCCCCCTTACCTCTGCAAGATGCTGCTAGTCCACCTGGTCCACCTGACCCCAGTTTTACATTACTTGCACCTCTTGTTTCTTCGTTCCCCATCACACACAGTCTAAATCTGTGTGGGATAGGTCAAGTGGCATTCAGGTAGGGACCTTCACCCTGGGGAACTGGCTTTAGTTGAGGGAACACTCCCATGACAAGGTCACAAGGAAAGATAAGGGCGAACATATTTCTATGCATCAGGTGTAAAACATGAAGTAAGTGGAATCTGGAGACAGGCAGTGTTTGAAGATTTTGAGGAAAGGAGAAAATAAGGTAAAAACATTCCAACTTCATCAAATCTTAGCCTATGTTCAGGAGACACTCCCTTGGTTTCCAGAAAAGACAGTAAATGTGGCTACTTGGAAAAACAGAAAAATTATGGGAGAGATACCAAATGTCTGTCTATTTGAATTTTCTATTTACAGAGTCTTATACATAATTCCATAGATCAGAGGCCATTTCCTTATGAAAAGACAGAGGAGTCCAGCCTTGTACCCTTGCTCCTCTGGTTATGAAGGACTGACCCCTTGTCCTCAAGAAACAGCCGCAGATAGTGACGGGAGCCACAGCTACCCCTGGGACCCGCAGAGACAGAGACAAATTTGATTCACGTGTCGTACATGCAGTGACCAGCCTGATACCTCAGATGATGATACTGAGGAGAGTGATTACAAGGATACAATCACCCAACCTGTGGTGAGATCGCACCTTGGATCTGAGTTACCGAGGCATTTAAGGTGGCCTAAACTCACTCCTTTACAACAATCCTTGTTTACAGCAAGAAATTTGAGGGAAGACTCTACTGGTTTTAACTGCTTTCCTGTGTTACCCATATGTCTCTCTTCTTTATAATCTCCTTGGTACATTTCTCATAAGTCAGAGTCACCTTGCCGTGGAATGATAACATACAATAATAGGATTTGAGGCCTCCACAGCACACAATATCTTCCATCTCCAGTGGAAAAAAAAAAAGTAGAGCACATAAGGTTCAGTGAGTCCCTGGCTATGCTCCCTGGAGACAGTGCTTGCTTGACACCTCTCATACCTACAATGTTAGCACAATTGTTCATTGTTCTACCAGTGGCTCCACAGAAGCTTTTGGCTGAAGTCAGGCTAGGCAAAGGACCTTATCGTAAGAACCTGGAAACTGGCAGCTGCCACCGACCTTTTTAACATCAGTTGGTCAAGTACAGTTAGTGTGGATAAAGGCTTACAGGGCCTACAGCTATGCTGTCTTGACTGACGCCATAAATATTAGCGAAAGCCCTAATCTCCATTATAAACTTGTTACTTCACCCAGTACCCAGAAGGATTCCTATATTCTATCAACCAGCCTTCCTTTTAGTACTTATTAATATTTCTTAGCCATGGTTCTTGGACCAAAGCCTCAAGGTAATCAAAGAAATAAGGGATTTGTTAATCTAGCCTAAAAGAGTGATAGGAATGATCCTAGCTGGAGTGGTGGCAGTAACTCCATCAGTGGCCACCGCAGCCATAGCTGCCATGTCCCTAACCCAGACCACAGCCCTTACAACCATACGTAAGTGCCCACAATGTCAATGACTCTCTCTCTCTCTCCCTCCCTCCTTTTTGTGAGTCTCTGTGTGTGTCCCTCTTTCTGTCTCTGTCTCTCTCACTGTGTGTGTCTCTGTGTTTCTGTCTCTATCTCTTTCACACACATACACACACGCACACGTCAGTTATGTTCTCAAGGATCAGTTAGACTTTTGACTAGAATATAGATGCATGGCTCAGTGCCCTCAAAGCCACAGTGTTGCTGCTGGGTGATGAGATCCAGGTCCTGTGAATCAGACAGGATTTAACAAGCCAAAAAACATGTAGGTCATGGCAGTATGGCTTGCACTGAGCAGTTGAAGCAACGTTGAAGCAATGTTCCTCTAGGTCTCTGTGTGTATGGAAGACTGGGGCTGATGCGACAGAGAAGACGGTTGTCATCAAATATGTCCACAAGCCTACCCACCTTGGCCTCTGCGAGTCTGGTGTGAAGACAGGGGCAGTAGGCTCTTGGGCGTGCTGCCTTTCCTTGTAGGATACTTTGAAACTGGAATCAGACCAAGAATTTTTGTTCAGTATATGGGCATTTATCCATGTGAATTACTTTTTTTGGGTTCCTCTTTCACTCCTACCCACACATCCAATATTCCATATGCCTCCTTTTCAAAAGCAAATGGTTTTCTGGTCTGGGTGAGCACTTCTCCCTTTCTGAGTTGCCTTTGTGTGACATTCTAGCCTGCCACCACCGACACCTGCTCTTCAGCCAAAGATCTATTTTAGCTAGAAGCTGTCCCAGCTTCTGAACATACCGCAGAGAGCAGCAGCAGCACAGATTGGGGGTGACATTACATTAGCTGATGAATAATGTTTCCAGGGGTGTGGCTGGGCTTGGCTGGCATTCAAAGACAAGGCAGGCCCCACCCGGTAGACAGACTGGACTTGGAAGATGTAAATCACCCAACAGAAGACCCCTCCACACCCATACACACACACACACACACACACACACACACACACACACACACATAAAGTCTTCACAGCCTGAGACCCAAGGAACAGGCAGGGCAGGTTAGAGCTACACAATCCTCAGGTCCTAGGCACTTATAATATTTTCCCCTGTAAATTTTCTATGGGGTTAAAGCTTTTTCACTTGAATGTTAATTTTCTTTAGCTTTTCATAAGCCATTTTGCCTTCTAAACTCACCACGTATGTCTCTGAGTTTGAGAATCAGGCAGAGGGAAGTTTGTTTTCATGTGGCAATGCCTTCCTGTGTCCTGAGCAGCCCAGCTCTCTCTTTCCCTGGGTTTTCTTTCTGCACGTGCAGCTACTGGAGGTTTTCCAAGGTGTGGAGATATTAATTTGAGAAATTCCAGAAATGAATTCATACATCTTAAGTAAACTTCATCACAGCACGTTAGTGTGCCAACGTAAAGCACAGCTCTCTCATCCAATGGGGAACAGGAAATAGTTCATTCTGAGCCAAAAACGAGTAGCCTAAGAACGTGGATTTAGGTTGTTCAGAGTTGTTCACACTGACAGGTTTATCATGGAAGCAATGACATGAACATTTTATTGTCACAGAACAAAGAAAATCATAAGCCAAGGAGTCTATCATATACATTGGTGGGACAACCAGGGAGAAGTGTATGCTGTAGGTCCCAGATACTATTGGTTGACACTCTTAGATTATGAATTTGTGATAACTAACAGTCTGTTAGCAACTTAGTTACTTAATACACTCCATGATTTTAAGTGGTCAAAGAGATGAGTGATAAGTAGTTATTAAGAAGACTAAAATTCACCCAACATAATGTTGGGTCTTGAGATGAAACATTCTGACTCTCACAATCAAGGGAGTTCTAGACAGTCAGTCTATAGGATTTTCGACATAAGTGCAGCTTCTTTTATAAAAACGACAGCAACAAAACAAAACAAAAAAACCCTTCAGTTTACGGTATAACTTATATTTTATTGGTTATTAATTTCTCATTGTGACTAACAATCATAGTATGTATATATAGGACAATTATAATACATGGGGTTCATTATTCTGGGTCCCAGGCATTTGCGGGCCATATCCCCTGTGGACGAGACGGAAGGGGACCACTATATACAAGATAAAAGGTGAGAAAAGCCTATGCCTCTTCCTTTCCTTATCTTTGCTATTTGCTTTGCTTTGGCAATGCTGGAGGCCAAACACAGAGTCCAGTGCATGCTGGGAAAGTTTTCTACCGCTGAGCGGCATCACAAGCCAGTCTTTGTTTTTCTCATAAAGCTAAGACTTCTAAGCACCCATGTTGCACTAATGACCCGAGGTGTTTAAACAGGATTACATATGCTTCAATTTCACTCACCAGCCTCATCCACCTTCTCCAATTTTAAAACAATCTTCTCTTCTCCCTCCGTCGGTCATGAGCTGCCAGCTTACTGAGCAATCGCTCTGCAAGGTTGAACAAACCTAATTCTGTTCATGCCTAAACGGCCTTTTTTGTGATACCCGTACAAGGTAAATGTGGTTCTGCTTATAAACCACTGAAGATACGGTCTCCTCAACCTCCTCGCCCTTCCTACAGCTTACTTGGGACTCTTATGGCCTCAGGGGCCTTCCCCCAGATCAATATGAGCAGTGATGCCTGCAATAAGGGCTCTGGGGAACCAGAGAGAGGAAGCAAGCCCAGGATGGCTTCCGTTCTTTTCAACATTGCACTTGGCTGCGATCATCAGCCAGCAAATACTCTCCTCAGAATGCTGAAACCAGGTCTGTTTCAAACGGTTTCAAAAGGACAATGCTCTCGTCCAACACTTGAGGAAATTGCTGTGTGCACAGAGGAAAAGAAGTCACATTTGGAAACGTGATCATGAGCATAACTCTAGAATGGAAAGCAATTTAAATGTATTACTGGACAAAACCCATTAGCTCAATGAATGTAAATAAGCTTCTAAAGAAGGGCACTGTTCCCTGAGAACTTCCCCTGGAGAATGGGGTGTGAAGGAAATGTCTCCACTGGAAGGTTCTTGAGTGTCATCGGAGTGCTTTGCAACCCCAGCTTGTTATCAAAGAGTCAGCTTGCTGCACTTGTGTGAACAGCCCCACTGGAATCCCTGCGATACTCATTTAGGCAGGGGAGCCAGAAACTACATAGCACCAGAGCCACGCAATTTTGCTGCGAAAGAAAGGCTGTCAACTTGACTCTTTCTCTCGAATTATCTTTAGCAAATGCTGCCAGATCCTGTTGATGTCACCCGTACCATTTGCCACTCCATTCGGATCTTTGTATTCCCAATGCCAAGGCTGAAGCCCAGAGTGCCCAGTGCTGCGGTCAGCAAGACCCACACCTCTGGGAGAGTAGCTTTCTGCATGAAGAGTTCACGCAGCTTCCCAGGGGGCCCTGTGTGGCTCAAGAAATGTGCCAAAGCCTCCTCCAGAAAATCTGGGGAGCCCAGGAAATGCTTCCTCCACTGAGCCTAAAGGCAGCACTCTGTCTCTCTTTCCCCCCTTCCTTCTTCCTTCTTCCTTCCTGCTTTCCTCCTCCTGTTTCTTCTATTTGCCTTTCTTTCTTTTCAACAGGGCCTCCATTCTGTAGACCAGGCTGTCCGGGACCTCACTATGGAGCCCAGAATTCTTGGCAGTCCTTCTGCCTCTGCCTCCACTGTGCTAGGATACAAATATGTTAAGATTACAGTTGTGAGGCACCATGCACACCTGGGTGTTTTTCTAATTATTTTTAGATCTTACTTGCCATTTAAAAGTTGTGCACGTCTGTGGGTGAGTTGTGTGATGTATCATGTAGATTTGCACCTGTGTACACTGCGTATTATGAACATGCATCAGCTTAAGCCCTATTTCTTTGTGCTGAGAACATTTCAGTCCTCTCTGACTGGCCTTTTGAAATCCAAAATGTTTTTGTCTCCACAGTTCTATATCTACTGTGCCATAGCATGTTAGAAGCTGTTTTTCGTGTCTGTCTGTACCCCCTCTAAGGATCTATTTCTTAAATATCACCAAAGAGGAACAAATAAGCAACTGAAAAGCCATGTTTTCTTTCTCATTGACATTAATAAACTTGATAAACCAAGGGTTTTTGTTTTTGTTTTGTTTGTTCTGTTTTTTTGAGACAGGGTTTCTCTGTTGTAACTCTGGCTATCCTGGAACTCACTCTGTCAACCACGCTGGCCTCAAAACTCACAGAGATCCACCTGCCTCTGCTTCCTGAGTGCTGGGATTAAAGGCATGAGCTACCACCACCTGGCTTTTTAAAAACAAAAACAAAAACAAAAAACAAAAACAAAACACTTTCTTTTTCGGGGAACTCAACAAGGCTGTTTTTTTACCCTCACTTTGAAGGGGAAAAATAAATTATTGGTCAACTATTGGCCCAGATATAAAAATGACTAGTGAACACATCTCTAAATGAGTTGCCATCCTCTGGAGGAGCAACCAGGTTTGTGCAGGTGTTGGAACTTCATCTCTGATAAAAAGTAGGATTCTGGGAGTCCAAGCTTCATCTTCACGAGTCTTGTTGGTCTGTACCCCATGTTTACCTGCTCCATAGCAGTGTTTCAGCACCACAGCAAAGAATGACAAACCTCGCCACTGTGACACCCACCTCATGACAGGTGTGCTAATATGGTTAGTGACGAAGCAAAGCAGCACCTCCAGAGGTAGACTCCCCCATCAATGCCCCTCCAAAGTCTCCTTCTCTTTATTTTCAGCTACAACCTTCCAGTGCAAGCTGAGCATGCCCAGAACATTTCTGTCCATCACTTTAACATGTCCTCTGAGACTTTGATCTAAACACACACACACACACACACATCACCCTTTCCCCAGTGTGTCTACTATCTTTTCTTTTTATATTTTGACGTTAGCCTGAGCATGTTGGAAGAATGGGCTCACCCCTATGTAGATATGTAGAGGCAGCCTGAACAAAAGCCCGGCTTCATTGAGTGCTTTGCCTTAGAAATGACTTTCCGTGTCCACTGCAGGTGACGCTTCTTTCCCTATCCTTTGATGTCCTGGCCATGCCGCTTTTGGCTTTGCATTCACCAACACATAAGCCTGTTCATTTGGGTATAATATGACACTTATTGAGACCTAGAGAAAAAAAATCTGAGAAGTACCTGTCATATAACTCAGGTTGTCTTCAGACACCCTACATAATTAGTCTAATTTTGAATTCCTAACAGCCCTGCCTCCACTTCCTAAGGGCTGGGATTACAGGCATGCACCACCATGCCTGGCTTTTTACCCCGAGTCTGTTTTGAGAGCAGGTCTACTTCACTCTGTAATGACTAGTTTTATGACAAGTTCACACAAACTGGAGTCATTTTAGCAGAGGGAACTTGAACTGAGAAAATGTTCCCACCAGATCGCCCCGCGGACAAGCCTGTGGTGCGTTTTCTTCATTGACGATTGATGCGGAAGGGCCCTGCTCACTGTGGGAAGGTGTGATCCATATTTGGGGTAAGTCTTCTCCCTTCGAATGATTCAATCAAGAAAATCCCTCACAGCAGTGCTCAGCTGCTTGGGTTTTAGGCAGCTCCAGCTGCAACGCTGAAATCCAAATCATTTTATTCAATTAGATTTTTTTTTTTTTTGGTAATAAAAGCTTTATGGACTTCTATAACACCACAGTAGAAACCGTAATTACTCTTTGAATTTTGGCATGAAAAGTGGAGCCTGCTTGGCTCTCTAATACTCTTGTCCTGAGCTCCCACGTGGGTTATCAGCAGCTTCTACTCCTGAGTAAGGACATAGGGTAGATGTTCTTGCATATGAAGTTCATTGTCTGTTTCTTGCAGTCCAAACTGGCCCTTCCGGAAGGGCTGGATTACTGCAGAAAAACTCGGTCTACTGTTAAAGCAGCCACAAAGTTGAGGCATCAGAAGAAACGGGTTGGGCGTAATTCAATATTTGATATTGTAGAGGAAGAAAAGTATTTTTCACTATGCACTCTATGCTCACAGCTGAGGCCTCTCATATAATTTGACAGAGTATAAGAGAAAAGCACACAAACTTACTGAATATTAAATCTTAGGTAACAGGAGAGCCTTCGTGAGGAAATGAAAAATGAAATAGTTAAGCCTGTGTGTTTTTATCCAGGTGTGATGAAGAAGGACCACCATGAAGGCATTTTGAGGCAAGAAAAGCATAAGAGATAGATTAGTACCCTGGGAACCCCCTTTACTTTGAGTTATGCACAAACCTCTCTCATAAGAATGCACTTACTAATTCCTTCACCTGCATGAACCAGGCACATGTACCCCTCTCTGAACACTGCACCTAACAACCCCAGAACCCTCTGCACCTTGCACCTGGCTACACATACTTCCATCCCTGAACAATTATACAAGGTTCCCTACCATTGATGACAATCAAATTTAGACAGTATTGAAGAATATTTCCAACAATCTGAGTATGAAGAATAGAAGGACTACTCTGGCCTGGACTGGTTTGGGGTGCATGGACAGTAAGCAAAACTGTGTCCTTTAAACTTTTTAAGGAGACTCCTCTGCTTACCCTCTTATACCTATGCACAACGGGGAATACATGATTAAAATCAGATGCATTATGGGAAGGGACATGCACAGTAGAGAAATGACTATATAACCTGATCTATCAATTAAAATAGAGAGCTGGGTGGGGTGGAGATGGTGCGCACCTTTGATTCCAGCACTTGGGAGGCAGAGGCAGGTGGATCTCTGTGAATTCAAGGCCAGCTTGCTCTACAGAGTGAGTTCCAGGATAGCCAGAGGTAAAACAGAGAAACCCTGTCTCGAAAAACCAAAATAAATAAATAAAATAAAGTAAAATAGAGAAACCACCAAACAATGGCCCTTACAAATGAACTCCTCTTGAATCCAACAAAAAGAAGCCCGGAACAATACTCTGGGCCTCTGAGTACTCTCACTCTTGTGGCCCCCTGTCAATCTTGATACATCCCCTCTTAGATCTGCACTATCACTTTGCTGAAAATTTTACTTCCTTTAAAATCTCAGTGAGTGCTTATTTTCAATTCTTTGGATAAGAGGCCAAGAACTACAAATGCTGGCTCTAGACCCCAACCTCAGTAACAATTTGATAGGTCAGAAAGGATTTGATCTCATGACAGTACACTTGGAGGAGGGTTCTCAGCAAGGCCCACTGGTTCATATTCTCGGGGACTCTCATCTTTAGAGTAAAGCTGCACTTTCCCTCCCATTTATGAAGGACCTATTCCACACGAGGACCTTATGACCTGCTTCGGAATGAAGTCAGGAATTTGCCCAGGTCTTTTACCTGCTTCAAGAGAGAAAGCAAGGGAGAGCAACACCCTTGCTTCCAAAACCTTCTCAACTTTCTTTAGCTTAAAATATTTATTATGCAGAGATGCCACATTTCAGGATAGTGTGTCCTGAACCTTATCAATATTGTATTAGACAGGAGGCAGATGATACAGTTGAACAGTGCAAACGTGAGTTCTATAAACGAATTATTTACCAAGCCAAAGCAGGAAGCCATAAAAGAAAGTGTGGTGCCTAAGACCAGATCTTATAGCCCTAGGCCTGAAGAGTGAGGTCTTCAGGGTAACCAGAGCCTGGAAAGATAAGAGGGGGTAATCGGAGGATCATACCAGCTCCCTCTTCTCCTCCCCTCCCCCCATGACACTGACTTCACCCCCCTCCCACATACTCCTGCTGTCCCAGCCTCACTGACAGCTGCAGATCTTACTGAAATATCCCATCAGTGCAGGGAACCCAACACAGCAAGATGGAGAGAGGTAGAGATTGGGGCAGGAAGGCAAGTAGAAGACACATTCCTTGATGGCATCAAAAGAGCCTGGAGTGATTTTGCATGGCAACACGTTGTTTTGAAATATAGAGCTGGAGTGAAGTCATAATTTTTTCATGCTTCCAAGACTCTTCATTTAGCCTAGGGTGTATCTGGCTTGCTGTAAGGCTCTTATCAGCTGGTATGTGTCAGTTAGTTCAATCCCAGATTCCAAGACTCCAGAAGGACCACATGTTTTTGTTACCCTGACAACACTGGGTTCTGACTTGGGCACACAGAGATGCTGTCACTAGTACCCATCAAGTCTTTTCAGTTTCCTGGACTGGAGACAGATTCATACTTCAGGAGATGAGCTATCCCACTAAATGTGGGGAGGGAGAGTTATCCCATTGGAGGGGCCAAGAAGGAGTCAACACACAACAGCCAATTTCAGAAATAATCAAGGTCACTACACGAGACTCTGATAGAATTTTCTAGAGGAAAATGTTTGTGTTTCATTTAACACTGTTGATCATGTTTACTAGCTCTCACCCCTGACAGGCAGCAGAGCATTTTCATCTGCACTCAGCACCAAAACAGATCTGTATTTAAATATTTGAGTTAAACATATCTTGTGTTTGCAGAGCATAATGCTGTTGACATTGTTCCATGCTATACTCTTTAGGGAGCTGGAATCTATCTTCAGTATTAGTCATCAAGCCTGATGAAACATTTTAATGGGAGTCAGGATAGTGAAGCTGCTCTAAGGACCCTTGAGCTGGACAGTGGAGGTTGTTCAAGGAGGGACAGGGAGGCGGGAATCTTAGAGGATCTGCTGCTCTTGTTGCAGCTCATCTCACAATAGGGAAAAAGGGTACCTACATAGGCACAGCTTCCAAAGAACAATTGGGAGCTCCTGTGAGTAATATGCTCCCTTTCTCTGACAGCTGTGGACCTACTCTGACTTCCTAGAAACTTATGACTATGGACCAAGGATGTTTGTCAGTGACAGAGTGCTTGCTTAATATGTACGTGGTCCAGGGTTTTAACTCCAATACTGAGAAGAAAGAGAAGGAAGGGAGGAGGGGAGGAAGGAAGGAAGAAAGGTTATCTTTAACATACTGATACTGCATCTTACCCAACTCCACTTCCCTCTACTCAAGCTCAGCCTCCAAATCCAGAAACCATGAACACATGTTACAGGGCAGGAGGTAAGTATGGAGCTGGAACTGAACTGTTGGGCAGGTCAGAGATGCCAACACCTGCAGGGATGCTACCTGCCAAGTCCCACATGCCTCTGCATCCTCTGTCTCTATGTCACTAACCCTTATTTGACTCCCAGGGACCCTGCATGTCAGTGGAGCCCCCTAGGTAACTAGCTCCAGTCTCTAGGACTACCGAAGAAAAGGAGTGGATTCAGTACCCTCTTTCCTATTCTGACCACGCAGCCCTGTGAATCGTTTCTGTTTCAAGAGCCCAAGTTTCAAGAGTGCTTAATTTAATCGGTCTCATGTGGGTTAAGAAGGAAATTAGCGAGCCAACCGAGAGCTGTACGTTTCCATCAGAGACTGAAGCCTGGCCTGAGGCATCTGATTTGAACACCGGGTCTAGAAGGTCAGATCTATGCCGTGGAGAAGCCCATAGTAACTCATGAGGATGACAATGAGGGTGTCGGGGCAGTTGGCACATGACACCCTTTAATGAGTGTTATACACAGTACTCTTCATCTCACTCTCCCCAGCTTTCCTCTGTGTTTCTTGTTCCCCTAACCCTCAGCAAGCCAGAACCCACCACAGTGGGTCACACTGCTTGGTAAAGTGGAATCTACCTATTAACTGAAATTTGATACCTGGGCCAGGGGGGAGATCAGGGCATCCCTCCCTTTGTATGTGACTAGCTAAAATGGGAACAAGCCCAAGTTCCATGTGAAGCCCTGGCTCTGGAGTTATCTGGGCTGAGGACATGATTCTATCCCCCACTAAAGGTCAGAGATGTGCCTTGTACATCGTAGTCTATTTTCCCAGAGAAGAAGGTGCTCCCTCAAAAGGTGACCACATGTCCATGTCCTAAACCAGTCACTCTCTGCAACACTGTCCACAGGATACTGACATTCCTTCCCAGCCACAGAAGCCTCCAGGGACATGGATAGTCATATCACTTCCCCTCACCTGTTACCAGGAAGCACTGCAGCTCCTAACACCGAAGCCCAGGTGGCCCCACCCACTAGCCCTGCTGTTTGACCTGGAGACCTCTCAGCCTTCATAGCCTTCTCTTCCTTTAACATTCTTGGCCTCCCAGTGCCCTGTCTTCCCTGCCTCCCTGCTGCCTAAGCCACCCTGTCACCTTCACTATCCCCGCCAAGTTACTGAGGCCTTGTGGTCACGAGCTCCTGCCACCAAATCAGTGCCAAAGGCTGCTGCATAATAATCTCCTCCCTTGATTAGGGCATCTTAATTATGCTCAAGGAATTTGCTTAAACAGATTAATCATTCCTGAGCACAAATTTAGAAGCTGCACTTGCTGAGGGATCTGCTCCGATGTCTCCTGAGAAATTTGCTGATTGCACCTGCCTATTGGGCTCTTGCCAAGGGCTGAGTTTGTCACAGGCTCAGTTCCTGCTCGGAGGCTATGTACCACGCCTGCACTCTTAGTTTTGTTCCTTCCAAGTCCCCTTCCTGAAGGCTGTGACCCCTGGCTGTGAAATGAGGCTGGGGTGTGACAGTGGGTATCCCAGTGGCCTCTTTTTTTTTTTTTTTTTAAGAGTTCTCTCTACCCTGAGGAGTCACTATGTAGGCACCTACCTTTTCAGTGAAGGCAAACCCCGGTCTGTTCACTGATTCTTGGCAACCTGGGTCTAATGGTGGTTCTTAGTAGAATCTCAAATTTCCCCAACTGGTGGCATTGGGTGCCTCAACCCGGGATAACTTCATCTGAGTCTCCAGGACTGGGTATCTTGAGACTAGAGCTGGTAAAACAGAACCTAGGTTGTATTCTAGTCTGCAGGAAGTGAGGCGGATACTCAAAAGCCTTTGAGGCAGGAAGGCGATGATTCATGGTACTTCAGGCTTCTTATGAAGATGATACCCACTTCATACAGTCTTAGAGGTGAAGGTTAGATTTGTGTCTATGAATCCTTTCGCACAGGGCCCATCTTGCAGGGAAGCGCTCAGTAGAAGCTGGCTTACAGTACTTCCCTCGTACTCCACCGACATGTGACTCAAGGATGGAACAGAACATTTGTCTAGGAAGCGGAGTAGATAAAGACAATGCTGCGGTGTTCACGATGAACTTTTACTCCACCGTCAAAAAGAACAAAGAAATTGAATGGAGGCAGAGAGCATGTTAAGTGAAACAAGCTCCGTTCTGAAAGACGACTACTGTACTTTTTCTTGCATATGTGAAATCTAGAGGATCATAAGCACGTATCACCATGTTGCTTTTACAAAATATTTCTTTTATTTTTTGATATTATAGCGTCATTACATCATCTCTGGCTTCCTTTCCCTCTCTCCAAGTTGTCCTATGGATCCCCCCTTGTCCCACTTTTAAATGTGGGCCCTGAGGCTAGAACTCAGGGAGAGTTCTTGAGCTTGGCCTGGAGCAAGAAGTTTGCTGGTCTCAACCCTGAAATCTATTATTGTGTTTGCTAATTAAATGTTTCACAAGAAAGAAATAAAAACTAAAAATCTGAGCCAGGAGACTTTTCCCAGTGGCAAGTGATGCGCAAACCAATAACACTGTCTTTTTCGTTTGTGCTCAAGGAACAAGCAGATGTCAGTAAGTGCTTCTGAGGATCTAAACTCACGTGGTAAAAGAGAAACAGGTGTGAGGGAGAAGAATTAAGAGTTCAGGAAAGAAGGAAAATCAATCAAACAAAGCTAATCTACTGAAAATGTGAATTCAAAAAAACAAATGGAAGTAATGACTCTAAACATCACCAGCTGCTCTTCAGGTCAAACTATGCCTTATCCTTTCAATCTGCTGGAAACTGCGGAGAGGCCGCAGTTTCACAGGCTATCAGAAGAGGCAGGCGAGCAGGACCTGACTGAGCTCAGTGTGGGCTGGAGAGGCCACCTGGCTCAGTCTGGCTAGCTGCACAGTGCCCACAAAGGGGACAGAGGGACACAGGCAGTCCCACGCTGCTGCCTGCAGGCCGGGAGATGCCTTTTGTCAAATAGCAAGAGGAGGGTACAAAGGGTTTGTAAATATTTGGAGGAGAGAAAGGCTAGAAACATAAACTTAATCAGGAAATGTGCTGAATCAAAGAAACAGACAGATGCGAGCTATTTAGGAAATCTTCAGGGTTGTTCTTAACACACTCCTGTCTTCAGGGAAAAAGTATAGGCGATGAGTTTTTAACCCACCAAAATATCTTTGGCACCAGTAACTATGTTAAAAAGGACTATATTTTTAAAGAAATAAGGAATTATTTTTCCTTTTTTTCTCCCCTCGGTGTTGGGGTTGGCAGCCAGGACCCTGCCCAAGCTAGCCGAGTGCTCTACCACTAAACTATACCCTGAATCCAAGAAATTACAATGGTGGGCTGAATCATTTCCCTTTTAATATTAATTTGCTGCTTTGGTAGACAGTAAGATATCAATAGAAAGACATTTGTCTTTTTATTTCACTTTAGTAAACAAACAAACAGTAAACAATTTCACTTTTGTAGATTTTAATATAAATGCTTTTGTAGAAAATTCTAGACTAAATGAAATATCCTAGTAAGGAGAGAAGGAAAAGCCGGTAGAAAGTTCACCCTGAAGGGAGTACTGTCATGAAAAAAAAAAAAAGATACACCGGGCACTAACGTGTTAATCCAGAAAGTTCTTACCGTGGAGAGGTGAGAAGTGAGGGGATTTGATGTAAGAGTCAAGCCTGACCCTGTCAAGGACTGCCAAGGTGAGCTCTGACCTAGGTCGTGGTTTTGTCCCTGTGCATCGCAGCTTGGCATGTGGGCTGAGTCTCTCTGTTCCGTTCTTGTTCTTATCCGGTTTGTTTCTTTGGCTCCAGCAGAAAACGTCACCCAAGTCTCCATCAAATTTCATCTCAGTAGCAATTTTCAAATAGGTGAAAGTTCACATACCTGTGAAGGATTAGCCATGGTCCACATCATCAAGATTGAAATAGGAGCAACGGAAAGGTGGATAAAGAGTCAATATGGAAAAGTAATTTTCTAACCTTCAGAACAAAAATAGACGATGTCCTCAGTATCGAGAAGGATGGATTCATATCACCAGAGGTGATCTGTCATGAGCTGGAGGCAACCGGAAAGGGGCAGCTGAGAAGATCCAAGCATCATATGAGATCTTTGCCAAAGAGTTCATAATGGCTTCAAATAAAATCCTATTCACATGCAATGAGGCCGATGGGGCTTCAATTTGGGAGATGTTTACTTCGGCCAACTCATGTTAGTCTAATTTCTTTCCTTTTCTCACTCTTTCCTCAGATAATTCTGTTCCGAGAAAGATCCGAAGTGTGTTTTTCCTGGGTTCAAATACCAGGCCTCTTTTTTTCTTGAAGGCAATGATTCCAGCCGAAAGTTATTTACCTTTAAATGCCCACAGCAAACTTCCAAATACTAATACATGATTTTAAAATAAATTTCTTCTGACCTCAGGGAAGATGTATACAGATGATAGACATATTTGTTCATCCCTTATGAATTTTAGGACCCTTGACTTTTATCTGTCATTGCTATAAGAACTGAATGATAGGGAAAATTTTAAAAAATTATATTTATTTTGTGTGTATGAATTTTTGCCTGGGTGCATGTATGTGCACCACATGTGTGCCTCGTGCTCATGGAGGTCGGAAGAGGACACTGGATCTCCTGAACTGGAGTTACAGATGGCTGTGAGCCTCCATATGGGAGCTGCAAACTGAACCCAGGTCCTCTGCAAGAGCAGCCAGTGCTCTTAACTGCTAAGTCATCTTCCCAGTCCGTCTTCATTTTTTGAATGCACTAAATTTCTGAGACTATAAGCAAAAGGAATTAATTGCAGACAACTTAAGCTGTAAAATTGACTCAAATCCTTATTTTTTTTACACCCCTCTTATCAGCCTTTTGAAGATTCACTCTTCTGGCAATGAGTTTTGAAACAATGGTTGAAAATGACTTGCTATGTTTTATCTGAATGCTCAACGAAGTGTAAGCATCTGTTACTATGTCATAATTCCAAGAATCTCTCTGACTGTTCTTACAGATGATCATGTGGACTGTTGATGTCAAGGCAACTAATTAAGAAACGGTTCATAATATGCTATGTACATGAAATGCCAAATTTATCTCTGGGTTAAAATATTCTCTATAGAGGTTGGGTTTACTATGTCCAGCCTACAGCTCTGAATTCTCTGACTAATTATTCATATTGTCTTGCAGAGGCCCATTAGAGATGTCTACGTCTGTCCCAAGTTTGCAAGAGCGACCTTAGTCAGCTACCATCACTGGCTTCCTCAGAGGTGCATTGGGTTGTAGGGGCACCTCTCCCATAGATAGAAACTTGATGTACTTTTCAGTTCTAGAAACTTCCTTTTTTTATGTCCCAGAAGTCATATGGCAGTACTATGTGATGCACGTGCACATCACATCATATACAGTGATGACATGTATTTTAATCTCCGGAGATTTTAACACATGCACACATGGAGCAGTGGTCCTCAGCCCTCAGCATCGCCTGGAAAGCTTGTGAAACAAGTAGCTGGACCCCTCTCTGTAGTGGTTTACAAAAGAACGGCCCCCATAGGCTCTGACATTTGGATACACAGTTCCAAGTGGTGCTGATTGGGGAACAAAGTCTCGCACCATTCCCAGTCACCTCTCTCTTCTTTATGCTTGCAATTCAAGATGTTAGCAGTCAGCTTCCTACAGCCACCATGCCTGTCACCTCCCCTCCATGATAAACTCTCATCTCTCTGGACTCATAAGCTCCAATAAAATACTTCCTTCTACAGGTTGCCTTGGCCCTGGTGCTTTATTACAGTAACAGAAAGAAACTAAGACACCATCTAAATACCAGCCTGAGGAGAGCCTGAAATTTTGCCTCTCTCCCAGTGACAATGAAGGTCCTGGTTCCTTGACCACATCTGAGAAACGCAGAGAAGTAGAGTTCCTGTCATCTCTTTATGTTGTAAGAAATAAATCATTATGGTCCATTTTCAGGATGAGTTGTGCCTAGAGCTCCTCCAACAATCGCAGATAATAGAAGGCACTAGGCCCCGCCCCTCTCTCCCCTAGCTGGCAGCTAGGGCCTGCTTCTTTCACAATTCTGAGAGTTGGAAAGTTGTAGGCAGTCTGCCACATGACTGAGCCCACAATAAAAACGTGGTCACTCCCAAGCCCCAGGATAGTCATTACGATAAGGCTTTTAGGGGCTAGAGAGTGCATAACCAAGGCACCAACTTTCTGCAAGAGCAATTCAGTTTCCTAGCAACCGCATGGTACTTCACAAACACCTGTAACTATGCCCTCTTGTGGTTTCCTCAAGCACTGCACTCACTTGTATACACACACACACACACACACACACACACACACACACGCACCAATAATAAATAAATCTTGTTTTTTCTTTCTTGTTTTCTTTTTGGGGGGGTAGGGGAAGAGACATGGTTTCCCTATGTAGCTCTGGCTATCCTGGTACTTGTTCTGTAGACCAGGCTAGTCTCAAAATCAGAGATCCATCTACCTCTCCCTCCCGAGTGTTGGTATTAAAGGCATGTACCACGAAACTGGCTAATAAATAAATCTTTAAAAAAAAAAATTGAGGATTTTCATCCTGAATCTGTAGGTTGTGGAAATTTGGGGTGGGGACTATATTAGAAGCCATGAAGATTGCAGTTCTCTGAAATATCAACCCATGGGAAAAGGGAGCAGGAATTTTTTGAGATACGAGACTTCAAAAAACTGTCTCTGGCTGGAGAGATGACTCCACTGTTAAAGGCAAAGCTCACAGCCAAAAACCACTGTCTTGTGCCAAATCAGCAGCATCATTCTAGCTGCTGGATACTGTGTGACCTAATTTTAGATGCTCTTATTGATTTCACTATTACAACAACAATATCTAGCCACAGTTGTTAGCACAAATAGTACTTAGGAGGTTACGAATATCTTCTTAAAGTATTTCTTATCGTGTGTCAGAAAGGATAAGAAATGGGTTCAGCACAGTGTACTCACAGACACTTTTAATTTGTTCTACTCAGACCTCAACAAGGCACTTATAAGGAGCTGGTATTGTTGAGCAAACACAGAGAAGCAAAATAAACAAAAGTGCTATTGAGGAGAGCACGGGAGCAATATAAAACAGTTCAGCCAAGACGGGCTCATCTCAAATGAATGCCATTCTGTGAGAGCCCATCAAACCTGGATCCAGAATTAGGAAGATGTCATTATCATTCATCCTATTGCATCAGTAATGACTGATAAGCACGAGGATTTGGACAATCACAAAACATGGTTTTCAACAAGCAAGTCACTGAAACCAAACACAGGGCGGGGATCGTTAAAGACCCACAGGCGTGATTCTCTGTGCCCAAGGCCTGGATCCCTCTTTCGGAGCTCCTTGGAGGGTAAGGAAGATGTGAAGGAGGTTGTTTTCATCTTTGTTTTGTTTTCTCCTGCGCAGGGGATGGAGCCCAAGGCCTCTCGCACACTAGACAAGTGTTCCACTTATCTACAGCCCTATCCCGAGGGAGGTGTTTTGTTTTTTATTTTCATTTTCTTTTAACCAGAGAGCTGAGAAGTTCTGGCTGGCACATCCCTGACTATCCTGTCTGGGATGGTGACTCATTTGTTTTCATACAATAGCTATGTATTCCCAATGGAGTTTTTTTTTTTTTTTCAGGCAGATATGAATGGGGGCAGGGGTTTCAAACATTAAGTGACATTTGAATTTTAACAATATTTTTGAAAACCAAAACCTAATGTGAGTAGCTACTGCCCCAGTGAAAGCCTTGTCACCACAGATATTTCCTGCAGCTGAGGTGCGGCACAGCCTCCTTTTAGAGCAGGCGCCCCAGTGTGCTGCTCAGAGGACCCGCACATACTAGAGAGAAACCCGCACACAAAACAGAGAAACTACCCTGGGTATGAAGAAAACATATTGTTTGCTTGTATGCAATAATATTTGCTCACGGAGTAGCTACGTTTGATAGTAGCTAAACCCAAGCTAGTTCTGAATCCACAAGAAGCGGGTCTAATAGGCTGTGCGTCAGGGGAGCTGTTTGCAGCTAAGACAGGGGAGAAGTCACATACCCTGGGGAGCACTGCGCTGGAGGCTCACTCCACAGCGGGTGAATTTAGAGGTTATGGGTGACTGCCCCTCTGAATGCACAACAAGAGCAGAAAAATCCCAGGAAACATCAGCATCCAAAAAGGATTCCAAAGCCAGACAGGGGAAACTGGATGTGGAGAGATTCAAGATCAAACACAAAATAAGCAGAAACAGCACAGGGGCGGGAGGTGGGGGGGAGAGGAGAAAGAAGGAGAGGGGGAAAGAAAGAGCGAGTGAGCAAGTGCACCATATGTATCAAGAGAACGAGAGAATTTAGAGTGAGGACACGGTGGGCGACGGGCGCCCGGTACTTAAACCCCAGCCAGCCAGGATAACTATCTCTGTGACTTTTCTTTTTTTTCTTTTTCTTTTCTTTTCGTTTCCTGTCAAAAGCCCAAGTTCATACTCTGCATCTTTCTCAGTTTGGAGAAATCAGCACCACGGTGCAAACCTTAAACTTTCCCATTGGCTCTGGTCGCGATTTTACGAGTGACGCCATTCTCTGATTACGTTTCTTTAACGAACTCTGCGGCATACCTTAATGTTTTCTTCTGCCAAAATAATAGACTGACATCTCCAATTATCTTAATATGCTTAAATCACATCAACTCATAAAACTCAGACATCTCTAACCATGATTTTTATACGACTTGTAGATAGGTCCAGGTTAGTCTGCATCCATTGCTGCTTCTTCAGAAGCAGTCTGATAGCACATTTCAATCCCCTTCATTACCAAACTAGAAAGGGTATTAGTTTTCTTCTCCCTAAACACACAGCAGTGAGTCCCTGGTGCGAGTCCTTATCATTCATCCTCGTTCTGAAGCAGGAAAGCAGCTTACAAAGATGGATCCTCGCCACGTGACGTGACGCTCTGTGCTCCATCCACAGAAGAAACCATCTCGCAGACTTATTTGCAAGCCCTGTTCCTTTCACCTTCTGAGTCACATTTGTTATCTCTCTTGTCACAGGAGCTGATTCAACACATCCTAGGTTATTAAGCTCCCCCTCATCTCATGCAGCAGCAGGAGAGCAGCTGGGATAAAGGTAGCATTTAAATCCAGGAAGAAATGACTTTGCATGTGGCTTTGAAGGCTCACTAAATAGTCCTATATCCACCATCCTGGCCACAGTTACCTGCTGATGAGTGAGTCACTGGTGTTTCCTGAACATGCCTCAGGCTGGCGACTTCGCTGCAGCCATATTTTCATTGTGAAAACTCCCCTGTGTGAGAATTCTCCCCGAGTGGCGCTTACAGGAAAATGTCCCTCGTAGTTCTGAACACAAGCATCATTCTGGTGATTAGGTAGATCTAATCCTGCTGCCCGGAGCAAGACTGAGATGGGATGGGCAAGGGGGATGTGGGTGTGAGAGGAGCCTGTGGGAGTGAACGATGAAGCTCAGGGTAAAGCACTTACCTGATAAGTTCAAGGCTCTAAACCAGTGCTTCTCAGCCTTCCTGATACTGCCACCCTTTAATGTATTTTTGCTACTCTCGTGCATTGTAATGTAAATATCTGATATGCAGATGGTCTTAGGCGACCCCTGTGAAAGGATCATTAGACCTTCAAAGGGGTCTGGACCCAGAGGTGGTTGAGAATAGCTGCTCTAGGCTCATTCCTCACTCCCAGGGGAAAGGCAGTTCTGGCCCTGCCCTTGAGCCCTTAAGTGCTAGGCTGTGGGCTTTGCTGCAACACAGGGTGTCGGAGACTGGAGTGGGACAAACAGGAGGGGCTCAGACAAAAGGTTGGCAGGGCTGAGCAAGTCATTGTCTCAGTTGCAAGGCACCCTGATGGCTGAGATGACCAAGCAAAGGATCTGAGGATCAAATGCTCGCAGATGTGGCAGAAGTCACCTACATGTGAATGCTGCTTTGATTTCACCTTGATACTCTTTCTGCAGTTATTTAGCATGGAGCTTGGTGTCTACATTAACGCTGGTACAGAATCCCTGTGTGTGTGTGTGTGTGTGTGTGTGTGTGTGTGTGTTTAGACAGGAGAGGCAATACCTCTTCGGGATCTCAGGAATTGATGAACTCAAAGCAATGTGGGTAGAACTAAGAACTCAGGTCTCAGCATGAAGCTCAAGCAGCTAGAAGAGTGTTGCATAGATGCAGGAGGTGTCCTGTGTCTCGGGGGGATTTGCAGTTGGTGCAGGTTTGGTGTTCTGGTTGGTCCTGTACACCCACTGGTCTGTCAGGGAACTGGGGGGCAGGTAGAGGCTGCAGGTGGGAGAGTCTCTAGGGAAGCTGAGGCAGGTGAAGGCAGCTTACATAAGATTGGGACTTGATGATACTCAATTCTTTCAAAACTGCCTAAGGGGAATGTCCAAATTGGCGCATGGTATGCCAGTCTAAGCTGGCTGAGATTCCAAAGGCAAAATTGTAATTAAAAACAAAAAAAACAAAAAACACGCTCAGTTGTTCTCATCCAAGGCGAGGGAAGTAACTTCAAAAGGTTTACAAGAGCTGACACTGATTGGAACTGCCCAGAGAACTTTGATTCAAGATTTCACTGGGGTAGCCACCTCCTGATATGTCAGGATTGTCTCACACACACGCAGACACAAACCCTCTTACCATCTATAAATGCACCACGTGACAACATCCTATATGCAAGCCTTCACATGTTTGTAGGTAGGGTTCATCCTGATCCTGGAGTTGACACAGACCTCCGATAGCATCTCTGCTCTTTTGGAACTATTTGCAAAATGTTCTAAAACAAAATAGTCTTCCCTGACTTGCCCAACAACATATCCAGGTTCCGTACCCCTCCTCAGTACATGCTAACAATGCCGGTGTCCACATGAACAAATCATGGTACATTTAGAGGAATAGAAAAGTGATGTTGACCTCCTGTTGGTCTGAGTGACACTTTAAGAAGCAAGTTAATGATGGGAAGGTCATATTACCGAAGATAACACTTATACAACTCCCTGGACACTGAGAAGTCCAACTGGTGCCTGTGTGGAGCCTTCACCCCTACAGACTAATGTTCATGTTACTGGAAGGTACTCTGCATACTACCAAAGGAGAAAGGTAAACACTAACTCAGCTACAAATATTTTGATCTACAATGATGTTCTGCCTGCAAGATATACTGGTGTAATAGTGGCAGAAAGCTTGTGGAGTAACCAACCAAAGTCTGATGATTTAAGTCCTACTCCATGAGGTGAAACCCAAGCTTGACATTGCATGGGTGGCCCAGGACCTGAAACTAGATAGGCCAGGAACCTAGGGAAAAACCAAATCTGACTTTTCTGCTAAAGGAATGTAGCAATAAGTTCTAACAACATTCTACTGTACCCATAGCTCAGTGCCTTGCTCAGCTAACATCAGAGAAGCTTCCTCCAGCAGCAGATGGGAACAAATACAGAGACCCACAGCCAGACAATGTACAGAGACTGAGAGATATTGGAACAGTAAATCTTAAATGGGATGTTTCCATCAGACACTCCTTCCCCCCAGGACTCAGGGAACTCTGTGAGGAGGAACAGAGAGAGTGTAAGAGCCAGGGGGATTGGAGGACACCGTACCGAAGAAACGAGATCTTTTAAACATAGCACAGCTGATTCACATATGAACTCAAAAAGACTGAGGCAGCCTGCACAGGGCCAGCAGGGGTCTGTACCAGGTGGGGTCCTAGAACTGAGAGGAGAGGGAGTCACATGCCCCCATGCCAAACTTAGAAACTTTCCAATTGAAAAGCACTTGCAAATGAAATATTAGTTTTCTGTTTTCTCCAAGGGAGTCTCGCTGGAGGAACAAACCACTTTTAAGGTTAGGCTCCATGCCCAGTAGTGAATGGCTAACACAGAATGAGCTCAATGGCATCTTTGGGGCTCTTTGCATCATAATTTTGTGTCATTAAAAAAAACTGTACAGGTTCTTTGTATATATATTATAGCTTCTGGTTATGTTTCATGGGATTCCTGTGTGTGTGTCTCTTCATCTCTAAATGTTTCTTGTCCCCCTCCCGCAACCCCCATGGCTTTTTCTTCTGTTTCTTTTGTCCTACTACAGTTTCTTTGTTTTATCTTATTTTATTTTATTATTCTCCTTTAGATGACTGTTTGCTTTTTAAGCAGAAATAGAAAGGCTATGGAACTGGATGGGAGGAGAAGCAGGGGGAACAAGGAGGAGTTGTGGGGAGGGGAAACCATAATCAGAATATATCATATGGAAAAAAAAATCTAATTTTAATAAAAGAAAAATACAAAAAAGAAAAGGAAGAAAGAAAGAAAAGGAAACAAGTTATACCCAAAAAAACCTTCAGACCGCTCCAGATTTGCTATAGGGCCCAGTCTCCTTACTCAGATGCTTTAAGTTAGAGTTGAAACTTCACCAGTCAACTCCGATTGCCAACCATTAGCGCAGGTGGGATCCACAGAAGCACAGGAGAGGAGTGGGCGCGCTACTTGGGTGGGTTGTGAGTTTCCTTTAATAAGGAGGAAATTATTTTAAGTGTTATTTTCTAGCTTACTTGAGGTATAATTTACAAATACTGATTATATATGTATGTATATATATATATATATATATATATATTTAATTCATACAGTATGTTGTTTTGATATATGTACACATTGTGAAATGATTATCACAATCAAGCTAATTAACATGTCCATCACCTCTCATTGTTCCCTCTCTGTCCTCTGTGTATGTGTGTGTGTGTGCGCGCACACGTGTGCGTGCGTGTATGTATGTATGTGTGTGTGTGCTTAGAACTTTGAGGACTTACTCTCAGCAAGATAAGATTGCAATACAGTGTCATTTCTTCCCTCTCTCCTCCAGGTGGTTGAGAACCCTCCAGGACTTTTCTTTTCCTGCCTACCTGAGCCTTTATGTTTCTTGCCTAACTGCTCATCCCTGCCCTCCCCGCCCCTGGGAAACATCAGTTTACTTTCTGAGTCCGTGAGGTCAACTCTCTTCCATTGTGTGTCTCTGTCTCTCTGTCTCTCTCTGTCTCCCTCTGTCTCTCTGTCTCTGTTTTTGTCTGTCTGTCTGTCTGTCTGTCTCTCCCTGAGATGAAGAACTCCTGTCTCAGCCTCTGCACATGGCTAGGTTTGATCATGTAGAATCTTCCTCTCTGTGTTGTGATGGCTTGCATCTTTAATGCTACCCAAAGTTCTCATGTGGAATGCATCTTCCCACCCCCGAGCTGATGGCAGTCTGGTGGTGGAAACTTAGGAGGTGGGGTCTAGCTAGAGGAAGTTCGCTTGGAGCATGCCCTTGAGGGGCATATTGGGACACTGGCTCCTTCCTGTCTTCTCCTCACCTGGCAGTCATGTGGATACCTCTCCTCTGACACACGCTCCCACTGTGGTGTATGGCCTCGCCACAGGCCACAAAGGGACTAGGCCCAGGGCCTATGAGCTTGAGTCCCTGAAACAGTGAGAAGAAACAAACCTTTCTTTAAGCAAATCGTTCATACTTCGCAGCAATGGGAATCTGACTAACACACGGCTTTCTTATTCCACTCAGCATAATACCACACAGGTTCATCCACCATGTCTCAAATGACAGAATTTCCCTGTTCATCGAAGCTGACTAGCATGCTACATTGTCTTGCCCATTCTCCACCCGTGGGTGTTTAGTTTGTTTTCAGAGCTTGGCTATTGTGAGTAGTGATACAATCGATACGAGAATACGAATGTCTTTCCCAGATATTGATTCATCTCCCTCGGATATGTATGCAGATACGGAATTGCCGCTCTGCTGAAGGTTCTATCTTTGTACTGCCTACAGCACAGTGGCTCAGCCTGAGGTCTTGGAAGCCATCTCTGACTCTTGCTAGTTCTGTAAAATCCATCAGATTATTTTATGTTTCCGCATATCTGTCTCTTTCTTGGAAAATGAGAATTTCTGCCTTATTGGTAAAGATTCAATAACTCTTTCTCTCCCCTCCTCTCTCTCTATCTCTCTCTCTCACACACATACACACACACACAAATGTAAGTATAAAACACATAGAATGGGGCTGGGAGGGTCCTAAAAATTCAATGAATGTTTTTGTTATTGTATTATATTTTTGTTACTTTTTTTATTTTCGTCATTGTATTATATCTTTTACCATCCTTATCAGTTGGATAAATTGATTTCTCTTTTCCTCATTTAACCTCTTCAGGCCAGAGTGTGAGCTGTTTTATGGCATTTCTCATTTATGCATCCATTACTTAATCAGTGAAGATGTCTGCATCTCGCAAAAGGCACACGACACAGGTTTAGTGTGGTGGATCCAAGGAGTGCCGCTTCCCACTGCCGGAGCTCTGATCTGTGACTGACGGATGTTGTTGTTGAGTATCCTGCCCTCTGGGCGCAAAGTTTACCACGTGACAGCAGATAGAGATGGAATAGATGGAGAATACAATTTATAACATTCACTTAGAGTTCCCTAGAGTCCTACCAACTGCAAGACCCATGGAAAGAATGAGACGCAGATACAACCCAATATCACAGTGGAGCATCTCTTTCCAAGGCCCTTCATAAACAGGCATCCCTCCAAGTCATGCAATGTGCAAAAACAGAGATGATCACACCTGCCTGCTCCTTCTGCCCAGAGACAGTGTGGGATTAATTAAATAATGACTGCCAAGAACACCAGGCTCCTTGGAGATGAATGATCTGCAAATGAAATCTTAGATGATTATTCAGAATTGCATTCTGTAAATATCAGGACAGACTTTCAGCTCATGGGAACAGGTTCACAAAGACCACAGCTGTGCTGTTCTAGTTCCCCCCGGAGGACTCAAAGCATGCCTGGAAAATTCCTGATCACCAAACCAACTCTGTGGCTGTGGGTGTATAGACACACCAAACCAGCCGATACTCATACCTAGAGTGCCTGCTTTGGGAGTGTTGTGTTCAGTGCAACTTCATATCCTTCCAAATGAGCATATCTTTTATAGCGAGGGCCTTGTTAAGTTGATGCCACTTCTTGTGGCTCTATCTTCATCACCGTAAACAAGCATCACCTAGTTTCACTGCGTGTCAGACTTCCAGTGATAGACCTGGAGAAATCCCGAAGGTTCTGGACCAGCTGGTGACTCTAATGGGCATTTTTCTATTTGAAGTTCTGGGGATCCAACCCAGTGACTCACATATGCCAGTTAAGCACCCTACCACCGGAGCTATGCCCCTGACTCCTTAATAGGCTTCTCTATAGCAATAGGACCAAGTCGTTTTGTGATCCCAGGAAGTGCGTCTTTGGGATAACAATGAACTGTTTGTACAGGCAGAGTTACTAGTGCTTTACACATAATACTCACCATCACTCTTGACGAAATGCACTGCAGTTGCATTCACGTGATGAATGAGGCTCATAGAGAGAGAGGAGTTTACTAAATGTCGCACACCTGGTAACCTGGCAGAGCTGGAGTCTGCATCTAGAGGATGAGCCCACAGGACTGTGTGTTCTTAAGCGCAGTGCAGTACTGCCTTTCTATGGAATTTCCATATCTCAAAGTTGAAAAGTATTAGGTCAAACGAAGTCATGTTTATCTATTTCTGTCTTCTACAACCGCTGAATAAGCTCAGAGTATAAATCTGGGAACACAGCTTCTATTTTACTCCAAGTGAAAACCACAAAGCAGTCTAGGAATCCTGATGCCAAATGAGCAATCTATTATCTCCCTTTAGAGTCTACCACTGAATTGTCCTGTGCTGCAGGCAACACAGGGCATTCCAGGAGCCAGCTACATCTAATTGTAAATGGCCTGGATGTCCTCTACCACCGTGCTGTCACTGGCTTTGACTCCTGGGCTCCAGGCTGACCTTCTCACACCAGGATAAGTCATCGCTCGTTCAGGGTCCATCTTGGAAAGATGGACCAAATGCTTTCACGGTGCCAGCGGTCATTGGAAATGGTACTGTTTACTTGATCTGCTAGAGTGCTACATTGTGTGCGCTGGGCCGGGATCTGGTTGGTGTCCACGCCACGTGGTCTTCCTCTCCCTCGTTCTCCAAAGACTCAAGTGTCTCAGGGTCCTGTTCTTATTGCTTTTTCAAACAGCAAACAAAAAGTCTTGGTTACAACTTCCTTCCATTGAAATCGGGCAATCTATTCCCAGGCTGAAGAACAGCCAATTACTTGGCCTCAGCTCAGGCTGCCACAAAATGCCATGGGCTGGGTGCTGTAAAGATTCAAGTTGATTTTCAAGAGACTGGACATCTAAGGTGAGATGCCAACACGGTTAATTTCTGATGAGGGCCCTCTTCCTGGCTTAAAGACCGTGAGTGTGTGTGTGTGTGTGTGTGTGTGTGTGTGTGAGAGAGAGAGAGAGAGAGAGAGAGAGAGAGAGAGAGAATTGTATTTCTATTTTATAAACACACTAACCTTCTCTCGAGGGCCTCACTTTCATGATCTCTTATAAATGTAATTGTCCTCCAAAGGTCTCATCTCCAAACACTACTGCAGGATTAGGGCCTATGCATTCTGAGGGGGACATGATTCAATTCATAACAGCTAACTGATTATCTCTGGGAGCCCTATACCCTATGCTATTCCCATAGAGGCAAAACTACCTTTGGTAACTTAAAAGCGATTTAATCTCCTCATTGTATCCAAGCTAAAGTGACTTTGCTCTCCCTCTATTATTCCTTCAGGGAAAGAAAAAGTGATTTAATCTCTGGAAAGGTATCTTGTGCTGGCTGTGAATAATAGTATCAAAATGACAACTTCACTTGGCCACCTTAGGGTTCTGATTCAAGGTTTGTAGTTCCAAGTAGGTCTGGGGTATAGCTATCAGCTTGCCCTTGATTTAGAATTCAAAATAAAGGTTAAAGTGTCTCCATCAAAAGCAAAGTATTTTCCCCCATTCTGTAATTATCTGTCACCACTAGCTTAATGCAATTCCTGTCCCTACCGTGTTTGGTTCTCTGGCACATGCAGAACCCATTTTACAAATCACAAGTGTAACAGGGATCTCAAGTGAAAAGCGGGGGTGGGGGAATGGCTAGGACTGGATTGTTGAGCTGAGAAGATTGGGCCAGCTGGACAAACGGTCTCTGATTAACTCTGAATACTGCCTGATTGGAGGTGCTCTGCACATCTCAAAGTTCCCATTGGCAAGTCTAACACCCACTTATGTGTCTGTTTGTTTGCGTCACCATGCCCCAGTCATCCGCAACTCCAGCCTAGGTTTCCTGAAAAAATAATGCATTTAAAAGGTTAAATGTTTTTCTGCATGCAAACTTTCTGGGAATAACACCAGTTATTGTGTGTTTTCCTAAGAGTAGTTTGAATGAAAATGCACCCCCGCCCATACGCTCATATATTTGAATGTTTGGTTCCCAGTCGGTGGAACTATTTGGGAAAAATTAGGAAGGTGTGGCCTTGTTGGAGGAGGTGTGCCACTGGTGGTTGGCTCTGAGGTTTCAAGAGCCCCTGCCAGGCGCAGCCTTTTCTCTCTTTCTGACTCTTGTTTGTATCAGATGTAAGCTCTCAGCTGCTGCTCTAGAATTACGCTTGCCTGCTACCCTCCCACTGACGTGATGGTTATGGACTCTAATGGTCCCTAAAGGTCACTGACCCTCTGCATCTGTGAGCCCCCAAA
Organism: Cricetomys ansorgei; assembly: GCA_026225945.1. Lineage (NCBI taxonomy): Eukaryota > Metazoa > Chordata > Mammalia > Rodentia > Nesomyidae > Cricetomys > Cricetomys ansorgei. Next base: position 2,810,641 of record JAMJFZ010000181.1, on the reverse strand, counting down.
TTACATGCTTTCTTTAACAAATTGTCTTGGTCATGGTGCTTTGTCATAGAAGTGGAAAAGAAAGAAACAAGGTTAGAAAAATACAAGTTACTTGTGTCATCCCACAGAGAGTACTGACTGACCTCACCCCTCTTGAAGCAGGCATGCTTAGGAGACAGTTTAGTACCCTGTGACCACCATTTGGTTTGGAGTTAAGCACGCTTCCCTGCCTCTTATTGCAACGCACTTGGCAGCTTAGTTCATTCACTGGCACGTGGTATGCGCACACATTCCTCTCCAAACAGTCCACCTAGCAACCCCAGAACCTCCCCAAGCCCCCACATGCACATATATGGCTACACATGCTTTCATCTCAGAATACGTATTGAAATCTATCAGCTCCTGGTAACAAACTTACGTAGTTTTTATTCAACTATTTCCCCAGTATACCCAAGTATGAAAAATAAAAGGGCCAGTATACCCTGAAAAGGTTTTCAGAGCATGATCACTAGGCGAAACTGTTCTCTAGCAACCTTTTAGGGAGAACGCCCTACTTATCATCTCATGCCTAATCATAATTGGGTGTGCATATGGTTAAAATCAGATGCATTGTGGGAATGGCCATGCCCACTAGGAAACATGAACACATGACCTAATATATCAATCAAAATAGAGAAGTACCCAACAACACACTCGAGTAACCAATTCCTCCTTCTCCTGAACCCCATAAAAAGAACCCTTAATAATCAGGCCCCTAGAGTGTTCTTACTTATGTGGACCTCTACCTGGCCCTCTTGACAGTGTCCCCCCCACCCCCACCAGCTGCACTTTGGCTGTGCTCCAGGCAGGGTACTTTGCTTCTTTTGCAAATCTGTGCTTGTTCTTATTTTCCATTCTTCTGATTAAGAGGCCAAGAACCCAGAAGTACTTGGCTAGGATCGCAATAGCTGATCCTACCCTCTACTTGTGGGTGGGTGCCTTTGTCTTAGGATTGTTAAAAATTAAAGCAAATGCCTCGTACCCATCAACCATTAGCGTCGTGTGGTGTGCAATGAATTTTAGTTGATCTTTTATCTTCCTTAGCCTGTGGGGAAAAAGCCATTTTTTTTTTTATTTGACCTAAGAACATGTAGCTGAATGAAGATTATCTAGACCAATGGTTCCCAGAATTTTAGATTTCAAGGCCCATTAAAACTTTAAAAGAGAAATTAAGATTGATAAGGGGACACTATTTTTTTTTAAATTTTTTTTTTTCAAGCTAAAGAAAGTGAAAATAAACTTCTGGCTACTAGCAAGAATGTAGGTTACAAATAAGAGAACACGCACTAAAGATATAACATATAACTAAAAGGGAGTAAATTTAAATTATGAAAAATCATGTCTATCATTTATACTTTCCCTCATGTTGCTAAGATATACTAGAAGCTCGGCAGCCTGGCGTGGGGTAGAGGCTTCCATTTAGAAGTCACTAATCTAGCTCAAACCTTTGCCTTCCTAAGCCATCTCGGTCACATGGTTGTCTCTCCTGGTTTGGGGACCTGGGGCCATAAGGATTTCACAGTTCTCTTGGCAGCCTGTTCTGAAGTTCATCAAGCATGAGGCATGTCTGAGTCTCAAGAGCCACCAATCCAACCAGCAAAGAAAAACCAGCCTGACCCGTCTGCTCTCCAGCGGGGCTGCGCCTTGTTGAGTATTGAAATTTGTGATCAAATCTCTTTGGAGCCATTTGGATTTGAAGAAGAGCCCCACTCACAGTAAGCATTCACTCAGCGTTAGAAGGAGAATGAAGGAAGGGAGTGGCGTGTGTTTTACGCTGAAGGGTTTTGCTCATTCTCTCCAGGGAAGGTACTTGCGTGTTCAGCTGGTCCTCTGTATCTCTGGGTTCTAAATGTCTTTATTTAACTGATGAAGAATTAAATACATTTGGAGAAAACAAATGAACTTTTATGGTCCTAACATCTTTAGGCTTCCTATCTCCTTCCTTCCTTCCTTCGTTCCTTCCTTCCTTCCTTCCTTCCTTCCTTCCTTCCTTCCATTCTTCCTTCCTTCCTTCCTTCTTGCCTTCCTTCCTCCTTCTGCCCCCCTCTCCCTCCTCTTCCTCCTTCTCTTCCTCATCTGTTTGGTTTTTTTTTTTTTTAACACAGGTCTCACTATGTAGCCCGCCAGCCTGAAACAGACTCTCACCTCAGCCTCCAGCTCTGTCATGTTTTCACCTTGTTATTCTCTAAACACTACAGTGTAACAACCAGAAACTGTTTATAAAATATTTGCCTTGAGTTTAGTATTATAAATGACCTACAGCTGAGTTCCAGCATGCAGGAAGGTTTGGGAGGTTACATGTAAACACTTTCATTTTGGAGACTTGAACTGTGCAGCTTTGGCTTCCACGAGGAGTCCTGTAACCAGTTCTTCATGGGATGGACAACATAGACAATAACAGCCAAATGAAAGATGTCATCGATCCCCATGTCAAGTTGGGATAAGCTCTTCAGCTGGAATAAACACAGAATTAAATGCAGTTCACTGATATACCCCAGTGGCAGGAGCACTTCCACAGGAACCCCAAGCAGCCACTCAGAGCCCAGAAACCATTAACTTTTCATTCAAGTTCCTCGGCTCCATAGAAAGCCTTTCTATAGTTTAGGTAGCTTCCAGGAGAAAAAAAATAATCAAATCTTTCCACTTGACAATTTGTAACAATTAGTGAAAGAATCTGAAGTTTGCTGTACTTGAAAATGCTCAGTAGTAACCTAGAAGGTTCTATATTCCCCGCAGGGCTGAGAAAAGTGGAATGATTGATTTTATTTGTTAAGAAGATTAACTCATGCTGCAAGTAAGCTCCGTAATGGGACAGAATTTTCTTTATCCTTTTAAAGTAAAACTACAATTTCAAGTATCCAACAATTCTTTTGTTTCTTACACCACGTCTACATAGGCAGCTGGATGATGAATATGCCTCATTATTTGCATGCAGTTGGTATCTACAAATAGCCCCAGGATGGTTGAGATGGTCAGACAGAACACAGACTTAACTGGCAATAAATTCAGAGGATAATTAAAGGATTGATTTGCTCAGAAAGACTTTTTGGTGTAAGAAATGAAATAAAGATGAGCAGCAGTGGTTGGTTTAGAGAAGATGATGAGACCGTTCTCTTCAGTGTGGTTTATTAGAATGAGCAGGCCTCGTGGCCGTGACTGTGCCATGAGGTGTATTAGGGGAGCACATCAATCATAAACAATACAGTATATGGAGACCTCAAAATGACGGGTTCTTAAAGTGAAGAGATGTGGCTTCCCTTTAAAACCTGGAGAGAGAATATTAAGAGTAAGAATGAAACAGAAAAAAAAGAAAGGGGGGCAGAGGATCCTCTTTAGAGACGACCCTTCAAAGCAATCTCCCCAGAAGTCCCACTGAAGAGTCTTGGAAGGATGCCCAGAACAAAGAAAAATCTGAATTTTTATAATATTTTAGGGCTGTGGGAAGTTTCTCATCGTATGATTTAGTTCAGCATAGTGTGTGTGACACGGAGCATAGAAGAGCCAAGTACCATAAACTGAGATCTCCCAAGTCACAGAACGGACTGTCTCTTGGTTCCATCCCAGAGAGACCTGCAGGGAAGTGTGTCCTGATTCAGGATATAGGAACTGGCCTACACATTCAGACCACTGTTTGTAGCAGTTAGGCTGTAGTAGCATCTCACCAAGGATGACAAGGAGGCATATTCATTGGTGCCAATCCTTGTAGACCTCAGTAGAAGGAACCATCATCATGGAAAGTGCCATACTGGACAGTGGAATCCCTAGTGCTTGAACGTTGGTGTTTTTATTGATACAGAACACCTCAGGTGTTCTATTGATAGCACATGCAGATCATGAGCAATCAAGCATCCCCCACATAAATCCAACACCTGTAGACAACACCAACACCAAGAGCCAGGGAGCCCCTCACCCAACAGTGCACAAAACAATTACTTTATACATAACAAAAACAAACTTCCACAAAATTTCCTTCTTTCTGTATAAGCCAATCAAAAAAAAAAAAAAGCTCTGTCTCTACAACACAATTTAACACTACACTGGCAAAACTATTTACAAGAGGAACAATCATGAGGGTTACTGATGCACAGGACCAAATGAAACCAAACATCTATCAAGCTTTTCACAATGCCTTTGGATAGCAGAAAAACCTTATCCGTATCCAATTATCTGGAATTCACTCATGATCTTCTGGGCTCCTCCAAAGGGCTTGGGTCATTTTCTGGCTCTGCCCTCTACAGCACACACAGCTTGTCCTCCAGGCTCCAGCTGGCTCCACTCCACTGCTGTTGCTGTTCTTGGTAGTCATCCCATGGTACTGGCATCTTGAAAGTTCTGGGGTCTTCTATTGCAACTGGGCTGAACTTTTACCTGGGCTCTCTTCATAGCACCAAGCCTTAACTTCTTTACATGACCCTTTCTATCTGGGCCTTCAACTCCCACTGAGGCTGCACCTTCACCAATAGCCTCTCCCGGCCTCTCACAATACCAAGCCTCAACTGCTCTCCATGACCCCGTCTTGCCTTCAAACCCAGCACCACCTGGGTAACTCTTACAGTACCAAGTTTGGCTGCCAGCGTGAGATATAAACCTCGGCCAGTTCTGGAAGACAGCTTCTGTGTGCTAACCCTGAGAAACACTTTCCAGATTTTAAGATAGAGTCTGGTTTTCAGGGAAAACAATGGGTAACTTTGTCTGCAGGAAAGGTTCCCTTGTGGGGTGGGGTGGAGTTCTCATCACCATAGCAGATGCGTCTTGTCAGGATCACCTCACCTTTATCTGGACCCCTTGTAGACAGGTTTACAGAAGAAAAAAAATTGGACTCTGCTAGGTCTAGAGTTTCTTTCTAGTTCTTCCTTGTCTCCGTGTTGGATGTATCTGATGTAATGTCAATGCCCCATGTACACCATATGTAGTTGTACATTGCTGTAGTGGCTCACCAAGGAAGACACAGAGGCATATTCATTGGTGCAGACCCTGCCAGACCTCAGCAGAGGGAATCACTATCCTGGCCTCTGCCATACTAGACAGAGGAACCCTGAGCATCTGAGCTCAGGTGTTTTATTGATACAGAACCCATTAGGTGTTCTATTGATAGCACATTCAGATCATGAGCAATCAAACATCCCCCACATAAATGCAACATCTGCAAATAGTACAAAATGCCAAAGCCTAGGCAGCCCCTCACTTAACAGTGCACAAAACAATTATTTTATACATAACGCAAAATAAACTTCCACAACAAGTGTTCTTACAACATAATTTGAAACACTGGTCGGTATAAGACCTTTTTCAATCATGTTTTTCTTAATCCTCATTTCAAATATCCTGCTCTTCAGTCTTAAGATGACACCTTTAAAAAAATCCTTAAGGGAACTAGTCAATAAAACAGAATTTTGATTATTCTGAAAAATTCAGGATGAGGTCAGTATATAGGACTGTAAACAGAAAAGTGATATCAGAAAACATCATACTGAGGTCTCAAGGATCATAATATATACATACACACACACACACACACACGCACATATATCTATATATGTGTGTGTATATATGTATATATATAAATATATATATAAATACACGTATATATATGTGTGTATATGTGTATATCTGTATATTAAACTCACTTTAAGAGAAATCAAATGAATTTTAATACACATATAAGCTCATAAATTCATGTTACAAACCAGAGAATTTTTAAGAACATTCTTCCCTTAGTTATTGAACGTTACCAATGCACCAGATGGTTTTATAGTTCCAGATTAATAAAAGTTTCGGTTAACAACAAAGGAAGTGCTTCTAAGAATCCTAGATATCTGAAAACCAGGAAGGGTGTAGCCTTAGTGTTCTTCATTATTCATTTAAGCAAATGTGTCTTCCCTGAGAGAGGGCGTGTGCTCTGGGGAAAGCTGAAGCACACTGCTCCACATAGGTGTCCTCTCTAGACATGTGAATGAACAATACATTCTGAAAACTAAAATTACACAGTAAAAATAGATTTGCTCTATAATGTGGGTGTGTTTCGAATAGGGATCGAATTATACCTTTTAGTACAATTGTTGTGTGGTCCTTTTGATCCGATTATACTGACGCACAACATGTTGGGGAAAAAAAAGAAAATTTTATTGAGTTCAAGCATAAAAAGAAAAAAAAGAAAGAAAGTGGGACTAGCCAGGGGCATAGTCAGAAATGAAAGTTCAGAGTTATAACCCTGACTCATGTTTCTACAAACTGTTAAGCTTGAAAACCATAAACATTTTGTGCCCACATAAAAGTTAGTCATAATTTTTAACCAATGAGAAACTCACTAACAATCATGGTCAGAGTCACCATTACTCAGAAATGACACATCTCGGTTCCCAAAACAAGTAGCTGACAATCATTTTGTTTTGGTTTTACTGGTAGGCTCTGAAGGCTAGGGGCTTTTCTCATTTTCCTGGAAAGCTGAACTCTGTCTGTGTTTTAAAAATGGATTTTGCAGTTTAAGATGGTGCTGGTTCTGCCATTTCATACCATTTCACAATCAAAAGCAAATACAACAGTTTTAAAAATGAAGAATCTAAGAGTACAAGAATTCACCCAATAAGACTTTCGAGGACAAAAGGAAGATCTATCATTGCTCAAACAGAAATAGAAAAGGCCTGGTGGGCCTTCACAACTCAATGGCTCCGCTGTGAACACATCCAGGAAACTAGGACAGTTCTAGGTCTGTATACCATCAAGGGACTACCGTTTGAATACAGAGCGCACAGCCCAGACTGTATGAAGGGCAATGGAGACGGCCACAGAGATGCCGAGAGGGGCGGATGGTGGCAATGTTTCAAGGAAGCCCTTGTTGAGGCAAGTGTTAAGACAGACTGTAGGAAGACAACACTTCCCCAGACGTATTTAAATTATAACCCTCCCAGGTAGAAGTGTCCACGTGTGGATGTGTCCATGTTGCTGCCAGTATTTGCTAATGCATTACAGCATTCCTGCTATTTATAATCAACAAAATTACAAAGGCTGTAATCATGCAAGTTGGGTGATAGTAATTATGACAGAATAAATAGCAGATGGAATGCCTTTGCTGCAGTTATTGATGTTGATGGCAAACAGCCAAGGAAGGTTTTTCACTTTTTTTTTTTTGGTTTTTTTTTTTTTTTTTGAAGGGAAGCAACCCAAGAGGGTGGAATTTGCAAATGTTTGCCAGGAGAAAGGTTTTATGTGCTATTTAAAAATAGACTTCCTGAGAGGAGATGTCAGAAAGGTGCATTGCCTCTTTAAATGCCTGGGATTTATGAATAGTTAGCTCATTTAAAAAAAAAAAATCACACACGTGTTTATATAAATGAGACACACAAACATATGCTCACCGGTCCCCCTTGTGGAGAGGCTGTGGCTAATCCAAATTCAGCTGTTCCCACTGGAGAGAGGGATCAATTGCTCTCATCAGAAGGAGAAAGAGAGAGAGATCCCTTTTGTGCTACTCTGAGTAGTTCCTTACTCATTTCTTACCACTAATGTTGGGTAAAGAAATAAAATCCAGACTTCCTCCCTATAGTTCAGAGCTCAGAGCTGCTGGTGATGTAGATACTGAGTGGTTGGCAAGACGGACATTTTATCTTTGAGGCTGGTTTTATTTCTTTGTGTTTTAAATTATGAGTGAATGTTTTCCTTATTGCTTACTTTCCCCATAAGTAGTCTTTTCAGCAGCAAAATTATTACTTTCTTAATAACTACCAGGCAATAAAGAGAGATGCCTCTTTGGGAGACAGGGGGTATACATTTCAATGACTTCATTCATCGTGATTTCCGAATAGCTAACAGCAAACAGCAGAGATTGTTGAGATCTCAGGAGAGGGTGGCATAAAACACTGGCGGAGTTAGTATCCAAGTTTTAATTCTAGATGGAGAGGACATTTCATGATAACTCAGGGACTCAACAGGCAAAGGCAAATCAAATCAAATCGATCCCTCACAGTCAGAAGCCCTGCTAAGCAGAACATTCGCTTGATCTGGTTTTGTAAAAGCCCATGCTCCCTGACCCTACAGTGCAGTTTTCTCTGGATTTATCTGGAGCAGGTAGTTGAGCGCATGGCAGAGAAGCACATTTGGGGACATATCCTGTGTCCTTGTGTCTCACAGCTTAGTTTAGTTCTGAGCCTGAGAGAGCAAGCTTTGCCTGGGTGGAGACAATTCAGTTCCATAGTGGCCCCAGGAGCCAGAAAGAGAGAGAAGGGAAGAAGGGAAAGAGTTAATGTGACCAATGCGTCCTGGACCTTGTTCCAGGGCCTCCTGGAGTTTCCTTCTGGAAGGAAGGAGAAGCAGCAAGCTCTGCTTCCCAGTGAATGGAGGTTGCCTGGAGGAAGGGATGGCTCTGCCCTTCTTTCCTTTCAGGCTTTGCAGCATTGAGAAAGCTCTTAGTTACTTGGGGGTAAGTTTGCATTGTGAGGGAAGTCTGACCTTTCATAACACGTCCATTGCAGCTATAGCTAAAATCACGGGGCTGGGGACCAGAGACCTCAAATGTGGCTCAAGTTGGCAGCACCCCAATGATGTATGAATTCTCTAAATGACTTTACTCTGCCCACACAATGGAATGCTTGGTATTCATCAACAAGTGTTACTGTATTTACGGGCAGAAAAGGCCTATCCTAAACAAAATAAAACAATCAAGCCAACCAGGTTATAAGGTAGCATTTATGAAAGCTAGCATTTTATTTTTTTGTTTAAAAAAATTGTAGCTACGCAGATGTTTGTCAAGTTATGGAACATTCACACAATCAGGAGTCCTTCCATGCAAATGGCGCCATAATGCACAAAATCTAGAGATATGGACGTTTTCCCACCCTGTGTGGAACAGAGGAGCCCAGCACAAGGGAAAGCAGTGGACAATATGACCGGGGAGCCAACAGCAGCTTTGCAAAAGGCTTGATGTTTCCATCTGCTTCTGTTACCTGCTGTGATCCCAGTGGGATGGCCACACTAATTCCCTGTTGTTTGTGTCACTCTCCTTTCCTGCGTCCTAATTATGACTGGAGAGCAGCGATAAGGACTGAGGCTAGCAGCCTGTTCGCAGGCGTGGATGGGAAAATATAGCATCCATAGTTCAAAGTTTGCGCTCATCATGGTGGCTAAATAGCTTTAAAGATCTTGTCCATTCTTTTTTTCGCCTTGAATCGTTTAAAAAGGGAACGGCGGTGCTCTGAACGGCAATACAAAGGCAGCAGAGACAAATCTACAGCAATTCAATGTACATGAGCATATGAAATGTGATTTGCTCAAGACCTTTGAAAAAAACCAAAAGATTGCACAAATTGGCAGAGGCCTATATTCCCTGGGAGAAGCGGGTCTCTATAGATGACGAATTTTCAAATTATGTTCCTCCAATATTATGTTTCCAAAAATTTCTAGAAAGTATATTAATTGAGTAACTAAGCATGATGATGAAGGAGAAAGGGATGAAGACAGAACAGCATCCTTAGCCCGTCTTACACACACAAAGACAGGCACGTCTAGAATGTGGGTAGAGGAAACTGTTAGAATAGGCTGGTAATCCGTTTCACAACACTTCACAGACAATGAAGGCAAGAGTCATTCCAAGAAAATGACATTTTAGTATTTTTTAAAGATTAAAAAACAATCATGTGCGTTTGCATTAGTCTGCATAAATACATGTGTACCACATGGATGCGGTGACCACATAGGTCAGAAGAAGGCCTGGGATCTCCTGGGACTGGCCTTAAAGATGGTTGTAAGTCACCATGTGAATGCTGGGAACAGAACCCAGGTCCTCTGCAAGACCAGCAAGTGCTCTTAACTCCTGAGCTGTCTCTCTAGCCCAGATTTCATTCTCTATCACGGAAAAGTGAGGCAGAGGCTTGGATCAAGATATAGCCAAATTTCCTATCCCTATTCCCATCGATCCTTGAGGGCTAATCCAGCCACTCTGTGGGATAGTGCCCAGGTGACCTGCCAAGAGCCAGGAGTCAGGGTTTGCATCTCCCTTCTTTCCTTTATGGGACCTCACATCAGTGAAAGGGCAAGAAGCCTGGAACGTGGCTACTGTGACTTTAGGCAGTCTTTCCAACCATCTGGCTTCCCTGGTCAGGTAAATCAGTCCAACAGTGATTCCTTGGATGTCAAGGAATCATTTTCTGCATGAGACAATGCCAGGAGCATCTCGTGGACGATACCAGTGTAAACTGATAGTAGGTCTTTATATAAAAACCACTTTTTTGGGGGATACCTTATTAATCATAGTCACTGCTATTAAAAAAAACACACTTATTTACTATTTTTAAATGATGTTATTTTTTAAAATGTCATATTTTAAAAATGCATCTGTCCCCTGACTGACTGGGACAGCAGTAAATTCTGTAAATCAGAGTTAATAAATATTTAGCCTTTTCAGAGCATAAAAAAATGAAGGTTGATGGGTAACAAAAAGAACAAGGACATTATTTAAATTATGTGCATTTTAATGGAAGTGATGGCTCACTCCTTCTCCTCCCTTTATTGAGAGCTGCGGTTTTTCAGACTTCAATTTTCTGCACCCTGTGGTCTCACCAATTATCCCAAGGGAGGCCGCACAACTGCCATTGCTTCGCGCTCAGCTCATTGCGCTCATTGATTTGTTAGGTCTACCTGAACAAGCTTCAAAGACAGCAATTGAAAATGCAGCCAGACAGGGTAGCCGGAGCAAAGGGCTGGGAAGCAGAGTGGGCAGAGGAAGCAAGCTGATGCTTTAACTTCAGCAGGTGTGGCGCCTCCATCCCACTGCCTAGTTTAACGATCCCAAATCTACTCAAGACTGGAGGGCAGAAGATAATTGCGCTCTACCAGCCCTTCACCTGCCTCAGAGAAGGGCTTGGAGGAGTGTCACATGGCAATTCTGCTTGCCATGCGTTCTGGAAGGCTCAAACCAACCATGTTAATGTTATAGAGACCGTGTATTACTTGCTCTTTTTTCTCTTTCCGTGTCTTGAAGTCTGTTTTGTTTGTTGTCTCTCTTTTTTCCTTCCTGGGCGGGCTGTTTCAAGCTCAACTAATCCGGATCTATTTCCACATAGTCATTCTTATTGTTGCGAGAAGTAGTAGAATTTTAAGCTCTGAACTTTTGTAAAATATTAATGGAGCCTCACACTTCTGTCGGTGTTTCCCTCTGCTCTCTTGCTTCCTTCGGGTGTCCAGGCAATTCTGTGCTCACTGCAGCCGGGGAGGATGTGGCTGTGATGTCTAGGGAGGGACGGCCTCAGAGGGAAACCAACAGGCTTACAGGGAAATTAAAATTTCTGGCAAATTGCTGCTGATAGGGAACTGTAAGGAAAGCCAGGCTCCTCTGGAGCTTGGAAGGAATTTCCTCAGACCAGGTGAGGCTAGCAGAGAGCACAAAAGCATTGTTTCCTTCTTTTAAGAATCTAGCTGGCCTAGAGTGTCAGAGGAGACCGGCTGATATAGCAGGGACAAAAAGATAGCAGAGAAAGACCTCATAGCGACTATCGGAAGCAGAGCCTTAGATAACCTCAAAGCTGCACCAAAACTCCCTATGCCTTCAAAGAGGTACAGACATCGCTGGAGTGCTGTGGGCTCCAAGGAGGCCGGCTAGAACTTTGTGTCCTTGGAAACCTCTGAGAGCCAACAAGTGGGGATGTGTGGATACACAGGTGGCATTCACGTGAGTGATTGCGTGCCTCTGGCAACCAGGCACCCCTAACTCCTCCCACACTTATACCCTGGTTCTCTGAATCCCCAGGACTCTTGTAGGAAGGAAGAATAAGAGTAACTGGGGTTGAGCTTTGATCTTGAAATATGTTAGTGTTAGGAAATACACCAGCATTTTCTATGTTGGAGCATGCCTAGGATTCATGTAGTATTATTTGTTTTGATTTCATTATAGATAGGGTAAGATGGTTAAAGTGTATAGTTGAAGTTTACCACGTCAACACATTTCCAAGAACTAAGGAAGAAATAAAATTCATCCTCTAAACTGTGTGAGGTGATCAGGAATGGTATTATTACGTGACACAGACCGGGCAGCTGGACTGGGGTGCAATCAAGGGGTCTTGTTCAATGTCTCACACTGGTGTATCCAGTCGCGCTGGACCAGTGCCTCTCAGTCCTTTCCAACCCACCCTGCTGCCATTTTTCTTTACCAAGTACCACTTCTCCTCTTCTTCCTTGACAATGGAAACAAACATCATGTCTTATTCAGCACATTATTTTTTGAAATATTTGAAAAAAAAATTGAAAGGTGTATTTTTAAATCAAGCTTATAGGAAAAAGAACTTATTTGCTTTGGAGATGTGACCTACCTGCTCACATTGTTATGAAATATTTCTGCGTTAGTAAGCTTTTCTAGGGAAGAGGCTACCTATGACGTGGAGCTGAGGCAGAGGCCATGGAAGGGTGATGCTTACTGGCTTGCTCCTCATGGCTTGCTGAGCTTGCTTTCTTATAGAACCCCAGGACCACAGCCCTGGGATGAACCCACCCCACAATGGGCTGGGCCTTCCCCCACTAATCACTTATTAAGAAAATGCCAGATCTTTTGATGGTATTTTCTCAGTTGAGCCTCCCTCCTTTCAGATAACTCTAGCTTGGGTCAAGTTGACATAAAACTATCCGGCATAGAGAGCCATCCCCTGATTGGTTCATCCATTACCAAGTTGTTAGGGCAACATTCACTGAAAGTCCCCCGCAGAAATACTTAAGAAGCATCTGCTGCAATCCCCTTCTGTGTATGTGAGAACGATGTTCATTGTTTACGATGAGAAAGCTGAATAGAGACAGGTTGAGTGGAATCAAAAGTTCGTTTCCTTATTTCTTACCGAATACCTTTTCCTATGCATTTTGGTGCCAGTTAGATGAAACAAAGATAAGTTCTAACTTTTGTGTATTTAATATTATCCCAAGGGGGCTGATGACATGGCTCAGCAGTTAAGAGCGCTTAACTGCTCTTAAAGACAATCCTGGTTAGAGTCCTAGCACCCACAGGTAGCTCACAACCTCCTGTGACTCAAGTTTCAGGAGCTCTTACACCCTCTTCTGCTCTCCCACACATACTCATAAAAATAAAACGAATATTTTTTTTTTAAATCCCCACATGCTATCTATTAAAGGAAAAGTAGCCCTTGAGCCTGAGCCATCTTTCCCTTGCCGTAAGTTGCTCTTCTTACTAGAAATGGTTTAAACTTTTCTTCTACAGAAAAAAAAAAAAAGATAGTCACAACAAATTTCTCATATTGAAAATGTCAAGTTCCTATTTGGTATACGATGATGTCAGTGGCTACAAATATGAATTTCTGGCTGAGGATGTAAACTCTATAAAGAGTCAGATTCCAATATCTGTAGATACGAGTGATAACCAGAGGGTCGTTCTGCGTGAGTCGCTTGCAGATAGCCGTGACTGCTATTGTTCAAAACAAGCCATCTCTGTGCACGTCTGAAAGAGAGATCGCCGCTGCTGATACTTGTACTTATATTTGTCACTGCCATCAGACTCCAGAGCGGATATTGCCCAAAGGTCTCATCTGCATGCAAGAGATTTGTGACTAACACTGGGAAGGGCAAGACATTAATATTTGTTGAGTATCTACTATGTTTAAGGACCACGCTAGGAAAACAATGTTCTTATGCTTATGTTCTTATGTTCAGAAACCGACTGGCATGCGGTGGCTTGAACACCTTGTGACACTGTACATCCATTTAACAGGTGGTGGACAAGTGTACATTTTGTTCCTAGAGATGTACATGGATTGTTCTAGGTGCTAGGATACAGCAGCAGACAAGGAAAGCCTTGTTGACCTAGAGACTACATTCCAGAAGGAAAAGAAAAAAAAAATAAGTAAACAAATAAATGTCCGAGCTAACTATTCTCTATACCATGCTAAGCATTCAATTGTCTATTCATATAATTTAACTATCAGAAGAACTTGTGAATACTGCTTTATTTAAAGTTATAAATGAGCGAAATGAAGGACAAAGACTAAGTAATAACCCAATGCCTCAAGGTTCATGAGTGAATTCAGTGAAATATTAACCCAGGGAATCTGACTTCAGGGTTTATTTCTTTAGCCACGGTAAAGCCACAACCTATTGCACATCAGAAATTCATTGGTTGAATTTTATTCCCAATGTGACTATAATGGGAGGAAGGGCCTTTAAGTCAGAAGGGTAAAGTTCTCACGAACACATTTAGTTTTTGGCTGATGATTAATTTACATTCATTATAAAATCATCTAGAATAATCTAAGAATCACACCTCTGCATATGTCTGTGATGTAGTTTCCAGAGAGCGTTAATTGAAAGAGGACTCACTATAAGTGTGGTTGGCACTGATTCATGGGCTGGTGTGTAGGGTGCCTTAACAAGGAAACTGTGGGGTTTGAGGTGGATCAGTGGTTGAAAGCACTTACTGCTCTTCCAGAGAATCTAGGCTCAAATCCCAGAGCATACACAGTGGCTCACGAACATCTATAACTCTTATCTCAAGGGATCCAATGCACTCTTCTGGTCTCTTTGGGCATGCATGTGGTATATAGACACATGTGCAGACAAAACACACATATAAAAAATAAATGAATAAAATTAAAGGGAGAATGTGAGATATGTATCAATACCCATCCCTCCCTGTTTCCTGAATGTAATGTGTGCAGCCACCTCTTGCTTATGTCACCACAGCTAGAGCAATGCCCACCACCATGCCTTCCTAGCCATAATGCCTTCCCAGCTATGATGGTCTGTATTCTCAAGCACTAGCCAAAAGAAAGCCTTCCTTCTTCAAGTTGCTTTTGTTGCATCTTATGTGCCCCTCCCTCCCCATATTGGAATATTGACTGGTTTGATCTTGTGCGGGTATTGCTCAGCCAACCATAGCTGTATTGAGTTCATGAGTGCAATGGCTCTGTCCTCTCAGAGGAGACTGTTTTGTAACAGTTGTCTCTGGCCTCTGACTCTTCAAAAACTTTTGCTCCTTCTAACACTGTGTTCCCTGAGCCCTAGGAAGAGAGGGTGTGATATGAATGTCTTATTTATGGCTGAGCACACCAGACACTCAATTCCCGCACATTGTCTAGTTGTAGGTCTCTATCTGAACTGCTATCCACCACAGAAAGAAGTTTCTCTAATGAGAAATGAGAGCTACATTAATCTATAGGTATAAAGATGAACTATTTAGATACTTGTCTCCATTTAGCAATAGAATAGTAAGTTCTCCCTTAGGGTCTATGAACTCCCCAAACCCAGGCTCTTAGTCAGATTTATAGTACAAGGTGTAAATTTTCTTCTCTGGAGCAGGCCTTAAATCCAATTACAGAAAGCGGTTCGCTATTTCCATAACATTCATGCAACTATTGCAGTCATAGGCCTACCTAGCCAGGCTCATATTTATTGCATTGCTTAAGATTGCCTACCAGAACTCAGTGGTAAGATTGCATTGCTGAAAATATCACACTCTTTGGACACAGAGAAATCAAGCTGGAATCTTCCTTCCTACCACTAGATGTTATAGTACAGTAGGTGTTATGTAGGCTTCTGGAGGAGGAACATCATCAATAGTCTGAACCCAGTTTTGAATCCATTTACATTTTAAACAGTCCCACTTGGACTCCTTGTCCACTAGGTTTGCTAAGAACTGACGAATGTCTTTTTCTTTCTTTCCAATCCCCAGTTCTCAAGAGCAACCTGAGACAGAACTACAGTACTCCCTCCAAACATCACATCACCAGCAACACATGTCTCTCTCAACAGGAAGACACAGATTTTACTCTTATTTAATGAAGAACAGCAGGAATTTAATTGCAAACTGGCAAGAAGATCTTGGTCATAAAATATTCTGGATCTTAAATACTCTTCTTTCCTTGCTTTTATCACACCTAGTACAAATGATGAAACTAACAGGTAAAAGTTCAATTAATCAGTCCTCTTGGTGATCCTTGGCTCATCACCTACTGAAGAGTTTTGGCACCACTTGGCTGGTAGACTAGCTGGGTAGGAATATAGGCCAATATCTAGGATGATTTTTCTGACTTTTCCTTACTTAAGAAAACAATTATATTTTTAAAGATCCATACAACATCATGAACTTTCTTACAAGATGCTAACTACACTTTTAGAACTCTATTTGCCTAGTTTTTAAATGTACTATTTCCTAGTAAATGTTGGTTAAGTAAATTAATATGTAAATTATCAAGTGGTATGCAAATGATACACAAGTAGAAGATCATTTGACAGGAAGATGGTTTTGGAATATGGGGCTTCAGTTATTGTTCAGAGAACAATTCCATTTTATTCTCGATGGTTTTCAAGAAGTAGTTTGCTATTAATTTTTAGCTATACCTTTAATCTTAGTAATATTCGATTTCTTGCCTATTCACCTTTCATAATTAATTTATCTCTTATATTTTCTACTCTATTGTCAAAGAAATACTACTTTAATCTGGCGTAAAATATTGTGTGTTCAGCTCTAAAAAAAAAAGAGAGAAAACAGTTTGGAAGGGTGGGGAAAAGTTGAGCTCTGCAGTCTGACAGAATTCCATAGAATTCTTCCTTCAAAGGCAGAAACTAAGGACAGCACACTGACTCGTTCTTTTTCTGTTAAGATAAGCAGAGAGTAAGACCACCAAGACACATTCCCCTTTTTATGCCTGGACGAACTCTGGAAGGACAGAGAGGAAGCACCAGTGAGTGGTGAGAGAGCCGTAAGGATAAGGGCTGATGGGGTAAGAGTGCTCATCTCTGTTATACCACACGTTTCAAATTCTCCGAACTAGTTGATTAATGTCAGTTAATTACCCATTCGAAAGCCACCTCATCTCTAGAAGGGGTAAAAACATAACTCCTGGTTAAATTATTGTGAGGACTGAGATAAAGGGTGGGAGATAAAAGGCTTGTAACATGAGTGTGCTCACGTGGGCTCCATGTGGGGCAAGAGAAGAGGGGAGTGCTAATGGCAACCGCAGAGCAGAAGGCTGTGAAAGGTACCAGGAGAAGGCGACTGACTTCAGGGCCAAGGATGTGCCGTGAGAAATTAAAGCACAGAAAAATGACAGTTGTCTAGAATGACTTGTCATTAGGCTTTCTGTAGACCAACAAGTTCTTGCTGGTCTCAAAATGGTTGATGCCCTTGGCCGGACCGCCTCAGAGCTGGGACTGATGGTGTACCCTATCACCCTTCGCTCTTCATTTTGCTTTCCACATCCACAGGCAGATTTGTGAGCTGGGGAACCATCTCACTGTTTTTAAATGAGAGAAATCTGGACATTTTTATATATTAAAAGACAACCAGCTTAGTCCTCAGCTATCTGCGGATAAATAAAATGATTTTCGTCAAAGCCCAGACATTCTGGTTCCGGGTGAAAATGTGTTTGAAAAAGATGTGGTTGAATTGAGAGTGCCAAAGTCAGATAGACAGAGTCTTGGTGATTTAAGATGAGACATGAAATTGTTTGAATTCTTGGTCAAAGATAATATGCACCATGATTCATGGGTTTGTGTTTACTATTTGCTTCTAGTTTCAATTTAGCAAATTTTTATGGAAGGGCATATGTATCTGATTTTAGATGCTGAATGGACTTCTAAAAAATAGTGTGCAATTCAGTTTCTATCCTTGGTGAGATACACCCTCCCGCTTTGACCAAAATGTAAAAAGCAGCAGGTGAGAGTCTTCATTTGTGTATAATAAAACCCCATGACAGGGAGGACATCCATGTTGGAAGAGATTGTCATGGAGAAGGGAACCTTAAATGAACTTGGAAGGATTAGTCTCCTGGGATGTGAAAAGACACAAAAATGAATTATTTCCAGTAATAACTGTAATCTCTATTTCTTCACAGCCAGGCAGATTCAAATGTTAATTGTACATTGCACTGGAAAAATTAAACAGTGAATATAAAACCACGCAAACATGAGCACAACTAAATCCTTTTGCTTAATCGTTTGTCTCGTGGCAAGTATTCTTATAAAGAATTGTTATGAGAAAACTGGGGGCAGAAAGTGGCTTCTGTAAACAGCAAAATAAACTCTCTGAGGTGAGGAGATGAAATCTTCTGTGTTCAGCTATAAGATGGCAGCGGGCCTATTCACTGTGAGGACACATCCCGAGTGGAAGCTGGAGCTCGGAGGACTTGGAAAGAACTGAAAAAAAAATGTTGGAGGATGGGTTCATTTGAATGTTCAGCATTAGAGAGATTCTACATTTGGTATAGTTTCTTAAATAATCATCGTCTCTGGACTGGGGTGATAGTTCAGTTGGTAAAGTACTAGCCAGGCAGGCTTGAGAAGCTGAATCTGACCTTCACCATCTGTGTAAAAGCCAGCATGGTTGTGTGTTTGCAATCCCTGGTAGACACAGACAGGGGGATCACTGGGGCCCACTCTCCAGCCTAGCCTAATTGGTGAGCCCCAGGTTCCAGTGATAGATTCCATCACCTTAAACAAGGTGGCAGGCCCTGTAAAGGTGGCATCTCTGTCCTTTACCTACATGTACACAGGTATATGCCTCCATACTCAGAATAATCATCTTTTCTGAGAGTAATGTCTTCTGACATTACAGTGTATCTATAAAAGCATGTATATATATATATATATATATATATATATGTATAAATATATACTCAAATATGTATATTCAAATCATCTGATGAATTTAAAAGCAATAATCCACTGACTAATCTAACACCAATATTCCATAGTCAGTAGTTACAACTTCATGGAAACTTGTTCCCACCCAAGTCTCCTCCCTTCCTGGGTACCCACCCTGCTGATGCTGCAGATTCTGAGAAGAGCATCTAAAGGACTAGCCAAAGAAAAAGAGAGGGGGTGGTGGGGAGAAATAGAGAAATGTCAGAGATGATGGTTGGACTTCTGTGAAGAACATCCCTGCCTCTGTACCATCAGGGATTATATTTCAACCTGGAAGCCCTGGGCAGTCCCACCCAGTGAGTGAGGTCACGGGTCACCATCACAACTCTAATAAAATTAACCAATTGACTAATTAGATCCAGATATTAGATGCTATTGTGGCAGTTGGTGGAAGGAGGGGGGGAACATGACCATGTCTGCCTAAGGGCTTACCGGCCCAAGGACAAACACAAACAATTTCTGTCTTCCTCACTTGAGTGGATGTATCTTACATTGTTCTGTGGAATCGGGAAGGCTGCATCAGGGAGAATGAGCTCCCTTTAATATGTATGCAGAAAGAAACCTGCAGAGGGAGCGCAATGGCAGGAGTCACCTTTTCCCTGGCTCAGTAAGCGTCCCTGGGAGACAGCCTTCCATAGAGATTTCTGTCGCCTCCTTCCCAGCCTTAAACCCAAAGCCGCAGTCCACAAAGACACTGCAGAATGCAATCTTCAAAGGTAGAAAATTAATAGTTGCAAACCTTCTTCAAAGGATGTTTTATTTTACTTACCTAAATTACTATTATTTTCACCGCAAAATCATGGCCCTTCAGATCTGCCGTCTTAATGTTGTCACATTTCATGTGCCTGAAGGGAGATATGCCAGGTACCCGGGGAGCCATATCTGATGGATAGGAACGTAAACCTTAAAGCTTTTCTGGGAGGGAAGCCTCTCTTTTCAGTAAGACTTGAGCTACGTGGTGCTTTTGCGGGAGTAACTTGGGGGAAGGGCCACTGATGGTGAATGAAAGAATTAAAATACATCTGAGAATGAACACGGTGAATCTACAAGGACTCTTCTCTAAGTTGCTGCTGAGTAATAATTTACAGACACCTGTTTAAGAGCTCTGCTGGGTTAATGTCTACCCCCAGCCCCCCAGCGCTGCTGTTTAGGGATCAGGACTGAATTTATGTCACACAGGAAGGAATGCATTTGAGAGCAAAGCCACACCCTCAGCCCTGATAGCTTTAAGGTCAGGCGAGGCCAGATGACTTTCCAGAAGGCAGAAGCGCTCAGACCAAGGTACCACCAAAATCAACTTTTACACACCGCCCTGCAGTACGGGACGGTGGGGCTGGGCTCCTTTGAGTCGGGCCACGATTGGAGTTGTCTTATTTGGTCCTGGAATCTGCTTTTGCTTTGATTCCCGGTTTGATTTTTCCGGTTCACCTCGGTCTCCAAGTCCTTTGATTGGGTGAGTTCAGCGTTTATCGTCTGCTTTTTGTGCCTCAGCTCTACACTTGGTTCCTCTTCAATTTTGTACTCTGAAAGCCTTCAATTTTGCCACCTTAAAAGGCTTCCATTTTGCAACTGAGGAAGAATGCAGTGTATCTGGGGTGGAGAGGCTGCCGGCGCCCCAGTTGGATGGCTCAGCCGCTAGCTACAGGTGTGGCACAGGCTGGGCTTTTGCCTTTCAGCTTGGCAGGGTACCTCCAAGGAAGCGAGAAGCCTCAGTCAGCATCAGCTTTCAGTATAGAAAGAGCATGGAAAACATAACAGAATGTACTCTGGGGACAATAATCAGAAAAAGGACTCAGAAACATCTAGTTCTAGATGGAAGTAGGTGACACAAACTGCCTGATTATCATAAAGGATGAATGTGACAGAAAACATTACTTGGGACTAACATCTGGCTGTTCACACATTATAGGATTAATGAGATTTAACGGCTCGTTTGATCAAAAAAACATCTCCCCTAGTGGCCTGCCAAAGCGTCTGAAAATTTACATTTTCATGTCCAGAAGGCCTCTGCTCAAACGCAACCATCGTTTCTGGGAGGCGCACATACAAATTGATCAGCATCAATCCCTCAGTTACAGTAAGTGACTATGTCCTAATCTGGGAGTGTAAAACACAGACTGTTTAGACACAGTGAGCACAGAGAGTGATTCAGAGGGTGCTGTCCAAGACGGTGGACGCTGGCTATGCAGCCTCTTAAACCTTAATAAAGGAAATAACTTTGCACATCAGGCCTGCTAGCCACACTTCAAAGGCTCAGAAGCCCCATGTGGCCAGTGCTTACTGTATCACACAGCACAGACATACATATCTATCATTGTTGGAGGTTTTCCTGCATAGACATGGTCTAAACGTGCCGTTGATATTTTTATATTGTGCTCAGGATTCTGAAAATGGTCAAGAAGCTGCTGGAAGAGATGAAGGCGATGGGGAAATGCTCCAAATGAGAATTTAACTCTTAATCAAGCAGAGGTGGCAGGGAGACTGGAGCCCACCATTGCCTGTTTCATCATTTATTTACAGTCATTTCCTTACATTCTTTTATGAAAATTTCACAGATAGTCATGCTGGAGTCAAAAATCTGGGTTTGTCAAATACTAGCTGGGTATCTCTAGACAAATGAGTTAGTAACTCTTACGCTTTCCATCTGTAAAATAGAGTTGTGATTCCTGTCTCGTACCACCGTCATGAAGATAAAAGATAAAAGACAATCCACTTGAACATGGTGAATGGTAGGGGCTCTGGTTAAGAAAAATGTCTTCCATGTATTTGAACACCCATTCCAAGTCGGTGACACTGTTTGGGGATGTTATGGAACCCCCGAGAAGCTTTGTTGGAGAAAGTATGTCACTGGGGAAGGGTTTTGAGCTTTTAAAACCTCTCTCCATTTCCTGTTTTCAATGTGAAGATAAATATGTGATTGGCCAGCATCCGGTTTTGACTGCTTTCTGCTGTGTGTTCCTTCCATTATGGACCCTTCCCTCAGAACCATGAACTCAAATAACTTTTTTTCTTCTAGTTGCTTTTAGTCATGACATTTATCACAACAGGAAAGTAACCAACATGGTAGATAGGTGGCATACTAGAACTATGAGCTCATGAAACCCAATACTGTGCCTTGGACCACCGTCTGAGACCCCTGCACCTCTGCATCTGTCCTGTTGGTAGCACACAGAAGACACTGCACACAGCTATTGGATTTAATTGCACTGGAGTACTCTAACCTTTCTTTTTACACTCTCATTTTCATTATGAATGAAGGCCCAGTGCAAACTCTGATGTTATTAGCATCCAAGGAGTAATTAACATGAAATAGGATCAGAAGACAACAATCCCTTAGAAGCTAATCCTTTTAAGTTAATAGAATTGAAATATTATAATTCATGAAATAGCACTTATATAATACTGCTTGGACAGTAACAGCTTGTTATTTATATTTGTTGAATTTTTAAAATTATACCCTTCACAGAATTGCTTGAGGGCATGAGTACAAAGAATTAATACATTAATTATCATAAATGAATCATTAAACAGCAACAGTCATAAACAGCTTAAGCTAATGTATTTAAAAAAAAAAAAAGCATACCAAACAAACCAACAGCCTTAGTGCTTCCCTTCAGGGAAAAGGGGACTTAGAGAGTAGCTGATTGGAGGAACATTGGATGTAAAAGTGGGGCCACGTGGCTTATCTGGTCCCTTTCCTTCCCTCCATATTGGAACCAGTGGGGAGAGATGACCCCGTACCGGATAGCTCTTGGTGAGACAGTTTATCGTCTTTCTTTGCCCACATGACTCTACTCTTAGACATCAATGATGTCTAAGATTACTTTCTATTTTTCTAAAAAAAGGTGTTTCTAACTTTCTAATGAGAAGTTTTAAAATTTGGCTTCCATGAGTCCAGAGCCACTCAGAGTCTTGGAGAGCAAGAAAGAAGTGGCAGGAACCATGAGCATACGGTGACCTTTGACCTGCTCTCTCCTTCCTTGCCTCAGCACCTGCGTCTCAATCTTGCTAAGCCAGCCTAGCCAGTGTTCATCTGGCTAATTGGTTTGCTTTAATTGGGTTTGAAGAACTTAAACAACTTAAAAACAATTATTTTATTAATTACTAAATTAGAAAGTTTCACATACCCTGGCTTAGAATTATTCATCCTCACTGCCGATTTATATATTCTTACATAATCAGATTGGATTAGCATGCAAGGGATTCTAATATCTAAAAACTCTATGCAAAGGATCTTGGTTTATGGTCAGAGCAGAGCTGAGATCTACTGCTCAGTCCAACTGCACCATTCTCCACCTGAACGCACTCTGTAGACCAGGCTGGCCTTGAACTCACAGAGATCCACCTGCCTCTGCCTCCCAAGTGGTGGGATTAAAGGCGTGCCACCGCTGCTTGGCCAAGGTCTTTGATTTTTCACTATGTTTCTATAAACATCAGCACCCCTACTTTGACACCAAGTAGTCACGGCCAGTCCTCTCAAACCATTTCCTGTCACTTAGCTCTACTAAATTTCACCTGTCATCATAATGATAGGTGTATTGGATTCAGACAGTTTGTTTAGGAAATCTCTGGCAACATGTAAATGTTGAGATTGCCACACCTGTTTTGCCTCACATGTGTGAGGTTTTATGACGACTCGGAACTATTGCTATGTCTTGAACACAGTATTTCACAAGGGATGATTTGAACTTAGGATTTTATTAATGTGGCATAAAACGTGTAGCCACTTAGCTACTGCTGCTAGCCACACTCTGACCTGCTGCTTGCTGTCACTGCAGGAAGAAGATAAGTTCACAAGGACCACATTCTGAGCCTCCCCTTAGCACTATTGAGGTCTGATTGGATGGCCACAGTGTTGATAAACAAGTACCAGGAGAATGAAGGCAATGCGCATGATCTGTTCTGAGCAGCTACAGTAGCATTGCCGTAGGTGACTCAGAGGGAACAGCCTGCCCACTCTCTTGCTTCCTTTCTTTGGTCTTTCCTCTCTCCCGTCTAAAAGGCCAACGAAGCAAAAACTTATGGAAAACAATACCATAAACACCCACCTACCACATAGTATAACATAAATTTAACTTTTTTTTTTCAGTACTTGAAGTATTTGACCCAGAACTTATTTTAAGAAATAGAAATTGCCCAGCAGAGTTGACACTGCCCGTGAAACTGCACTGCCTTGGTCTCCCCTCTAACCAGTGTTTCCCAGGCTTTGCTACACGTTAAATCCACCTGGAGAGACGTCAAACTCCCCTTACCCGATTCTCATCCCATGCTAATTAAATGAGAAATCTAGAGAGGCAACCATTAGTACTCTCTGAGCTCCACAAGCTATTATTATATGTAAAATTAGAGAAACAGTGTCCTGTCCCCTGCTCCAGAGGGAAGAACCATACCACACTTAATGTTTGTATCTATAGTGCATGCATATTCATAAGCAATGTAGTTTTGCATGTTTAAAAATGACTAATTATATAATATGAGTTCTATATATAATATAATATGAGTACATGCTTTCAATATTTGGCATTGTTCTATCCATTCTGACGCATGTATAATTTGTTTATTTAAGTATTACGCACATTCGGTTTTAAATAAACCACATTATTTGTTTACCATCCAATTGATAGATATTGATAATATGGTGCCTGAACTTGGTTTATTTCTCCATTTGTGTGGGTTAGTTTTTTTAGAAGTTGGTAAAGCTGCTGCGTATCTCCTGCGGGCTTTCCCCTTCACACCTAGAGTTTTTCCACTTATTGTCATGGTGTCTATAAAGCACTTGTCTCCCTGGTCACTGGCCTGTAAGACTACGAACAGTTTTACTGGGGTAATTTTGTGTTCTGGCTGGTTTTTCTTACTTTCTTTAGGATATTTTCTATGGACTCTCTCAGATCCCATTTGGAGGCAATCATGTCACCTGTAAAGAGTCACACTTTTTTTTTTTTCTTCTCTCCAATCTTGGTAAATTTTGTGTATTTTATTTTCTTGTACTGTTTAGGACCCCTGAGCATAATATTCAATAAAACCTGTCATAGAAGTTCTTGACATTCTTCTGATTATGTGGGAAAAGTGCTTCTAATCATTTACTTTTAAGAATGATGTCTTCTTTGAATTTAAGGACCACTCGATGATATGGAGCCCATCCTGGACATTGCTCAGACGGCCAAGAACCTGAGACCAGATAGGCCAAGGACATAGGGGAAAAGCAGATACTTCCATTCTGCTAAAGGAATGTATCAATAAAATGACTCTTAACGACATTCTGCTCTACTCACAGAACAATGCCTTGCTCATTCATCATCAGAAAATCTTGTTCAGTAGACAGGAACAAATACCTCATAGCCAGACATCCGGCAGAGAATGAGAGGCCTTGGAATGTTCAGCTCTAAATGGGTTGTCTCCGTCAAATGCCTCCCCTCAGGGCTCAGGGAACCCCACAGAAGAGGGGCAGAAAGGTTGTAAGAGCAGGATGACACCAAGGAAGCAAGGTCTTCTAAACACAGCACTAATGATGCACATATGAACTCACAGAGACTGGCAGCATGCCCAGGGCCTGCAGGGCTCTGCGCCAGACAGGGTTCCGGCACTGAGAGGAGAAGTAGATACAAACCTCCACCCTAACCTCAAAGATATCTCCAATTGATAAATGAAAATTTAGTTCTCTCCAGCTGAGACTCACTGGGCATACAAATCCCTCTAATGGCAGGCGCCATGCCCAGCAGTAGGTGGCCAACGCAACACGAACTCAGTGGAATCTTTGGAGGTCCTTTGTGTCAATGTTCTGTCGGCTTGTTGCTGTTTATTTGGTTTTTTACCTCACAGGTCCTCTGTGTTTATACTGTGCTTTCCCGCTTTGCGTTTTTATGGGATTCCTGTGAGTATGAATGTGTGTGTGTCTATGTCTCTTGTGCTTTTTGGGGTGAGGGTGGTTTTTCTTCTGTTTGCTATGTTTATCCTATTCTGTTTTGTTTGTTTGTGTTACATTATTAATATTCATGTGCCTGTTTGTTTTCTAAAGAGACAGAAAGGGTATGGATTCAAACGTAAGGGGACTCTGGGAGGATCTCAGAAGAGGTGGGGGAGGGAAAACCATAATAGGAATATATTGTATGAAAAATAATCTATTTTCAGTAAAAGACAAATAGAGGAAAAATGAATTATATCTACGTAGGTTTTTTTTTCTAGGTTTATGTTACATATTTAAAAAGTTTCCTTTTTATTTTAGCTAAGAGCTTTTGTTATGAAAGCTGATGAATTTTCCACACGCTTCTTATTACATCAGCTGAAAGATCATATGGCTTTTCTAGTTTAGCCTAAGTGAATAAATTATATGAATAGACTTATTTTAGATATTAGTGTACCAAAGTTATACATATGTATATATATGTATGTATGTATATATATAAGTATATGTGTATACATATACATACACACACATATATGGTTTGAATAAAAATGGCTCCCATGGACTCACAGGGAGTGGCATTATTGGAGGTGTGGCCTTGTTGCAGTAGGTATGGCCGTATTAGAGGAAGTGTGTCACTAGGGGTGAGCTCTGAGGTTTGAGAAGCTCAGGCTAGGCCCAATGTCACTGTCTCTTGCTGCTGCCTGCTGATCCGAATGTAGACCTCTCAGCTACCTCTCCAGCCCCATATCTACCTGTGTGCTGCCATGCTTCCCAGAATGATGATAATGGAGTGAACGTCTGAACTGTAAGACAGCCCCAGTTAAATGCTTTTCTTTATAAGCGTTTCTGTGATCATGATGTCTCTTCATATTAATACAAACTAACTTTTATATATATATATATTATATATACACTTAATTTAACATATATACTTAAGAATAAGATTGTACAACAAACGTTATAATGGGTCCAGCTTTTTGAGGAACCTATGTTTAATTATTTTATCCTTTTCTTCTGGCACTTTTTTTTCTAATTTAAAATAATAAGTACATACTAATACTTTCTATTCTGAAGTTAGCCGTGCCTGAAATCATCATAGCTCTCTTGTTTTCTTTTGTTAGTACTAAGACAGGGTGCCTTTCTCTGTCCCTTTTATTGTGAGTCTTTATATTTAAAGTAAATTTCTTGCTACAAAATGTAGCTGGAGTTTTTTTTAAAATCCACTTTGACAATTTGCATATTTATATAAATTATATATAGCTATCACAATTTCGCATACATCATTGCATGAGCACTATAACGTATTTGAATATATTTGGACTGTTATCTGACATTTACAATTGCTCTCTATCTTTCGCATTGCTTTTTAATTTTTTCTTCATCTTTTTCTACCCTCTCTGCTTTAACTAAAAGTTCATATACATCTTACTATTTATGTATGTATTTATTTGTTGTATGTGTGTGTCTATGTCTGTGGGTCAGCCTGGCCATCGTACACATATGTAGGTCAACAGATTGCGGAAGCTGTTTCTCTCCCTCCAGCACGTTGAACTGAGGTTATCAGGCTTGGCAGTAAGGTCTAATACTGAATCATCATGCCAGCCCAAATTGAGCATTTTCAGTGGGTGCTGTTTTTCTTTTCTCTTAGCTTATTTAATGATACCTAAGTTTTTAATAATTATTTTTGTTGAGTTTGCGATGTACATTTGCAAAATATCTAAATGTACTCTCAAATTACACAATGCTACTTCATGGGTAGTGTGAGAATCTTTTTTTTTTTCCTTTTAAGATTATTATTTTTATTCTATGTGTTTAATTAAGCATTTCTTCTGTGTGTAGGTATGTGCTCAGGATTCATGCCTGGTGCGAGCAAAGGCCAGAAGAGGGCACTAGATCCCCTGAAACTCGAGTTACAGACAAGTTGAGAGCAGCTATATGGGTTCAGGGAAATGGACCTGGGTCCTCTGTATGAGATGCTCTTCTCACAGACCCTTTCAAGGACTCTGGATTCAAATGAGAGAAGGTATCCAGGTAATGGGGCAAGGCCCTGATCCGACTCCACAGCTGCTGCAACACAGGCTGCTTTATCTTCCTCTAGGTTTCTGTTTCCTGTTTCCGGTTTTGGCCACTGGGAATTTTATAGTATTCTGTGATACGAATTTGAAAGGATGTTCGCTTGTAAACAGGCATTTCTAGGTGTTTGTTAAATGGAGAATTTACAGGCTACTTGTTTTATACCATTGCTGGAAATCAACTCTAACATTTTATTTTATTTTTCCAGAAAAAGATTTGATAAACTGATGGCACTTAGGACTTGTGAATTCGACTGTCCCAGACGAAGACAATAACGAGGGCTCTGGAATGGCATCAGGGATAGAATTCCAACAGACTTGCTAATATCACTGGATGCTGTCTGCCCCAGCTTCTCCTGTTCCATCCTGATAATGCCCGTCTTGTTCTGAGCTCTTTCTGTTACAGTGGTCAGGCCCTTCCTAGGCAACACAGAGCTACCCTCTGGCTGACCCAGATTAGCTTTCCACATCCCTCATTCCTGCCTCTACCTTATCTGGAGACCCCAGTCTATGAGTTTTCCTCCAGAGAAAAGGATTTAACAAATCTTGCCTCTTTCTTATTGGTGTACAATTTGCTCTTTTAAAATAAAGAGCTTTGTCCCAGGAACATATTGAAGCTAACTCTGTGCAGTTACTTTGAAGAACTGTGGGACAGGATGCCTCAATGCTCAATCTTTGGGACATAATTTACCTCCATGTCCAAGGCCTTATGGGAAGAGAGACGATGCATGTGAAGAATTAAGGAGTTTTCAAGTCATCTGGTTTACAGAAGTTAGTGACTAACACAAGGCATGGCGGAGGGGAATAACTCTTTGTAACTCTCCCCAAAAGAAACCTTAGATGTTGGAGTATTGTGGCCTAATACTGAGTATTAAAAACACCACTTTACCTTTTAAGTATTTTCTTTTTCTTGGGATAAGAATATCAAAACTTTAATTTATGGACTTCAGGTCAAACTTCACACACACTTAATGTGTGTGTGTGTGTTGGAGGCAGTTTTCTCATCATCTAACAATCTTTTGAAACTGGACCCACAGGGAGAGAGACTCCTGAGAACAAGGTGAGGCCCAGGAGGTGGCCAACTCAACTAAAAATCAAACTGCAAAGTGACAGCGACCAGCTGCAGGTCCCTGAGACGCCCACAATGAAGAACGCTTTTGCCTTCCGAAGGGCTTAACTAGAACAGTGTTAAAAAAAAAATTAGAAAAAAAAAAGCCCACAAAGTTTCCATCCTCAAGTACCCATTTCTGTGTAAGCACAGTGAGATGGCTAGTGATAAGGAAAACAGTCAAGTGTGGTGCAATGTCACACAGGTTCACAGTGGCAACCGTCTATATTGGCTAACACTTAGAGACAAAACATCTCAGAAAGGGTGTGGATTTGGGTGGGTGGGGAGGTAGGGAGGATGTGGGAGTTGGAGGAGAGAAGATCATAAACAGAATATACTGTGTGAGAAAAAAAAAAACTATTTTCATTAAAATAAAACAAAACAGAAGTTTCCCAGTCCTTCCTTCTAGAATCTACTGCAAACAAAATATCCTTGAATACCTTTCAAAATAAATTGACTTAGAAATAAAGTACTCAAGATTACTAAGAGACCTTATATATATATATATATGTATGTATATATATATACACATACACGCACACATATATATATAATTTTATTTTTAATTATGCATATGTGTATACACATATGCAAGAGCCCATGGAGGCCAGAACTATCAGATATTCCTGAACCTGGAGTCACAAGCAGTTGTGAACCACCCAATGTGAATGCTAGGAATCAAACTTGAGTCTTCCACAGGAACGTGATGTTCTTGTAATCTGTGGGCCAGTTCCCCAGCCTTTCGAGACCATATCTTGAGAGACTGGTTATTCACTTAGGTTACAGACAAATGAATTTCTTGGGTTATTTAAGTTGGGTTTACATGGTATATTAGTCTTATTGTGGTAAAATACCCCAACAGAAGTAACTTAAGGAGGGAAAGGTTTCTTTTGCTTCCTAGTTTTAGGTTACAATCTATCATGGTGGCATGAGTTTTGAGGAAGATGGCTGCTTTGCATCTGCAACCAGGAAGCAGAGAGTCATGAATGCTATTGCTTAGTGCACTTTCTCCTTTTTATTAAGTCCATAGAATGATGCCACCAACAATTGTGGTTTGTCTTCCAACTTCAATTAAACTAAACTAGACCATCCTTCTCTGGCACACCAGGAGGCTTGTCTCCGACTGAGATTCTGTCAAGCTGACATTCAGTGCTAATCACCAATCACCTTGGGTATCCTCAATTCTGGGGCAGAAATTTAAAGACTTCATACTTAAGAGACTCACTTAAACCTTTGGTTCCTTTTCTGAGATGTGAGGGGTTTCTTTATATGCCCACACCTAGCAACTCTACCTTCGTTATCAAACTGTCTTAATTCCCAGCTATCATTTAAGTATCAGGTGGACGTTCCATCCCTTGGAAATCTATCCTAATACCTATCCCTTCTATTGTTGCTCACTTCAAAGCTCCTATTGCAGAACTCCCATGTGACAGTTTGTTAGTTAGCATTGTTTAAAACCACATTCTCAAGGTCTATTATTCCCTCCAGGATATTGGTATCCAGAGGACAAAAACTACCTTAGTACAGCATGCTCTTCTGTTCCTCAGAATCCACCATGCAACAAATTGTTTGAATTTATTATGCAATTCTTTTTAATTAAGCATTATAGAATATAGGAAGTTGCATGAGTTGTATTTGAATAGTTCAGTTAAATTTTAATAGCGAGTGTACCATGGTAACTAAAACCTATATCAAGGAATGGAAAGATTATAGAGAGGCCCTATGTTCTTTTCCAGTTATACCCAGTGTCCCAAAGCTAGCACCTATCCCGACTTTTAACATCTTACAGGGTTTGGGATCTTCATATAAGCAGAATAATACATTTGCGTTATTTTCAGTTTGTTTCTTTCACAAAGCTTATGCTTGTAAGATGTGTCCAAGTATTTGAGGTATGCCAATATGATTAAACTGATAACTTGAGAGCACTCTACTCTATAAACACTCCACAATTTAACTAGTCTACTGTTGTTGTGCATTTAAGTTTCTGATTTGGGACCATTGCGAGCAGTGTTGTTGTGAACATCCTTATATAGACACATGAAAGATTTAAAACTGTTTATTTGAGCAGACAGAAATTGATGACTTAGGCAGCAGAAGAGACTTAGGTGGAAATTTTTATTACGTACTCGTCAAAGTAAGACAGACAAACGAACGAAAACAAAAAACCTAAAGCAATTTAGAGTGGTTAAAATGGATGGTCCTTATTAAGAAGAAGTTCCCATGGTGGCTTCTGATTGGGCGCGGTGGAAGTCTCACTTTATTATTTATATTCAATCAGGCTTCAGGTATGCTGTCATCCAATGTACGGAGGCCATCTTAACCAGACGGCTTTTGTCGGTTTGTCAGAATCTAGGATCATCTGGGAAATGGACACCCGAGCATGTCAACTAGGGGTTATTTTGATTGTGTAATCGAGGCGAGAAGACCCAGCCACTGTGGGTGGCTCCATTCCCTGGCTGAGTCTTTGGGTAAATGATGAAAGGGAGCTGAGCGGAAAACACGCATTCACCTGCCTCTGTTTCTGACGGAAATACCGTGTGATCCGCTGCTTCAAATTCCCGCCGTCTTGACTTCCCTGCACTGATGGACTGTGCCCGAACTGGGAGCTAAAATGAGTGCGTTCACCCTCAGGATACTTCTGTCACAGTATTTTATCTCAGCAACAGAAACATAAACGGAGACAACAGATTTCATAGATTTTCATCTTTCACAGAAGTCACCTTTTTTTTTCAGAAAGCTTGCATTGATTTTAGCTTCTAGCATCTATGTTGGAGAGTTCAGCAAATGTTTTGAGTAGATTAATAAGTTAAAAAAAAAAAAAATCTTCTCCAAGCTTGATTGTTGAGAGGAAGTTTCCCTTGCTACCATGAGAGGAAAGTGTTGCTCATCCTTTCTCCTTTAAAATTTTCTTTTTGTCGTTGTTAGCGATGACTTAAACTAGGACTAAATGGGAATGTTCATAAATGTTACCTTTGAGAAATTCCCACGTCATTCAACTAAAGCTATACTGCCGATGTTTCTTTTCCTGTCTCTATATTATAGGTGATGATTACTATTCTGGGAGCAACTAGCTTTGCTGTAGTATCATTTGTGCATAATTCTAGAGAGCATATTTAATTCTTCAAGCATGTGTGAGAATAATAGACGTCTTCCTTTGTGGGATTACTTTGATTCTCCACATGCTGTAAACGTATGGCAATCAAAAGTAACTGTGGGTTTAAGCAACGGAGACCAATTAAAGTACAGTTGTCGTTGGCTGTGTGAGTTCACTAGTGTGAATGTCCCTCTGTGGCAGGCTCCAGGAAGACACATTCCACTATCTGTTCTAAGCATCATCAACTCTCAGCAGTGAAAAGAATGGAGTGACAAGAAAAAGAATCTATGTGTCATTAAGAGAGGGAGGTCATTTTTACCCCCCCGGGAACCTGTGCTGTTCTGAGATTGCAGCTTAACTGGCTTTCCTGGCTTGAATGATTGTATAATTTGCTGGGGCTGGGAGTAGGGGTGCAGTCTACATTTTAGCATAGGATTCAAGAAAAGATGGTCTTAAGCTAGGTCAGCGCATCTATTCCTTATTTGTGAGATCTCCTCTGTGCTGCGTATCAGGAGACTCAACCGAGCAGCCTCCTGTGCTGGATCAGTACTGGGTTTTTACCAGTACTGGGTTTTCCTACTACTAACAGTTAGGTAGCCTTTCCTCAAATCACATCTCTTCGATCCACAACCTTGCTTGAAAACCTGGCAAAAAATGGGACCCATGAAGCTTAGTGGCTTAGTTTCAAAGACTAGAGAAAATTTAGGAGCACATGCAAAGGTATAAGTCTTTCTGCCCCTTGCCATCCTTCACTGTCTCAAAAGGTAGGTCCGTGAAGGGCTGATGAATGTGAACTTCTGTCTGTTGACATCGATGTAATAAAATGTTCCATCTCTGAGCTGCAGTTTCATTCTCTAATACATAGTTTCTGTAAATAGTGGGATGCAGGCTGAATTAAACAGGCCAGAGAGTTTCATTGTCTCTAAATTGGATCTTTGTGGGCTAAATGAATTCAATTGCGCTGGTGCTGTAAATGGCACTGTGGAAGAGACGGATACATGTTTTCTCTGTCTCTATTAATTTTTTAATCTCATACTGTATCAACATAAAACAAAGTACCATTGATGGCTACTGGGGCTTCACTTGTCTTCTTTGAGAAGTAGATATTCTCTAATTCCATAGTCCAGGATAGGGGGAGTTGAGAGGAGTTAGAACCCAGAGTTGTGATCCCTTGCATTAAGACTTTCAGATGCAAGGCCATCATCAAAGGCTACCTTTTACTCCCTAAGGAAAACACTGGAATGTGAGTTCATCAAAAGGTTGTTTTATCAGAAAAGGGTCAGTGGGAAAAAGTTTCCTCTACCCTCTTAGATCTAGAAACTGATGGCCTGAAAATGAAGGTCAAGGAAGAGATTAATGAGTGAAAAAGCAGACATTAACGATTTTTAAATTATTTATTCTTTGTTTTACTGGTAGTTATTTATTTATTTTTTGGTTGGTTGGTGTGTGCATACACATGCATGCTTGTGTTCATGGGATGTGGGTCCAGAAATGGAGCTCAAGTAAAGCTTGACAGCGAGTGCCTTTACTGGATGAGCCATCTCAGGCACAAAGCACACAGTTGTGGTTTGTTTGTTTTTCTGTTATTGAATGCATATGTAACAGTTGGCACTGGATAACCAGTTGGTGTGCCCATCTCTAGGAATGGCCACTTCTCCCTCTCTTAACTTGGTGTTGACTATAGTTCTTTGTGTAGGATTGAGGTCTCACTGGCTTTTTCCTGTTCGCTTTGGCATGTTTATTAGTGTCCTTGTTCATCTCATGTTTGGGCAGCCATGTTGGTGAGACTTTATGGGTATAGCTTCTGGGAGACAATCTCACAGCAAATGCCCTCATCCTCCAGCTCTTACAATATGTCTGCCTCCTCTTCTGCAATGGTCCCTGAGCCTTAGATGCAGGAGTGTTTTATAGACGTATCCATTGGGACTGGGCTCCACAGATATGCATATCGATTCATTATATTTCTCTGGTGGTCTCTGTCCTTTGCAAAGAGAAGTTTCCTTGATAAGGGTTGGTGACTACACTTATTTGTAGATAAAATGATAAATGTTTATAGATTGTTGTTAGAGATTATGCTGTTTTAGTAAATCAGTGGTTGTAGACTCTAGCAACCATGATTTCACTAGCTCTGGATAGTTGCCTTGGTTTCCAATACTAGGTAGGCATGGTATCCTTCTTGTTGAGCAGGCCTTAAGTTCAATTAGGGAGCCGTTAGTTACTGCCAAGATATGTGTGCCACTACTGCACTGGTAGGGTATCATGCCATGCTGATCACTGATGAAAAGCGTGAAGTTTTGATTAACATTCATATTCATAGGAATTCACAAAAAAAGAATAAAAAATCAAAGAATCATTCAGACCCCAGATGCTTGCATTCCCTTCCTGACCAAAGAAACAGGGTTTGACTTCAAGGGGCTACTAGACCATGGGGACATGACTGGGAAGCAGATGAAAGAACTATCAAGTTAAAGAGTTGTTTTAATAAAGTCCACATGTGCAAATTCATCTGGCTTTAAAGTCCCTGTTTTCCTTAAGACTGACCTTTTACCTTTTTCAAGGGAGAGTTTATGTCCCACTTTTAGGTCAGTGAGGGAAAAATGGGGAAGTCATCTAATGTTGTTATATTGATGCAAAAACACAACTTTTACTTTGAAGAATATAGGATATATTTACTCTGAAGCCAAATACCATTCTCTTTTTATACAAACTAGGTGAGCACCATTGCTGGGAAACTATATATGAGGATGTATAGGCTCAAAACTGGGAGATTCCTGGACACTTTGTGGGTAGGACAACTGTGATAAACAAATCATCTCCCCAAGATGCACCCCGGTTTCTATCACAAGTCCTATAAAATGTCCCTAGTCTAGCAACTCAGTGGTACCCTACTTCAGGGATCTGCTTCTGAGATATAGAGATTCTGCTTTCTATCTCTTAGGTTCCAACCTATAATCCTGCAATAAATTTCCTTTCTGAACACATTCTCATGTTGTCTGTGAAATTCATTTTTCAGGTTTGAAAAATAAAGACCCCCCAAATCACTATCTGGGGTGACTGGAGTGGCTGTTGTTGATTTATCTGACACTTAGCTCTCTGAACTATGCTTACTGAGGAGTGAAAGTCTCCAGGGAATTCAAAGACCCTTGCTTTTCTCTAATTTCATATTGATTTGTGCATTAGGAAGAGGGATTTGAGGAGTGTGAGTACATGGATCAACATTCTGGTTTAGTCCTACTTTAACTTTATCTTCATTATGTCCATCTTTCCATACACATGCAGGCAGGAACGAACTCTGCTATTTCCTATTTTTCCTTTTCTTCTCTACACCTTCCTTTTGCTTAGGAACTAGGTGGATTTCTGTGAGTGACTTGCTTTTGGCTACTTATGTGACAAGGAGACAAGAGTTGAAAGAGTGTACCTGAACCCCTCCCTAAATTTATGCTCAAGAAGTGTGCTGCTATCAAGATGCTAGTATAGGAACTTTTTATAGGACTTATAGCAGAAACTGGGCTGAGGTATTATGATGGCACTCCATGACATGATATAATGGTTTTCCTCCATTGTTGTCAGACTGAAAGCAATGCTCACTCTACCCAGAGTAGGGAAGGGCTATAATCATGCTGTATAACATGACCACATGACAAACCACTTCCTTATCAAGTTCCTCCTGGTGTTTGGCTGGAAGATAGTCAAATGTGTAGCTGATTCTCCAGTGGCAAAATGTGAAGACAGAATAGTTGTGATTATTATTGGTTATCATTATGTGCTTTCCACATTCCTCCATATCTCTGAAATCCAGAGGAATGAGCAGGAAAGATGAGAGGATTTTCACGGAATAAAAACTGCACAGGAGTTTGAATTAGAAGACTGGGCTAAAGAACGCTCTGGCTGCATCATTTATTGGCCACAAGACCTTAGACAATTTGTTTAAACCTTTTGACTTTTATAGAAAATATTATGTGTCTCATATACTTATTGAAAAAAAAAACTAGTCAATGTAAGGTGTTCTGTGCACATTGAAAATGCATACAAATAAAAGTAAGATATTATATGAGCGTTTTGAAGTAAAAATGATTGCTACTTCACACCCTTAAGATGGCTATAATCAAAAAGACAAATAAGTGCTGATGAGGATGTAGGGAAATGGATCACTTAGACAGTGCCTGTGGGAGTGTAATAGGCACATTGAGAAAGAGTCTGGCGGTTTCTGAAAAGGTTAAATATAGATTTACCACATGACCTAGCAATTCTCCTAGGTAGACGCTTAAGAGAAACAAACACATACATTCACACAGAATCTTGTGCACGAATGCTTGTAACAGCATTATGATGATAGCCAAAAGGCAGAAGCAGCCCAAATGCTTAAACCCAAATGGATAGACACAATGTGGGGTGTCGATACAACAGAATTTTGCTTGGAAATAATAATAATAAAAAAAGAATGAAGTGCTAATACATACCACATCACGAATAAACTGGAAACATTATGTTAAGTAAAAGAAACCATTCACAAAAGATTACATATTGCACTTGGTCTTAGCCAAAAGGCCAGAGTGCACTCACAACTACACATTGCAGGATTCCATTTGTATGAAACGTCTGTCATAGGAGAATATATAGAGATAGAAAGTAGGTTAGTGGTTGCCCAGGGCTGAGAATGGGCTGGGGAGAAATGAAGAGTGACTGCTAATGGGTATTGGTTTATTTTGGGTGCAATAAACTGCAAGAAAATTGATTGTGGTGATTGTGGCTGCAAAACTCTGTGACTATACTATAAACCATCGACTTATACACTTGAAGAAGCAGTGATTTCTAATTCCATCAGCCCAACCAATGCAACACTACTTTATTAATAAGAAAAGAGAATTAGGGAATGATGTAGTTAAGTAAAGATATGCAGGCATGTGTTAGAAAATTTTTACAGTACTGGTAAGTGCTTTACCGCTGAGCTGCATCTCCAACCCTTATGATTCTTTTCATATTGATAAGCTTTAAATTTCCGCATTATATATATTTGAGATCTTGTGGGCTACAACATACCAGCCTTCAGATGCAAATGCCTTAATTTCTCTTTGTTTTACTTCTTTCTCGTGCAATTGATGAGCACAGGAGTTAGAGACCTGACAGGCAGCTCAGGGCAGGGTCCCCCAAGGCAGCAATTCGAGAATGTTCTCAGTTCTGTGGTCAGAAGGGAACTCTGGTAGGGACTAGAACACCACCTTTATAACCGTTCTCGTAAACAGCTTTGGAACTGGATGTTTATATTTTCATTAAAGCCCAGGTTATAGCTGTGCTTCAACTTCAGCCCACTTCAGAACTAGTGCTGATTGGTGTTCATTTTCTATCAGTGCATCTGGTGAATTATGGAAAAAGGAATGATTTATAGGACTTTCCCTATGAGCTGAACAATATATCTTGTAGGACCATGTTTTCTCTGCTATGAGCCACTGAGGAAGCTTTTCCCTTTAGATATATCAACAGAGAGAAAATATGATGACCCAACTGGTGCTCAGAATTGTGACCATTCAAATGGTTTTTTAGAATTCTACTGAGTGATGTACGTAAGTTTAAGTTTAAAGTTTAAGCAGTGGTGCTTCTGATATTAGCCAGTGTAAACCAGTGACCTATAACCTACATACCCAAGAGAACATGAGTGAAAATCAAGCTCCTAGATATGCAATTCTGACAAGTGTAAACAGACCCTGATAACTACTGGAAAGCATTGTCACTGCGTCTCCTCCAGCCTTGGCTTCACATAACCCAGTAAATACCTCACTCTCATCTGAATTACTATTTGTGATAACCAATGCTGTTTAACAGCATTTCAGTAAAGCTTGCACTTCATTAAATGTTGGATTATCAGACAAACTCTCAACTTGGGTTTAATAGTAAGTGTACCTGTCTCTAACCTGGGAAACAAGGATGGAAATAGGACTGCCTGTCATTAGATGGCTTGTGGGGGCTGGTTCTGTCATTTCACTGTGTGGGCCCCAGTGCTCGAACTTGGGTCATCAGGCTTGGTGACAAACGCTTTCTTAACCTGACCAGGCATCTCACTGTTTCTAGTGAGGGTTCTAAAATCAGCATTTAGTAGTACTGGTTTTGGCACTGGTTTCAGTCGAAAGCTGAGATATACTTTGCACATGATAAAAATCACCTTCATAAGTGTTGATTCTCTAACTTTTGATGTGTATTCAATTATGTAAGTACCATACAGCAAAAATATAGGACTGTTTCGTTATCCTCAAAACTTCCCTGTGCCATTTGCGGTCAGATTCTAGTCCCTTCCCCTAGATTCTGGAAGCTACAAGTCTAATATTGGTTCTCATAATTCTGCCCTTGCCAGAGTGGTATGTACATGGAATCACATGACGTGTCATTTTTCAAATCTGGCTTCTCTAAGCTCAATGCTTTCTGTTATGTTTACTTACATTATTACATTGGTTATTTATTTCTTTTTAATGCTGAAAAGCTTTCATAGTGTAGCACATTTTATTTACTTATTCAATAGTTGATGGGTATTTGAGTTATTTACAGTTTGGGGGCAATAATGAAGAAAGGTGCTGAACTGTGGGATGCCCTGGTACCTGTGAGAAGATTAGGTGCCTGTATGATGTCCAGATGTCGTGGGTTGTCTGGGTGCCTGTGTGATGCATGGGCATCTGTGGCATTCCTTGGTATTTCTCGGTGCATGGGGGTGGGAGTCTCTGGTGCCTATGAGATGTCTAGATGCTTGTAGGATATTGTATCTGTGTGGAATGTCTGGGGGCCTGCAGGAAGCCTTGGTGACTGCAGGATGACCGGGTACCTGTGTGTTGTCTGGATGCCTGGGGGATGATCAGTTGTCTGCAGGGGGCCCTGGTCCCTATGGCATGGGACCAGAATGTCCCAGTGCTTGTGGAATGCCAGGGAGCCTGCTTGATGTCTGGGTTTGGGTGGTAAGGCCCAACTTCAGGTCGAACTCTGTCCTGTGTGTCTTGGACTGATATGGGCCAGGTGGATGTGCATGATTGGAGTGGCCTTCTGCCTCTGTGGACCATGGTAATGCCTGTGGTCCATGCTCTTGCCACACAGGATTCACTTAATTTTCTTTTCATTTTTTTGGGGGGGGAGGCATAAGGATGGAAGGGTGGAACAGGGAGGAATGGGAAGAGGGTGTTGTTGAGATACATTGTGTGAGGCTCAGGTTATTAATAAAAGTATTATAAAAACAAACAAAAAAGAAGCACGCTGAAAATTATGTAAGGGATTTGGTGGCAAAAATGTTTTTCTCTTTATTTTTTGAGTGGGGGGTAAATGCCTAGAACTATCATTGTCAACTTATCAGACAAAGGGTTGTAAATGTTCACTTAACAGCCTGGCTTGGTGGCATGGTGCCTGTAATCCCAGCGTACAGGAGGCTAAGGCATAAGGATTACTCATTTGAGGCCAGACTGAGAAGCACAGTAAGGTTCTATCTGGATATATCTATGTATCTATATATCTATCTATATCTATATATAGATGTAGATATACATGCACACACACATATATCTAGTGAATGCATATATATGTCTTGACATATATTAAGTACGTGTGTGTGTGTGTGTGTGTGTGTGTGTATTCATCACAAGCAGTCATTTGTGGAAATTATTACTGTTATCTCATTTTAGAGATGAGAGCTAAGATGTACAGACATTATGAAATTGTCTGAAATTACACAGCCGGTGGGAATAAATCCAGGTTATTTTCCGGCAGAGCTTCAGTCTTAACTATTTCTTCTTCTGTACCTATACTCACAACTATTGTCTGTATTGCAAACAGAAGTAAAGGGTGTGACTTCATCACCCCTGTGAGCAAGTGTGATAAAGACTTAGTTTCAGATGGAGAAATGGACAGATTAAAGCATAACATAAAAACCTTTATGGGATCAGTTGAGGAGAACATGAGCTCACAAAGAAGACGATGTGAGTTAATTCAAAATTCAGTTCAAGATGAGTCCTGACCTTTACGTCTTTATCCAGTTCAAATACTATAGGATCGTGTCAAGCTCTGCATGTAAGCAGCACTGATGGATGTTTCTTCATAAGGCCCTACTGCTGTTAATGCATACTAAACACCGTGTTCGCACCAGAGCAGGCATAACCAGTCTATCCATTCAAATACACCCGCACATTTGTGATTTTTCTAACATTCCTTTGTCACAATAACAATAGTAATAACTTTAGGATATGAATAATTAACATCTTTAACTGTTGCATTTTCTATTCATATATATACTGCCTTGGATTCCAGAATGATATTCATAATATGAACAAAAGAGAAATTGTAGCAAAGATTAACCTCTAAAAATGCACTGTGGAGGTTTGGGAGCTCTTCCATAGAATTGGAAATAATGGAAAATTGACAGTGAAATATAAAAGTAGATCATGAATAGTTAATACCTAATTTTTCTTTGATGAAGGAATTAAAATACAAACTAAGTAATCATCCCAATGACAATCTGAGGCGAATTTGTCATCGCCGGTGCCTAACACCAGGCCTTGAATTTATTATGTGCAGAATAAACATTTGCTGGGTTGAATTTAATCTTTCCAAGATAAATGTTTGCAGGAATAGTGAGATGATAGTGGCAGCTACTCCGTACAAAGTCTATGGGTTTAGCATTAATAAAGGCAATACATTTTTTTTTTGTCTTACTAACAGAACTCCAAAGGAATGCAAATGTTATTATTAACATGGTAACCAGCTTTCTCCAAGAGGTCTGGGATGAGAGGGATATTGACAGTTTGTGACGGGTGCTTGGTCCCTGAGTACTAGTGTATTCTGTATGCACAGAATTAAGGTGTTAAGGGCAGGAGACATGCTACTGCACGTGCCTAGCTTATGCAAGGTCCTGAGTTCAGTCTCTAGCACTATAAAAAAATGAGGAAAGCTCTCATGAAATCTTTCAGTGAGTCATACATAGAAGACTCTAGCAGATCAAAACCAAATGCAAGGAAATCCAGCAGATGGAAACTTCTACCTTTGAGCAGAGCTCAAGTCCCAGGCCAGAAACTGAATTCATAGATGGAAAGTCTCCTGTTCCCTTGAAGCCAGAACATTGCCTCAGTGCATAGATTCTACCTATAGCACACATGTGCCTCACATTTCATTTGGAAATTGTAGTGTTGAAGAAGAAAGAGCTCCGTAGAATCTATTCTCATAATTCTGGGACAGAGGGAACGCCTTTCAGGTTCTAGAAATTTCAGTGGCAAAATCCCAGCGACTACTTCTGGGCCTCTGTTGCTCACATCATTAGCATATTCTATGCCTCTCTTGATGTGCGCTGCGGGTTGCAGAGATGTCTCCCGAGGATTAATTTTATGGTGTCATGTTGAATGGTGTCCCGAGAATCTTACCATTTGAATCTGGAACTAAGGACCTTAACTGATACGAGCGTTTAATAAGATAGTTAGAAAGAGCCCAAATGAATAAAATATTCTTGAGGAATAAAGTAAATTGAGGCACACTGTTTACTCCAGAAGGCAACAGGATAACTAAGTGAGGATGATGGCTAGGAATCACAATCAATGCATTAATGGTTCAGAAACAGCGGTAAATTATAAAGTAAGGATCCTCCCTCAGTTATTCCGGTGCTGTATTTTGTACAACCAGCCTGTACTGTGTTCTCACGTTAAAGAGTTGCATAGGCCACCAGGCCTCCGTAAAAGGTAATTTCAAAGTTTTACTCTCCTAGGTAATATGAATGCATTCATCTACTCAAGAGACATAACATGAGGTTCACCTGGAAAAATGCAGTGTTCCTCTTCCCAGAGTTCATTCTTCGTGTCCCTTTGCTTTGAAGACTGACTGGCTGGGGTGACCTCACAGCCTCTCAAGTGATAGTCCTCGGGCCTGGTGCTTTGGGCAGCATTCCGGTCCATCCTACAGAGAGAAGCTGGGCATCTTGTGAAGGAGAAGGCAAATATCCCCTCTGTTTTGAGAGAAAGTTGCTCCCTCTTCCATTAATAGCAAATGGGGGAGCAACAGTGCTGGTTGGTCTTGTGATTATGTTGTAATCTTGAAGAGTGGCGGCCGGCAGAGGGGTTTCCTGATGCTGGGAAGGCTGAGTGGAGACACACACAGAAGACTGGGTCGGGCTTCCTATCCATCAAGCTTTGCCGGATCATTCATTTGGCTTGGTGGGTGAGCAGACAGGAAGAGGGGGCTACCAGAGTCCGAGCTTCACCGGGGTGGCACCTATGAAAGAAAAAGGCAAAGGAAGCATAGGGAGTGGAGACAGGAGACTTTGGTGAAGTCTTGATACTTTGATGATACAGGGTGGGGAGATGCATATTGGACACGGAGGGGCACAGGCTGTGTTTCAGATCCTAGTTTTACCAGATCCAGAAGAGTGCTCCAAGGTGGACCGCTGGGTGGGTAAATGTCACTTTGGGCAGCAGTGCCAAGTCCTACCACACTCAGGAAGTTCAGCATGGCATCTCAGGTCTGCACACTGGACCCCAATCATCTGCAGCTGAGGGCTATCTGTTATTTGCACCTCTGACAGCCCATAGTCCATTCTCTTTTGAAGGGAGATCCAAATGGTTCACCTCTTCAGTCTCCAGAGTTCTTGAATGACCCGAACCACTAAACCCATCTATTATTTTGTTGCTGTTGCTGGTACCACAATTATTAACATAGCTTGACTTCTGGTTTCTATTACCGTTACTAAAGAAACTCAGCTAGTGTATTAAAAAATAGTTTCTATCTTGAAAGGTTATCAGTTCAGTTCAGCACACATTCACTAAGCAAGTTTTAGTTATTTCTGGTCTTTAAAAGCAAACAAATAACCAAACATGTCACAGAGCTAGCTTTGACTGGCACATAATTAGTGGCAGCTATTATGACCTGCACCATTACAGCTGTGCTTAGCGATTACATTACAGCTGTAATGCTTAGTAATAGCAATTGAGCTGCTAGTGTCCACATAGTGCTAGGTGGATTTTTCTCTTTGTTTTATAGAAGATTATGATTATAATTCCTTTTATTTGTGTTTATATTCAACTGATGAAAGAGATACGTTTTAAAACCTAATTTTGTAAGTCTCTACTTTTAACTTGCAAATCTTGCTAATACATTTGTAAATCTTAATATTTTGGTTTGAACCATTTTAAACACTTCATTTGTTATTTAATTAATGTCCAATTATCTTTGAAATTTGATGGATTAAGTCCTTTGAACATTAACACTATTTAGAGACTTCCTTGATATTTCAAACTATAATTACCAGTTTAATAAATGCATTCTCTAAATATACGAAGCACCTAATATTTCAGCCTTATAAATCTAACATGCAAGATATTTGCAGTCTTTATGAAACCCACATAAATTTAATAATTCAGGCTTATAAATTTAATAAAGTTGATTCTCTTATCTCTTTCCAACATCTTAAAATGGATAAATTATTCACGAAGTAACACAGTGACTAATAAACAAATAAAGATCAGTCCTTTTTAAGTTTCTATCTTTGTGGGTTGTTCACTTCAGTTGCCCAAGTGAGAGGAGCAGATGTCATCAGAACCTAGTGTATGACTTGGCTATAAACTTGGGATAATCAGAAGGTTATTAACTTGTGTTAGGCTGG
Source organism: Cricetomys ansorgei (assembly GCA_026225945.1). Lineage (NCBI taxonomy): Eukaryota > Metazoa > Chordata > Mammalia > Rodentia > Nesomyidae > Cricetomys > Cricetomys ansorgei. Next base: position 2,767,213 of record JAMJFZ010000181.1, on the reverse strand, counting down.
TGAGGAATGTGGCCTGGGAACAAAGTTCTAACGGCCGCTTGATAGACTTGGTTACCCAGTTGACTACAGGGCGACACCAGTGCCTGAGCCCCAGGCTAACTACAAGCTCCAACCGATTTTCACTGCTTTGCCCTTGGCAGGCTCCTGGTTGTAGTTTTCCACTGAGATCAAACTCGGTTTTCCAACTCAACACACGATACGTCTTGTGTGTGCGTTTTAAGCTTTGTTCTTTACTCAATTTTCAACCCTGCAATATTTGACTATCATAATCCCCTCACTAAATTCCAATGTACATCTTTACTGCCTGATTTGACATAATGAATTCGGCTCTTTATGTTCTACTGTTTCATTTTGCTCAACTTGGTTGCCAAAATAATTTATTGAAAAGAAAACATTTCTGTTCTTAGGGAGTTATTTTTCTATTAGAGATAACAGAGAAATGTATGTAAATCACCTATCATAAAAGACAAAGATAGAGACTACTATGAAAGTGTTATGAGCATATTTCTGTAAGATTTGTGGGAGAGAGAATAGTAAGATGGTCCTCATACTCCTTGCCCCCAGTGTTGCTCATGAAATTTTGTCACTTTTACATTCCAGAAGATGATTTTACAGATGAGACTAGGAATTCATCTATTGATTATTTATTCCTGTGAACGTAGCTTAATTACCAAGTTCAGTTTTTATGGGGACTTGCCTCTAGTCGGTAGCAAAAGAGGAACTTGGGGAGATTAAGGCCTGAGAGAGGATGGATATTGTATGGTTTAATTAAGAAAAAAATCCTTGATAGGTATGCCTAGTCATTTGGGTTTTAGTTAATTTCAGTTGTAGTCAAGTGGACAACCAAGAATAGATGGGAAGATGTAAGGTCATGAAGGAGGCTCTGTGTTGTTAAGATGATAGAAGCCTTCAGACAAGGACCAGAGGGTGGCCTCTACGATTTGACTGTGGTTCCTGAGTGATGGATATGGAGATCTCAGTTTCAATAACAAGGGACTGAATTTTGCAACGATCTGAAGGCATCTTGAACGGTTCTTTCACCAGATGGTCCAAATAAGAGCCTAATTCCACTGACACCTTGATTTGGCTTTGAAAATACTGAGTGGAGAACTTGGCTGGGTCACCGAGACTTTGAACCTGTAGAACTGTGGGGTATTAATGGACATTGTTTTAAAGGGCTTTTATGGTTTTGTGATGAAGCAGTAGAAGATCAGTACAATCACAAATCAGCTTTCCATTCTGGTCCACAAACTCCACTTCATGATTTTTAAGGACAGGTATATCTGATGCATCTTTAAAGAGGGGAGAGACAAGACTCCACAGTAGTGTCTTTAGAGGGACTAGCTGATGTGACTGCATGATCAAAGTTTAGTTGATTGAGCAAATATTTCCTCACCTAAGGCAAGGATGCTTAATTGAAGAACTATTAAAAGCCTATAGTTTTCCTCCACTGGCCTTGATAGAAATGTTCTGTGCCATTCTCTTTGTGGAACAAGGCATTACAATGAAGCATCCTCAGGGCAGATGGCATGTTTTGCTATCATCAGTGAGGAACAGTCAGCATACACTTAAAGAAGAGAGCTCAGGGCAGGTGAATGCTGAAGGGAAGAGAAGGTAAAGATATAGGGGTAGAGACAGGTGCAGGTGGGGTCTACCAAGGAGGGCTTGTCGCCATGCAGAGGCTGGGAGGAACACAGGCAGTACATGTATAGAAAGCGTGAAGGGGGACAGAGATGTGTGACCACATTGTCACAGTGTGCAGCTCCTGCCTGCGCTGAGAGATGAGTAAGAACAAATGCTATCTGCCTAACCATCCTTCTTGAAAGCATACTGGAAAGAGAATTCTGAGGCAACCACTTTTGTGTTGCGTGAATGTCTGTTTCGTATTCTTTCTGGGGAACAGTGATTGCCTACAATGTCTTTAACTGACAGAGCCCATTCACTTCCTCAAAGCAGAGACTCTACAGTGACCTTTCATTTCCTGACTGGTCATGAAGATGAAGTTGATAGTCATTTTATTGCTACCAATGTGACATTTTTATATACTTTCCCCCATACCGAGTAGGATGTGTTACTCTCTATAATTGCTTTTGTATACTACTTGACTTAAGAAATGTTTCAAACCGTTTTACTCCTAAATCACTTTTATTTTCAGGGCTAGATTTTTATTTTTATTTTTTTTAGAGAAGTACCAATTTCTAAGTTAAGGATATTGTTTCCCCTTCTTTTCCTATGCTCACTGAATTGAAATGCTATCCTCTCCTTTGTTTTTGTTTTTAAGAAATGGGATAAAAGAGAGTTTAGTCATCATGCTATATGGGTTCAGTTGTTATACTTGTAAATGTGCGTTTGTGCGTGTGTTTGTGTGTGTGTGTCTATTAGTCTCCTTTTTAAAAAACTAAGATTGAGATTGGACAAGATGTCTCATGTTCTCACCAGTGGTATTTTTATGAGCGATAATAACAAATTGCATTTGTGAGATCTCTTCAGTGTGCCAAGAGTTTATAGAATCTGTTCCATGGTAAATTTCTACTTACAGTCTTACTAAAAACATGTTATCTTATTCTCTCTCTCTTTCTCTCTCTCTCTCTCTCTCTCTCTCTCTCTCTCTCTCTCTCTCTCTCTCTCACACACACACACACACACACACACACTATATAACTCTTGATGGTTTTGAGCTCACTATGTAGCCAGACCATCCTTGAACTCCTGTGATATGGTTTTCAGCCTCCTTCATGCTGAGATTTCAGGCAACCATCACTCTCTTTGGCTATGCCATCATTTTTTAAAGGTTTGAAAATAATTTCAAAAGGGTTATTACTAATATTTTATCCTTGTCATTCACTAAGGTTTTATTTTGTAATTTAAAATTTTAAGGGCCCTATTAATCTTTATTTTGATTTGTTTCTTAGAATAATGGTTGTAAAAATATACTTTTCCTAACATAAATGTAAGTCTCTTTCATCATGTACCATCATCGCATTTGTCTGCAATGTCTTTAAAATGAAAATCAGTGCTAAACTTTCTGCCCTTTAGGACTGGTATTTTCTAAAAATTAACAATCAAACCAAAACACAACTTATGATTCATGATTTCTCTTTAAATTTTAAATAACTTGGACTGTAAGTAATAGACACTCATCTTAATGCACAGAGAAATATGATCATTTCATGCATTTCTGAGTCCAAGGCAGACTACTTCACGTTTTGGTCACCAGCGCATGAGAGATTCTTCCCACTTTCCCCTTCCTCCGACATTCTGAACACCGTCACTCTTTGCCTTCAAGCTGTTGGACTCGGCCCTAGAGATGCATCACAGTGGGGATATCATGTCCAAACACCAGCATTTTGTTTTATTTTATTTTGTTGGATTTTCAAGACTTCTCTACTGTAACCCTGGCTGTCCCGGAACTCACTCTGTAGACCAGGCTGGCCTCGAACTCACAGAGATCTGCCTGCCTCTGCCTCCTGAGAGCTGGGATTAAAGGCATGTGCCACCCCGGCCAGATAAATAATTTAAATATAAAAGAGAGTGCAGAGGCAGAAATAGAGAGAGAGGTGGGTGGGGAGGGAGAGAGAGAGGAAAAAAGATCTTTATATGCTTTATATTTGGCTTAGTTATTGTTCTATTGCTGTGAAGAGACACCATGACTAAAGCAACTTATAAGAGAAAGCATTTAATTGGGGGCTTCCTTACAGTTTCAGAGGGTCCACAAGTTGCAGTCAGAGAGGAAGACACTAAACCTCTTATGGCCTTTTGAAACCACAATGCCCACCCACAGTGACACGCACCCTCCAACAAGGCCAGGCCTCCTAAGTCTTCCGAAACAGTCCACTAACTGGGACCCAAACATTGTCATTCAAACCACGGTGTTGCTGGATATGCTTTTCTAAAAGAGCTTGTTTGGCTCCTTGAGGTCCACATCAGGTGACGACGCCCAGCCGAAAGAGAGTGGGAAAGCAGTCTCTCTTTTAACCCTTCTAGTAAAAGGCTCTTGGGGGAACGGGTGGGAGGCTCTGAATAATTGTTGAGTTAGAGCGTTATCCAGTGCCTGAGAACAAGACATGAAGCAAGCTCTTTCAGAAACTCCTGGAATCTGCTCCATCAGTACAAATAACGACGCGAAAGTAAGAGGCGTACTGTTTAAGGTTTGGGACTTTATGTAGCCAGCACTTACAGGAATCAGCACTGTTGAGGGTAACAAGCCAAGGGTTTGAATATTATTTTGTTTCTCAGATCTCTTTTCAAAAACAGTGATGTGATAGGGTTTTGAAATGTTCGAGGGTTTTTGGTTTGTTTGTTTGCTTTTGTTTTTTGTTTTTTGTTTTGTTTGGTTGGTTGTGCAGAATCAGGCTTCAGTATCTTCTTAGAAGCCTCTTCCCCAGTCTGGCTGCCGTCTCTCACCACCACAAACTCACGCAATTACACAAAACAAACAAACAATAAACAAAACTCTAGTTATTTATAATAATTATCCCCACAATAAACGTTGGAACCTTCTCTTAGGGAAATACAATGCAATGAAAATCCAATGTTAGTTATCTAATAAATTTTATGGTATCTCAAAAGATCTCAGAACCACTTTTTTTCTATGCATGTGTACCACTTATTTTAGTCATACATTGACTAAATATGATTGACTAAATAAATTGACTAAAATATGATTGTAAAAAAATACTTCTACAAAACAACAAGAAAAAAATCACCTTCAGAGCTATAATTGAGTGGTTATGATTAAAGGAATCACATACTGGCTTCCCAGAGTTAATAAAACCCTTGGAATAGAGCAAGCATGCCTAGAAAATGGAATATTTAATTTGTGGAGATTTCATGCCTTGATAGCTTTACTTCCTAATGTCTAAGAGTACACGTGAAGTTACTTAGGTCTTTGCATTGGTAGAGCAGAAGCCTAGAACCGCCACTGTCTTAACAAATGACTACCGAACAAGAAGCTGTGGTTCCTCTTTCTCTTGAATTGTGGAAAAAAGCGTACATTTTTTTTCTAAGCAAAATACTGAAATGACAGCAAGAAATGATCCCATTACAGCATTGACTCTTCTACTTTTGTCGAACATCTAGTGTTAGTCTGTGGTGCCTGGATGTGGCTACATGTAGCTGTGCAACCACCTGTCACTGAGTGGCCACGGTGTGTTTGTACAGCTTGAAGGTGGTTACTTTTGTGAACACACAGTCAGCACTGCCCGTTTACCCCTCTCCTCTCAGAAAGGGTTCATCCAGTCTGAAGTTTGATAAGCTACACTCAGTTTTCATGCTTCAAGCTGAGCATGGTGACACATAAATTTAATGTGGGAGGCTAAGGCAGGAGAATTGCTGCAAGTTGAAGAACAGCAGGGCCAACATCACAAGACCATACCTGAAAACAAACAAAATCCAAACAGCAAAAAAGAAAGTTTAAGATTACCGGCTGTAGGCTGCACACATACACCGTGGCTGCAGTTACCCTAATGGTATCCAGATATTTAAGAGTAAGACTTTTCTTGGATTTTAATCACAATTTCTGAAAAAAAAAATAAAAAAAGCTAGGTGAAAAGAGAAGCCATATATTTGCATCTGAAAGTGTAGAAGCATAATTACTATACAATCGTTAAGACAATCAGGGTCTCTTCTGTTGTTCATATTATCCTACGGAAGGCTAACGGTGGTATGGTGCTTGGTTCGTGGCTCTAAGGCCACGAGTCTCAAACTTTTAACACACACCAGGATCACTCAGAAACTTGTTAAAATGCTGATGGCCTGGACTATCCCCAGATTTTCTGATTCAGGAGATCTGAAACTTTTACTGGGCTTTTGTTTGTTTGTTTTGCCTTTTTAAACAGACAAATAAAATGTAAGTAATTATATACAAGATGCTGTTTTGAATTATGTACAACTAAGATTTTTTAAAAAAATTATTTCTTACAAGTTCCCCAGTAATTACTGATATTATTGGTTCAGGGAACGTACCTTGAGAACTGCTCTATTAGGGAAGTGGTATGAAATCCTGGTTTCATAGACGGAATAGACGGAAACCCACAACTGGTCAAAGTACAGAGAATGAGAAACTGCAGAATGTCCAGCTCCAAATGGGACATCTATACCAAATCCCCAAGGCTCAGGGATCATTGCGGAAGTGGGGGTGGGAAGAGTGTAAAAACCAGAAGCAGTGGATGACTACAAGGAAGTAATGTTTTCTGGACACAGCAGAGACATTGAACTCATGGTTATTGTGATAGATAACATGCTCCAGAGCTCAAGCCGGACAAAACTCCTCGCACAGAAAGGAAAAGTGGACAGGAAGTCCCGCCCTTAGCTGAGGAGCTATTGGTGATTGACAGCTGCTGGGAGAGTTAGTTTTCTTTAAGAGTACAGTCTCTGGTAGATCAACCACACTCCAGTAGAAGGCCACAAAGGAAGATACAGAGTTGGGTTGGTAAGGAAGAGAGAGTAGATTTTGGACACTTTGTAAAATTCTTAAAGAACTAATAAAAACGAGAATAATAAATAAATAAAGGAATAAGCAGAACAAACAGAACACTCAACCAAATTCTGTTCTACATACATCCCTTTCTCTTGGTTAGGTACAGTTTCCTAATTATCTGGAGTAGACGACAGTGGGTCTAAACTATTCAGGGGCGATTGTGAATTGGTATGGGAACTAGAGGGCCATCAATGGCATTGGCCGAGCTAAAGCTTCAGAGTTCCATGTGATTCCTTCAGAAAACCTGTCTAACCCAAAACAAGATGGTATGTATGGTTCCTGGTGTGCACACCATGCCTCTATCCTTAGTTAAGACATGACAGGAGTGACATACAAACCCCACTTTTGTTCCGTATAAGAAAACATGTTTCCTTTGCTCAGTCGCAAGGCTTTTCCGCACATCTTTGTCTGGGGTTTGTGAAAGTGGCAGGCTCCTGGGGACGTGTTGCTGTCTACAAGCTCTCAGAGGTGCAGCAAATTATATCTTTCCACAGGTTATATCGACTTGACTTGAGGGGCAATTGCATTTCCACAAGCCATGCTGTGCCTTCCTGGGGCACAGAAACCATTGTGTATACCTACCACGCCTTTCTTTCTTAATGAGGAGATTGATTTCTCCATGAGGGCGTGTGTGCAGGAGTATGTGTGTATGTGTGTATGAGAAAAACCTCCAGCACCTTAATTGTGGGTTCCTTAATAGCCCTGTATGAAAACACTTGCAGCGTACAGGCGTTCATCTAACCTGGGCCCTTAGCATATCTCCAAACAGCTTTTATGATCTTTGAGGTTTTCAGCTCCCCCCCTCGCATTTTTTTTTCCCACTTAACTTGGATGAAATTCGTTTTCCATCTGTGCTACAAGTTTCCCATTAAAGTGTCTAAAAATTTCTGAGTGGGAAAAACATGGCAGGGTTTTCAGCTACACTGGTGTGTGATTTGCATCCTTGTGTTTAAGTCTGGAACACTTCACGGAGAGGGCACACTTACCAAAAAGAGCTTCACTTGAGGCTGAAGAGCTAAAGTGATGGGTTTCTCACTTAGTAGTCAGTGAGCAATCTACTAAAAACCTTAAATCCTGGAGCACAATTAGCCCTTGCCTCACCTTTACTTCACACCCCCAGTTCCCCTCCTGGGGGGCACTTTGGTGTGGCTTGAAAGAGAACAGTATATCTGTCATCGCATCCTAGAGGCACCAGAGGCCCTCACCAAGCATAGGCCATTTTCTTTAATGGCCAAGTAACATCTCATCACCAGGATCAATGGTTGACACCAAATAGGTGTTTTAGAAAGATTCATGAATGAGCAAATAAATGATTATCATCAATAAACGTAGCTGAGCTTGTCTTAAACTTAGAAATATTCTCAATCTGTCATACTCTGTGGCTTAGTGAGGTCCATAAATTTACTTTCTGCCTTAATAAATATTACTTCCTATTTTGCCTTAAGGTTATCTTTTCTATAGAATTGCTGAGGGAGGAGGAGCTAACATTCTGGAATTGTCTCAAATCAAGGTCAAGGCATGTATTAGTTATTGTGTGTGTGTGTGTGTTCATGTGTGTGTGTTCATGTGTGTGCGTGTGCATGTGTGTGTGTTCATGTGTGTGTGTTCATGTGTATATGTTCATATGTAAGTTTATATATGTGTGTCCATGTGTGTGTGTCCATGTGTGCAAGCACAAATGTGGTGTGGAGGGCATAGAACAACCCCCAGTCTTTATTTTGAAACAAGAACTCGACCTGACCTTGGAACTTAGGTTAGAATGGCTGGAGATTGGACTGCAGGGATCCATCCGTCTCCCATCCCCACTGTTGGGATTACAAGCATATACTATCCTGCCTGGCTTTTATAAAAACATGGGTTTGGGGGATCAGACTCAGGTTCTTATGCTTGCAAGGGAATAACTTTACCTGCTGAACTGTACCCCACCTACCCACCAGGCCATGTATTAGTTATTTTTGGCTGTAAACAAATTACTTTGAAGTCCAACAGCTTAAAACAGCATTTACTATCGCTAAAGAATTCTGAGGTCAGTGAGCGATCACTCCTTAGTTGGATCTAGGTCTTCCATCTACTTATAGAGAAAAGATTCCAGGTGTCAGTCATTTGTGGTCTTGAATGGGACAGCAGGGTTTGTTCCTAAGACAGCCTGCATAGGAGCCACTGGCAGGACACCACATGCACCTCTGTGGAGGGGATAAAAATGTCCTCCCAGGCACAGAAGTTAATGAACAATGCACAAGAGAGTAAGCAAGTGGGGAGGAAGCCCTGGCCTGCTATTTTCTAAACATCTAGACAGGACACTCTTGTATCAACAATTCTACTTTACTTAGTCCCCTGAAGCTAGCTAGTCATCAGTTCTAACCCACATTCAAGGAAAGAGGAGTCAGGCTCCACGTCATCAGGGAGGGTACCAAAAACATTTGTATTGTGTGGGAGTGTGAGCCATGTGAAAATATCCACCAACTAGCGTGGCTATTTTCTGTAGAAGGGACCTTGAGCCACAGACAAAGGGGATGCTAACTCTTTCCCCTGTGGCAGTTACAGAGAGAAAGGGAGTGAGCCAAAGATTAGAAGAAATGTGTCCGAATAATCCTTGGAAGATTAAGAAAAGTGAATTAGGGAGAGGAAGAGAAAGGACGATTCGGAGAGCTGGAGATGCAGAGAGGTAACGGTGGCAGTTTGCGGTAACAGTAGCAGGTGTACCCGCTGGGGAAGCTCTAGGGGCTGCACTCCTGTCGACCAAGGGTGGCCATACAGAACACAGGGTTGTGGAGGCATTTAACTGCTAGAGACAAAAGGTCTTGTGCATTTTGGCTGCAAAGTTTGTGCTTCATTACTCTACAGCCGCTGAGTCGTCTATCGGGCTGACAGTGGAAAATGTGTAAACTGCCAAGTCTCGTTCTTATTTCTCAACATATAAGAGAGCAACAAAGCTTTGCTGGTGTGTACTACATTAATTAAGGGTCAGTTTGCTAGGCAGAGGCGTCCTCATAAATATTTACATTTGAAAATACGGTGCAGCTGCTTCTAACGTAGAATTGATGGAACATGATGCCTGAGTAGGTACGGAAATGATGGTTCTGAGTCTTCATCTTATTTGAGCGATAACAAGACGACTAACTACTTGCCACATGCAGCTGCTAATCTGCACACACTGTGTGAACCCAGCAGAGGAGGTGTGGGCTGTATCTCCCCCCCCCCCGCACCCCTGCTTTGACCAACCTACAGTACTCTCCTGTCAGATGCTCCGGGCCCAGCAGAAGCCTTTGGGACAGAAGCCTAGGAGGAGTGAGTTGGATGCGAGGAGAATCTTGGGCTTGATTTTAGACAAGCTTTACATTTACCAGAGCCAACCAACTAGAAGACCTGTGTCTGGACCTCTGGGAAGGGATGGTGGGAGTAGGGGATGATTTGGGGAATAATTACAGACTAGGTGACCATTAAAGTTACTGGAATGGTGACAACCCAGAGTGGGCATGTAGAGGAAGAGGCTCAAATATCGTAGCTAGCAGTTACACAGCAAGAGAGGAGCCAGTGGAGAGGCAGGAAGGATTCCAAGGAAGAAAGGAATCCCTGGAGATAGACAACACAGAAGCTATGGAGGGGAAAGTCTCAAGAGGAGAATGGCTAGCTGTGAAAGATCAAGGAAATGAGAAGAAATCATTCTCCATGGGCTTTGGCGTAGGAAGTTATTGCTTTCCATCAAAAGAGTTATTTCAGGGAACACTGAGTATGGATATTTGATTACAGGATAAAAGAATGAAATGGAGGTAAGATAGTAAAACTTGAATATTTACACTATAAAGCATACACACACGTGTGTGTATATATATATGTGTATATGTATATGTGTATATGTATATGTGTATATATATACATACACACACACACACACACACACACACACACACACATATATATATTTGGATTTTTCACAAGAGGGGACACAGAGAGATTAAGTCCATGTGGACCCTCTCAGTAGCTCTTGGAATTTAATTGAGCAAATGTTGGATTCCACGTGTGCGAGCTATGTCTCTCCTCGAGTGTGAATCAGGCCTCCTCTCCCTGAAACACATCTCCCCTGTTGAGCTACCTGTCCCACTGTGGTTCTTCATGCCCTGCTCGGAAGCACTTTCCAGATGTGTACACGCCATTCTGTGCAAAGGTTGAAGAAGACTTTCTATTTCGTCTTCAGTTATCATTCCACTGACAACAGGACCTTATTCTCCACGTTGACTTCAGCAGCACACTCATTGTACACTTGGGAAGTTTTTTTTATGATGCAAAGATATTGCTTTTTTAGAATTTGCATATATGTACTTCACACAGAAAAGACTGAATATTTATTATTTAGACAAACCCTGTCAGAAGCAACAATTTCGGCAGCAATTTTTCTCCTTATTTTTCTTCCTTAAATGCATTTTTCTCTGTGTCCTCATTCAGAAACTCAAATATCTGACTCCATCGATTCTCTCAGCATTCCATTATATGATCAAGGTCTCTGCAGTCCTGAAGGCATGCCTTCATTTGCGTGCCCTCTTGCCACCATTCACGACATATATTAAATAGCATCTTTTTTTCTGGTGACTGTGCTACTTATGGTTCCTCATGCAGCAAAACACTTAACTTGCCCCTAAGTTTGATTGTCTGTCAATCATGATCTGCTTTCTGCTCATGTGTATGAGTGTATGTATGTGTGTTTGTGTGTGTGGATGTATGAGGATGTGTGTGTGAGTGCACATGTAAGTGTGTGTACATTCATGTGCAGGGCAGAGGCCAATATAAGGTACCCTAAGTGTCTTAATTGCTTTCTGCCTTGTGTCTTGAGACAGGGTCTGCCACTTGAGCAATTTGGCACATCTAGCTAGCCAGTGTGTTGCCATGTCTATCTGGCATTCATGTGGGTGTTAGGGCCCTTTTTTCAAATTTTTTATTTTTATTTTTGAGACTATAGTTACAGCATTTCCCCCTTTCTTCCCTACGAACTCTCCCATATATACCTGCCCCACTCTCCTTCAAATCATCTTATTTCGTTAATTATTGGTGCACGCGTACGTATACATATATACGCACATTTACACGCCTAACTATAACTGGTTCAGTCCATATAGTGTTACTTGTATGTTTATTTTCAAGGCTGACCATTTGGCACTGGACAACCAATTGGTGAGTTCTTTCCTGGGACGCCTACCTCTCTGCTCCAAGCTAACCTCAGTTACCTATAGATCTTTAGTGTTGAGGCCTCATGGGTTTTTCCCTGTCTACTTCAATGTGTCCATTGGTGCCCTTTATCTTCAGTTCATGTTTGGGCGGCCATGCTGGTGAGACTTCACGGATGTAGCTCTGACATCCATAGGAGAAACAATCTCACAGCAAACTCCCCGATCCTCTGGCTCTCACAATCTTTCTTCCCCGTCTTCTGCAACGTTCCCTGAGCCTTCAGGAGTGTTTTGTAGATGTATCACTGGGGCTGGACTCCACAGCTCTGCATTTTGATTGGTTGTGGATTTTTGTAGAGGTCTCTGTCTGTTACCAAAAGAGGTTTCTTTGATGAGGGAGAAGACTACATTCTTCCGTGGGTGTAAGGACAGATGTTTACAGATTGTTGCCTGGCGTACATGTGGGTGCTGTGGATCTAAGCTCCATACCCACACTATTCGGCAAGTGCTTTGTCCATTGAGCTATCTTCCCGGCCCCTTAACCCTTACTGTTAATGAACATTTATATTAAAGAACATTAATGAACATTTACCCCAATAAGTTCCCACTGCAACTCAGGTTGACAATGTTGAAATTACCCTAGAAACAAAGTCTTATTGAAGGGTTTTTAAAAATGAAGATAAACTGAGTTTCCTAAAATCTCATATTTTGACACCTACCACCTCCAAGCAGTTTGGTTGCTCTATCAGGAATAATTTCCTCTTATAGAAATTGTGTTGCTTTATTTGTGATATCTGCTGAAATGTTTGGTGATTCTACAGCTGATGGCATTTTAATTTTGCTCAGTATTCTTGGGTCTGCCTGCCAGGGACCTCATCAACTGTGGCAGGATGTCCATTTTGATCAATATATACACAATTTCAACTATAAATTCCCTGAAAATGCTTGAGTGAGTGCCCATGATTTATTTATTTCTGCTTGCCAATTAGGTCTAGAGAGTCATAATAATAGACTCACTAGAAAAAGAAAGAAATCGTTGAGAGAAAGAGCTGAAGCAAACAAGAAAAATTCCTCTCTTCTCCACGTTTACAGTAAACCCATCAACCATTTTTGTTTTACGTCAACTAACTTTATCCCTCAGAATTCATCTAACCTCTAAAGAAATCTTACAGCTTGGAGAATTTCTCCGTCAGTCTGGACTTCGAAAATTCTTGTGAAATGTATAGTCCATGTGATCAGGGAACCTGGGTGTATTGGTAGCTCATTATTACGATGGTGCTCGTGGGCGTTGGGAACGATAATGTCTGTATTTAATGGTATTTGTGGCTCGCCCCTGGCTTGCAATTACCTGCCAAGTGTAGTGGCTGGATTGAAAGCGTGATTGCAGCAGCCTGTTTTAAGAGATCTCCTACTGGCTTCTTGATGATAATTTGACCTAAAACAGTGTGTGTGTGTGTGTGTGTGTGTGTGTGTGTGTGTGTACTGAGCAGGCTTGCACCATTTCTTCATTCCCCTTGAGCAGTAATAGGAAACTTCCCAGGAAACAGAACAATCCAAATAATATATATATATTTTCAATGTTAGTCTTGCTCGACCAGCTGAATATTCTTGATAAAACAGCAAGTGCCCCCTCCTACCTCTGCCACCCTCCAACCTCACACCCCAGGCAAAGGATACCTGGGCTGTGGAGAATAGATGAGTTTGGATGTGGTGGAGATAGCACCAGGCCATGATGGGGATGCCTGATCTCAGGAGGGGTTGATTGTCTATGGGGCCGAGAGCCTGGTGGGATCTTTTGTTGATTCAGCCTCTTTGCATCCATTTGTCTATGGGGAATTGGGACAACAGTAGCTACCTTCTTATGCTCTTTGCAGGAGGTGCTGCACAGCTTGGGTAGCTCTGTAAGAGCCTGAAACCCTTGACAGTATCCACCCTTGACAGTTGGATACTGATGTTGCGTTTACAGAGTTGCCTTCTAACAAAGCATCATGAAAGGCAGGATTTCAGGTTCCCATTGCTGTGCAAATGGAGAGACAAAAGTAATAGCAAAAATGCATGAAAATGCAGAACCTTGGCCCTAAGGACCTTTCTGTTTCTGAATGGAGCAGCAGACGGCTTATAGCCGTTGTTCTTCAAAGGGCTGCTTTAACTGTCTTAATTATTTTATTTCCACATAGAATAGAAATTAATTAAATTGTCTGCCATTATTAACAATTCACAGTACAAAGAATTTTTTGGTTTTACACATTTGTAATATCAATGTTTAATCACCTTAGAAAAATCACAAAGTAAGAATAAGCAAAAGGAAAGAATGGATAAACCTAACAATTACATCGCTGCGCTGCCAGTACTGGGCACTGTAATAAATTATTTTATAAACTCACTGTATTTTTCATTTTGAGACAGGGTCTCTCTCTGCATCCCTGATGTTTCTGGAACCTGCTGTGTAGACCAGGCTGGTGCTGACCTCACAGAAACCTACCTGTTGCTGCCTTCTGAGTGCTTCTATTTGCTCATTTAATTTTCAAAGCAACCTTAGAAGGCAGATTTTTAACCTACCCACATTTTACAGATGGGAAACTTGAGGAACAAAGAAGGGAAAAAAAACCCCATCAAAAAACCCAAAACCAAAATCAAAACAAAACAAAAAAACAAACTAGTGTGGCTTTGAAGTCTTGTCTTTGCCACACTATGTTCATCCCCAGAACTAGGTATTTTCACAAAGAGATAATTCACAGTTTATCCAAGATAGCATTCAGGTCTCTTTCTAACATAACAAAGAATTATCGTTTATTTGTATATCATATATGCGTACTTGGTTTTTGTCTCAACGTAGCCTTTTTTATGGACGAGGAAATAAACTTAGAGGAACTGAGTTGTCCCAAATCTCATGGCTTTGGACGATCAGAAGAAACCCGTTTGCAGGTTCGATACCTCTGTGAGCCGCGTTTCTAATTTTCTCTGGTCCGAGGCTGACTTTCAGTTTTGTAATTTGATGAAAGCATGTGTTTTCATCATTGCGTGGCATGTTTCCTGACAGAAGTGACCAGTGAATGGATGATCTCCTGCTCCACCCAGCGGAGCCTCAGGAGCGCATGCTCCACATCCACCCCTGTGCAGGCTGCACCCTCACCTAGCCTTCAGAGAACATTCCTTGCCCACATCACCTCCCAGGGTCTACACCCAGCAAAACAGACTTAGGATAGGCAGTAAACTCTAGTGTTGTCAACATGGCGGGCGTCTGTGGATCAGATTCAGTACCCACACCTGGAGGAGAGATGCATTTTGGCTCCTCGGGGCAGCTTCCTACCACTTACTTTGAACTGGTGACGAAACTTCCTTTCAAAAGGTCTGATAACTATTTTTTAATATTAAAATATTTTGTTAAAATGACTTCTATGAGCCAAAGAAAGCCCTAAAAATCATTTCAAACATTTAATTCAGGGCCATTTCTCATGTTCCCATATTCCCAAGCTTTAACGCTTTTCTATTTCAAATCAATTACTTTCTATTCATTCTTTAAGCACACATATTCTGGACTGTGGCAGAAGAATAGCTGCGAATCCCGCCCTGCCTTCCTCCTTCATTTCCCGGCAACCCCTCCTGCTTCCCACGTCCTTTGCGGAGATTTCCTCTTCCCGTCACTGTAATTTCACGGTTAGCTTTCTCCTACCAACGTCTGGTACGTCTTGTTATTAAAATGGTCTCTGGTGTAGCCACCTCCCTGGTGCTTTCTCCTAAAGGAACACTTCACGACCACCCTAATGTTAATTTTGTAGTCACGTGTAGTGCCAAAACTCAAATGGTTTCGACTGGTTTTAAAATGTAAACCGCCATTGTCGTTTATAACCGGCTTCCTTTGATTTGCCGCTAGAAATATTAGCTAGAAGGAATCCTGGAAATATTTGGACAATGCTCTGATCTTTCAAAAGTGGAGATTGTCAGCATGCAATTTAGTGCTGTTTGACTGTTCCTGCGTTTCTGTTTCCATGCCGCCCAGGCTGACTCATTCATCGCCTCTTCTGCATGTTTCTATAAAGGTTCTAACCTGCATGCTGCCTGCGGGACTGCCTCTCATGTGGATCCTCTACAGCAGTGGTTCTCAACCTGTGGGTTGCAACCCCTTTGGGAGTCAATGACCCTTTCACTGCGGTCAACTTCGACCACCTGCATATCAGATATTTACAGTAATGATTCATAACAGTAGCAAAATTATGGTTACGGCGTAACAATGAAAATAATTTTCTTGAGGGTCACCACAACGTGAGGAACTGTATTAAAAAGCCACAGCATTAGGAAGGTAGAGAACCTGGTCTACAGGGCTGCTTACAGGCCTTTCTTACCCTCCTTAACAGTGTGGCACTGCCACATTAAGAGCCAACCCTTACGTTTATAGGTGTAGTCCTCTTCTCATCTTCAATTTCTTCCCTCAATAAGAGGTCAAGGATGCATGTATATAAACATCCAACCAGCATCCGATTCTGTCCATAACTCCCTAGACTCAGAGTCCAGTCCGCTCTTGACCACTCTTGGATTTAGGGATATATGTTGGTGGTGCACCAGAAGAAGGCTCCTGTTCTGGCTCCAGAAGTAGTGCAAAGCCATGAAGGCTTCAAATTCCCTGTACCTGAGTGTAAGTCTGATCTAGAAGGTGAAGGAAGTGTTAGGGCAGGGCATGTGACTCTTTGAGGGGTGTGACTGGAGCAGGGACAGAGCAGGAGCATATCAAACACAAGGCCTGGTGACAGCTCCCTTCCCAGGGTTTAGGGACAACTTTGAGACAGTCGGGAAGACTGATCTAATTCCAATTTTACGTTTTCAGCACCATCTCACACGATTTCCAAGTATGTCTGTTCCAGTCACTGATGGGTTCATTGTATTTAGGGCAGGATCTTCCTCATCTATCCCAGTGACTTTTCTCATGCTTGACACTAGGTCCTCACATCACAGGGATGAAGCAAACAGTGTGGGGCAAGTATACTGGAGAGATCAAGCATCTCCTAAATGCTGGAGAGAGCAAGCATCTTCTAAATGCTGGAGAGAGCAAGCATCTTCTAAATGCTGGAGAGAGCATCTTCTAAATGCTGGAGAGAGCAAGCATCTTCTAAATGCTGGAGAGAGCAAGCATCTTCTAAATGCTGGAGAGAGCAAGCATCTTCTAAATGCTGGAGAGAGCATCTTCTAAATGCTGGAGAGAGCAAGCATCTTCTAAATGCTGGAGACATATTAACCTTACTTAACTGGTAGCATGAAAGACTAGATTGCCGTGTTTTCCTCTTATTAGGGTAAATTAAAAATACAGATTTTCATAAGTATCTCTGATTTTGAAATATTGACAACTAGTCGTAATAAAAAGCCAAGACACTGTTATTCAAACCGTATTGTGATGTGTTTCCATGTGTTTTCCTGTTCACATTCTCCACTCAGGCCTACGCCTCTTCTTCAGCCCTGAGATGATTTTCAGTCTCCCAACAAGGACTCAGACTCTATGAGGACTTCCTGGATTACGCCAATCCTTCTCTGAAATGTTGCACTACTTAAAGATCTATCCTTCTTCTATCTCTCTAGTCGAATTATTTAAGGAGACCAGAGGACTTAGAATTACATCGTAGGGACTCAGTAATAGATTTTTGTCAAATCAATGACAAATAAACCAACATTTACCAAACTTTAAAAAATGTGCATGCTTTACACAAAGCAATTTAATTTTTAGCAGTTTCGTTCAGGGAAAGAAAGTAGATGTGTACAAAGATGTGCGTATGCAACAAAATATTTATCATAACATTACTGACTAAAATGAAAAGTTAGAACCAATTTAAGTAGTCATCACAGCATCCTGAATAAATTAAAGCCATAATGCTCAATTTGGTTTGTTGAATGTCTCTCAAATTCTTTCCATTTATAATTCCCTCTACCATCTCTCTTATTTGCTATTTCTCTGCAAAGAAGATGTAAGTTGAGCAGTTACTCTGTCGTTTTTATTGGGGGGTCTTGTTCAGAAAAAAAAAAAAGAGATGTTTTGGGCAAGACTACCTTGTCACGAATTCTTCCGATCTGAGTGACTTAGCACAATCAGCACTTCTCTTTTGCTAGAGAGGCTTGCAGCTCAGTCCCGGCTCTGCTCCAGGCTATGGGGTATGTCCTGTTCTCTGGACTCCTCCCATGTGGTTTACACAGAGCAGAAGCTGCCACTAGTTGGTGCCTGATGTTTTCAAGATCTAGACAGACGCTGTGGGGTAGGGAAAGCCGAACCACACTGACGTGTTTAAAGATGTTCGTTGGAAGTAATATACGTCAGGTTTGCTCATATTCCATTATTTAAAGCTATCTCATTGTCAAGTTCAAAGTCAGAGGCGCGTGCTAGGAAGTGCAGTGAGGTTAGAGAGGAAATAAGCAATTGTGAGTGAATGATACTGAGTAGTTTGTTTTCTTTGTTCTTATTTATTTGTTCTTTGATGATCATTTAAAAAAGAAGGGTGACATATGGAAGCATGCCAATCGTACCATTTTTTTTCTGCTTTCTCAAATTAGGATATTAAATAAAAATACTTTTCTTCTTATTAGCCATTTGTTTAAGAAATAATTTATAAAGGAAAACCAAGGTGACTAGTTAATATTTCCTCTTTAATTGTTTGTTATTAAAGTAATAATTTCGTGTCTTTGAAGTGACCTATGATTGCATTAAAGTGTCTGTGTGGGGTTACTGTGACCTCATGGGTTTGCACGTATTTGTTAGACTTCGATTCCATGGAATCGTCCTTTTGTGGTGTTAGAACTTTGGCCAAAGAGAGATTCAGAGGTCCTGAGTCCTTTGGAAGGAGCCTTGGTCTTTTTTGCCTTTCATTGAATGTAGGTTTATCCTGATCGTAGCCTGTCTATTATCTAGAATTTGGCATCCCTCAAAAAAGCCTTGTTTCCTTAGAGTGGGAAAGAGTGGCTGGGTCTAGAACTACGGTGAGAGAGCTACTCTTTGTTAGTTAGCTAGCCCTTCTTTCCAGGCCTTCTGCTTATGAATACCTTAAACATTTTTTTTTTAAATTTTTGTTTTGAATTAAAATACAACATGAGTTCATTCGCTAACTCCGATTTAAGCCTAGAGGGTTTTTTTCTTTTGTCTCATCTCTCACATACTAAAAGTTGGATCTTAGTTCAAATATTTAAAAGCTGTTGGCAATCAGGAAAAAGTAAACAGTGAATGCTTGTTTGATGATGGTGAAGAACTATTAATATTTCTCAGAGATGACAGTGTCAGCGCAACAATACTCCCGAGACTATCGCGCTGCCCAGAGATTCACACGCGTCTATTTGTACATACATTTCTTTGCTATCTGGGACTTGCTTCAAGTTAACACAAGGAGTTGAACGGGAAAAGTAGACAGAGTATAGAAGAAAGAAAGTTGGCCATGGTTTCATCATTGATGAATCTGGGTGATGGGTACACGAGCCTCTTTATTTTAGAGTCTTTCTTGTTTTGTGCTTGAAAATTTTAATAACACATTTTTTTCTTAAAAAGAAGAAGCATTAGAAGGCTACATTGTAACAGTGGAGGCAATGATCCCATTATGAAATTAAATGAAATGGTAGGTATATTGTCTTTGTAAAATAAGTCCAAATTCTATAAGAAAAGCAAGCACATTTGCAAGACCATGAGGTTTAGCCCCGGATGGTGAAGAATGATCCTGCTTACTACAGACGACTTTCATCTTAGACTTCCGTTTTTCTGTGTGTTTTAAATTTCTTATGTGACCATGTACTGCTTCCATTATCAGACAAAAGTATGAACATTACTGGCTGAAAGACTCTAAAGCAATAGTGCTCCTCTACTTCATGGTTCATATGCTTTTGCATTTATCAATGCATCTCCTATTTTCAAGCCATTATTAAACACTGCTGGTTTGCGGCTGTTTGGGGGTCCCTTCACTACCCTCTGCAAGTGACCTTCTCCTATTGCGTCCCCTGTGACCCTAGTCTTTCTTTCAATCTTGGTGCCCCGTCCTGAAAGTCAGGAGTTTAATTAAAAGTAAGAGAGAATCCAACTTCACTTTTTGCCTGCTGTTTCCTGATCAGCACTGTGCCTTTGCAGTCTCTGCTTTTCTTCCTTACAGCTTTTACCTTCAGTCACTCATATCCATCCATAGGAACACGGGCATCTACAGAGCTCTCACCAAGTCAGACACCTCACTCAGGATTTGATGTGTATGAACGTGTTTTAGTTCTCTCAGAAGCCTTGGGATTTAAGAATTGTGTCTAATGCTTACAGGATCACTGCAGCTCTGTAATTTCCGTCCATACCAAATCAGTGTACATCCCAGGAGATGACCAGTTTGTCCAGCCACAGTTTGGGCATAAGGTAGAACTGGTTCAAATTCATGTCTTTCTGAGGCCAAAATTCATAGTTTCCACTAGGCCTTGTGACCTTCTTTTAAAGAGATCTTTCAATATTCCCTAAGTGGAGCTCTGCAAAACCTATCAGACTTAACTGCTGTGTTTTATTACACTTTACATGTATTCCACACTAGCCCTACAAATTAGCCCTTGTTTTTGGCTTCTTTATCATACAAGTAGACTCCAGAATATATGGCGAGAGCCTGAGGATGTTGCTCAGCTGACAGGGTGCTTGTCTACCATGCACAAAGCTCTGTCTTTGAGTCCTAGCACCATACAAACTCTGAGTGGGTTGTGCAGATGCCATAATCCCAGAATGCTAGAGGGAGAGGCAGGACACCGCAAGTTCAAGGTCCACCACACAGTGACACATGAGTCCCTGTCTCAACAGCAACAGCACGAAAGCATGGTAATAAAATTGGGGGTTAAACAAAGTCTTAAAAGGAAGGATACAGAGAGCAAACCGAATAAAAATGCACTCTGTGTAGATGTGGGGAGGGCTGCAAGGCCAGGGAATATCAGTAAAGAGAACAGGAAAAGATGGAGGGAGGAATTAAGTACTAGCAAGAAAGGACACCGGGAAGCCCTGGGGCCAGACTCGCTTCAGGGATTTGAAAGCAGGCAGAAGAACTCACTAGATCCTTTTCAAGGCGTTGCCTGTAAGTCGACTTTAATGTCTCTGGTAACGTCATCCTTGGCACAAACTATTTGTGAAAACATGTTCTTCCAAGTTGTAGAAAAATAGAAAGCCCTTAAAACATAAAATCTGCCTTTTAGAAATTAGAACCAAAACTGAACAGTATGTCTCATAGGCGGCCCTTTGCCAACAAGTTATTTTCTCTTGGGTAATTCCTTCTTTGGCCCATGGGACAGCCCAAGTCCCCAGCCGTGTGATAATGCCCAGAGTCAGCCCTACTGCAGCCTGCTTCCTGGGACCTGTGGAGCTGCTGAAAGAGGAATTTTCTTCCTAGGGGATCACATGTGTATCCACAGGCCAATCTGAAGCCCTTGGGACTTGCTGTCAATCTAGTAAGAGAGAATGGAATAAACTCTCGGGATGTTGCCGGAGAGCTAACTTTCATAGGGAAAATATTTGCATGTGTACAGGAGTTTTGGAAGAAAACAATCATGTAAGTCTAAGATATTGGGAGAAGGTAGAACAGGTGATGTGTGCATGTATCGGCTCACACTGTGTGCGAAGCACCGACAAGCCCGGTGCCGCTCCCTTCTGTGGCCCTTTCCCAGTGGAGCCCCACTGTCCATATCCTGGGAACTTCAGTGTTAAATGTTCTTCAGGCAGTGCAGGGTCAATTCTATCTTTCTCTTGCCTTTCCAGGAACGGCATCACCTTGCTCAACTTCATCACTGTATTTCTATTCTCCTAAACAGCCACCAGCCTTGCAACAGGTAGCTCCTCAAGCAAGATTGAAACAAAGCAGAAGAGAGACCTGAGGATCCCTCAAACGTATGGAAGGCCAAGGTCTTCCTAACAGGATCTTGGGAAACTCACCAAGGAGCCAATTATATTTCTCATAACTTGGTAAATTGTAAACAATTCATTTCTTCATACCAGTTCAGTTGCTTTTCTACTTTACCCTATTCATTGACTTCCAAGAGCATCCTTGGCTGTCATAAAGGGACAGTGTCTGGGCTTGGTAAATGGTCTTTTCTTCATCCGGTCTCTTTACCAATCCTAGAGCTCAAAGTGTGCAGAGAATTACTGGGAATGACTGTCAGTGGTTCAGTGTTAGAATGCTTGTTAGCATGCACGAGACCTGGTTTTTCAGCAGCAGCACTGCTAAAATTATCAAATAAAAATAAATAAATATCAGAATGTGCAGACAGATCAGCAGCATCTGACTCCCCCAACACCAAGTGGGGGCACCAATGCTTCTTCTTAGTGAGACACCCCAAATCTGTCTTTACTCTGTGTAGGGATATGGGGATTTTTTTGTTCATTTTCATGTCCTTTCATATTCTCACCTCAAAGAATGAGGTCTTATTGGCGAACGGTGTTGACTGAGGAAGCCAGTTTGTGTCTTGGAGGGATGGAAAACCCAGGTCTTGGCTTTTCTGGGCCAACTGCCTCAACATGCTGATTGGTGTGTGGAAGAGGCGATGCTGTTGTTCTGTCTGACATCGCCCAGCAGAATTCACTTTTCTCCTTTCTTCTCAACACAAAATCTGGTACTCAGGGCCCGTTGGTGGTGATGCAGTGGGAAGTTGTAACGTTGTATTTCCTTTAATACTCATCTTCTTTTACCTTCTCCCCTCACCCCTGCTTCTGTATGCCATAGCAGATTCCTTGAGCCTCCCCTTTTCAATTCTTTCTCCATATCTGAACTCTCAAAGGATCGTTTGAGAGATCACCATATGGTGGAGATGGCTGCGCACAGTGCAAAAACCTGGATCTTTACTGAAGGCTGTGATCTGTAGGATAGGCCTAATATTTTTAAAGCAGATTCTTAGCTTTAGAGTGCTTTCCTTGTCTAGCATGTGCAAGGCCCTGGGTTCAATCCCTAGTGCCATACCCCTATATAGATCTCGGTTTACTGATTCTTGGTGCTCATTGTGAACCAGAATCCCAATAGGCTGGCTGCCACAGGGTATCCCCACCTGAAACCCAGGTATAAAGCACTGGAGGGAAAGGTGATGGGGGTGGGGGAGTCGCAGAGCTGATGAGAGAGGTGAAACGGAATCTCTCAGCATCCACCATCTCCCCTTCTCTCATTACTCGTTACAGTTTAAATGATGGCCTCCAAAACTGTACATTGAAATTCTAACTCCCACAATTTTGTTTGGAAGTAGGGTCTTGCAGGCACAGTCAAATAAAGGTGAGGTCATACTGAAGTTGAGTGAGCCCTGGTCCAATATGACAGGTGTCCTAAGAGGAGAGACACAAGGGAGACTGCCATGTGTTTGCGTGGTGCATGAACACGGCCAAACCTAGGCCAGGCCCTCGAGCTCTCTCCAGCAAGCTTCAGGTGACTATGGTACCGCAGGCATTTGGCTGTTTCCTCTGGCCCCGAGGGCTGAGAGATGAGGCATTGCTGTTATCTTAAGTTGTCTAGTTTGTGAGACTTCGGTTATGACTGTGTTAGCAAACTAAGGAACGCCCTCGATCCTGTCCTCACTTCTCTCCCAAGTCACAAAGGGCAGGGAGTCACCTCTCACACATTCCAGCCTTGCTGTGGGTCAGCACATCAGGGTCTCCTCTTTGCCTTTGCTGATCTGATCTCCTGGGAAACGTGGTATGCACAGACTTAGGTTGATTCTTGATCTTTCAGATGAAGATGAACAGGGTGTGCCACAATTTGAGGCCCTGTCCTCAAATGTTAAACCAAAGGCCTCTCAGCTTACGGGGTGTCAGAGAAGAAGCTAAAAAAAAAAAAAGGGCCCCATTTGACTCAGGACAGGGTCCAGCTGGGATGCTACAATCTGTAGGTGCCCATTGGCCTAGGTTTGCTGTGTTGAAGTCTGTTCCATCTTGGCATGATGGGGGAGGGAGCATGGGGAGACAGATTCAGAGTTCACTATAATGAAGCAGCGGGGGTGATATATATATATTAGGGAGAAGAAAGGAGAATGACCTATGTGGTGGTGTGCAATTGGCCAGGGCAGAGTACTAAATAAACTTCATTTGCATGCAGGGGCTCAAGACCAGGCCTTGGCCCAGGTGAGAGTATTAAGAAAGCTCTATTTGCATAAGCAGAGGTTTACAGGGACCAGGAGAAGAGACCTTATAAGGTCATATAGGAAGAGGGGGAAGACCAGGTCAGGCCCTCCAGCTGCAGATAAGAGCAACTAGCCCTCTCCGCCTAGGAGAAGCAAGAATTTGTCAGTGGTTACAAGCATTCGGGCATGCCCACGCCCTGGGGAAGTGTTATCAGCTGTTAATGTGTATCGGGGTCTCTTGATGCCAGAACGAAGGGGGGGGTTGGTAATTGTCAAACTCCTACTGCTCTCAGGATGAGAAATCCAAGGTTTTAAGCAAGCTTTGACCCCTTCTCAGCTCCAGGCCAGCCCTGCAGAGCTCCTCACTGCTGTTTGGTCAAAATTTGTCCAAGGGAATTTACAATGTGTTACTGGGCCTCGTTCCCTCCATGCAGATGAAGAAAATAGAAGAGTGGGATGTAGGTAGCACCTGACTCCACAGCAGAGGGGGTTAAGAAGTGACTGGTCCGGGGTGCCTGTGGCCTGGCAACTAACTCACTGCTCTCTCTGATACTCTTATTCGAGTACGTATCTATATGGTGCCCTGCAAATGATGACAGTTGTGCTCCCTGTCACTTATCAAATACTGAACACTGTAGGCCCCCATCCTATACCCTCACAGTAGCTCCACAGGGGACCTAGCCTTCATTTTATAGATTAGGCTTAGAGATGGAACAGACCCTGCTCAGGCTTGTGAAGACAAAGGTGGCTGACCCAGCGAGCAAGGCCAGACATGACCTCTTCCCGTTACACCTCACCACTCACCCACAAAGGCAAACATATTTTTGGCTAGCCTTGAGCAAGCAAATTCTCTAGTGCTCCACACCGTCCTTGAGTTAGGATAGCCATCTCGGGGCTAGGACCTTTCTTTATGGCTCTCATAGCCATTCACCATCGCCTGTGCGTTTCTGTTGAGAGATGTGAATGTAGTAGAAGATAAAGAAATTAAAGCTATCCTGGGTCACGCAGAAAGAACAAGCTGTTCGGATTGTTCCACGGCTTTCTGAAGGTTGCACTTCATTAAAGCCTGATTTGCATTTTATTGGAAGCTTTTGCTATACCTGCAGTGTCCTTGCGCGTGGTGTGCCCAAGCATTTCCAAGGATCAACAGTATTCAGAATTTATGGGGTTAGAAAAGTGAAAAACGACCTAAGCCCCACGAGGAATCTGCAAAAATTTTGCTTTAATGTTTAAGGGCCTCTGGTTAAGGAGAAAGCTTGGAATGCCCTTAAATTTCTGAAGAACATGTGATCAACAGTTTAGACTTTTGCATATGTATTACTGAGCTGTGAGCCTGTTTAGCGACTAAGCATATGTGGGAATTGTAAATTTTAATCCCAGATAAGGGAGAGATTAAACTGAAGGGATTATAGAAAAAAAGTTATTTAAGTTTTTTTCAGTACTTCAAAATGAATTCACGACCTCACACTTTGCCTTGTACCTTGCCACTGAAACATAGTCCCCACTAGATTACTATATATACTAGATACTCACTTGTTCATAATTAATTGATTACCTAATTCACTCACTCACTCACTCAGACACAGGGTCTCATGTAGCTCAGGCTGGCTTGAACTCTCTATGAAGCTGAGGATGATCTTGAACTTCTGATCCTCCTGCCTCCACCGCCTGTGCGCTGGGATTACAGGTATGCATCGCCACACACCTGGTTTATATGGTGCTAGGACTTGAACCTAGGGCTTTGTGTATGTTATAGAAGCACATTAACAACTGAACTACCTCAGCTGGGCTGCTTCGTTGTAAGAGTGGGCATGTAAAAGCTCTCATAGGAAGTTCCTTGTGGAGATGACACTGGCCAGTGGGTTTCTAATCCACTGAGGCTGTAATCGAAGGTAATTGTGCACAATTTCAGATAGATATGAAATAGAGCTTTCCTTCCTTCCTTCCTTCTTTCCTTCCTTCCTTCCTTCCTTCCTTCCTTCCTTCCTTCCTTCTTTCTTCCTTCCTCCTTCCTTCCTTCTTCCCTCCCTCCCTCCCTCCTTTCCTCCCTTCCTTCCTTCTTCTTTCTTTCTTTCTTTCTTTCTTTCTTTCTTTCTTTCTTTCTTTCTTTCTTTCTTACAAAGGGCAAGAGTATATATATATATATATATATATATATATATATATATACTCTCTCTCTCTATATATATATATAGTATATATATACACACACTCTCTCACTCTCTCTCTCTCTCTCTCTCTCTCTCTCTATATATATATATATATGTATATACATATATATATATATAGCTGTCTGTGCAGACCTCAGATCTGCCATTGTGGTAAGGAGTAGGCATATACAACGTATAAAAAAAGAGCGGCTGTACTCCAGCAAGACTGACAAGTCTAGCAAGATGGCTCAGCATGGGACGGCACCAGCCACCGAGCCTAACAAGTTGAATTTGATCCCCAGGATTATGTGATGGAAAAAACTGACTATTGCAAGTTGTCTTCTGACCTGCACACATCACACACACACACACACACACACACACACACACACACACACACACACACACACCAAATGCAAAAACAAAACAACACCAAAGTCAACCAACATCCTATGTCAGTGGGTTGAATCCATTCTGTGGCTATGGTTTGCTGACCACTGACATAGAACATTGTATTAGTCAGTTTTCCATTGCTGAAAAAAAGCGCCAGAGGCAGAACAACGTAGAAATAAAAGACGGTTGCTTCGTTTTGGAGATTCAGTGGTGTGACAATGGCCTTGCCTTTACTCTGATGAAGACCTTACCATGAATGGTTTCATAGTGACAGGAGTATGTGGGAGTGTGAGAAGTCACTTGCTGAGGCATGAAGACAGACAAGACTACTCAATTCTTTGAGGTCAGTGTTCTTGATGACATTACACATAGCTTTCCCTCTTAGAGATCCCACTACCACGTAACCCTGATGGCCAAGAATGGGGAGACAAATCACAACCCAGCCATAGCAAGCATCCATGGCAAACATTATCTAAATATTAGAGCACTTTGTTGAGATTCTCCATCTCTAAGGTTTTTGAAAATCAGAATGGACAGTTACTTCCTTGAGTTGTCTTACATACATTAATTCCTTCACTTTGACTATTGGTTCACCTTTGCATTAGAAGCCCTGAATTCCATAAACATTTCATAGTCCTTAAACATTTCATAGACCCATGGTGTCTTTGGCACCCTGGATCTCATCCTCAAATGTTATAGAACTACTGAGCACCAAAACCTCTTTTCTTCTGAACAGATTCAAGCTCCAGGGACATATTTCTCTCCAGGTCTTATCCCATATCAAGAGTACATCTAAATGCTATAAGGGGCCCTGGGTATAGAGAGTTGGAGGATTTGAGTCTTGCAAGATTGATAGAAGAAAATGAAAATTAATTGGCCATTCATTTTTTTCCCCAGATAGTAAAAACGCAATAGATTTTTTGCAACAAAGACTCCTTCCCGTTAGGCTGAATTTCTACTCTCCTGCTTCCCTCTGTGTTCCATCTAACTCGCCACCCAGAAGGGCTCATGAATAACATGGCAGTCACAGTATTTGCACATGGTAGCTAAGAAACACTTTTCAATGTTGGATAGTTCTAGTAGTACCTAAATGTGTACATATGTAAAACTGTACATATGCAGAGCTAGACACAACATGCAAAAATTAGGATACTGGTTCTTCACATCGGCAGTTAGATGCTTATTGGATACTAACTTTGGGGTGAGAGATAGCTTAGTCGGTGAAGCACTTGCTTTGCAAGGATAAGGATTCAAGTTCAGTGGCCAGTACTCACGTAAAAGTGCTTGGTGTGTATGCACTTGTAATCTCAGAAGTGGGGAAGTGGAGACAGGAAGCTCTCTCAGGTTCAGTCTAGCTTAATGGGCTAGTTTCAGGCCAAAAAATAGACCCTGTGTCATACCAGAGGTGGTCCTCTGGCTTCTATGTCATGTATACCACCACTCAAGTGCACGTATACCCAGCCACACATGCACTGACCCACAAACATGCCTACACACATGTATAAGATTAAAAACGAAAATGACTTTATCACCTTATTAGAAATGTATTTAATAAAGGAAGTTATGTTTTTCTGAAGTTACTTTTTCATTTTATAGACATGTTTACTTAAAATGTGTTGTTTATTAGATAATTCATAGCCTCTTAATTTTAATAGATATTTTCCAATGTGTTCCAGAAAGAAAAATACATTTTTGAAATACGAAAAAATTCAACAGTATTTTACATTTTACTCTTTTATAAATATATTAAGATGTTTAACTCATTAGCCAATTGCCATAAAGTATGTGT
Organism: Cricetomys ansorgei; assembly: GCA_026225945.1. Lineage (NCBI taxonomy): Eukaryota > Metazoa > Chordata > Mammalia > Rodentia > Nesomyidae > Cricetomys > Cricetomys ansorgei. Next base: position 2,739,184 of record JAMJFZ010000181.1, on the reverse strand, counting down.
AAACAATAGGATTTATGCTTTTGCATATTAAAGTTTGTTTAGTCTTATGGAAAAAGTAAATAACTTGTGAATTACATGTCCTTATTTTATTATTCATTCAGTAAGAATACCCAGTCACATATAAGAAAATCAAATGCATGTATAACTTTGAAAATGTTCACTATAAAGGCGTGTTTGAAAGGTACACACCAAACTGTCTGTTACTGAATGGCAGCATACCTCCATTTTGTCTCGTCTGGGAAGGACCTACCTCAAATCATTATCTTTCATGTCAACAAGATGTTTTAATTCATGTATAGATTATTCAGAACTGCTTTTAGTTTAAATCCTCTTGTTAAAAATTATTTTAAGCATAACTCCATTTGAAAAGCCCTTTTCCTGCAATTTCTAACTCCGCAAATCCCTGGGAAAAAAAAAAGTTCCATTAAAAAATCGTTTCGTGCCAAACTCTTTTGGTGGCAAAAATGAACTGGTTTGACACAGGTTATTTATAGCTCTTCTGCATATCATTCGTATTCACATGTTCACTTATGGGTATTAATGAGCTTGACTGAGAATCTGCCCCAGACCATGCTTCGAGGGTTATGTAAAGGACTGTTCACGCATTATATTGCCTTTCTAAAACCTGAAACAGCATGAATTTGAAACATATTTGGCCCAAAGTTTGCTTACCTTAGTAAAAGAGAAAAACGGATGAGTCCATGGGGTTGGGGGTAGGGAGGACAAGTTACCTTAGAATGGAGACACAGAACAGATAGCAATTCTTATTGTTGGTTCTATACAGGACTTTTTAGAGAAAGTGTACTGACAACCATGATGTGTTTTAAAAAGATAAACTCTAAAACTACTCATTTTTATCTTATTTGACATTTTTTTTTCCATAAAGCTGAGTTTGCAAAATAATTATAGTGAAGTGATAGCGTTAATTAGCTGATTCTAGTTCGCACTGATTTTCATGATATTGAATTTACTTTCTGGAATTAGGTCACAGCCTGCTTCGTGTTGCATCCTTAGCTGATAGTCAGGGTTGCAGGAGCCGAGAGACAAGGGTGTCTTCTCTTGCTGTTGCCTTGGGAATACTGGGTGACAGAACCTTTTCAGAGTTCCTTATGGAGTAACAGATGGCGTTTGCATTCTGTGTAGGGCAGGACTCCTCCCTGTAATTAACTGGAGGCCTTGAGAAGCCATCGCTACAACCAGTTGTGGGCTGACTGAGGCTTGTCATCGCCACAGGGAAAGCTACAGATGTAGAACAATCACTATAATTGTAAGTGCAGATTGCAGTCTCCTAGGAAGACTTTTAACAAATCCAAGAGCTCAAACCCCAACCCAGGTCAACCAGCTCACTCTTCCAGGGAGTATGACTTAATCTCTTGGAACTATTATGACAACATACCACAGCCTGTGTATTTTTAAGTTTATGCTCACAATTCTGGAGACTCTGAAGTCCAAGACCGTGTTACTAGCAGATTTGGGAACTGGTAATGGCTTGCTCTTCGCTTCACAGATGTTGCCTTCTAGCCGTGTCCATACAAGGTAGAAAGGTAGTCAGGTTCTCAGGACGGATTTATAAGTGCAACAATCACATTCACGAGGGCAGAGCTTTATGATCTAATCCCTCCCCAAAGACCCCAACTCGTGGCACTGGGTTTCAGGAGTCAGTGTATGAATTTTGGATTGACACAAATTTCAGACCATAACAGGGTTCTCATACACAAATCAAAATCGTGGCTCCTTGCTCTTGGTTAATGGTTCTCAAAAATGTGGCCCCTGAAACAGTGCAGTAAGCACCTGAGAACTTGGGAGGTCCTTTAGTGTTCTGGGAATAAGATGTCCTGTGAAATGACGACAATGACCTTGAAAGAACTGAGGTCTCAGAATGTTCCTGAAATTCAACAAAAGCACCCAAACAACAATAACAACAACAACAAAAAAGGGAGGACATTTTCACTTTAATGCACTATCTCGAGTCTCCATTTAAAAATATTTTTTTGCAGCACATATTTTCCTTTAGAGCCAGTTCAGCGTAGACGTGCCAATATCCCAAGCTGGGACCAGGATGATCCACTGGATTATGGAAAGAAAAATATTAGAACTGCTATTTATATGCTTCCTCACTTCATCTTATTACAGTTTTTGCTCTCAGAGATGGTACATTTGGAATTTAAAGCGTGCTTGAAAACATATCAATGTGAAGTATATGCACACTGTATATATTGACTTGAGAAGATTCACTAGCATAGACGCATAATTAAAAATCTCAGGCTTATTGTACCAAACCATAAGCTTATAGAGCAAGGAGATTACATTTTCATCCTTTTTTTTTTCTTCCCATAATTCTTTGCCTGCACATAGTAGACATCAGTTGGTGTGGAAATGAGTATTTTGGCTTACTGCTATATTTTGAGAAATTGCAACTAAAATTTCAGCCATCAGAGGAACTTAAAAGTGCCAAGGCTTTAATATCAACATTCATCCTCCTCCAGGCTGTGGGTGGCTACACACCTATCTCCAAATATGAGTTCTTTGCTGCTTTTAGCCTAAAAGCCGCAGCCATATTTGACATTGAATTTTTTTCAATGTCATGGAAAATAATCACATTCTTTTCATTTCAGATTTTATTGCTGCCACTATACGCTGACATCCTTTATGGTCTGGCTTTCTAAGCCAGCGTTTTCCAAAGCATCTCTCCAAGCCATTCTTCCCACACTCTTGCTCATCTATGGAGAAACAGCAAATACTGGGAGCTACATTCCTCCTCCAAGAGTAGTGGGGACAAAGGCAAAGCTTCCCATGAAAATAACACCGAGAGCATCGGGACGTCAAGGAATGCCATGGTTTTTAAGTCTTCTCTTATCTCTTCCTAAGCATGAGAAGCGATTCTCCACACTCACATACTAGTTAGAGAACATGTACCTAGAAGTAGAAACAAAATCAAATATTTCGTATAGATCAACTATGAGAAGACTTATTTTGAAAATAGGTAGGTAAGAGAATGCTCAGGGGCAATGAGCACACTCGGCCTTCATTTTGGTTTCTCCTAATATCGTCCCGTGAAAGGAACTGGGACTCCTCACAGAAACAGCCTATTCAAGAGGCGGAGATAGGAATATTCTATCTGAGCCTGGCTCATCCTGTGGTTCTAGAAGGTAAAGAAGAGCTACGCATAAACACACACACACACACACACACACACACACACACACACACACACAAAGAGAGAGAGAGGGAGGGAGAGTTGAGGATGTGTCAGATGAACACAGAAGCTAACTAGAAAGAACTCACAATAAGGAGAGATGGAATAGGTTAAGAAACAAATATATAATGAACTATTGTTTTATAATCCAAACTATAAAATAAATAACTGGTATTTACTGTTCAAAATGATATCAAGAAGTTATTAAATAAATCAATGGGATAAATAGATAAATCTAACATACAAAATTATTTGAAGTAATTTATTCTTGCTTGAGGACTCTCATCCTATAAGTGTACCTGTGATGGGGACTTCCTTCCAAAGAGTGTGGGGCAGAACATGAGAAAACAAGACTGATTTTTGAGTAGAGAAACTTGACCAACGTATCCATGAAATCAAGGACTACAGTAATAAGTCATGTTGACAGCATGCCTTTGACATGAGTGACATGAATAGCTTTTTACTACGAAGCTCTTCCTCTACAAAGCCCCAATCCCAGATGAGTCACATGACATACATCAGCTGAACTCCAGTGAATATTTTATAAAATACCTGATGAGTGTTCTTCAAATCTGGAGTCATCAGAAGAACGGAGATTATGAGAAGCTCGACCCAGCCTAAAGGATTCTAAGGAAATGCAGTAACTGTGTTTATTGTGATCATGTAGATGGGACCCTGGAGGATGTGGAGCAGGGAATGACATTATGTAAAAAGAAAGGAAATCAGGCTGCAGAATTTTACTTAATAAAATTTACTTAAATTTTACTTAATAATACATCAATATCAGCTTATTAGTTATGATAAGTGGGAAACTCAGTGTATATAGTATATAGAACTCTTTGCAATCTTAATCACTTTCTTAATCAAAATTACATCTAGAAGGCCTAATAAGCACATGAAAAGAGGTTTGACATCATTAATCCTTAGCAAAATGCAAGTTAAAACGACCATAGGATACTCCAATCTTTGAGAAACTCTAACATTATACACTGATGGTGAGGGTGCAGAGCCAGGATTTTTTATATCCTTTCCATGAATACGAAAACCAGTAGAATTTCACTGTGAAAAAATAGTTATTTCATGAAGTCCTATGCACAATATCGTAGGACACAGTTATTCTATTCCTATATATTTACTCAAGGGACAGTAGGACATACTTAAACATAACGAAGTGTACGTGAATGTTCATGGAAGATTTCTTCTTACTAACCAGCCCCTTAAAGATAAAAAGGTAATCCATGTCCACCAGTATACACACAGATAAGCAGCTGTGGAACTGGGGCATGCTCTTACAATAGAGTGCTACTAACCAACGAGAGGAAACAAACAGTAACACCACGGATGAATCTGGGGGATGCTTAACCAGACAGAAGACAGCATATGCTTCATCACAGCATTTAAATGGAATGTTAGCAAGCACTGAATCTTATGAGACAGGAAGCTGAACAGTGGTACCCACTTAGGGGAGCAGGTATTAACAGCAGAGGGGCCAGAGGGGACATTTTGGACAGATGAAGTGTTTGTTATCTCGAGTGTGATAATTATGTCACTAAATGAATTTATTAATACCATCAAATAACACGTTTATAATGGTGCATTTTATCTTATGCAAATGCGTCTTAATAAAGTTGAGTCCTTTAAGGTTCCCAAGATGAATCTGAGATACCTCAAGAATGAGCAACTTGGTTTCCTCTGCTCCATGGTCTATCTACCATGCCATCTCATATGCCATCCCATCCCTTCTATCCATCTCCTTCCTCATCCTCCGACTGTTTGACAAATATATCTGTCATGTTTTGTAGATGCCTGATCCTTGGGTTATTTCAGAAGGCAAATGTTTTGGTGTAATAATTTATGCCAGCGGAGTCTAAAGCGATCCTATGGCATGCCCAGGAAGGAGGAGCATGGACACACTTCCCCCAGTTGTCCTTGACTCACAGGGTACAGGAGAGGATCTCTGGGAATACAGAATCCACGGAGGGAACCAGCAGGATGCACAGCTGCTCCTCTACAGGAAAGAAGTTCTCAGTGGGGGCTGTCTTCTGGAGCTAAATACAGGTTCTGGAAATCACGCACACAGCTATCCAGAGAAGAGCAACAGAAGCCGGGGGAATAAAGTGGCACGTGGCACGTAAGAAGGGAAGTCCAGCTTCGGACACTACTCATTTTCTTGGAGAAAGAGGATTCACCACTCCTCCTTGCTACAGCGAGAATCAGCAAAGATACAAAGACAGTGATGGTTTGGGAGAGTCTGGGACTATGAACTGTGACGAATGTAATAACATTGTATTTTGACAGAACATTCAGTCGAGAGATGGAAACTTTAATAACCAACATTGAATTACCAAAAGAATCACTGGACCAGACTATGGCTTAGAAACGTGGCTGATTTAAGATGCATGTTCTGAGTCGATTAGAAAGTTCAAGGAAGTTTTGAAGTTTCATTTAAAAATTTAAAAATTTCACATTGATGGGGCTTGGAGAGATGGCTCAGCAGTAAGAGCACTAGCTGCTCTTCCAGAGGACCTGGGTTCCCTAGACCTGTGTCGGTACCTTAAAATTCCCAATATCTCCAGCTCGAGGGGATCTGATGCTCACTTCTGGCTTTCATGGGCACCTCTACACACGTGGCATACACACACACACACACACACACACACACACACACACACACACATTTGTATTGATGTATTGCAACCCAGTTGCTTTCCTTATGCACTTACAGTATTCTGGAGTGGTTTTTTATTGGGCTGTATACTGTGTGCATTTGTCTGACAAGATATATTCTTCTATAACACAATGCACAAATATAACACAACACAAAATTAGGCCATGTTCCATCACAGGAATGTATGTTTTTTACTTAGCTAGTAGGTTATCATTGAACATTAATCCCCCCCCATTATAAATAAATCTGATGAATAACTTTAAACATATGTCTTTTCACACCATCTTGAGCATTCCCATAAGATAAATTCACAGTTAGGAAATCACTGGGGCAAAGGGTACTTGTGTTTTAGGGTTTTTAACACCATTTACAAGGTGTGTACCAATTTACACATCAGCTAGAAATCAACAATCTTTAAAGGATAATTTTCCTGTTTATTTATACCTCTACTTAGGCTTCACCATAAGCTAAAAGAATGATCATTACAATTAGGATGAATTTAGAGTTAGTAAAATTAGCAATGCCAACAATATTGAAGCTTAATCTCAGTTATAGTAGACTCAGCCTTTATGAAGACACTACATAGCAAGCAGCATTCACAGTGCTTTGCAGGTATTCAAAATCCTACTGTCCATCTTCTTTTAAAGTAGAGGAAACAGAGTGATAAATGTCTCATAAACACAGACTTATTGATGTCCTTATTAATGGTATCATTGCACCCTGGATTATTTTAGTGTTTCTTTCAATTTTCTTCTTCTTTTACATACATATGTGCGTTGCATGTATACATGGGTATTTGTGTTTTCATGTGTGAGGGCACACGTGTAGGCAAGGTACATGTGTAGGTGCATGTTGGTGCCTGTGAAAGTGAAATTGATGTTGGGAATCTTCCTTGATTGCTCTTCCACTTAATTCACTGAGGCAGGGGGACTCAATCTAACCCAGAGCTCACCAATCTGGCTGGTGAAAACGTGGCTAGTCTTGTTAGCCAACTTTCTCCAGAGGTACCCTATCTCTGCCTCCCAAGGGTGGACTTACAGGTCAAATTCTATGCGCATCCACACTTTTGTGGGTCCTGGGGATCCAAATTGTAGTCTTCTTGCTTACATAGCAAGTGATTTAACTGCTAAGTCATCTTCCCAGCCTGTTTTTAGTATTTCTGCATAGTGTATTCCATTAAATTTGCCTTAAGGCCTGAGTTAGTTTGCTCTTACACATATTAACTGCCAAGTCACAGAGGAACCTGTGCTTTGAATATGAACCAGTGCGCCTGACGGATGGGGAGGCCTGTGTGGCAGAATCTGTTTGCCACTCACTTCATCTTGAAAATGAGAACAGAGAACATTTTTAAACCCTAAGTGCAGTGTTACGACATACTGTCCTAACTAGTTGTGGGATTTATCAAAAGCAATTTGTTACTAGGTATGGTAATGCATGTATTTAATCCCAGCACTTGGGAGGCGGAGGCAGGTGAATCTTTGTGAGTTTGAGGCCAGCCTGGTCTACAGAGTGAGTTCCAGGTAGCCAGGGCTACATAATGAGATTACCCTGTCTCAAAAAAAATTTTTGCCATAAATGATAATGTTCTGAAGTTTACAAATGTCACATTTTATGTCTCTTGGAGTATAGTTTGTCGTTGTGCTAAGGTCACATCCCTCCACTTGTTCCAAATGTGTCTTCAGAGTAAGACAGAGGTGGGCGTAAAGGCTGGGGATGTCTAATTTTTTTGACAGTACAATATAGCACTGTCATGTAACAAGCTTGTACTCAAGAACCACACAACCAGATTACAAACACAACGCCCCAATAAACCCTTTATGTTTTAAGTAGGATTACAGCTTCCTGTTGGGCTGCAGCAACCTGCAGCCCCTCCTGCTCTGCAGCAGGAGAGTGGGAGTCCAGCACATGTGCGAGTGTCTGTAGGGAAAGCAAGAGGAAACACACCTCCAAACTGAAGGGAGAAACTGGAAGGAAACCATATTAATCTGAACGGTAGGAAAAGGTCTGTTTGCTTCAACACAGATGTTTCATTCGTCTTCTTTCTGTAATTAGTTCTGAGGAGCTAAACTCAGATTCTACCCACAACAACAGCAATAAAAGATGAGTTGTTTGTGCCCATCTGGAGATGGAAAGCCCCCCTGATGATGTGTTAGCATGTCAAAGGCTACTGAGATAACTATGAAAAGAATGGGCTGTCTTAAAGGCTTCATCATTAAAGAAATGTTTCCCATTGATGAACAGCTTGCTAAAGCCAGATAAGCAGGCTGAAAAGCATAAAAATGGGAGCAATTCTTAATAATTCATTTGCTTCCAGTTTCCAGAAAGCAACTGCCATCCTTTCCCTCAGCGAGCAGGGAAAGATGTGCTAATGCTTGCAGTGGTCAGGTGTTCCTTTCCTTTGTTAATATTGACATTTTAGGATGTGAATGTTCTTGCTTGTTGATATCACTGCTAATTAAGTCACTGAACCTCAGTGGATACTTCATTCATTAGCTGTCGTAGTAGCAAAGCATGCACTAGTACCAGAAAGACCATCTCCAGATGAATGCCCGTGTTCAGGACCAGCACCAACCTAGGAAGAAATTCAACAAAGCATCATTTTGGTGTATATTTCAATGTATGGATGAGATGTCTCTGTTATTCCCTAGATGTCTAGATGTCATAGTAGCCTGGCAACCTGTCCTTCTGAAGAAGGCTTCTGTGTCTAAAAGAGATGGTTTAGTCCTTAAAGCAGTGGATCTCAACCTTCCTAATGCTGCAACCCTTTAATACAGTTCCTCATGTTGTAGTGACCCCCACCTATAAAATTATTTTAATTGCTACTTCATAATTGCAATATTACTATTGTTATGAATTGTAATGTAAATATCTGATATACAGATGGTCTTAGGTGACCCCTGTGAAAGGGTCGTTCAACCCGCAAAGCGGTTGCGACCCACAGGTTGAGAACCACTGTTTTAAGAGGACATGGAACACAGAGACCTGGTTCTTCCCTCTCTTTATTATAACTGCCTGTGTGACTCTGGGCAAGCCATTCCATCCCTCTGAGTGTTAGTTTGGAAATAGGTGTAAGGCAAGCCTTCCCAACTCCAATACTGTCATTCACCTTGAATGTAAGACTGGCAACATTGGTGCTGCTGACTGGTCCTGTAGTTACAGCCAGAAGAGCTTCAGGTTCCTCTGGAGCCCACAGTCTCTAAGTTTCACAATAAAAGCAAGTGTATTTGCCACTTTTCTGTTGACATAATAAAACACAATGACCAAGGCATCTTATAGAAGAGTCTATTTGGGCTTATGAGTCTAGAGGAAAAGTCTGTCACATAACGAAAGCAAAGCATGGTGGTCAGAGTAGGAAGCTGGGAGCTCACGTCCTTTACACACAAAGTAGAGATAAAACTTTGTGTGTCAGTGTCTAAATCCTTGAGACAAGGATTTAAACTCTCAAAGCTGCCCCCTCCCCCAACAGTGACACACTTCCTTCAGCAAGGTTACAGCTCCTCAATGTTCCCAAACAGCTGCATCAGCTAGAACCCAAATGTTCAAATGCTCAAGGCTATGCAAGGGGAGGAGGATTTCCCATTCAAACTAACACAAAGTGGAAATACACTACTGTTGATGTTTTCTTATCTCATCTTGTTTATAACAGTACAAATATTTGCTTTTTTGGCTGTGGAGACATTGTTAATAACCACAACAAAAGAGGGATTAAGTCTCACATGTGAGGGGGTTTAGGATAACTGAGACAGGGTGTCACGTAGCCAAGGCTGTCCTCAAACTCACAAAGAAACAGAGGCTGAGTTTGGGCTCCTATTTTCACCCGCCAAATGCTAGCATTATAACTATTTGCCATTATTCCTGGCTCAAAAAAAAAAAAAAATCATTTCAATAAGGAAGTGTCACATCATTCACTGCTTACTTTTGGATTGCCCTTCTGTCTCTTCAGACGAGAAGGCGGCTCAGTTTATTTCTATTTCGGAGCCATCTAGATTAAACTGTGATATCTCACCTGATCCAGTGCCTCACGCCAGAAACAGCGAGAGCGTCTGAGCCTCTCCTGCCCATCAATCACAATAACACGCCTCTAGACAGTGAAGACAGCCCGCCCACTTATCTCTGTCTCCAGCATGCCACTTTGTCCATCCCCCACCACCTCTCACTGAACTGTGAACACATTAACTTCTTGGAAAGTCTCTCCAGACTCCACCACCCAAACGTTCTCCCAACTTCAAGACGCCAACCTTCCTAAAGCATGAATTGCTTACTTTGCTCTGCTGTCTACGTTCCAGAGGGTTTCTAACTTAACTGAAGATGCTCATTTTGCTCTGGTTTACAAAAATCCTTCGTGAGTTGTCTAGCATCCTCTCATTCAGTCACCATTCTCCCTACTCTATTTCTTCCTTTAGGAGACAGCACGTTGCGCCATCATGGGCTGGCTCCTACCCTGTCCTGCTAACCCTATACATGCTACAGCTCCTGGTTTGGATACCATTGCTTCAGACTTTCCTCTCTTGGCTCCCTCTTCCAAACCTTTTATTATCAACACAAATAATAATGGTGAATGGTAATTTTTTAAACTTATTTAAAACGTCTTTCCCTCATGAGATTCTCTGAGGAGATGGGACACTGACTTAGTGTTGTGTTCCTCTTCCTGGCAAAACGGCCAGTTCACTGTAAGTACATCTTTGTTGGCTGGATAGAGAAGTGAGGGAAGTTCCTCTCTTTCAACCACATTGTTTCTGCACTGCCAGGCTTGTGTTTTTCATACACAAAGCTGCATGTGATAATGCCTGCTACCGTCTTTTTCTTTGAAGAGTTCTTCCTATGAAGGGCTGGGTCTGGCCTGGGAGGGTCCTATTAGAAAGTTGCTGTCTTCTCTGCGCATACACACTCTTCTGCCGAGGCATGCAGTTTTGAAGGGTAGGCATGCCTCTTAAGATATTTGACACTGCCATCGGATCTCACTCTGGACTTCCCTTGTGATGTCCTTGGAGAGAATCCAAAGGAGAAACACAGTTTAGGGTAGAAAAGAGGTTCTCAACTTTTCTAATATTGTGACCCTTTAATACTGTTTCTGAATTCTGTGGTGACCTCCAACCATAAAATTATTTTTGTTGCCAGTTCATAACTATAACTTTGCTATTGTTATGAATTACAATGAAAATATATGATAAACAGGTGGTCTTAGGCAACCCCTGTGAAAAGGTCATTTGATCCCAAAAGGGGTCTTGTCCTACAGGTTGAGAACCACTGAGGTCATAGAAAGACAGTTTATTCCAGAGAAATGAGGCACTATCAAGAGGTAAGAGTGCACAATGGCCAAAGGGACAATTGCACAAACTTTAGGTAGGCTTAGCTCCAAAGCCCCCGGCACAGACAGCTTTCCTAAGGGACATTTTTCTGTTCAGGTGATTGACAGGTTCATTGGGATCAACTCTTATGAGATTGGGCATTGGGATGTCCTTGTTCCTCTTAATTTAGACAGGGCTCATATATCCTGTCTGGCTTCAAAATGGAACTCATTATATAGCTGAGGAAGACTTAAACTTTTGGCCCTCTTGCTGTCTCCTCTTGAGAACTGGATCATAGTTGTGTGCCACCATGCCTGGTTTATGTGGTCCTTTGAATTGTGTCCTTGGCATTTATCAGAAGGGTTCCAGCTATACGGTAATCTTATACAGTTGAGGGTTCCTGGAACCAGGTTTTCATAGTTATCCATTCATGACTTTCCTGGCATTTCAGTCCTTTGGTTTTTCAAGTTGCTGATCATGAGCAAGGGTCTCAGCCAAAATGGTCTCTAATCTCGCTAATATCTAGCTGGCTACCTAGCAACATGATGGTTGTCCTAGTTTCATTTCTGTTTGCTGTGATAAAATATCCCGATAAAACAGTAACTTATGGGAGAAAGGGTTTATTTTCGTTCACAATTCCAGGTTATAGTTCGTAATTGTGGGGCCAGTCATAGTGGCAGGGGCTTGAAGCAGCCAGTCGCAGCACAGCCGCAGTCTAGAGAAGAGGGAAAGAAATCCATGCATGTTGGCTTGCTTTGCTCTAATATGGCCAGGACACAAACTGAGAGAACAGTACTGCATACAGTGGGCTAGGTCTCCTCACCTCAATTAACCTAACGAGGAAAAAAGTCCCTCCTTGGCATACCCGCAATCTAGCCCGATCTAGCCATTCCCTTACCCAGACAGCAAGAATTCTGCTCTTTTCTAAGTACTTGACTTTGGGCAAAGACTGTAGCCTGTTTCTTAAGCTCTAAAATGAGTTAATAATAGAATCTGATAGGTTTTCTTGAGGATTTAATGAGGTAATGAATGTAATTATAATGGCTAGTACAATGCCTGACCCGCAACAGATGCTTGGCAACCACTAGTTCTTACTAATAGTGTTCTACTTGATCGGGAAAGGCACATTCAAATGCTGCGGAGGCTGGGGGGGGGGGGGGGTCGGTCCGGAGAGACATGTATTCTGTTTTCTGTCTCTCCCTGACATATGCTCTAACACTCCACAACTCAAAAGGTAATAAACAGAGAGTCGTGGGCTTTAATTCCCAGCCCTATTAAAGCCATAATATTTGAGCTTTATAAACCAGGAGTATGAAATTGCTGCTGCTCATTAAACTTTGACAATATAAATTATGATTAGAAATAATGAATATGCCTATAGTAGATATTTTGTTGTTTTTTCGCTATTTTGGGACAGGGTCTCAGTTTCTAGCCCAAGCTGGCCTGAAATAAATACTTTTAAATTAAGTGACTTTCCTGGAGGCTACTATCTGCATAGTGGTGTTTGGTGACAGCTCTGTAAAGGCTCTGTAAAGGCTCCGTAAAGGCAAAGCGTAGGTGATATAAACCTTTTACACAGTATTTGCTGCACACGGAGTGCCAGGACACCAAGGACTTCACATTTCCCTCCTTTTGCCCTCACCTTTCAGCGTGGGTTTGGGCAGGAAGCATATCCCTGGTGCGCTGAGTAGGTAGTGGAGTGGGAGGAGGTGAAATGTAAGCTTTATTTCCCTCCCTCAGCCTATCATCCAGTTCTCCGCTTTTTCTCTGACTTTCATGAGTGATGAGGTCATCCCAGTGAGAGAAAATCAAACTCCTATTTTTCCGATTTACTGAAGGCCAGCATTGTTTTAGTCTGCATAAACAGAGGCCAGACCCGTGGAGTCAGGAAGACAAGCAGCCCGCCCTCTTGCGGTCGCCCTGGGCAGTGCCCGGCACTCCCGCGAGCTCCGACAGGCAGGCGGGAGCCAGAGGGCTAAAATGTTAAGTTAAAATTAGATCAATAGTCAGCTTGGCTGTCTCAATCAATGCTTCGCAGGGAGAGCGTACAACCATCTATTTATAAGCAAAACCCGGCATTATCTTCCTCTTTTAGGATGCAGAGATCCATTACTGCACGAGGCGGGGGAGAGGATGCTGCGCAGAGCTGGATCCTGCCGCGTTCCAGCTCCGAGGCTCGCCGCGCGACCTCACCAGCTCTGTCCCGACCTGCTGAGAAGGGGGAGGACCCGCCCAACCTGCGCTGTCCTCTCTGCGCAGGGCCACACCTCTGCTGTGTCTCTAGTCACTCACTCCCGCCAGTCCCTTACCGCAATTGACTGCCTCCAAGTCCTTATATTGACGCGGCCAAACTGGGGCCAGGGCCAGGGGAGAGGTAGGCAAGTACATGAAAAATAACAGAACTCAAGGGCCCTTTTACAGAGACTGGGTGCACATCAGCTGGATTCTAACCGCAGGCCTGGCTGCCCTTTGACAAAGGATTCCAAACTAGCTTCCCCACTGTCCTGAGTCCTTGCTCAGGCAATTGTTGCTGACAATAGTTATGGTTCTCCCTTCCCTCCTTTCCTTTCTTTCTTCCTTCCTTCCTTCCTTCCTTCCTTCCTTCCTTCCTTCCTTCCTTCCTTCCTTCCTTCCTTCCTTCCTTCCTTCCCTCCTTCCTTCCCCTCCTCCTCCTCTTCCTCCTCTTCTTCCTCCTCCTCCTCTTCCTCCATCATCATCAAAACAGGAATAGAAATCGATTTGTGTAAAAGGTCAGTGTAGTTCTTAAGGTCTGGGTAAGGTGGATCTGTGTTCCATTAGTCTGTCCCCCGCCAGGAGTGGGGGGTGGGGGAGGCACCTCTGATGGAAGCAGCTATTCTGTTAATATGGTTAAATTGCAGTTTTTGAAAAATGCCACAGGAGAGGAGAAAAAAAAGAGATAAAATTTGAGCTGGCATCCCCACAATGCAATATAAAAATCATACTTTTAAGAAAAACATAGATGCATAGAGCATATTCTACAGATCTACTTTTTAATTTTTGTTTTTCTGTATTTGACAATTTTCTTTCATAAGCATGTACTATTTTTATGGCAGGAAAACTTTTTAAGGGCCTAAAGAATTTTAATATTAGTGTAAATGTGCATTAGATGTATTTTTAGAATGTATCTATTAGCAGCTATATCGTTTGACATAAAAGGCTTTTGAACCAAAGATAGGAACTGTTGCATTCTTTATTTAGAAATAGTCTCTTTCCTGCTCTTCCAATTCTTGTTGGCTTACCTCCAAAACGTTCTGCATCTGTCCCTTTCTCCTCATCTACGCTGCTCCTCTCTTAGCTACAAGTCGCCATTCATTTTCTTTCACCTGTATGCCCAAAATATCTTGTCTGCTTCCACCTTTCCCCAAAGAGGGTCCTCACTTGCCACAGCAGCAACCAGATTGCTCTTTAAAAATTCAAATCAGATACTTCCTCTTTTCTTTTTCTTTTTCAAGCCTTCCTTGGCTTCTCAGAGGGCCTTGGTTGGACCATGTTCTTTCCCATAGTCAGAATGTAGCCTTCTGTGATTTACGGTTTATCTTCACAATCAACTTGACTGGGTTTGGAATGACCTGGGAGGTGTGTGTCCCCTGGGTGTGTCTGTTTCCAGAGAGGTTTAACTGAGGCTCTGAGATGGACCATGAGTGCAGGTGGCATCATTGCATGGGTTGGGGTCTCTGAAAAAAAGAGGAAACAAGGGAGGCTGGAGAAATGGTTCCCACTTCCTGCTCTTGCTAAGGACCTAGGGTCAGTTCCCAGCACCCGTGTCATGTGACTTACAACCTCCTGTAGCTCCAGGGGGAATCTGGTACCTCTCTGACTGTTGAACGTGATGTACACACACCTACTCAGAGATACATTCATACACGTAACTGAAATAATGAGAAAATTTGAAAAGTGACAGATGATGGATGCGAAAGAAAGCCCAAAGGTGAGGGTGGGGCAGGGAGAAAGGAGTCAAGCGCCAGCATTCTCTCTCTGTTTCTTGACTGAGGACAGGATGCGGTGCCCGCTCCCCACTCACCACGGCATGCTTTCCCAGCCGTGGTGGACTACATCCTTCAAATGGGGATAAGCTGGACTGGCTACTTCTTAAGTTGCCTCTGTCAGGTACCTGGTCACCGACACAAGAAAAGAAACGAATACGTGTGTCGTCTGGCCCCTGCCTGCCCCGCTGCCTCTCATGCTGCAGTCTTGCTCCATCATGGCACATTTTCATCACTCTTTGTGCGGCCCAAGCCTACCAGCTCCTTCTCCCTCCTGTCCCAGCCCTGGCTTTCTACTCTCTCTAAATGATCTTGGGTTTCAGACAACTTCAAACGAGCCTCATATCATTCTGCTCTCTGCTCATATACCAGAGCCCTTCTGCCCCTCTGAAACTTGCCAACCATGTTGCTTTGTTTTATTTCACAATATTTTATTTTACATTTATTTATTTATTTATTTATTTATTTATTTATTTATTTATTTATTTATGGTGTGTGTGTGTGTGTGTGTGTGTGTGTGTGTGTGTGTGTGTTCCATAGCAAGTCTGTGTAGGTCCAAGGAGAACTTGTAGGGGTTTTCTTCTCCTGCTATAATGGATCCAAGGGATCGAATTCAGGTCTCCAGGTTTGGGGGCAAGGGCCTTTACATGATGAGCCATCTCATCAGCCCAGCCTTATTTTATCAACACAGCGATGATCTGCAATTGGATTTCCGGTTTGTCCTCACACAGAGTATAAGCTCCATCGTCTAGCCTGTCCACTTCCTTCTCCTGGGTTCAAGGATAATGCCTGGCTACTAGATGTCATTCAACAGGTGTTTGTTAAATGAGTTACTGGCTTATAAATGCTACTTGTAATATTCTGAGTATTCTGCTTTGAATTTTAAATTTATTTTTATGCCCATATGCTTCCTCCTCTCAAGTGTGAACTCCATGAGGTGGGATCATGTTTAGTTCATTTCACTTTCTACAGCCTTATGGAGTCTGGCACATTCCAGGTGTTTAATGTATTTGTTAGATAAAAATTGCAGTGAATGAATGGATAATAAATTGGCCCAATTGTGACCGTATCCTAGGTCTAACCTTTCACCAGGGAAAATGAAATGAATATTGATGCTCAAAGGGATAGCTTGTTACTTTGATCTCTTTCTCTCTCTCCTCACCCCCCCCAACACTTGCACACTTGCTCACAGTATTTTCAAAGGATATTCTCATATTTGTTATTTTATTTGATCTTCATACCAACTGGTATGTAGGAACAGAAGCTCGGGGCATCCATTGACCTGCTCAAGCTTCTGCTGCTGAAATGATGCAGATGGGGCTATAGTCTGTTAATTTCAAATACTTGTGCGTCAGCATTTGCCAATATCTTTCCTCCTCCACCACATTTCCAGTGCAGGTCAAGCAGAATCGTAAATTCAAAATACCTTCAGTGGATTTTAACACATGCCAGGCTTGCCATAAATGGCCCTTCCTTCCTCTTACTCACACAGCAGTTGCTAACATCCTTGCGTCCCCACCAAGGATGCTTTTATATTTATTCCATTCTTTTCCTTGTTAGCTGGATCTTCCAGATCCCCCTACTGGCATATTTTTAGTGTATAATATTAATTAGATATTGTCACAGATCTCAGCCACATTAAGTGGATTTTTAAGTTCGCTGACAACTGATTGCTCTTTTAATCTTTACTCTGAACATACATCAATGGAGGCAATGGTGTTAGTTTTGCTATAGACAAAACAAACTAGAAACCTATTTGCATCATTCATTCATTGCGCATTTACTTCTTAAGTGTATTTTACATTCCAAGAATTGTGCTAATTTTAGGCATACAGAGGCGAGCAAAAATAGACTGAATATCTACTGATTTGGCTCAAGTAGAAAACATCGACTTGAAACAAAAGCATCAGTCAGCAGGGTTCCATGTGATGAGAGGGTGAAACAAGAAATTGGCATAGTTCAGAAATGTCAGAGGTGAATTTCTTAAGGAAGCGATGACTAAGCTATGATACACATTGAGTTCCAGCACGGATCAATACTCTAATGATTAGTAAAACTGGGAAAGGGAAAGGAAATGAGAGAATAACTAAATGCCATAGTGATCATGTTTCAAATGAAGTTTTGAATATTTAATATGCATTTGGGTAGCTGTCTAGGTGATGAGCATTATAACAGTGGTCAAAACAAAAAGTCATAAATTTACGAGCTTACATTGTGATGGGAGAAGGCATACGGCAAACTCACACAAAATTAAAGTAGCAAAGAATGTTAAATCATTATTTTTGCTATGGAGAAAATAAACCAAGGAAGGGAGACAAGAAATGAGGTTGTGTTGGGTAATGAGGTAATAGAGCGTACTTGCATGTCCTAATTAGAACACAGCAGGCCCCAAGAGGTAAAGGAGCAAGGGGTGGGAGTGGGGGATTATGGAGGAAAGAGCTACCTGGAGGGTGGCTTCTACAAGGACCCTGACTCTGTGACTGCCATGCCCCAACTAGTGGTATACTTGTGTGTATACCTGTGGGCCTAGAGTAAGAGGATGCAGATCTAATGGATCTGGAGCATTCTACAGACGATTCTAAAGAGTTTGGGTTTTCCTTTCAGAAGAATGGGAAGTCATAGGAAGCTTTTGAGAGAATGGCTGGCATCATCTCACGTGGAAACGTGTGGAGAGTTGCACTTGTTGTATTCCAGGCAATAACCTAAGCATCTTCACAGGTCAGCTCTTTGCATATTCACAATCCTGAGGAGTGCCCACTTTTAAAAAGGAGAGACGTAGGGCATGGGGAATTGAAAGATCATACTCAAAGCTGCGGATTCATAATGGATAGAGTCAGAGTTAAGAGCCAGTGTGACTGTACCCCCTGAGCTGCGGCCACAGTGGCAGAGTGGCTGCTGAGAGAGACTGGGATGGTGAGTGGTGCTCATGAGTGGTAATTATAAGCATCATTTATTGTGGGTTCATCAGTCATTGGCCTACAGTTTTCTTTCGGTCTGTTTTATTCCCACACCAACTTTATCAGAGAAGTATAACTGCTTTTCTATTAGAGACAAGGGAACTAAGACACAGGGGAATATGCTGTGATCCTAAATTCCAACAGTTAATGCTTAGAAATTAAAAATTCACATCCTAGTTGCTTCTTCACCAAAGCCCATGCTTTACTGCCTTCTAGATAACAATATTGAATCTCAAAATAGATGCCTTGTAAATAATCTAGAAATCATTAAAAATGAATCATGTTAAATTAATTCTATTCTTTTCTCCTCTCCCTTCCACTTTCTCTCTGGCTCTCATTATGTCTCTATCTGTCAGTCAGTCTGTCTGTCTGTCTCTTGATAATATCTGATGTAGCCCAGGCTGACCTCAACATCACTATGTAGCCCAAGATATCTCTGAACTCCCGATCCTGTTGCTTCTACCTCCTAAGTACTGAAGCACAAAAATTATAGATTATGTGAATTAGAAACCAGCTTGGGTTACACAGTGAAATCCTGCTCAAAACAAAATGAAACCTGTTCACAAGACATTCAGCTCATTTGATGAGTTCTTGATGTTAGAATTTGTGTTTCTCAAGTCCATTTTGATTTTTACCCATTTCCATTCTTGTTTCAAATTCTTGATCTTTTAATCCATATTAGGTTCCCATTTTCTTCAATTCAATACTCTTAATTATTTTAAAGTGGTTTTCTTCTAATTCATGTATTCGAGGTACAAGTGGTTCTACTTCTCTTGTGAGGTCTCTCTCTCTCTCTGCATTTATGTGGCTTATTGTGTATGCCCACCTGTGTGTGCAAGTGCGTGCACTCATGCATATGCATAAAGAAGCTAAACGTTGACACCAGGTGTCTTCCTCTATCATTCTCCACCTTAGTTTTTGAGACAGGGTCTCTTGTTGAACCCGAAGCTCATCGATTTGACTAGGCTGGCTTGCTAGCGAGCTCCTGGGACCCAGGTGTCTCCAGCCGACAATACTGAGGATAAAGGAATGCAGCCATGCCTTACTGTGACATGGGTGTTGGGTTTTGAACTCTGGTCTTCTCATTTTAACAGCAATCACATATACCCTTTGAACCACTTCTTTAGCCTCTAGTGTTTGATTTGTGTTTATTTCTTCAAAAACTCAGTTTTAATGTGTAATGAGCGTTTTGCCTGCATGCGTTTCTGTCCACAGTGCATGCTTGGTGCCCACCCACCAAGAGAGGCATCAGATCCCCTGGAACTAGAATCACACGTGGTTGTGAGTCTCCATTGGGTGCTGAAACTTGAACTAGGATCTTCCTGGAAAACCACCAAGTGCTCTATTGTCTGATTTTAAACTCTTGATTATGGATCACATCTTTGATTCCCATCTCATGCCAATGAATTTGAGTTGTGTTATAGGTATAGGGTTTGAGAAGTAAATGAAACAGACCAACCAACCAAACAACCTCAAAATATTCAGATGAAATCTCAGTAGCAAGGCCTTTTTCTTTTCTCTGAAGGCCAGGCAGAGAAGTTTGGGGCAAGTCTGAGTGCACCTCTGGGCACCTCTGGTTTTGCCAAGGTCACTTTGGGGCCTTTGGTGGTAAATCTAGCAGGACCCTGTCTCCTCAGCTCTCAAAGTTCAAGCTTCTGCATCATGAGGTTCTACTCTACAATGGCTCATAGTCTGGTACGTATTTCAGAGAGAATTGTTTACACTTGCATTTCAAACACATATTTCTGGTGGAACTTCATTTTTAAGTACTGCAGATTCTAGGTAACGTCATTCTGTCTTTCTGGATCAGCCTAGTGAAGCCTTCCACCATGCCAAATGCAGAAGAGGGGGCAGTGTATTTTGCACTCATCCATTTTCTAGTCCTTCACGCTATCCCTGCGCCTTGACCAAATCTTTTTCTGGTCTTTCATCCATTCAGTTGAATCCTTTTGCTTGGCCTGAAACTAATTTTTGATCTCTATCCCAAAGAAGCAACAGCTCTCTGGAAAGCTCCTAGTTGATCCTTCTGACCTTCTGATTTGATTTTAGATTTTCTGTGTCTCTCATGATGTTTGCAACTGACCTCTTTCTCTTTCTCCTTTGCTGTTAAGCATATCTTTGTGGTTTATGTCCACCTACACTCTAACAGGATTCAATGTCCCTTTCAACTGCTTTATAAAGATCAGACATTTTTATAGCTCAAGCAGATTTCGGCATATTCGTATCACATATACTTTTTTGGGCAAACAGACAAATGTAGCTTTGAAATAGTGAGGCATTCAAGGCTCAACCTGAATAGGCCTAGAAATGGAGATCAATCGTGAGATAGGTCTCCTGATCCAAGTCTGACTTCTCAAGAGGACAAAAAGAAGAGAAGAGAGAGGGAAGAGGGAGAGAATGCAGCGTGGGAAGAACTTGACCTGTGGAGGAGACAAGGAGAAATTCTGGAGTCCTTGGTGTGGCAGTTTAAGTGGTCTGCCTTCAGAGATTCCTATGGGAAAAAGAAGACTGACTTCTGAGTCTACCATTAAATCTAACACCTGTCTGCCCCCACTAGGTTTGAAAACAGGACTTCAAATGCATCGCCAATGATGAGACAACGTGGGGACAGTTACGGATGAGGAACACAGGGTTTTAATGTGGAAGGTAGGAAGGCAATCAGAAATAGAAGACTATGACCCTGGGAAGAATATTTATAGCTAATGGCATTTCAGAACTAGGAGAATTGTAGGCTTTTGAATTACAGAGTAACTGAAACAGAACTGGGCCCTTGTCCTTTGAAAACATGAAAGTGAATGTTTCTATTCCTTTCTATGTGGAGTTTATCACTATCAGGTATTCCTGCCTATGACTATTAAACTAGTGAGAGGGAAAAAGGAGGGGAGGAGAAGGTACAAGACTACTGATGAGCAGAGAGGAGAGACATATTCCTTCCTGTGGGCCTCTTGCCTTCGTATCACTACTCCCTGTTACTGTGGACAACTTCACCTCTCAGAAGAGGTGGGACAGAAAAATTAGAATCTGTAGAAAAGTAAAATCACAGGAAGATACCTTATACAAAAGTTTAATCTTCGATATGATAGATTTCTTTAAGGTTCGTGGTAGTCTACGCCTTTCTGTTCTTGATTGAGATTTTATGTCTCTGCTCAAGCCTAGAGGAGAGGTTGCTAAGCAATTTAACAACATAAACAAACAAGGGCAGTGTCAGAACCAATGGGAAGCAGTCTGTTCTTACATTCTTAGGAGAACAAACAGTATTTAAGGATATTATTGCATTATTGTCTACATGCAAATGTTCTGCTACTTGTAAATGGATCACATATCTTTTTTGATAGAGACCGTCTCCCAGCCATCCTTAAAGCAATCCCAGTGATTTAAAACAATCCTCATTTCCTTAAAATTATCCACTATTGATGATAGCTCACTTAGTACTATGAGCCAGGCACACTCCTTAGCAAAGGACACTTCACATACGCCATTGCATTTAATCTTTCCAATAGTATCGGGAGGTGACAATATACGGTATTCACCATTTTATCAAGTGAAGAAATGGACACCTATCAAGTCTGAGTAACTTGTCACGGATCATGCCAGGGTCAAGCACAGTTTGACCTGATTCATGTGTCAAGTCAAGCATGCTAGAATGATCCTTCAGTGGCTTCAAAGGGTTGCAAGTGTTTCTGTTTCAGTGATGGACAACTCAGCGCTTGGTCTGTAACCAAGACTTCCCTTTCTTCCTTTTCAGCCAGCCACCTTGGTGACCAGTGTTTCCTTCCAGTCAATGGTGGTTTAAACTGCACTGTGTGAAGTTTGAAAAGTGGCAGCTTGGGAAAACAAGACTGACCTGGCGTACCTTGTCGACAGCAGCCTCTTTCCTGGTTTCCAGTACATCACCTTTTTAATTGCATAGCCAGAGTCAATTAACTTTGGTAATTTTCATCTATAAAATTGGACTAATATTAGCAACCTTGCAATGTTTCTGGGGAAATGAGATGCTGTATGTAAAATGCCTTGTTCAATACAGACACCTGATAGTATTTGTCAAATACAGATTCCCCTCTGCTTCCTTCCCTATCATCAATTCATGGGGTGCTGCACGTGTCTTCAATGTACGCAATGTGCCTAAGAGAAATTTGAGTGCATTGGTTTGATATGCAGACTTCATATAACTTCGGAAGGATTGTGAGATGACAAACACCAGCACACTAAGCAGTTTTCTTATTTGGTGTGAAGATATTCCGGTCTCCAGATCATCTTGCACCCCTATCAAAGAGATCTCATGATAACACACCCTAGAAATATGAGACTCAAGAGTTCTGGTTACATCTCTTTATTTGAAGTCATCTGGAAGCAAAGTGCTCTTCTGGAATGGGTCATTTTTCTGCTGGGATGAGTTTGTCCTCTTGGGCAAACTCAAGCTACTGGCCTCCAGGTGGAGCTGCATGAGAGAAAGAAAAGGGAGAGTAAGGAAATAACGTAGACTGGTTCCCCAGAGAAATAGCCAGGGCAAGATACAATGAAACACAAAAATGGTATGTGATCCTAGGGGATTTGCTGGGAAGAGAAGCGACATGTGAACTCAGTCAGCCAGTTTAGTTCCACAGGAATCTGAAGAGACTACCAATGTGCTCCATCAGTCCAGGGTAGGACGCAAAAGAAATGAGACATGGTCCCTGAGGAGCAGACAGCTCTGGGAGTGGCTGCTTACTGACACAGGGATGAACCACAGAAGACTCTGTGTAACTCAGAGATGAAACTGAGATGCAGGTTAAGATATAGAGTTTCTAAGGTCAGAGAGAGGCTATTAGCTTTGTGTGTGCTGCTATATCCCAGGCACTGAATTAGATGAGTCAAATAAATGATCTCATTCAATTTAATGCTAAAAACAAACCTTTGACACGAGCCTATTTTGATGGTGAGGAAATTGAAGCAGGAAGATTAAATACTCTGCTGGTGATCCAACAGCAACTGAGCATTAGAATTCAAAGCCGAATGTGGCTGAATGCAACTCTGAATTCTCCAAAGGCACAGAGCCTTTTCCCAGCTACCTGACTAAGTCCTTCTACCTGTTCCTCAGTTTCCCTATGTGAAAAATGGACATCATAACACTATATTTGGGTGTACTATGTTATTTGGGGTTGACTTTGCTTGTAACTTTCATCAAACGATCTGCCTCTCACTGTGGTCCCTGATAATTGTGCACTTCTGGTCCCTAATCACATGTCCCTGTCTCTAAATGGAGAATACTCAGACCAGGTTGGGTATGAGACCCCAGGGAGAGAGGAGTGGAAGCAGAGTGAGAGATCCTATTGCAATGTCAGTTTTGTCTGTCCTGGGCACGATTCCAGTGTGCCTGTGTTATAACCTTACAGTAACCCCTCACCCTGTTCTGCCCTGTTTTCTTGGGCTAAATTGAGTTTCTGTTACCTGCGACCAACAAATCCCTAAATAGAACAAATGTATTCCTCCTTTCGAGGAATCCATGAGATAAGGTAAATTACAAAGGGCAAGGTCGATGAGACCATAGCTATTTTATCTTAGTGAGTAAAATAGCAATTTGGTTTTTATAATTGGGTTCCAAGCTTTTCAGTTCGTGGACTGTCTCATTATGCCCAAAGAAGGACATGCATAAATTTCCTTTCTATGTGTCCTGCCAGGAATACTCAACATGGTTGATAGTGATGTCAAAATCAAGTCTTAGAGCCATCAGGTTCTCTGCATTTGGGATAAGTCGAGTGGCTTGAGCCTGGTCATCTGGTAAGCACTTTAAATTAGGTTTTCACCAGAGCCAGATAGTACCTTTCAAAATCTTCTCTAGGGACTCAGACCAAGTGACAGACACTCTGGTTGAGTGAGCGGCTGGCCGGCCGCGCTGCTATCTCTACCTGCGTCATAGCGGTTCTGAGTGAGGTTTGATCAAGGACACTTCCTATTTGATTTGGTTCAGTTGTTCCGCCAGTCTGTGTGTCACTTAAGATCGCCAAAGCAACTGCACAAGCATACAAACACGACGGGAAAGAAATGACAGCTTTTCTAGAACGGAAATACGTGCAAACCTCACACCGGGTTAGTTCGTATCATGGATGCTCTTTCATGTCTTCGAAAGTGACACTTATTTATGCATTTGGGGATTGGGGCAGAGGCACTGTATGTGTGCAGCGGTCTGACAACAACTTCTCAAGTTAGTTCCGCTTCCACCATATGGAGCCTGGAGATTGAATGCAGGACCTCAGGTTTGGCAACAAACGAAGCCATCTCACTGGCCTTCTTCATGGCTGCTTTGTCTCTGGGTGATGATTCCATCCTGAGTTTATGGAGGAGGCTGGAACAGCACACTTTCTGCTGGTGTTTGAATCTGTCACTTAACAGGTTACATATTGTTTTATTTCTCATGGACTATTATCATGGAGTACCATCATTTACCATGTTTTCTTTATCACGGTACCAACTCTCTTTGTCTCTGAATCATTTCAATATCTCTATGCTGAAGATGGAGCTCTATTCCCGGACCCTGTCCACACTTTCCTGGAGATCGCACTGACTGCACCTTGCATTCTGTACTGCACTAAGGTAGCAGCGGTAGACTATTTCTTCGTGAGGGTTTCTTTTGCCCATGGCTGCTTTATTACTTAATGCAGACCATGTAAATCACCTGTTATAGGGTTGCCTGTGGGGAAACTCACTCTGAATTCTAACTGACCATGCAGATGGACCGTGTCTCCCCACTCTTTCCACCAATCTTATTTTCGTTGATTTTGCCTATTAGGATCAATTATGATTTTTTAAAAAAAGTGTCTTGGGGTTATTCTTAGGAATCTTCCCTCTAAGACATTGCAGGCCTGTGCTTATTTCTGCAAGGAGGATTGCAGAAGAAGGTCAGAGGGTACAGATGGCGTACCACAGAGACATCATGGTGGCCTTTAAGCCAAGTGATTTCTCATACAAAAAATGCTGACTCCAGCTTTGGGTTTGATGCCCTGCTGGTGGCAGCAGAGGAGTCTCTAATATCATCTTAGACTGCTGCGGGGTCTACCGGAAACATCTGATAAAAATCTTTTTAGACTAGCTTTCTGCATGGTGTGGGTGTGTATAGGAACACTTTTCTGCTTGCCTGTCCTGTGCGATAGAATCTTGGTGGAGACGATCAGGTTGTGGATCTCAGATTAAGAGCACTGGCTGCTGTTGCAGAGGACCTGAGTTCAATTCCCAGCACCTACATGGCAGCTCACAACCATCTGTAACTTCAGCTCCAGGGGACCTGACACCCTTTTTATAGCTTCTACAGACACACCCAGACACACCCTGGGTGCAGAGACATACATGCAGGCAGACATCAATACACATAAAATGTAATTTTAAAAATCAAGTTGAGTTTACCTGGTCAGTTAGAGATATACGATACCTGGATGCGTTAACCTAGGGACACGACAGTGACTGAAAAGAATGCTTCAAGTATGAAACAATGCCAGGCGTTAACCCTACCTCATACCACCCTGTGAGGTCATAATACAAACTCAGATTTGTCAAGCTCTCACTATATACAAACACTATCTACAAACACTGGAGGGGTCGTAGAGTCCTTAGACTGTGGCCTAGCTGGAAGAACTCGGATGTTGGGGACAGGGCTACGAAGGAGATACCTGCTTCTGGTTCCAGCTGGGCTGTTTTCTGACCCTCCTAGATGCTAAGTCACAGCACAAAGTGCATTACGACAGAGCCCCAGCTTCCCTTGTCACAGTGGACTGTATCCTCTGAACCGTGAATCCGAATAAAACCTGAACATTACTTCCGTTGGGCACTTGCCACAGCGGTACAAGCATAGGCTTAGTTAACTCACCAGGCAGATAATGTGTCTGTCTGTACATTTTTGACTGGTTTTACACATAAGGGGACTGAAACCCACAGAGAGATTAGGGAATTCTCCCAAGGTCACACTGCTGGCAACTGATGAAGACAGGATGAAACTCAGCGGTCCCATTTGAAATCCATGCAGTCAGCCACATCCTCAGCATGGATGGTGTGAAACACATGACGGATATGGGGTAGTGAAATTCGAGTTCCTTCTGTGATTAAAGGAATAATTGCTTCTTCCATGGGGCTGGGACTACTCTGCATCAGATCTGTTGCCTCTCGCTGTGGGAATCATGCTGGGTATTTTTTTTTTTGTCCAGGGACAGCCTACGCCAGAACGACGGATGTTTGTGTACTCTGCTTGCTGCATAGAAAGTATCCTCTACCTCAGCTCATGAAATTCCTCGTGTTTCTCTTTAAATGCAACCCATTTCTGTTGATTTCTATGGCGACTGGCTCCCCGAACACTTTCTGCAAAATACCTGCTTCTAATTGCCAAGAAATGCCTCTCTCTGGGTTTGTTTACATGACACTTCGACTCTGTCTGCTTAGAACTCTGCCCTGCATGCCCTGTATGTGTTTCTCTCCTCTATTAGCATTCTCTGCTACATTATGGCTGTGAAAAGAGCCACATTTCCCTGCCTTTGCTAGAAAGAAACATTTTAATATTGGGATCTCAGCTGAAATGTGAATGTCCCATGGGTACCTATATAATATAATTAAATCTCCCCTGTAATAATAGCTCTGGAGCATTCTGATTTGCACTAAGCCTCCTATACCCAATATGAAATGGGTGACACAGGAAATAAGAGTCTAGCCTCTCACATGGAGACAGTGACAGAGAGGAAGGAGCATGGATCAAATAGACCTCAATGTGCACCCTAGTTCCAGTAGGTGCTGTGTGGTGTATGTGTGTGTGTGTATATATATATATATATATACACACACATATATATATGTATATATGTATGTATATATGTATACATATATAGATGTGTATATATATGTATATGTATGTGTGTGTGTATATATATATATATATATAGAGAGAGAGAGAGAGAGAGAGAGATGTATATATTGAACCCTTCTGAGCTCCCCTCTTCTATACAACATAACAACAAATCATAGAGCTATCTATGCGTGGTGTGTGCTTATATGTTTATGTGGATGTGTGCATGTGTGCATACAAATGTGCATGCATATGTGTGCATGTGTGTGTGGAGGCCAGGGGCTAATCAGGTATCTTCCTCAATTATTTTTCTTATTTGCTTTTTAAAACAGAGTCTCTGACTGAACCTGGAGCTCACTCTTTGGCCAGCCTGGCTGTCTAGAGAGATCCTTGGATGCACATGTTTCTACCTCCCTTCCCAGCTCTGGGTCACAGGTAACATGCCACTACACCGACTTTTTATGTGGGTTCTAAGATGCTAAACTCACGTTTGTTTTTTTTTTAATGCTTTTGTAACAGGCACTTTACCAACTGAGTCATTGTCCCAACACCCATAGAACCTAAAATAAACGTAACTATTCATTTATTTGGGAAAGGGAGGATGTGCTGCAGTGTGTGTGTATGTGTGTGTGTGCGTGTGTGTGTATGTGTGTGTGTGGCAGAGAACAGTTTGCAGAAGTTGCTCTCCCCTTCTACCATGTGGGTGTGGGGGTCAAACCCAGGTGGTGAATCTTGACTGCAGATGCTCTAATCCCCATCTTGCTGGCCATAGAACACTTTGAGGATAAGAAACAATGGCTTATGTGACGGGCTCCACGTGGACCAGGTCCAGCATCGTTTTTCTTTCCTTTCACCACACTTCCTATTCTATCGATACTCGGCTTTCACACATAACCTCTCAGGTCCTTCCTTTCCTAATTTTAAAAATGAGATGTGAGCCAGAAGAATTGCTATAGGTTTGAGGCAAGCCTGGGCTGTACAGCAAGACAAAATATAAATTTTGCTTCAAAATTTAAAAGTAAATTTTCAAAAAAACAAAATAACGAAATAAAATAAGAGAAGGAGGAAGAGGAAGAGCCGGGGAAAGTAGGCGACGTAACAGCCGAGACTTCCGACAACGTTTGCTTGTGTGTGTGGTATTTCCCTGTGTGATCTCAGGCTGTTCTCTTAGCAATCCTGTGAGTTAGGTCCAGTTACAACTCACATTTTACAGATAAGAAAACTGAATCTTGGGACAATGAGTAAGTGGCTCAGGGTTATCTAACTAGCAGCGGGCTTGGAAGTGAGGGTTGAAACCCACAGCCTGTGCACCAAACCAGTGTGCTCGACTGCAGGATTGAGAGTCAGATCTAAGTGGGCCTTGGAAAATCTCAACAATTACTGTCAACAGTTACTGCCAAACGTGGACCAGTTGGCAGAAAGGTGGTGAAATCTGTCCTTGTCTAGTAGTTTTTCCACCAGGATACAAATTCAGGAAACTTTTTTACACAGAATGCAGGTAGATGACAAATTTTGACTTTCTTACTCATGAGTTAGATGGCTCATCAGAGGCAGGCGCTGTCTGTGTCTGAATCCCTCATGGGGGTATCAGGGCATCTTTCCACATCCTTTTCCCATTATCTAGTCCCTTGACTCTAACAATCTGGGTTTAGAGACCAACTCATCAAAGCTGGTGGACCTGAGCCTTCAAGAGCAAGCATGCTTTGAGGAAGTGCTTCCGGTGTCTCTCAGGAAGATTTAAGCCTGGAAATCGTGATGTTTTGGTGTCATCAGAAGCAAGAAAATGCTATTCAAAATAATTTGAAGCCTACAGTGATGTCTTGCATAGTTTGGCACCTTAACTTGACTGGGAGGAGTGAGGTGGCTGAGGAAGGACAGACAGTAGAGAAAAAACAACCACGTACACAGAAATTCTGGGATCAGGCGGGCTGTGTACGCTCTGATGGAGCGGCAACAACTAGAGGGCAAAACAGAACCTCAAGGAAACAGCACAGCAGGGAGGAGTTATCCAGCCTGAGGGGAGGTGTTAACAGGCGGTTTCCAGCCATATACATCCAGAAAGAAGAAGCTGCAGTTGCTAGTTTTTGCATGAACTCCCCGAATCCTGTGTAAACACCCATGCTTGGACAAGAGGAAGGCATTGCCTTTCTGAGCCTGACCTGAGGACTGCTTGGCCAATTTCCCATGTGCCCGAGGCATTGATTCCTGACATTCACTCAGGACATTATCCATTCCTTACACATTCGCTCAGGACTTCCTCAGCCCGCCCATAGCCTATCAAATGTTCATAATAATTTGCATATGTAAGTAGATGGGTGCTTGCATGTGCTATACCTGTATTTGACTCCATTTAAATGTTCTGTTTCTAAGAGCTGCTGATCTCAAATGCAAACTCAAGTAGTAGTTGTACTCAGCTTTCCCACATCCACTACCTAAAACACCACGTACAGATTCCTGGTGATTGTATTGGCTTATCTCTGAGGAATCCATAACTGCCCTCTGTTGGTTTGAATCTGATATCCACTTTTCTGGAATTTATAGCCTTTCTTTCTCCTTCAGATATTTTGGATTGTAGTTTAACAATATTATAGATATACTTGGGTATTCTAATGATGGTAACCTGCTAGTTTCTTTAACATATTAAGTGAAAATTTACCTATCAACAATGATTCATATTGATTGAATTTTATCTTACTTTTTAACCTCAACAAACACTAGAAAAGCTGAAAGATTCTGAATGGTTGCCAGTGCTTTTTAATAGAGACACTCAAAACTTCTTCCCGAACATTAATTAAACCCCACTGCATTGTAGCCCAGTTGTAGGCTGAATTTTTCTTTGAAAGAAAAAGAAAAAACCCCACCAATATAAGCATGTAGTTGGCAGATGTACAGGGAAGAGAAAAATGAACACTTAAAGGCACAGACTTGTGTTCATAAGTACCAAGGGCATCAACTCCTTTTTCAATGAAATTATATTCTCAGTTCCTGATCCCATTCTGTTCTTCATATTCTTCCATATAGAGCTGTTGATCGTGTCACCCTTTCTACAAGCTCTACTCCTTGTACTGACAGAGACGATTACTTCTTGCTTTTATCACCATTAGTCATGGTAAGGCTGTGGTCTATAGGAACGCCTTCCAAGACGGCAGAGAAGTTGGGAGTGTTTCCAGGGTGCTACCTTGTACATCTGGTCCCTGAGAATAAAAAGATCGCAAACCAGGTTGAGTCTCCTTGAAGTAGTAGGACTTAGGGAATGAGTGTGTGAATGAGAGCTCCCAGATCGAAGCTTGTCCTTCAAATTGTAACTTCTAAAAGGCTCAGTAACTGATGAGAACTTCAATGATTGTGGATAATTTAGAATGTTGCAAATCCAGAGCCAAATTATCCTGGTCTGTCTTTAGCTCTCTCGATAGCCATTTATCATTTCATCCTCTGTGCCTGAGCTAACAACTTTGTGACCCTCAGGTAAGTCATTTGAAATGTTCAGAGTGTTTGCTTCCTAACCAACCAAAAAGCTGCGAAAACTTGCAGATAACATCTAAGGCCTGTAGTTGAGGGTTTTTCACTTTGCTTCAACTTGCCTATATGATGTTTCTACCAGTGTATTTACAAATTCTCTAGATTCGTGATTACTTTGTTCTGCCACTATAGAAATGCCCTCAAACTGCTTCCATGTTGGAGCATGGAATTTGGGGTGACCTAAATCCATGTTCCCAGGCCATGATCATCACATTTGGATTTTGAATAAACTATCTCTTAGTCCCTAGGTGGAGAGAATTCTTTTTTTGCATTGACAAGTATCACAAAGGCCAGGCCTGGTTTCCATAAAGCTTGGACTTGTAGATAGGGTCATGTAAAGAACCAAAGGACATTTGACACAGATGGGACTGGGATGCAGGCACATGTGTTCTCCTCCTGACCCTGTTATCATTCCTTGGCTTTCTGAATCCTTTCCTCTCAAAATAAAGCTCAATTGCCACATGTGGCTTTTGTTTAGTCATCTCGATGTTGGCACAGCAAAGACAGACATACAACCTGGGGATTGCTTGCCAGCCAGTGTAGTCTATTTGGCAATCTCTAGGCCAGTGAGAGACACTGTCTCAAAAAACAGGGTGGGTCCTAAGAAGAATCCCTGAGCTTGTCCTCTGGCCTCTACACACATATGCACCTCTGTTCATTCATACACACACACACACACACACACACACACACACACAGAGAGAGAGAGAGAAAGACACACACACACATATATACACATACACACACACAGACACACAGACACACACACATACACACAGACACACAGAGAGACACACACACACAGACACATTCACACAGACACACACACACAGACACATTCACACAGACACACACACACACAGACACACACACACACACGCACAGACACATTCACACAGACACACACACGCACAGACACACATACACACACGGTGGGAATGGAGAGAAAGAGAGACTCGGCTGCTAAGCTTAAACTTCTTTCTCCTGAAGCCCTCTGACTCACCCAGAGAGCAGTGCCCCATAAAACAGACGTCAGTTGGCAGTTCCCTGGAAACGTTGAATGATCTTGGGTCAGTTTACTGTTACAATCTTCCGGATTGATGAAATCAGGCCTCCTTCTGTTACAAGTTCCACAACTACTGGATTCAATATTTTGAGTATGGTTTCTTTACTATTATTGCATTTTGCATCTAGTCCGATGTTGTCACCACAGGCGCATCAGTTGCTGGTGTTGTCATCAGTGTCCCTGAAACAAGAGCCATACAGCTTATCTGTATTGTGTAGACTGTAGAGTCTACACAAGTAGGTTCCCTATTCTGCACAGTGGTAATAAAAGTACCTTTCATTTAAAGATATTTTCATAACCATTATCTCAAGTTTGGATTCCCTTCTTTATTTGCTCATTTATTCACTCACTCAGCCAAGAGACTTCTATGGTCTCATTGGGGATGGAATGATAATTAAAGTGAGATGCCTGGTTTCCAGGCGCTGACAGTGCGGCAGGCAGAAGGAGACAGGTAAACAGATGCCTAGGAGCTGAGCACTGGGCTCGGCTTATTTCTCACATCCTTTCATTTACCTGTGAGAAAAGGAGACAGCTAAAACGACCTTCTCAAGGTCACACAGAATAGAAGGGAAATTTCCAGACCGTTAGTTATGAAGCCACTGAGGTTGTATCCATTCTGCATTTTACATTTTTTTAAAAATGAAGAGTTCTAAGTGTAGCCCACAACCCAGCAGTATTGGCATCATTTCAGAACTTGCTAGACATGGAAATTTTCAGGCTCCACCTTAGTAAAGCAGAACTGAAAGTTTGAGGGCGGGACCTATGAATTTTTTTTTTTTTCCAAAAGGCTTCCAACAGTGACATTTGGATGTTCACTAAAGTTTAAAACCATTGCTCTCTATCAGGGCTTCCAAAACTTCCACATGTGTAGAAGAAGCACTTGGGATCTTATTAAAATGCAGATTTAGATTCAGTAGTTCTGAGGAAGGTTTTCTGATTTGCATTTCTAACAAGCTCCCGGGTTATGCTTGTGCTTCTAGTCTCTGAGACCTTACTTAAAGGGTAAAAATACACAGGGAGTTAACACCACTGGAGAGCACTGTGTAAACCCGGCAGATGACTAATGCTGGGATGTCAAGTGAACTCAATAAAATTGCTGCCTGTCATCCTAGAGCTTAAAAACCAGCACAGATAACACTCAGGTAGATAAAAATTTAAGGCTGTGAAAACCATCAACTACTGAATGAATGTGTGTGTGCTTGTGTGTGTGTAAAGGCATGCATACACACATGCACAGAGTGTACACATATTACGAGACAGTATTGAAGGGTTGCAGCTTTCTTAAGATACTGAATATACAGGGATTTAATATTTATGAACCAGGTAGAGGTCAATACTATTTCTCTAAGGCCTCGATATCTACCTATGTAAATATAGATGGTTTATATTATATATTTATATATATTAAAACGTGTATCAAAGTCTACCATTTTTACTGATAGATTAATAAATTACTCCATCAAGTCATTATTCATAGTCATTTCAATTTATCTTAGACAGAATTCTAGCACAAGCACTTTAAAGACAGACCAGAACAAATAAATTGGATAGACAAGGGTCAAGATGCTATAGGCAAGCACTCAGACATTCAGCAGCTCAGGGTGTGTTAGAGTAGCACTAAAGGCACACTAGGGGAACGCTCTTAATGATCAAGAGAATAGCATGTCTGGCATGGGTCAATTACTGAACATGTCAATCACCTAGCCAATGGATCATCCATAGTAAGGCAGGTTAACCTTAAGTGATTCTAAAGAGATAGCAGGAATAATTAGCCTTTTAATGAGATGATATATTTTTTCTTCCCCAAATTCCCACCCCCTAGTTCAACCTCTTCCAGAGTACAAGTGCAAAACTCCATAAACTCTTACAGAAAAGCATTAATTTTCCTTTTCTTTTTTCTACTACATTTCTAAGCACACTTTCCTGAGTTCTTTGGGTTTTCATGGTGCTTTGTCCATCAGACATGAATGTAAGGGGAAGTTATGAGAGGTGCTAAAGGTTAGATATTTGATCAAATGTCTTTCTGGGTGTACACAGTAATCAGTCTAATATAATTATGATAAAACATCCAGAATAAACCACTTCCCTTCGTTAAGGGAAGTTTATTTTGGCTCATGGTTTCAGGGGTTTTGGTCCATAGTTGCTTGTCCCCAATACTGTTGAGACAGAACATCATGTGCGGGGGTACTTGGTGAAGAAAAACCCTTTAGCTCATGGTGAATGGAGAGCATAGAAAAAGCAAGGAAAGGACCAGGAACAAAATGTACCCTTTATAACCTCACTTTTGGTGGGTGACTTGCTTCATCCAGTTAAGCTCTACCTTTTGGAGTTCCACCCCCTCCCCCAACAGCTGATTCCAATACAAACCACTCATTGGGTTATTCCCACCCATAGAGGACCAAACCTTCAACCTGACTCTTTGGAAGACATTTCAGATTCACACCACAACCTTATGTCCGTGAGGATGTTTCTTGATAATTTTAATATTTAAAATGGGTGGACTCCTATTAATTGCCTTGCCCTGTGTATAGGGGTGGACTGGGGTTGCCTTCTAATTCTCTGAAGACCCAAATAATACCAAAAGGGTAAGAAAGAATTTCTTCTGGCCCATTGATGATCTAAGATATCAGTCTTCTGTTGTCTTTAGACTATAACATGCACCATCAGCTCTCCAGGTCCTCACACCTTCTGACTTGGACTGGAACACACCATTGGCTCCCCCAGGTCTACAGATATTTGAATGTAGATTATGGGACTTCTCAGCCTTTCTAATTGAATGAAACAATTCCTTTGCAAAGTGACTGTGTGAGCTGGAGGAATCGAGCTAGAACTGACCTGGATGTCTCCTCCCTGAAGATGCTATGGGAGAAAAGCCATCAACAGTCCTTACCAACTGTAAAGCTTGTGAACCACAACAATCGTATGGCAAGATAGGTGACAAGGCTGCAATAGGTGACATCTATATCTTGAGGTTAACCAACAGCTCTCTGATTTATGGTCTGCTCAGTGGGAGGGCACTGGTACTATAAACCTAACCAACTACTTATAGTAGGTAAGGTCATGGCCTCTAGAGGAAATCTGCTACTGTCACTTTCCTAAAGTCTCATTTTAATTGCATAAACACTTATCCTTATGCCCACAGATGAGTGTAGCTCTTACCCTTCATCAAAGAAATGTGTGTGTGTGTGTGTGTTGTTCTTCTTCTTCTTCTTGTTTTATTTCTTTGGGGTTGCCCTGACTAATGTAGGCAGGAAGCAAAATAGTTAGAGTTGTACATTTGGACAGGAAATATTTCAGACAAGTTTGCTGTCTATGAGTCTCTACATTGGTTAAAAGGATGTACTGTTAATAATTTATTTACAGCTGTGAGCGATGAAACACAACACATGCCTAGGATGGAGGAAGAGTTCACTGGTCTCATGCCACAGAAGATCAGTGAGGTGTCCTCGTGACTGAGGTAAGCCAGCAATGTCACTAAGGCCCAGGTTCCTTTAATCTTCTAATTCGTCAACCTGGACTTAGATCCTTAACATTGTAAATTTTCTGCTACACTTCCAAGTGCCAAGTTTTTATTTTACTATATGCTTTGAAATAGGGTTCCACGTAGCTCAAACTGACTTTGGATTCGATACTTGGCAGAAGATGGCCTTGAACTCATGACTTTCCTGTCTCCACCATCTAAGTACTAGAATCACAGGCATGTACCACTATGCTTGATGTATGTGTTTCTGGGGATCTACTCCTCGGTTGTGTGCATGCTAGGCAGGTACTACATCCCTGCCTCCTGAAAATTGTTTTAAATTGGGCAGCTGGACCTGGAATAAATTGGTAAAAAAGAACAGGGTGGGGGAATGGGTAAATATTGGGTAGACAAACTGTTGAATGGACAATTCACAATGCACATTATTTCCCTGTGTTCACCATATTTTCAATACCAAAAGTTGTTTGCTTATTTTTGAGGTTGTAATTTAATTACATCATTTCTCCCTTCCTTTTACTCCCTCCAAATCCTCCCATACATCCCCTCTCTGCTCTCCTCCAAGTTCATGGTCTCCTTTTTCATCAATTGTTATTGCATGCATATATGTATTTGTATGTACATATATATATTCCTAAAAATAACCCATTGAGTCCATATAATGATTACTAGCATGTATGCTTTCGGGTGTGACTGTCTGGCTCTGTACAACCACTTGGTGTGCTCTTTCTTGGGGAGGATCACCTCTTCTGCTCCCAGTTTGATTCACTTGCTGTAGTTGTTTATGTAGATTTGAGGCCCTATGAGTCTTTTTCTGGTACATTTTGGCATGTTATTGGTGTCATCCATGTTTCACTCATGTTGAGATGGTCATGTTGGTAAGATTTTATGGATATAGCTTCTGATATCCATAGGAGACATAGTCTCACAGAAAAATAGCTTTGACGATAACAGAAGGTGCCATGCCAAAGTTGGGAGGCAACCAATAGTCCTACCTAGCTATGACACTCATCAACCACATCCATGACCAACATGGCATGATAACCTTATGGTTATCATGTAGTGGCTTATGGTTATGCAGTAGTGGCACACATACCTTGGTGGTAACCAACAGCTCTCTAATTGTACTTAAGACTTGCACAACCAGAGGGATATCATGCCTGGTTCAGAAAACCTGGCTAACTACTCAGTGATAGTGAAATTGTGGTTATTGAAGGAGAATCTACAAATACATATTTACTAAACCAGTATAATACCTCACAACAAAATTATAAACACAATGTGTATTTTTAAAGGGATCATTGAGGAGGTGCATTTGAATGGTTGGATGAAGAGAGAGCTTGAAAGTGAGAGGTCATTGAGGGAACTCCAAAGAAGTTTGGAAGCATAAGTAAAGAGTTTTACCAGATTGGATGGCCATAAAAACCTTTATATGTCTTTGAGGGAGGGTAGAATTGCCCAATTCAAATGATTGTTCTATCTTTGAAGTCTGAAACATGCCATTCTGCCTGATCCTCACTACCCCCAGACTCTTTGAGGGAACAAGAGCAATGCTGAGTGACAAATACTACAAATTTATTTGACCTTTCCTTATTAGTAGACCAAGTTGCTTCTCAATTCAGTTTAATTTGAGATAGATGGTCTCTGGACAATTGAAAAATCTATTATGGAGGTGACCCTTTTGATATAGCATTACTTTAACCACCATTAGAGGGAAGTGGGAGCATCTTCGCAGTTTTCACTGCAGCCTCTGCTTGTAGCAGTGAAATCTATAATACTCTATAAAACAAATGGCTGTGTTATATCAGAAGCTTGTGAGACTACCAGAAAAGCTTCATAAAAAATCATTTGCACCAGCCTGAAAGGATAAGATTTCAACTGATGCAGACACTGATATACGTCCAGACCTGCATCAGCAGGGAATGTTTAAATTATCATGAAAAGACGTATCTTATTATGTCATGAAGACTGACAGACCAGTGTCATAAAGAAAAACGCTCCAGAAAACAGAGATGAAGTAAGTTTTCTTGTGTGCCGCATTGGCATTCTGCTTTATTCTGACTCAATATCTAGAAAATACCATCCCTCCAAGTCCCTCGGAATCATCGACCTTTTATCTGAACCCTAAGGTATCTTTCTTGTCTTTGTGTGTTTTGTGAACATTGCCTTTTGTACCCGCTGGTATTATGAACAGTCCAATTTTGTTCTATCCTTGACAGGTA
Organism: Cricetomys ansorgei; assembly: GCA_026225945.1. Lineage (NCBI taxonomy): Eukaryota > Metazoa > Chordata > Mammalia > Rodentia > Nesomyidae > Cricetomys > Cricetomys ansorgei. The sequence goes on along the minus strand of JAMJFZ010000181.1, from coordinate 2,701,986 downwards.
TAAAGGTGACAGTCTCTTCTCTCCCCTCCATCTTGGCAACGGTGTCAGGATTTGTCCTTCTCTGACTTGATATTTGTATGTTTGAAGGAAGAGGCAAAAATGAAGAACAAACTATGGAAAGGAGGTGAAGAGCATGTTGCTGGAACATGGACCTGGGAGCAGTCGAATCAAGCTGCCAGCTGCAAGTTTCTAATAAGGAAATTAGAGCATGATCATTTCTGGCTATGTGACTCTGGTTCTAAATAGGTTTTACAAATAGATTGTGATTGAGCTTGGAAACACAAACAAACTGGCTTTGCAGAATAAAGGCTGAACTACATTTTGGTTAGAGAATTAAAATGCTTTTATGAGAGGCGCTCTGGGAGAATGGAAGGCTATTTTAATGGCAGCATATGCATTTCTGAGACAAGCTGGCTGGGCTGGCTTCCCTTCTGAGAGCGGGGTCTGAGGAATTCAAGACGAAGTTTTTCCATGGGGTCTCTAAAAGGACACAGGGTTAAGGCAGGGGGCAGGGTTGGGGGAGATCTAAAATTCCCTATCTAGACACTGGAAGAAGGTATTGGGGAGATGTCTCAGAGGATAAAGTACTTTCCCAAAAGTGTGAGAACTGAACTGGAGTTGAGATCAGCTTCCATGTAAAAAACCAGACAGGCAGAGCAGCTGACTTGGGAGACAGAACCTGGGTCAAGCATGCTAGTTAGACTGGCCACAAATGGCCAGCTCTGGGTTCAGTGAGAGACCTTGACTCACAAATAAAGTGGAGAGTGATTGAGCAAAAAAACCCTGCTACTTATGGTCTCCAAATACCCACTCACCCACAATGCATGTATATACACACACACAACACATATATGCAAAATAAAGATATTAGAAAGAGAGGCACCATTACAATGCAATCAGAGTTACACCTATTTTCAAGAAAATGGGCGGAGACAAATATAACCATTTGTGGAACCCTAGATTTTTCATACAATCACAAAATTATGTATGTATACGTAACACAAAAGTAGAAGTAAAAATGCCTAGTGGGACAAAGAAGACTAAAGATAAAGAGAGGAGGAAGAGGAGTGAACAGGAAGTAAGATAGTGTGGGGAGAAATATGGTCGACATCCAATATATGCTTGCATGAGAGTGAAGAAAATTAAAATTGAAAAACAATAGGTTTTAAAATAACGGAAGCTTAAAACATAATTGTGTCACTGATGCCCCTTGAATATTTCTTTTGTCTGTAGACAGCCGGGGACAGAAGTTCTTCAAGCTCTCTCAGTGCATTCTCAGTTATAAATATTCATGCCACGTTCCCTGTGCCTCCCACCATAGACTCAGCACAGGCTCCTCAACCTCAAAGGAGAGTGGGTACCAGTCAAGCTGCGGGATTTCTCATAAGATTCAGGTTCAGCCTCAGACATCCCAAAGCCATTTGAAAACACCAAAGATTTTTCAGTCAAGATAAAAGGTTGTAAGTGTCTTGTGTTAGAAGATTGGCTTTCACTATGCTAACTCTCCCAGCTGTTACAAGTAGTCTTGATCTTGTGGGTTTTGTGCTTCACACAGTGAGGAAATGGATCTGTTGATTAGAAAGATGCTCTCCCTCCCCTTTTCTAAGTCTATCAGTTACTGGCTAAGGCATGACCCATTATTGAGTCCAAGTCGGCAAAAATCCCCCTGATGATAATAAGTTTGTACACTTGGAAACATGTAGCATGAGACCCGGTAGGCACCGCAGTGGGCACTGACTGGCTCGCAGTTGTGGGAATTTAGACCAAAGTCACACATTTACTGTCTCAAGACACTCACATGAGAGGCATACTTCCTATGCTCTAACTGTATATCCCCTGTGTCAACTTCTCACAGCCTGCATATTTGTTCATAAACTCTAGAGTTGTATATATTTGATCTTCATCTGTTGTGGAAGGTCAGAGGCAGAGAAGGGACCTAAGCCCTTTGGAGGAGCCCAGAAGATCATGAGTGAATTCCAGATAATTGGATATTGAATTTTTTTTTTTTTTTTTTTTGCTGTCTAAAGACATTGTGAAAAGCTTGATAGATATTTGGTTTCATTTGGTCCTGTGCATTAGAAACCTTATCATTGTTCCTCTTGTAAAATGGTTTTGCTGGTGTAGTGTTAAATTGTGTTGTAGAGATAAAGCAATTTTTTTTTTTTACAGAAAAGGGGAAATACTGTGGAAGTTTATTTTTAGTTATGTTTAAAATAATTGTTTTTGTGTACCGTTGGAAAAAGGGACGCATAGGCCTTGGCATTTTGTACTGTCTGCAGGTGCTGGATTTCTGTGGGGGATGTTTGATTGCTTATCATCTGTATCTGAGGAGTTTTGAATCAATAAAAACACCTGAGCTCAGATGCTTGGGGTTCCACTGTCTAGTACAGCACTTGCCGTGATGGTGCTTCCCTCTGCCGAGCTCTGGCAGGGTTTGCACCTGTGCTAATGCTTCCGTGTCTCCTTGCTGAGCCGCCACGCAGCATGCTACTACATACGTCCTTCTTTTTTGGATATGTGCAGACTGCTAATTTTCCATGTCTACCTGATTGGGCTATTGGGTGCACAGACACCTTGTAACAAACTAATTTTGGATGCATCTGTGAGAGTGTTTCCAGAAGAATGAATCAGTAGACTGAATCAAGAGGGGGGCATACCCACCACTCTGCTTCCTACAACCCATGCAGGGCCAGAATGGATCTAAAAGGCAGAAGGAGGACAAACTCACTCTTCTTGAGCTGAGTCATTAATCTTCTGTTTGGGGTACAGCAGAGTTCAGATCAGCACCCCAAACCTTCCACCTTTGGACTCAATTTTCTGATTCTCCTGCTTGCTTTTCAGCCCTCATAACTACAGAAGATAATTTTTGGGAATCACATCATCTTTTAAAATCAACCTCTCTTTTTCTGTGCCTCTTTTTCTCCAATCTTCTCACTCTCTATGTATATCCTCTTGACTTTGTTTATCTGAAGAGTCCTGGTTAGTGCGGTGGGATTGTTCACTTAATCTCTCCCTGGAATTACTTTTGGAGACCAAGTCAATAAGAAAACAGGGCTTATATCTATACTTGTGACTATGGCCCTACTTAAAAAAATCTTAAAAATTATGTAGGAAAATTAAATACTTAGCTAAAGAAAACTTATATTTTTTCTGACATTTTTATTTTAGAGATACTTTTTCCATTTATGAGTCAGCTTTAATGGGGTACTTAGCTTTAATGTTTCAGTCCCCTGTTGACGCTTGTGCTGTCAAATATATAGAAATTTACAAACAAATTACCAGGTGAACTTTTATTTAAAATGAACACTTAACTGAACTCATTGTGAAAATAAAGTTTCTGCTCTCCTTAACTCTCCCACCCACTATAAACAGTTTATTTTCTTTATGGTATGTTTTCCTAAATGGGAAAGCATTTCAAAGTGGACGTTCTGGGAACTAGACTATAGACATGGCTCCTTTACAAAGGAATGCATCTAGATAAATCATATATGACAGAATTCTGTCAGGAACATTGGAATTGTGAGGATCCAGCCTTTGCCTCCTGTATTAGACAAGGTTCTCTAGAGAAGCCGAATGTGAGTAGCCATCTCTACCTATCTTTCTATCAATCTACCTGTATTTCAGACTATCATCTACCAAGAGGTTTATGTTAATGAATTGGAACCGGCTGGAGTGACTATGGAGAATGGCAACTCCAAAATCTGTACTGTGGGCTGGAGACCAGAGTAATGTGGAGTTAGATTCTAAGGTTGTTACTGGAAGAATTCCTTTTCCTCAGCAGCGGTTGCTCTTTCTTTCCAGTCAAGTTCCTTCCTAATTGGCTGAAGATCTGCCGGAGATGAATCTTCTAACCTTATCTTTTGGGGCTGGAGAGATGGCTCAGCAGTTCAGAGTGTATATTGCTCTTATAAGAGGACCTGAGTGCAGTTTCCAGCACCCAATTTGGGTATTTCATATCTTCCTGTAATTCCAGCTCCAGGGGAGTCTGTCACCCTCTATGGACTCTGCAGGCACCTGTGCTCTCACACACATGAACACATGTGGACACGCACACATATAGATATAATTAAAAGACAATGAAAACAAAATTTTAAAAATAAAATAATGAAAGTATCTTTTCTTTATAAACATTCCCTTCAAAGAGCTGTCCAGGAAAGTATCTGGACACTGTTGCCTAATTTCCAATGGCAAGTTGGCATACTGGGTTAGCTATCACACCATCATCTGCATCTCCTGAGCACCTTGTAAAACAGACTTCTGACCTTCTTTCTCAGAGATTCAGATACTAATTTCTGATTATAGTAAACCTCCAGGGGTGGGTGAGGAATCAGCTCTCCCAGAGACCACTCCTGTACTGCTCTGCATATGCTACTGTAAGATCATGGCCTTGCCTACTCTACAGACGAGAAAGTTAAAGCCCAGAGTCGTGAATCGGCTTGTCTAAGGGAGCTCACATTGATATTTTAACCCGGATCTTCACAGCTCATCTCAGAATTCTTCCTGCACAACATATTGTCCAACATCTGGTTCAAATAAAAATTTTCTGAGGTTGAAATCTAGCCTCAAGATCAAACCTTTCTAAAGCCTAAAATGGACTAGCAGGATTTTCCCCCAAATGTAACAACCAGATCCTAAGAGGAAAGATAAGGAAATCTGAATGAACACCAATGAGGGGAGACTCCCATTAGTACATCCATAGGTATAGTAGAAAGCTACAGAAAGTAAAGCAATACTGCGGTGACAACTCACTGGAACAGAGTTGAAAACTACCCAAAGCCATGATAGAGATGAATACATAGTGAGGGAAAGCTAAGATTTCAATAAACACTGTTAAAAATGGCTATCTGTGTGAAGAAAAAACTAGTTTTCTACACATAGCACACTTAGAAATAAATTCCATATGGACCCATATAGAAACAACATTTTGAGACTTTTAATTATCGTATCTGTAAATGCATTAAAAAGCTGTCATAATGAAAAGGCAGGATGGTGTTGACAAACAGACCTCTGGAAGCCACCGAGTCTATGACAGAGGTATATTGGGAAGAAAAGCATAAACTAGCAACACATGCTTCTAAAATGACTATCCATGTGAGAAAAAAATAGACTTCCTACACATACTGCACTTAGAAATAATTCTAGTTAAATCTATGCAGGAACAAAATTTTGAAACTTGTAATAGAAAATTTAAAAGAATGTTTTTTATAACAGGGAAAATAAATACTTCTTTCATAAGACATGAGAAGTACAAGCTTGTAAAGTAACATCATCATAAGATTATTAAGCCAATATTTGTTGTGCTATCCCATACATTTTGTGATATTCTGGGTACATGAGATATACTAACTTATGTGATTCTCATGAAAACTCTGCAAGGCAGTAATCATTACAGTCTTCATAAAAGATGGAGCCTGGTGAGGCCATTAGTCCATATATTCAGGCCCTAAAGCTATGGCTTTAGTTGATTTTACTGTCTTGAAAAGCTAAAGGAATCCACAACATGTAAACTAATCAAACTTACAACCTAAATACTGGTTGAAATATTTTAATTCATAAAACTATCATAGTAACACATAAATAATATTTATTATATACAAACCATTATGAAAAAATGGACACAGATTAGGAACAACATAACACATCAGAAAGGCAAATCCATGGCTATTGTCACATGAAAATATGCATGTTGATAGGCACATAATTCAATGTAGTCATTTGGAAGTAGTTTGACAATATCTACTAAACTAGAACATGTGGTTTCCTATAATCTAGGAAGTCCTTGATGCCTACTGGGATAAAGAATGAATTGAATAAACTGTGTGCTAATGACATTTTGGAATACGAAATGCTGGTTGAATCAGATTAATTGAGTAGGCTATATACTACATGTTAGCACTTGGGAAAAGCCTAAAAGCTCACCAAATCACAACATCCATTGCCATGGGTGTCTGACACTGTTGTAAGGATTATAATCAGCTTCAGAATAACAATTGCCTTTGGTAAGGAAAGTTAAAGATGGGAAGGAATAGAGGATAGGTATATAAACTTAACTTTCACTTATTTTTCTTTAAAAAAAATCACACATGCACATACACGCAAGAAAATATAATAAAATATTAAGATGCTTTAAAATATAGAATGTAAAATATAAAAACATGTGTGATGAACTATGATTGTCAATTTGATTGGATTGAGAAGCACCTATGAGACCAGTAAAGTTTGGTTACATCAGTGAGGACATTGCTAGAGAGGATTAATCTGCCCTGAGTATGAGCTGCATCAATAGGCTCGGGCTAGAAGACTTAAGGGCAGAAAGGAGAAAGCCGAACAGCACAGGGTCCTCCTGCTTTCTGGCCACCGTGATGCAAGCTACTCTCCTGTGCCGTACCTTTGCTGCAGTGATAGCCTGAAGCCTCTGAAACTAAAGGCAAAAAAGACAGCTCTTTCTCTTAATTAGTTTGTATCATATATCCTATCATGTCATTGAAAGTCTGATAGCACAGTTTCAAAGATTTTAAAAATTATTTTCTATGTATTTGGTATTGTACATAGTTACACTTCACAAAGTAAAAGCGTATTGTGGTCATTAGTTTTAAGACTCAATTACAATTCTTTTTTTTTCCCCCCTGAGAACTGTCACGGCAGGATTTCAGCTTTCTACATATTAATAATTCTTAGTATCTTTTTCCTACTTATTATAAAAGTTTAGAATAGAAAGAAGACCTGGAGGGCATTAATTCAAATCTTCTGAGCTCGAGTTAGTATTTTAGGTAAAACTATTCCTTGAATTTTCCTTCATGCTTAATAACCTGGAAATATGCCTTTTGTTAACTGGATACTTTGTTTTAATCAAGTCAAGGTTCACAGATAATGGATTTTTGAAGAAGTAGAACATAATTGGTTACACATAACATTAATCCTGAGCAGAACATACAGTTTTCTCTGCAGCCACACAGAGGCTACGCATGACCACCAATTATCATTATTTTGGTAATGTGAAGAAGCCTAGGTTGAAAGAGATCTCATTGATAACATGTCATTTACACAGAGTAAAGGGTAGCGAACGAATGGCACGGGTGTTTTGAGGCATTTTAGGGACTGCTTCAGTTAAATAGTTCTATATGAATCTTGCGACCACTGATAAGGCAGACACTGTCATCCTCAGTTTTCAGATCATGGTAATAAGACTCAGTGAGATGAAATGATTTCCCCTTAATCTTAAGAAAAATTACCCCAATCCTAAAAATAAGGCAAACGCTCGCCCCATTCCTGGTACTCTTGGTTAGAGTCATGTACTTTATTACTGAATATCTTTGCTAAGTTAAGGAGACTGTCCCCATAAAGTAGGGCAAAGGGAAAATCTCATTGCTATAAACATAGTCCTTGTTTTTAATTCACATAATAATAAGAAGAGCAGGGAGGAACTCAAGCTCTAAATCTTTCTCTTCTAAAATACACGGAATGCTATGGTTTGAATCGGGAATGTCCTCCACAGGCACCCGTTGTGAGCTCTCGTCCCCACCTGATGGTGCTATGGAAACTTTGAAGAGGTGGGCCTTTGGGAATCATGCCTACCCTTGGTTCAGGCCGGTTCTCTCCAACTTCTAATCTGTCCAGATGTCAGCAGCCCTACTTTGTGCTCCTGCTGCCATAGGCAGTAGAGCTTGCCTCCATGCAGTCCTTCAAATATGGCCTCAAATCTCTCTGAAACTAGTAGCCTAACAAACCCTTCCTTCTACCCTACCCTACCCTTCTTGCAGGTACACCGTTACCCTGGCACAAAAGTAACCCAAATGGAAGTCTTATCCCTTCAACCCATACAGTTGCTACCTCATATAAATCTCTTTCTCCCCCTTGCCCAATAAAGGCAAGAATGGACAGAATCACTCACTATTGTGTAGTACGTACACCCTTTTGTGGACTGGGTTGCATTGAATGTACTGTATATGGTTAGAGTAGAGGTTACTAGCTGCTGTTTCTACTACCAGCTCTATCTAATCCTTTTCTAGATCTGTGCCAAATCCCTAAAAACAAATGTATTTTACGAAGCTATAGTCTATAAACTCTAGGTACATGCGTCTATAGACCTATTATGTGAAACCCAAACATTCAGGGAGCTGAGGAAAGGAAACATGAAACCATGAGTTGCTTTTTACAGACCTGAAGTAGCATTATTTTTAAGAACTCATATGACAATGTTTCAGTTATAAAATCACACCCAATATTTGTCCTTGGCTGCTTAATTAATGGGGAGATAAAAGTGGTGTGTAGTCAGCTTATGAACAGAAGGAAGACATGGACATCTTAAATGATCGCAAAGATTGTTCTCTTAAGCAGGGTAAACAACTTCTAGTTTCCTTATAACCCTTTCCAGATTCTTAATTGACACAGAGATTCGTTCTTCATTTGAAGAGAAAAAAAAAAAAAAACCAACAGAAGTGTTTGAAATACAAGCTTGGGTATATAAACTAAAGTTGATCCATTGAGACTACATTTTTCCCCCTATACATTTTATCAACTGAAGGAGCTAATTGGCTCAGTCCACATTGCTGGCAGCACCATCTTGAAGCAAAATGTTGGACAAGGTCTCCTGGCAAACAGTGGCCACTGCCCTTTTGCCCAGAAAAGGGGGCTACTGTTGTACCAGCTGGAGCCCTGTGCTGGCGGGCAGCAGTCTGCAGTGCTGCCTGCTCATGCTAATGATCTCAGACCAGTGCTGCTCTTATTGGGAAGTGGGTGGAGAGAAGTCCATGCCAAATTCTTGCACAAGGTCAAATGTTTCCAGAGAAAGAGAGCCAGGGTTAAATTAGCAGTCGGACCGAGATAGGGGTAACTGGGTAGAGGAAAACAACAACTCAGTTCACCCAGGAGGGGTCAATCTGGAAAGTCAAATGGAGACAGCAATAAAAAGTAATTACTAACGCATTTCTCAACTTGGAAAGCCAGCGCATCTCACACCAAGGCCAAATTCAGAGCCCTTCTGTTCCAAGGATGTTGGAGCAGGCTCAGGGACAGGATGGGATTGCGCAAGCCAGCCGCCTCTCCCTGGTTTTGGAACCTTGCAGCCTCAAGAGCAAAATGCATCTTGAAAGAGAAAATGAAGGACATGTCTTTTCTAAATTCCTTCTTTAAGACGAACACACTCTGTATCTATAATATATCCATGGTTTTAGGGCTGCTCACTAGTTAAGAAAAAAAAATCAGCATCAAAGCAAAGCAAGGGGAACCTTTTAGGAAAACGTAAGCCATGGCAAACCTAACATACCTCTCTTCTCTGTGTTCAACAAGATCACTGCAGCAGAGAAGCTGTTTGTGGGAGGGACACATCCAAAGAGAGGAGGTGGAAGAGAAGCAGCGAGAGGAGGAAAGGGCTGCTTGCTCTTTGGTATCCGGGGAAATTTGTGACAGGATTGACTGTTTTGGATTGACTATTTTGACAGCTGATTTTTATGCCCCCCGCCCCAGCTCCAGAATCATGACAGACAATTGCTGAGCATCAAATTGATGAGTGAACACTTCATCAGATCTGGTTGCCTTAACAACTAAAATAGCCAAAATGTTAAGACATTCAAACAGGATGATTATTTGGGATATGATCTGTGGGTGGTTGACCCAGGATCCTCAGGCTAATCACACATGTAAACAGAGGCACTACCATCAATGGATGCAAAAGCAGCTTTGGTCAGTAAAGGAGATATCAATCACGGGGATCCCTTAGCTCTACAATGCCACTGGAAAGATGCAAAGCACCAGCTACAGCAGCCTCTGGATTTCTCTAGGTGATGGGTGGTACAGGAGGCAGCCATCTGTGAGAGCTGGGATTCTGATCCCTGCAGCTTCTAGCAAGATGTGATTCTGGCTTGGATGGAAAAACAGATTGCCCCAAATCATCGTCTAGGGGTGCTGAATCATGCATGAATGTCAGGACATGATGCCAACTATGGCATCTTTTCCTGAGGGCTTTATCTGGTATGAATCCACAGAGTTCTGTGCTAGGAATCTCTTTTTTTTTTTTTTTTAAACACACAGAAATAATTGTTATGTCATACACCCAAAGGGAAATTAAATCTCTCTCATAATTGGATTTGGTATTTGCTGGCTTCTTAAAGACGAGAGAAAGTTCACTTAAGATCCCTTAAAATCTTGAATTTAAACATTTCCATCAGAGCTTAGTATAATAGCATACACCTGTAAATTCCAGAAGCCAAGTGGCTGAGGCAGGTGGATTGCAAGTTTGAGGCCAGACTGAATTACCTAGTGAATTGCAGGTCATCTCCAAGGTGGGGACCCTCTCTCAAAAATCTAAAGAATCTTAAAATTCCAAATTCTATTAACATATCCAATGTGCCAGCTGCTGCTGTGCCAGAGAGGCAGAAGTCTTAGCCTTCTGGTATTGGATTAAGTACAAAAGACTTCTGAAGCTTCATTCTTATTTGTTTATTTGGGTCTTTTGCTTTTCATTCTGAGCTATAAAAAAATTAGTTGATAACTTGGTGGCAATGCAATATGTGTTGGAAAAAAGAGGAATTAATGAAGAATGTGATATTGTCAGACACAGAAAATGAGTAGGGAAAAATCCTACAGAGCATTTACAGTGCAATTTTCCAGTGTAGATAGTAGTAGATACCAATCACAGAAACAGATACATTCTTCAAGTCTTTATTATTGAACAAAGAATAATTCCTTTTTCCCTCTTTTAAAAAGAATGTAAAAAATGCAATGCTAAGATAGAGAACAGCACCACCTTCATTTAAATGCCTATGTGCTTGAAAGTTGATTCAGGCTCAACCCTTGGAGGTCCCGAGACAGTGGCTTGTGGCTAAGTAGTAATGAAAGGTCGAAAGAAATGTTTATGGAAACTACGTATTAACCTTGAAATCGTAGTCTTCTGGAGTGATTACCAAAGATGTTGCTATATTGATTTGGAGAAAGGTGAATTTCTGTATACATTTGAATGTGTGATGAAGTATAACATTCCATTTTCTTCTTAGAACATTCTATCTTCTATCATATCTTTTACTTTATAAATTTTAATTGATCCTCCAGGAAAGGTTGGCATTCACACTGGAATAAGCAGGTGAGTGCCCAGCCTTGCTGACCTGCTTTTACCACCCGGCTTGAATTGCTGGGGCCTGAGTTTGTGGTTGTTTGATTGTTCATTTGTTTCAAAGAGAGACTGCTAAATGATAATAAAAAATAATCCCTAAAGAGGAGTGTGACCTAAAGACAAACAATCTTTTTCGAAGCCATCTGTTTTCTAGGGAATTAAACCAGGAGATTCCTAAAGAATAAGACAAAATGAGAGGTGATGTTGGAATGTCTTACTATAGATGGGTGCTAAGTCAAGAGAAGGCCAGGATGCTAAGTTGTAAGAGAAGAAAAATGGAGTCAGAGGGAGTGACAGGGAAAGAACACAGAGACAGCAGAAAGTGGGGAGGGAGCAGGGAGGAGAAAATAAGAGGGAGAGAAGAGGCAAACCTGATAGACCCAGAAGAAGTGAAGAGACTCCATGATGTGGCGGAGAGACACCAGCCCCACCTTCAGCTCAGAAGAAGCTGTTCTTCCTGCTTTTAGTTAGCTTTTCCCGGCAGCCTTATCTAACAAGAACGAGTTTCTATTCTTTGCATCCAAGAATTTGTCTAGAATGATTTAAAATCATTCTAGTTGGGAACAAGGAAATTTATGTTTATTTAGGGCTAATTAGGATGGCAATCATGAAAAAATACAGACCTCAAAGTCTTGAATTTTTTAAAATTTTATTTTAGATGATACTACAGAAAGAAAATATGGCTTCTACCTGACCTTCTGAGGCACAGTTGCTTTTGGACCACAGTCACTATGTATTGAGAAATCTCAACTTACAGAGTATGTGGAAAGGTTCTGAGACTAGAGATAGAAAGGATGATGATGACAATGAGGAGAAGGGAGAGGAAATGAGTCTGTACAGTTCTAGCTGCTCCCCTCCTTCTTCCTCCAGCTCTTCATGACCTAAGTCCAGATAACGGATATAAATACATGTGACACTCAAACTAGCCATTCCCATATGAAACTTTCCTGAATGAAGTGATCATTTCAGGTGTGTGTGTGTGTGTGTGTGTGTGTGTGTGTGTGTGTGTGTCTAGGTCAGCAGTCAACATCACCTATTTTCCTCAATCACTCTTTACCCATTTGTTTATTTTTATCTATCTATCTATCTATCTATCTATCTATCTATCTATCTATCTATCTATCTATCTATCCATCCATCTATCCCTCTATCTATCCCTCTATCTATCCCTCTATCTATCCATCCATTTATCTATCTATCTATCTTGAGATGGGGGTCTCACAGGGATGCAGCTTACACACTTGGCTGGATAAGTTGACTATTGAGCCCCAAGGATCTTCTTGTCTCCACCTCCCCAGCACTGGGATTATAGTCATGTATAGACTTACCTGACTTTTTATAGAGAGGATGGGGATGCATATTCAGTGAGCACTTTCCCTGGGCCTTTAAGGTATATTTTGAGCATAACAATACATATCTTCAGAGCACTATTACCAAGTATATAGTATACTACGTGTTGAACCTAAAGAGGCCTATCTGGCACTGTATTTCTTGGTGGTAAGAAAGGCAATGTACAATTTTTTTTGTCCTTTATCATAAACTCATTGTCCAGGCATGCACAAACAACTACAGTCTGCTGCCAAATTTCCTATCCTATTTAAAATGCAACATCATGTTACTGGGGAGATAGCTGATAATGATTAAGAACATGTGTTGATCTCCTAGAGGGCCTGAGTTCAGTTCTGGACACCCTTATCAGGCTATTCCCAACTGCCTGTAATCCTAGTTCTAGGGGATCTAATGTCCTCTCCTGATCTGCATGGCGCGCGTGCGTGTGCACACACACACACACACACACACACACGATATATAACCACACATAAACACACATCAATAAATATTAAAAAGTGCAAGGTCACATCTTTGTAAAATACTATGTTTCATGATACCTTTTACTTTTCTAATTTTAATTGATCCATATCATGGTCCTTGAGAGACAGGTAGCTCTTATACTGTCACATGCTAATGAATGCACAGCCATCCCTACTTTATCTGTGTGTGGATAAAGTGTCTGGAAAGGTTGTAAGACTAGGAAGAAAGAGATGGCGATGATGATGGTGGTGACGATGATGCTGGTGATGATGGTGATGATGACAATTATTGTACGGTGGTGATATGGTACCTCCTGAAACTTCATCAGATGCATCGTCCATCCTTTAGACTTCCTGGGCCTTTTGAAAGCATTTGAAAATACTTGCTACTTCTTGCCTAGAAAACACATACACATAGTTTTTGGGAATGCCAAATATGGTCACATTTATCTCCTATAAATGACCGCATTTATAGGAGAACACCAAATCAAAGTGCCTTTCCTAGTCTTTGCTCAGTAACCAACAGAGAAACCATGGGTTGATGGCCCAGTCCCACAGGCTGCAGAAGCTAATTGCAAATCCCACGTTTATAACTTGTGGCACAGATCGTAAGTGGGGATTCCCATAGTCTGCTCTTTGGGTTTAGAGCTGCTCAGAAAACTTAGGGAAACTCTTTATTTTTTACCAGTTTATTACAAAGGATACAGGTGAGCAGCAAGGTGCAGATGGAAGAAATAAGAGACTCCTGAGATAAGGTACACAGGTTCCAAATTCCTTCAGTGTCTCACCCTCCAGAAACTTAGATGTGATCAGACATCTAGATGTCTTTTGGACTCTGTCCTTCAGGTCCAGGCAGAGGTCTCATTACACAGGCATGATAGAGTTTATCATTTATTGGTAACTAATCTTCAACCTCTCTCCCTTCTTCTGTGTCAGGGCTGGTGCTATATATTAGTTTTATCAACACTGTGACCGATATCTAATAGAAACAACTTAAAGGGAGGAATTGCTTATTTTGGCTCATGTTTTCTGAGGGGTCAGTCATCATGGTGGGGTGGAGTCATGGTGGAGTAGAACATTTTATGCCATGGAGCTCAGAAAGCAGAGCTAGAGCAAGCTAAGCCCCCAGACACACTTCCAGGGACCTCCTGAAAGAACATTCTGCTCTAGACTCAACAAGAGGGCCTTGTACAAGGTTAAATACGTGTCCGATTGCAAATGGTCTATGAAGTGAGAGCCAGGACAACAAGGCAAGAGGAGCTGGACTTAGACACCATGTAGGTCCCATTTATCGGACTGCAGCAAGGTACCCTGGGAAATTCTCTTGCCTTTGAACCAGAAGATAAAGAAAAGTGGATTCGGCCTTGTCTTTGCCACCCATTAACTAAATCATGCTGAGCAAATCACGTACCATCTCCAATTCTCAATTTTCTCAACTGGAAAATGACTATCCGGTGATGAGATTCTGCAATATGTATTCTACAGGTGGCTACAACCAGTAGAGAGGCAATGTTTATGAGCTATAAATACCATGGTAGTGTTTGTTAAGGGAGAATTTCTTTAAGGATTATAACAAGGGCTCTGAATTGATTTTATTTTAAAAACTCATTAGCTTTGAGTCCCTAATGGGCCAATATTTCTGAATTATACTTATTCTTCGATTACAATGGATTTTTCTCTTTTTATAGGACTTTAACTGTAAACACAATGGAAAATGTGCCCCGGTGTGCCTCGCTGACACCGTGGAATGTTTGATTCGGAAACTGCCTCTTGTGGTAGAGAAAGGAGCTATTTCAAACAAGTCATTTAGTAATAGAAGATACCCAACCATTTCCACAGCAGAAACCAGAAGAAAAACCACAAGGAAACCTCACTGAGTCTCCCGGGACTGGAAACCTTTGAAAGAGGAACAGTGGCAACGGGAGCAGAAGAGAGGTAGATGGAGAGGGAGCGGGAGGGGTGGGTGAGACGGGAAGGGCAGAAGTGCTCTAAGTTTATAGAGGTGCCTTCCTCCCTTGATTTCAGGCACTAACAAACTTTAATTGGCTAATCTTCACATATCCCTGTGAGGTTAAGTGGGCAGCAAGCATTATCCCAGATTTTCAAAAGTACAAAGAGCTTAAATGTCTTGTCTGAGGTCACAAGCATCAGCTGGTGACAAAGCCAGGAAGCGACCTGCTTCAAAGGACCCTGCCTCCCAACAGCCTCCCAGACTTGGAGACCTCACTCAGCAGTCACCTGGGGTCTTCTGTTATCTTTCTAAAGCAAGGTCCTTGGTAATTCATTTCGCCATTGACAGACAAAATGTCTGTCATTTTTATCTTTATTCCTATAAAGCACTCACTTTGGATCAAAGTGCATATTTTCAGGCATGATGAACTTTTCCACAGTTTAAGCAGTGCTCAGAAGTTGTGTGTGTGTGTGTGTGTGTGTGTGTGTGTGTGTGCTTCTGTGTTTAATTCTCAAAAAAGACATTGATGTTCTTTTCTGGGGCTGAACACTCTTTGAATCCGACAGCAAGGCAGAGCCTGTGAACAAAACCATTCCTATTCACTTCAAACTGTAGTCTCTTTACTAAACACTCTTCAGAGAATTCTCAGCTTTGTTTAACCGATTTCCAAGGCTTCTCTTCAAACTACCCAGCTGACCCCTGTTCATCTTGTTGCCAGGAGAAACAGACCATCCTCACTGGATTAAAGCATCAAAGCTTTAATGGATAAGATATAAGACAATTTTGCATCTAAAAAATAAAAAAAATCCCAAGGAGCATTACAAAAAGCATTACAAAAAGCCTTCAGGTATATACGCAGGCAGAAAATCTTTGGTCAACAAGAATGGAATTATTCCACCTTAACACAGAACATTGAGCTTTTCCAGCTATCATCATTATTTGGAGAAAATGAAATCTCCATCCACGTTCCCTTAGGTTCCCTTAGGTGCTGGGCTGTATTAGGGCATCTCAACCACAGACAATGGCTTTAGACCCTTCAATTAAAGCCAACAGCCAGACAGATGCTAGTCTGTCCCACTAAAAAAAAGATAGCCTTGATTCTTTATATTAAATGTGCAGGGAAGAAAGAGTAAAGGTTGTTTGTGGGTTTTTTTTTTTTTGTTGTTGTTGTTTGTTTTTTTTTTTGTTTTTAAAGAAGAGAGGAAGAAAAACAAATTGAAAAGGGACAGGTCGTGCTGTAACGGATTGGTAACAATTCCCAAGCCTTGCATTTGAGTCTATCCATAATCCAGAACTGGTGTACAGTTTTTCTGAACCCCACTGGTCATGGCCCTAGGGGTCCTGGATTGAAGGAGAGCTCTGCTACTCACCAAGCTGATGGTCTTGGGCAAGGATTTGGGCATTTATGGACTCCATGTTCCTAATAAATCAACCCAGGAAACAAGGTGGCCTTTAAATTCCTTTCTCACAGTCTCAAGCTCTCAAGCCAACGGCCAGTTGGCATTCTTCTCCTCTGTAACTTCCCTATGGTCAGCCCATGTCCTGAGCAGCTGGGTGACTTAGTCATTTAATTTCTCATTTGGGGACATGATATTCTCTCCTCGGGTAGCTGCCCAGAAGTCATCTTGTAAAAGAGAAGGAGCATGGGGTGGGGATGGGGCCAAGGGAAGGAAGGAAGGTGTCTTTTTTAAAAGCCAGCCCTTCCTTAAAACCTGAATGTCATGTGATCTTCAATCACAAGAGAAAAATATTATTACACTTACTTTACAGATGAGAAGAGTGAACATCAAAAGAGATAAAATTACTGGCTGAACGCAGTTCGAAGAATAAAACTAGGAATGGTACATAAATTGTGAGGCCAAGTAAAATAGAGTAAAACGGAGTTTTTCTCCAGATGCTATTAAGAATTCTGTACTGGGGGCTCAGAGATTAAGAGCACGTGTTGCTCTTGCAGTGGACCTTGGTTTGATTCCCAGCTTCCACCTGGCAGCTTACAACCATCTGTAACCCCAGTCCCAGGGGATTTGACACCTTTTTCTAACCTCTGTGAACACCAAGCATGCACGTGCTACACATTCATTCATACAGGCAAAGCAAAGCACCCAGACACATATGATAACAAAATAAATAGATCGAAAATAAATTTCTTAAAATAAAAAGAAAGAATTCCAAGGCAGATCAGGGAATGTAGCTCAAGGACAGAGCGTCTGCTTAGTATGCATGAACCCTGGAGTGTACCTGTGTGCTGCTGTGGGGCAGCTCAGCAAGGAAGACAAGGAGGCATGTTTCATAACCGCAAACCCTGCCAGACCTCAGCATAGGAAACCACCAGCATGGCAAGTGCCAACCTGAACAGTGGAACCCTGAGTGTCTGAGCTCAGGTGTTTTTATTCTTTCAGAACTCCTCAGGTATTCTACTGATAGCACATGCAGATCATTAGCAATTAAACAACCCCCCACAGAAATCCAACACCTGCAAACAATACAAAACACCCTAGACCTAGGGTAGCCCTTCACCTAACTGCAAAAAACAATTTCACACATAACTAAAAATAAACTTCCCCAACACTGGAGTTCAATCCCTAACACCCTCCCCTAAACACACACACACACACACACACACACACACACACCCCCAATATGCTGAAGACAGAGCATTAAACCGCATACAGCTCCTGTGCCAATGAGGCCGCCCTAAGCGGAGGCAGCTTTGCTTCCAGTAAATTCCTTTTTTCCAAATTGTCATCATTTACTGCTTCTGATCCATTCTGAGCACTTCTCCACCAAGCTCTGTGCCCAACAATAAACATATGGACTCTCCCTCTGGTTCTTGGTTGAGTTAAGGTGTGTGTGTGTGTGTGTGTGTGTGTGTGTTGGGGCGGGGGGGGGTGGTCCTTGCAGGAAGTTAGAGGGAGGTGGGGGAGACAAGCATCCTCCCTACGGTCTGTGGTTTGATAGTATCTGTGTTCTTCCCTCCCCCTCTGCTGACAAGGACATTGATGGGCAAGGCTCTTGTGTAGATTTAGTTCTGGGCTTTTTCCTGACCTCCCTCAAGTCAACTTCTCAGTCTATCTTCCTACTCCTCATACTTCTTTAAAGTAACCCACATGGATATTTTCTCTTTAAAATGTTATATGTTTTTTTTCTATTTTCATGTCATGTGTATGTGTGTTGGGTGTATGAATGTATGTTGACATGTGTGTGCAGGCGTGCTTGCCCATGTGTGGGAGCCAGAGGTCAGTGTTTGTTGTTTTAATCTTTATGACTCTCCATCTTATTTTCTGGGATAGGATTTTGCAATGAACCCATAGCTTGCCAGTGAGCCTTTAGGATCCTCCTTTTCTCTGAATTCCCAGGCCCATCCCAGGTCTGGAGTTTCAGACAGACACCACCACACCCAGTACTTTATGTGAGTTCTGGAAATCTGAACTCAGGTCTTCACCCTTGCAGCCAGTACGTTACCAGTTGAGCTGTCTCTCCAGCCCTGACAGCTGTTTCTTGCAGGAGACTTATCGGGCTTGCCCAAGCATGGTTCCCTTTTTGAAATTATAACCTACTTTTTCTTAGGGAAGAAAATGTACTGCCTCAGGTATCCAGGGGGTTCACAGAAGTCAAACCAGTTGGAGTGCTTTTATCTATTGGCATTTAATTGCCATAAGGAGATTCCTAAGACCTTTCTGCTGGAACTGGTAGAGGATATGAGGGAGTTCTCATCTTTAAGAATCAGTCAGTGATTTCTGTAAAGGACCATGGAATAAATATTTTAGGCTTTTGGGGCTACGAACCACCCTGTCACTCAGCCTTCTTCCTTCTTTGCTTGCTTGTTTGCAATCTCGTAAAAATTTAAAGTAAGTTTTAATACA
The DNA here is from genome assembly GCA_026225945.1 of Cricetomys ansorgei. Taxonomy (NCBI): domain Eukaryota; kingdom Metazoa; phylum Chordata; class Mammalia; order Rodentia; family Nesomyidae; genus Cricetomys; species Cricetomys ansorgei. Next base: position 2,683,254 of record JAMJFZ010000181.1, on the reverse strand, counting down.
ACACTGCAGGAGAAATATAGAAACAAGCCACCAGCCCAGGAGCTAGCTTAGCAGTTAGGGTGACACAAGGAAAACAGGGGTAAAGAAGTACCTGCAGGAGTCCTCTCTGGTGGGACAGTGGAAATCAGCACACTGACCAGGCATTCATCCTGATCCAGTACACATAAACATGCAGGTGTGGAGGTAGGTGTGTGAGATGGGTAGAGATATACAGATTCGCATGTGTGCATACATTCACACACACACACACACACACACACACACACACACACACACAGGGGGAGGAAATTCCTGAAAGCACCAAGACCCCCACAAAAATCCCCAAAGCCCCAGTTCTGCTATTTTTTCTGTTACTTGATGGAAACCCAGCATGCTTTTCAGTTACCCAGCCTAATCCTGTCTGAATGGTTTTTCTGGTGTTTGTAAATAACCAAATCCCAGCTACTACCTTCAAAACACACAGTGAAAATTTCACCTGATTCTTCTGATCTTCATAGTGAGTTCCAGGGAGCTGGTAAAGTAGACAGCCCTCTATCCAGGACACTTGATGGTAGTCTCCATTGCTGAAATAGTCACACAAGAGTCACACATGTATTCTAGAAGAGAACACCAGAAGAATAGGAAACCATCACAAATGAATATGACCTGGAACTTCCTCTGCATGAATGTCCAGCTGTCACAGATCACAGATTAGCAGGCTTTACTGTTTCCAAACAGGGTCTCTATGATGTCACTTGTGGCAACCAGGGGCCAGAAACCAGGAAGCTTTAGCAGTAGCTACTGTCCCTACATCTAATCAAATCTATTCTGAAGGAGTTGATATTACAAGTATGTAGTACAAGTCACATTCAGGGATGGTTGTTACAGATGGCCTGGTTTCCAGCACGTGCAGCTGAAAGAGGTGGGTACCATCCAGGCAAGGACTGCAGCATCCGCTGGGAGGCTGAGGCTGGGCTGTTGCATGGCCTGGCTCCATCAGTGCAATGATTACAAAAGCTGAGGGAGAAGGGGGAAGACTTCCAAAGACTATTTGCGAGGTACCTTTTATCCTTAGAAAGAAAGGTTTGGTAGTCTGGAAAGATGGCTCAGTGATCAAGAGCACTTACTGCTGGATCTTCTAGAGGACCCAGGTTCAGATCCCAGCACTTATATGGTGGCTGTCCCTATCTGTAATTCCAGTTCCAGGGATCTGAAGCTCTTCTAGCCTCCACGGGCTCTTGCATGCATGTGGTGCACATATGTGCAATGCAGATGAAACACCCATGTACATAAAACAAAAAAGTAAACAAATCTTTTTCTAAAAAGGAAAATAAGTGTCTTAGAAGATTTATTTAAAAAAAATCACAACTATATGGCCTCCATGACTAAGATAAAATTGGATGGAGCAGTGGACCATTTTAAAATAATTCTCCACTTTGCTCAGAGAAAGAAAATGGTTGTGAAATAGGAGTTAAATATAGCAATGACAAAACTCAATGTCCAATATTCTGCCCCACAATTCCCACTAAGTGAATTCACATTTGATTTGGCCACCTGCCTAGATGTGGGTTGTAGGAGAGTATTCACCACATGAAGAACATTTGGAGACATTGTCCTTTGGAATAGAGCATAGATGGTGGGTGAGTCCTTTCAGGGAGTCAGAGGCTGTGTTGGAGTAGATGACAGTGCTTTAATACTGATGTGTGTAGGAGCATTCTGGGCTTTCTTGCTGACAAGCACATTCTGATCCAGTGGGTCTTGGCTGTGGTGTGAATACTACATTCTAACAAGCTCTGGAGTGATGCAGGAGCTGCTGATCTGTGACTCACCCTTGAGCCTCAGAAGACCAGGGCAATATAGCATCTCTATGTTGGTGGCCTTTGATCAGTCGTAAATGTTAATGATAATAGTTTACATGCAAAATACAAATGACAAGGAATGTCACAGAGCTACAGGGAAGGTTGCTAGAGACGGTTATAAAAACACACGTCTGTTGGCCATTCTACAAAGGCTTAGTGTAGGCAGAGACAGGTGGGAAGGCACCTGCCTTCAAGGTCCAGTGAAAGGCACAGACCACTCCCAGCCTGAGGGTTGGCAGAGCACCTGACCCACTTCGTGGGCAAAACTGTTTAGGATGAGGGCTTAGCCAGATTCAATAAGATGTGTTCTAGACTTAAAAATGCACATGGCATTTAAAGACAGAAACAATCAGGCTGATTTTCTTGATCCTGCTGGAAAGGATGGTTGGGATGAATGGAAGTAGAAAATCTGAAAAATGGTGGGTTATACACAAAATATAGTGGAATGACAAGGTGTTCCTAAAGGCAAACTGGGGATGTGTGTTCCGCATCTCTAGAGCAAGAACTTCAGAAGCTGGTACTGATGGTATCTGCCTTTGTTTCTTCAATTGACAGTAAAACATAGTACTAGAGAGAACAAATTATTCAGAGGGGAATTTTATGATTTCGAGCAATTTTACCACTTAAAATAAACACACCGATCCTAGAACCTACGGTCATGTGGGGTTATCACCTCAGCTTTTGACTGTGGGCTGGACGTTGGAGAAGAATCACAATCAGTTTTCCCCTTGAAAGGCTTACAAAACAGATTTTTTTTTCTCTCTGGCCCCTCTCTCTCTAGAAGTTTCTCTTGTAGCTCTCCAAAAAGAAGCAGCTTCAAGCAATCTGGGGCACAAGGGAAATTTCTCCTTGATGTTTCTCAGCTGTTTCCCTCTGGACCTTTTGTTCCCATTCTCCGCCCCCTCAAGCCTCCTGTGCTTCCGGTTCTACACCCATCCATAAGTGCAGGGACACGTGATGATTTCAGGGAGGGAGCGGGGACAGCCACTTGGATATCGTAGCCGTTTGTATTTAGTTTATATCTTCATGAAAAATTACCCAGTTTTTCTTGTCACAAAGCAATAGAATCATGACTTATGTTTTATAATTTATACAACCAATTTCGTATCCTTGTCAACTTCTTATCAGATTTCTGACAGTTATAAATCATTTTCCCTTTTGGAAAGATGAAAACATGCCCCCTGCCCACCTGTAGCCGTCTCCGGGGTGGTGTTTTCACATCGTTGCTCCCTGTGGAGTAATCAGGCACATGGAATATTAACTGATGAGAATTCAGCCTGTACAGGTAGGAGCCTATGGCGCCCGCACACCAGAGTGTAGTCCTGGAGAAGAGGCTCTGAGAGAGAATCAGGGTAGCGACAAGATGCCTCCATGTCACGGTCATCTCTGCTCCATGAGTCATCGGTGTCAGAGATGCCTAAAGAAATCTGAAGACTCAAAGCTGTGGGGTCTGGAGATAGCCTACTCACGGCAAGGGAAGACTCTGTGATAAATTCAATGAAATCTTTGATTGCAATGGCGAACAGCAGTGAATGTCAGGTAAAAAGCTGGCCGCAAATTATAAAGCCTATTAAATAAAATCGTGAGACCACTGTTCAGTGAAGCCATAGAAGTAGGAGTTAGAGCTCTATATGCTAATAGGAAGCTATCTCTAAGCACACTGTTAGCTAGAACTCTAAGAGACTTACAGGTTCCTTTCAAAACTTATAAATCTGTTTTTGAGGTATGTATATAACACTCCTGAGTAATGCAATACCGAGGAATATTAATAATGGTTATAACAGTTAAGAGGGATAATGATATTATTAATTGATAATTACTATTAATTAATGAGTAGGTGGTCTCTTTTAAGCACTTGATGTATATCATCTCAGTTAACCACTCCCAAACCCCATATGGCAGATTTTAATTTACCGTTGTATAAGCTTTAGTTTTTCTTTGTTGGCTTTGCAAAAACTGAGTTAAGTAACTTGCTCCAAGGTCACACAGCTAGTGGGTGGTAGAGATGAGACTTGAGCTCTCCATGTAGAGTACACCAGCCAACGGTGTCTCTGTTATCACCTCTTTCACACAGATGTTGAACTGAAGGTACTTTCCCATTATTTAGAAGCAGATTACTGGTTCCAACTCCAATATACTGTACGGTATCTCTTATTGCTCTATTTGAACTTTTCCCAAAGCAGATAAATCAATTTTTTAGAAAATTTAAAATCTAGTTGGGCACTGTAACACACATCTGTAGTCTCCACTACTTGGGACATAGAGGTAGGTGGGTTACAATTTAATGAGGTCAGCCTGGTTGACATAGTGAAACTACGTTTTTGTTTTTTTAAAAAGAAATCTTGAGCAAAAATTGAAGTTTTCCATAGTTTTTCAAAACATCTTGAGAACCTGCTATGAGCTGTCTTGCCCCTCAGGGCTCACCATGCGACTACAGGGAATTCTTGCAAATGAAGGACACTAAAAACACACTTGCAGAGAGTATAGGATGCCCTGGAAGCTCAGTCTACAGATGCAGGTTACAGAGCTGATAAGGAGAGAACCCCGATAATGTGTAAGCTGAGTCTACAAGGGTGAGGAGGGAGATGCCAGCAAATTAGAAACTCAGGGTGTCAGACCGGTCAGCGAAGGGAGGGAGGAAAAGGCAGAGCCACAAGTATCTCCAGGAACCACAGAGTTTGAGATGGATCAAGGCAAAATAGTTTCAATAGCTAGAAATTAATCTAAAATAGTGGTCGGGGCTGTTTATTATCTGAACAGCCTGATTCCTCATGACAAATGATGGAAATACATCTCCCAGTTCAAAGTGTTCAGAATCTCTGGCTCACATACCTCGTTATGAGCAATCTCCTGATCATTTGTAAGCTCAGCCTTCAAGGTGTAATACAGCTAAATCCTACACACTCCGAGAACCATGAGGCACCAAATTGTGGGTTGCTGGTGAGGGATTTATTCTAAAGACAACAGAAGGTATGGAAGGTCAGTGTAATCGTTCGTGTGTTTCAATAATAATTGACATGTTCATGGATTCTATAAGCTTTGGAGATGTGAAACAATTAGAGTGAGGAGAAATTGTGTTGAGGTCATTGCTTGATAGCAAGGAAGAAATTATGAGAGGTTAGAAGGGCAAAGGGGAAGCAGAAAACAGATCAGACACTGTTAAGGAAAGTCTATTTAGTGCATCTAGCCCCTGGAAGTCGGATATTGAGAAGGAAGCAGCCAAGAAAGTATTCTGGGTCTCTTAGACATTTGGGAAGAAGTAGAAATTTACCCTAAGGATCGTGGAAGGAGAAGGTCCGTGCAAGAAAGGATGAGTTCATTGCAGACATATCAGATTTTGACATTTGTTACATCTAAACCTAGATGTTCAGCTGGTCGGGTCTGGTGGGAGGCTGGGGTCTGAGATCCGTGCTTGAGAATGGTCTGTATATGCAATAGACAACATTGGCTAAGTGGAAGCCAGTGAACTTGTACAATGGGTATGTGTACCACCTTATCTCCTTGGTGGGAAGAGCCATGGTAGGTGAGCACATGAAATAGGCACCATTTTCCTGTTCTTTGACCTATAATAAACATCCAACTAAGAGCAGACTCATCTATTCACAGTATTGCTTCTCTGTCACCTCCTGAAGAAGAAGGTGAGGCAATGTACATCCTGCTCAGATGAAGTAAGGGATGAAGTAAGGAGACTTGGACAGAAGCTGGAAAAGACCGTCTGCCTTCCTCTTAGGAATGTTCAGGAAGATCCTTGATAGCAGAGGGGCAGTGTACAAACAAATGAAAAGTATCCGGGCCCAATGAAGGTAGATGAAAGTCACAACCTTCAGAACCTAGCTTCATCCTGTTTTGTTTTGTTTGAAGCAGGCCTTGTAACCCAAGGTGCCTTGGAAACTAGATTGGCCTGAAACCCTGAGTGTTAGGATTACAGCTATGAGTTGCCACACACAACTTCTAGGTTTAATCTAAGTCCTGCCTACTTCTCTAGATCAAGAAGAACTCAGGCAACCAATTACACTTTAGAGTGAACAAGCACATCATTGTATTACAAGTAGAAGACTCCTGGGTTCTGTTGTTGTGGATGAGGTTGAGTGTTTCCTCATACCTTTGACCTATTCACTGGGCAGATGTTTTTCTCCTGATGTTTTCCTCATTAGAACACTCAGGTATTCCTCAGCCCACCATTCAGGCTACTGGTCACCATGGCCTTATATAGCTGAGCTCCAGTGTCCCACAGTAGAACGTTCTTTGCCATATGGCATCAACAGTAGAGGGATAAATATGAAAGATGGCCACCCTCCTCTCCTTTGCTTTGCTGGTCTCCAAAATGCTACGATATGGGGTATTATAATTGTATAAAATATTCCCGAGGGGTTGTGTATATCTAAAGAGATCTGCATTAGGAGAGAGAGATTTTTATTTTGTGTACAGGTATTTTGAGGGAGTCCATTATCCATGAACAGCTTACATTGCTTTACAGTCAAGATCTTCTAAGCAAAAACATTTACAGCTGAATTTAAACTGTTTGCATAAGGAGATGTTCAGGATAGTAAAGCTTAGAGACATCTCTCTCCCAGGAGATGCTTCAAAGTAGTAAAGATAAAAACCTCCTTTCCCTCTACTCAAAGATTAGATGAAATTTCAGAGTCTAAAGATAATGTTTTACTGTGTGGGGAGGAGGTGCAGGTCTCTTTCAGGCCTAAATAAGATCAGAATTTCCAAATTAACTGGGTTCTCCAATAATGCTCTCAACTATGTACTTGACACCCTTCCCCTCACTGCAGAGCCTTGTGGAGGACGTTACTCTGTCTTGAAATCCTGCTGAAAAGTCAGAAACAGGCTTTGCCTCTGACCCAAAGGTCTCATGTATTCTGTGTGTGGGATGTGTATATAATGGTACACATATCTGTGCATATATATGCACATATATTTTTATATCAATAAAACATGCATCTGTGCATATATGCACATTCATACATAAATGTGCAACTAGCTAACTTACTTTTATGTAAATGAAAAATTCTTAGATTTTTTTTTTCCTTTTCACAAATTTTAACTTAGCGGTTTTATATGTAGATCCCTTCTAAGTGAAACCACCCTCTTCTAGAAGGATTATCTTGGCTGGGTATCCATAACCTGTCTCAGGAAACAGAACACAGATTTTTAGGGTGATTTGGGATGGATCATGACATTCCAAGGCCAGGACTATTTGTATTGTACCCTCCAGGGAGATTACAGATGGTTTCCTCGTATTCAAGGTCATCTGGCAGATAACCATTGACTCCGAGGCCCAAGGCCATCACTAAATCATTCAGATATCGCAAGTCCTGGACTTTAGGTATGACAGCTCTCTCATGGCCACAACAACTGATCCTGAGTTGCCAACGCTGCCTCAGGGAACCTGTGCGCAGGACGCAGACCTGCAGAGCAGCCCTCAGAGGCCTCTGTTCCTCGTCCAGTTTCAGGTCGTACTTCAGGATCTGCAGATGTCGTGGCACACCTTCATTGAAGAAGGGCTGTCACTTCATGACCACGTCTTAGATGAATGAAGACCTGGCTCTGCGTACGTTCCTCTTACACAGAAAAGCTGCAGCAGCTCTGACTATAGTGTGTGCCTGTACACAAATACTTTCTACCTACAGCCTGTTTTCTCATCATCTAGAGTGCTCTCCAAGTTCTAGCAACTCCTAGTGCTCCCAGAGATCCAATATAATCTAGGAATTTAAGCTCTACTGACCATAGAGAATCTATATCAGTTTATCTGTATTTCCTTTCCTGAGTTTTAATTCATTGGAGCCCCTCTTGATTTCCAGTATTTATCATAAAACAAAGCTAAAAATGACTATTGTCTTGCAGGACTCTGCCTGGGCACCATTTTCAGCGTGGCTTCATTAGTGACCTTTGACCTTTGACTCCTACACTATACTTTCTCCCACCTCCACATACTTAGAGTTGCTCACCTGGACTTGCTTGGGATCGTGGTCAGTATGGAACATCCAACCTTGCCAGGAGAGATACAGCAAGTCTGTCTAACAAACGTATTCATAACTCTTTCTAGATGAAATTCACAGTGACCTCCAAGTTGTCTGTGCTGCCATTCACTAATAGAAAAGATTTTGAGTTAATCCTTCTCCTTCGGTCCAGGAAGAAGGGAAGAGCTCATCCAGGCCCCATCGTGTGGCACCACCTCCCCGTTCGTCTAGAGCCATGCCAACACTCAGACCTCAGAGGCTGAGTGGGAAACGTGCTGGTTTTATAAGTTACAGAAAGTTGGCTCTGGGGCTCTGCAGGAGGTTTACTTGGAACAAAGGCTTTCACTTTATTCCGTCTGTTTGATCTTTAGAAGAATATGACATTATCCTCTCTTGAGATTGGGGGTAAATAAAAAAAAAAAACAAAAACATTTTCTGGGCTGATGAGGTGGAGCTGTGGGTAAAGGCTCTTGCTGCCAAATCTAATGACTGAGTTCTCATCCCAAGAATCCGACAGTAGAAGCAGAGTACCAATTTTTGAAGGTTGTCCTCTGACTTCCACATGTACACCATGGAGTGTGCTCTTACATGCACACACACACACACACACACACACACACACACACACACACTGCAAAGAAGAAAGTTCGCTTGTTTTTTTTTAAAGGAAAACATTTTCTCCAAATATTGGGTTGAGGGCCTAGTTTATGTTGGCACATTCTCTATTTTCAATCTGATCTCCTGTCACCAAGGGTTTTCTGCAGGGACTGAGAGATAGCACGAAGATATGAGGAGAGGATTCTGGACCAGACAGATGGTCTCTGGGCCAGTGCTAAGTTACCTGTGAAGACGCCCATCCTGCCTAGCCACTTTTAGAATAGAAGAAACAGCAGCTAGCTCTAAGAACTGAGGCCTGTTCTCCAGAAGTCATAGCACTTTTTTTTTTTTTTTTCCTGAGACAGGGTTTCTCTGTCTAAACCTGGCTGTCCTGGAAGTCACTCTGTAGACTAAGCTGGCTCAAACTCACATCGATCCTCCTGCCTCTGCCTCTCAAGTGCTGGGATTAAAGGCCTGCACCACCACCATCTAGCATTAGAACTTATCTTAATAGCTTAAGATAGCGTACCTTCAGAGGCCTCTCTAAAGCAAAAGCTGGGACTAGGGGGGTTGCAGGTTGGCAAATGTCTATAATACAAGCCACGAGGATCTGAGTTTGGAACCCCAAAACTCACATGAAAGGTTGGGCACAACTGTTCTTGCTTACCCATCACAACTTGATGGTTAAGACCCTGTTGTTGAAGACACTTCACGTATTGGTCACAAGACATGGAGAAATCAAACTGATGCTGACCAGAAAGCTTCCCCAAGCTGCCCCGCTTCCATAGTACGAGAAGATGCTGTGTAGGCTGCTAGGGCCAAAAGTCATTGACAGTCTTACCCAGCTGTGATCCCTGTGACGTGCCCATGGGTGAAGTAACAGTACGAACATTATGGGACTAATTAGCTGCTTTTTTGACTGGTTTAAAAGCCCATCCACAGAAGGAATCACATGCCTGCTACTATAACACTGACCAAGAACCAATGTTTGGGGAGCTCACAGGCCCCAGAGATGAACCTATTACTACTCTTTTGCTAAATGAACATAGTAGTGAACTGTTCTCTAAATCTTCATTTCTGTACCCATGTATCAGTGCAGCTGTCAAGTTGAGCAGCAAAGTTTCTTTGTGCAGTGAATGACAGTAAGCACAGAAACCCACAGCAGCTCAAAGTGTAGAGAACTGCAGTGGAATGCTCACCCACAACTAGGAGATCTATATCATCTCCTCTTTCAAGTCTCTGGAACCATCTCTCAAGACGGGGCAGAAAGACTAAGAGTCAAAGGTGGGGAAGGGCCAGGGAAAAGATGTCTTCTGGACAGGACAGGACTGATGGACTCATCCGCTCACAGTATTTATGGTAGCCTGCACGAGACCTGCATGTGATCAAGCCAGTCAATATCTTAGCACGGAGTGGGAAGGGACTCATGAGCCTTCATCCCTAACAGCAGAGCTATGGACAGGTGAGATGGAGAATCAATGTTCTTTAATGATGTGGTGTCCTGATAGATCCACCATGCTTCAGGGGATGACCCCATACCCTGGACTATGTGGGCAGCACACACTGGGTCATTAAAGAAAAAAAGCACTAGCTTATTTGATGAGCTCCAGGTTCAGTGAGAGACTCTGTCTCAAAAGATTAAGGTGGAAAGCAATTGAACAAGTCACTTGATCTTGGTCTCTGCCCCACCCCCACACCAAAAAGAAAATGGAAGATAAGGCCGTTGTTGAAATCAGAACTTTTATTTTAATGGATGGGTGACTGATGCTTGGTGAGAAGACAGCATCTGGGCAGGTTTCATTTTGCTCGAGGTTTAGACTGAGTTGAGCTGTGAGAACATGGATATGGTACGGACATTTGAAGGAGTGTCTCACTGTAGCCAATGATGAGAAATCTATTGAGGAGTGATGGTCAGGAAAGGGGAATTGTAGTGAGGGGATGATGTTACCGATGAGCAGAATCGGTACCAACAGAGTCAGGGACACAGGGGATTGGATTTTAGCAACTGTGAGTATGGCTCCTTCCTCACTTTTATGATGCATGAAAGGAGTTGGGGCGTGGCCTTGTGGGAGAATATGAAGGGAGCGGATGCTTTGTAGGAAGACAGGAAGGTATAGGAAAGCTGCATCTTTAAGTTGCTCTAGGATCCCTGGCTCCTACTTGGGTCTGCCCATGTGGATGAGCTGAGAATTGTTAACTCAAACAGACCTGACCTCCAGGCTTGTGAATATAGGAAGGACTTAATTTTAGACCCTTTGTATCTCCTCTGTGTGTTGTCCTTGTATGGTAAACAGCCTGTAGTGCTGGAGAGTCATCTTTGGGAATGAAGAGAGGCCCATGTCACCTACTAGATCAGTTTTTCCTGAGAGTGCCTTCTCTCCAGTCTGGAACATGCTCCAGGATTTCAGGGCAACCCAATTACATGATGGCAAATGTCACAGCTCAGAGTGTTATTTTTTTTTTCCATCAGTAAGAAGACCTTTCCTCTCAGAGGCCACTGTAATTAACCCTAGAGAGAATAAGTCATCCTTAGAGTCAAAGAAGAAGCTCCCACCGTGGTTTGACATGTTCTGCCTGAAAATCTGTTATGGGAATTCACCCAACACTACTTTTTAAGGTTTTTTTTTTTATTTTTGAGATTATACTACAATTATATCCTTTCTGTCTTCTCTTTCATCCTTCCAAACTCTCCCATGTTCCCTTCCTATCTTTTAAATAATGCTCTTTTTTCATGAATTGTTTTATATATATATATATATATATATATATATATATATATATATATATATATCCTGCTCAATCTGTATAATGTTACTGGTATTCATGTTTATAAGGCTGACCTTGTAAACCAATTGATGTGATGCTACATCTATATCATTTCACCATCATGACTGTTTAAACTTGAGCTGAACAAAGAGATCACCAGTAGGTATTCCAAGGTGGACAAGGGAAGCCCATGAGGCCTCTTCTCTTCATAAAGAACTGAGGCAACCAAGGAATGCAGAGAGTGGGAGAAACAGTGTTATTTTTAAAAAGGAAAGAAAAGACACAAGATAATTTCTCTTCCTCTATCTCCCCCACCCCTTCTGTATCCACACCAGGTCTAACTGCTCAACCGTCTACACGAAGGAGCCGCTCTGCTTGCTAAGGAATTAGACAATGACAGGCACATAGCCCATGCGAAGGTGGGGGTGTGCGTATCACTCCTTTGTCTAAATGTCACAAATTGTTATAGTTTGGCTCTGCATTTCAGAGCCAGTATCATCACCTTTTAATTAGCTAGAAGACTCGGCTGCAACACTCAAAAGGAACAGCAACATTGGAGATCCCTGTCCAGTTTCCAATATAATTATTTGTCAGAACCATATTAACCTGATGTATGACAGACCCGTAAAACGGATGCATTTAGGTCTCTAGGAGTCCTCCCTCATTAACTCTGATATTTATAGCCGTGGCTTCAATGCTGCAGTACCTCCTCCTGTGAAACACAGAGCAGGGATGGCAGGTTTCTCTGATGCTATTAGGGGAATCGTTTGTTTTGCAGTGTTGCAAAGAGGGGCGGAAGTAACCTAGCCTTGGTTCCAGGCCCTTGTGAGTCCAGACTGGCTCTCCTGCCCGTTCCTCTCTTCTTAGGGAATGAGAAGAAAACTCAGATTAGATATGTGTGTACAAATCCTGCACGGTTAATAACTCACCAGGGTAATGAGACAGAACTAATTGGACAGAGCTGTTCAGGGGATGGTTCTTAGATCTACCTTCCTAGGATCCAACTCTGGCTTTGCCCCTTACTCACTGGAACAGGTGCTAGAATTCCTTTGGCCTTGGCTTCCTTGTGTGTAAAATGGAGATCATAATAGTCCCTGACCTCATAAAGCCAACATGGGAATTCAATGAATTAGTACAGGAAAAGTGCTTAGACTTTGGAATCTAGGAAGTGTAACACAAATACTACCTAAGGGTGCCACTGTAACTCCTCTCGTGACTGTGGGGGCTAGGGTGCAGCCCAGAATGCAGGAAGCCTTAGGTAGTAGGTTCCGATTCTAACCACTGCATCGCATCAGCTCAGCATGGTGGTGCACACTTGTCATCCTTAGGATGAAAAATTCAAATCCTTGACTTTACAGCAAGTCCAAGGCCAGCCTGGGGTCCATGGCATCCTGTCTCGATAATAACAATAATGCTATAATTACTTGGGATGGTGGCTTTAGGAAGTCTTTAGATGGGCATTTATGAAGTTAGATGAGCATTCTAGCCAATCTGCTTTTGCATTTCTCTAAAGATCCTGGGGCTTGAGTGGAGATGACAGGTTCCCAGAGATGGAGGAATATTAGCTGGGGATAGTGAAGATAAAAGCCTATCCGTCTCTGTGGATCTAAGAGCTAAAACCAAATACACCTTGACTTTTACTAGTGGCTTAGTCCCAAACTCACTAAAATGGATGGGATAATGTGTGTTTTGGACTTTGATGGCCTTATCAGTTCACTGTTGCATTTTATTATGTTTTCTTTGTTTATTTTTACAATCCCTTCAAACACGTCTCATAAAAATAAGCTCTGCAGTGCATTTAGCCCCTATTCTATTGTTTCAAAATCCCGGATAAACCACCGCCCATATTCTATGTTTTATTAATTCTTCCAGCTGATGTCCTTTGCTGACATTTTCCCCCAGTACAGACACATCTTTGGATACACAGTACATTGCGTTTAGTTTCCTTGGGTCTTCAGGTTCTGCTACAATAAATAGTAGTTCACCTTCTCTTTGTCTTCTTTAACTTCTAAATATATAAGCATGTAGCAACAACTGGTGAAAAAATAAAAGAGGTCGTGAATTTCGAAGAGAGCAAGGAGGCGTATGTGGGAGGGTGTGGATGGGTAAAAGGGAGAGGGAAATGATATATTGTAATTTCAAAAATCAAAGAAATAATTAAAAGACTAGATGCTGGTTATTTAGCAGAACATCCTTCAGTCTAAGTAATGCCCATAACGATTCCTCATAATTAAGTTAGAGATATGGGTCAGTCTGGGAGCATCAGTCATCTACCATTTGCCAAAGGCTATGGTGCTCCTGTCTCTCAGCATGCTAATGTCCTACTGCTGTTGTTTAATCAAGATGATATGTACTGTGTGTTCACTGTAAAGTTACTATTTCTCTTTTTGTAATAAAAAAAAAAGTAAGAAAATTTGAAATCACTAAATCTTGTGCTCCTTATTAAACTAAACTTTCTTGCCCTCCCTTTAAAAGCCTATCAGAAGACGCTCTCTCACACACAGGGCGGAGCCTCAACACCTTTATCCACTTCACGAATTAGAATTCTTGATATGTTTTCCTTTAAAGGATGGGTTCAGGGTTCGTGGCAGGTTGCAGGCTTCGATTCAAGGCATCTCTGACATCTACAAGTACTCCTAGCTGGCTCAAGGAACCCTATGAACTCTTGCCTGTGCTGATCATGCAGAATTCTTCATGGAACTGTAACCAGGAGGCCCAGTTGTTGTGACCGGAAGTTGTTACTTTTAATTTGGCAACATCATATGGATACATCTTATATCTTAGCATGTTGGGGCTTCTTGGGTTATAAATGGATTGTAAATGGCTATGTTGGAAACGCCCATGATAACAACAGAATCCTGAGCCTTTGGCTACAAGGTCATCAGAGATGGTTATCAATAATGATGGGGTCTGATTTCACTGAGGGATATCTCATATTGTGGTCTTCATGGTGAGCTTAATCTGCTCATCTGGGGCCATTGTGTTCTCTAATTGAACACCTGCCTCCTAGAGACCCTACATAGGACATTTGTAGTCGGCTCACATCTTTGGGGGAAGGTCCTATTTGTCTCCCACAAAGTCCTTCAGTATTGATTTGTTAATTCTGAACGGTAATGAGATTGCAATGAAGCCCTTCCTTTTCATATCAAATGATCTAAGTACTCAGAGAACTTCAGTTCCCCTCAGCAGGATGTCAGATAACGTCTAAATTCTTCAGCCTGGCTTTTAGCTTCACCTAACAAACTTTAACTCCCCTTCAAAACAAACTTCCTGGTAGAGATAGAGATTTTATCATCTCTCCCCTCCCCCTCATACAGCAAATGGATTTTATCATCTTCCTTCCTTCCCCCTCTCTCTGAGATAGAGGAAATGGATTTTATCATCTTCTTCCCCCCCTCTGAAATAGAGAGAGAGAGAGAAAGACAGAAAGAGAGAGATCCATTCTGATGGGTCTTGCATATACTAGGCAGTCTCCACTATGTAACACCTCTTGCCCTGTTCTTCAGTGACAAAATTTCCTAAGTAGCCCAGACTGGTCCTGAACTGGCCTGCCTTCACTACCCAAGTAGTGAATTACAGGCATGTACCTCCACTTCTGGCTTTGTTTCCTTTACTTTCTAAGCCTTGCTTGCAACCCTAAGCAGATGATTGCCCCCCACTCTGTGATCTACACCTGTGTGTCCTGACAGGAGCCTTTCCATTTCTTAGTCCGTGGTGACAGTTGTAGGAGCAAAGGGTCAATGAATCAGAACCTATGAAGGTTGGCTGTACACAGACAGGAATGCAGTGAGTGGTGCCTGGCCCAGGGAGACATGGATCCAATCACCCAACAACTAAAACACTGATGAGGGAATCAGCATGCTCATTACGAGATAGGCTATTACATGAACATAGTGGTTGGGTCCCTTTTTTCCTGTATCAAAATGTCAAGGAAGCTTAATTGGTCATTAGGAGGTTCAGCAGACATTTCAGCAAAGATGGCAAATAGCTTGTCAACTATAACATGGGTTACAGTGAGAGCTGGTTACACATCCCCATTCCCTAGCAACAACGGGGACCCAGTGACTAAATACTCAGAACCTTGAACCCACTATCTCTCTATTGAACATCATCATGTCGATAATGAAAATATTTGCCTAATTCCTCACTGTCTTAGTTCACAAGGCTGCTTCTTCTTATCCCAGACTCATTAATTTTATTCTTGTATTCAAGGAATATTTGTTGAGCATCATTTTTATGTTCCACGTGCTGAGGGAGTAAAGGTGAACAGCACCCTCCCTACTTCTAACACCGCTGCTTCTATTACGTTTGAGTTTTGCTATAAGTCTGAAAGTCTATAGCTCTTTGTTGATGTGTGTGTGTGTGCACATGTGTGTGCACACATGCACATTAGTGTATATGTGTGCACACGCTGTGTGTGCACATGCACGTACAGATGCAACTTAGCCATGTGTCGACATTAGAAAATAGATGTTGGCACCAGGTGTCTTCCGCTGTTGCTCTCCATCTTATTTTTGAGGCAGGGTCTGTCCCAAACCTGGATATGAGACTGGTTGCCCAGCAAGCCCTGGAATCCATCGATTTCTGCCGCTCTAGCATTGGGGTTACAGATACATGCATCCCCTCCTCACTTTTGCATAGGCTATAGGAGATCCAAATTTTAACTATTTTTGTTCTGGTGTGTGTGTGTGTGTGTGTGTGTGTGTGTGTGTGTTGTGTATATTTATGTATACAGTGTGTACGTGCAGATATGTATATGCTTGTGGAGGTCCAATGTTGACATCAAAGGTCTTTCTCAATCACTCTCCACCTTTATTTCTTGAGACAAGGTCACTAACTGAGCTTGAAGTTCTTCAGTTTAGCTGAGCTGACTAACCAAGAGAGCTTCAGGAGCCCTCTTGTTCTCCAACCCTCTGCACTGGGATTATAGTCACACGATCGGCTCTGCTGGGCTCTTCATGTGGACATGGGGCATCTGAACTCACATCCGCCAGACACTTGCCAGCTGATTCATCTTCCCATCTACCAGCCTCTTTCCTTTTCTTTGGTATATCTGATCAGACCTGCTGTTTTGATACCAAATTATGAATTGCTCAGTTACCTAACTTTCCTGAGTTGAAATATACTGCTTCTAAATTCTAAATTCATAGAAGGCTGAAGATACTGTACTGCTTATCATATATTCCTTATGGTGTCTCTAGAAATGTATATGTAACAGACACCAAATGTATGTCTCTCCAGAGGACACTGCATTTGGTATAGCTATAATCAGACTTCAGGGCAGACAGTCTTATACTGGTTTATTTCAAATCATCCCAAACCAGTGGTCCATAAATTAAATCCAGCCTCCAGACATATTATATTTGGCATATAGTAATTAGTTTAGTAATCTATTTTAACAAGCTGATGCTTTAAAAACCAAACCTCCTTCTTTCTCTAGACTCCCCCCCCTCCCCCTTTGAATCCTTTTTCTCTGCTCAGAATTCAAAAACGCCTCCGGAATCTTAGCTTCTTTGGAAAAACTGGAAGACTTGCCACCCTTGGCCTCACACCTGCTGGGCAAAAGCGCTGGCATGCCAGTGTGTCGGCCCACTTCAGCCGGCAGCGGTCCCCAGCACTCCGCAGTGCCTGTCACTCAGAATCTCATCACACAGCCTTGCCTTACTTACATAACAGCAGAACCCCGAGGCACTGGAATCAGTGTCCTCCGTGTTACCCAGAGTCAGGATATGGGGGAAAAAATGACTCCCTCAACCCACAGCTAAGGAAAAAGAGCAACTCTTTGCTGCTCCTGTGAGCTGGTTGGCGTGCAGAGACAGGCTAGCAGGCTGCGCCCTGCGCCTTGGCCCTGAGCCTTCCTTACAGGCTACCTTCTCTGGAATATTGGCCCTCCCTGCTGAGGAGCCTACTGCGGCTCCAAATGGTCTGTCTCCTCTTACCCATGCGATTTCAACCTGCCTTCCAGGCCCTTTTCCAGCTACCCTGAACCGGTTCAGCAGCACAGCTTAGGGCTCTGCTCCTGCCAAGAAATCTGCCAGCCTCCGTTTCCTCTTCCACCTCCGTCCTAGTCACTAGTCTGTGTCACAGACTTCATTCCTCCGTAGAAGCTGATGGTGAGAACCGTAGAAATGAGAGCGAAGAAGGGGGAAACCGAAAGCGTTACAGGGGAGTCAAATGCACTTTGTTCTCTTTGATCTCAGGCCACTGTATGTAGAGGTGTGTGTGTGTGTGTGTGTGTGTGTGTGTGTGTGTGTGTGTGTGTATGTCAGTGTGTTGCATTTTTTAAAAAAAATTAAGAAGTAACGGAAATACAAAGATGAGAACAAACACGTCTACGATTATTCTTCAAGGCAGAAAAGAAAAACCGTAAGACTCTTGAATCCCTAGCACCCTTGTAACATAAAATGACCAAGCTATAGAAATTATAATAAAATAAATGATAAAATAATAAACAACAAATAAAACAATAAGCTAAATAAACCATGTAAAATTAAATAAAATATGGGTGGTGTGATGGGTGAAAACCGGTAATCCTAGTGCTGGGGAGGCAGAGACAGGAGGATCCTGGGAGCTCACTGACCAGCCAGTCTTGGCAAATTCACCAATTTGTCAAGGTTCAATGAGAGACTCACATTAAAAAATAAAATACATAAAAATAAAAAGCAATGCAGGAAGATATCAGCTTCTTGCCTCCACAGGCATGCAGGTGTGTGCACGGGACACACACACACACACACACACACACACACACACACAATAGTGAGCTGTCACATATGAGGACATACCTCAGACGGAGCCTGAGCCACTTCAAGGAAGCAGGGAGGTATGTGCCACTATTTATAAAAGTAGACATGCATATGTAAGATTTGATTTTTAGATTATAGATTAATTGCTTGCTTATTATAGAAACTTCAAAATTGCAATATTAAAAAGTAAAGGAAATGGAATCAAATTCAACCATAATCATTTCACACTGAGATAATTTTTCATTGATTTCCCATTTCCATGCATAATATATACTGCTTTATAGAGTTGAGAATTTCTGTGGAACACTAAAATTTAGAAGCTTGCTTTTTTCCCAACCCTCCCAAGACAGGGTTTCTCTGTTGTAACTCTGGCTGCCCTAGAACTCTCTGTAGACCAGACTGTCCTCGAACTCACAGAGGTCCACCTTTCTCTGCCTCCCTAGAACTGGGATTATAGGCATGCGCCACCACTGCCCAGCTGTATTTTTATCTTATCATGGGTTTATCGCAACATAAGAGCATCAAAAGTCAAACAAGCCTTCACTGGCGGAAGTGATGCTTGTCCAGGCCAGACCACAGTTCAGCTTTTCTAAAGGGGTCCCAAGTAACCCCTAAATCCTCACCCATCTCTGATGTCCGCAGAGTTCAGGGCAGACCACTGTGACATAGTACTTGTGGAGAGGCGTTACACTATGCTACTGCCAATGATGGCTCTTGTTCACATCCCACTGGCCAGAGGAGGAAGTCCCAATGCACAGAGTCCCCAGTGAGCTAGTGTGGAACCATCTTCTTCTGCCTATCTCAAGTAGCAGAGCAGTGACATTTTATGCCTGTGGATGGTTTTGTGTTGCTTGTTCCTGTTGTGACTATCATGTGTCTCATGCACTGCTTGCTCTCTTAATTTTTGGAGCTGGTTCCAATAAGGCCAACCTGGCATCTACCACTGAACTTATATGCTTAAGGAAATTACCTCTTGCCTCAGTTGCTCTGCTCCTAATTGGGGACATTGCTCTATACTCTACATTGCAGGAATCTAGGGGGAAAGGCGGTGTGTGGAGGGAAACTTAGCTTACCTCTGTGAGCACAGTGATCTAGGGCCCAGTGTTCATCCTCAGAGTCCACAGTCCATTTTCCATGCCCTTGAGGCTCCGAGGTCCCTGTGTGGATGGCTGTTTAAGGTTTGTACTCCTGACATCCCAGAAGTTTCAGTTTGTACAGGACCTAAGCTTTTACTGGAGCCTCTGTTACATAAAAGTATTGTTCAAATCCAGTCCCTTCCCGAAATGTCCTTTTCCTTATCCTTTCATAAGGGGAAACCAGCCTGATTTTCTATCTTCTGCTAATCCCTATGTTTAATTCAGATATCAGCCTGTGTCAGAATGGTCATTGCCTTAATCTTAGTAAATTTTGCATTAATTAAAAAAAAAGGAACCCGAGTCTCTGAGGGCCAATGATCTGCACCGGCAATATGTGAAAGGTTTTGATATCTCTACCTTCAGTGACCAGAACAGAGCAACTTTAAGAGTGAATACTATCTGATAACAGTTATATCACACTTAGAAGCCTGTGGATGGATTTTAAAGTCTGAGTCGGAGTGTCAAATATTCCCCTGAGACGCAGATCCTGAGAATCTTGCTTTTTCATTAGGCTGATTCTCATGAACGTGTGACCCATACCCCACACTCAGAAACTTTGTGTCCAGAGCAATGACACTGCGCAGACGTCACTTGTTGTAATATTTCCTCGCCTCTTTAAAAATGAAACAAAAGAATGGAAGAAAAGAAAACCCACCACCAAGGTAGCCCACATAGGTAAAGAACCCACCTCAACAGACTTTTAGGCTAAATTCAATTTGGCTCTTTTAGAGGGTTTTTTTTTTTTTCTCATGTTATCAATGTTATTAAACTCCATTATGGGAAATAAGTACATAGTTTGTAAGTATTAAAATTTATTAAAAATAACCCAGAAGTCACCAAAGACATCTAATTTTTGGCATGTGTCAAATTAAATCAAAGTCAGCATAATCAAATAAGATCATAAGTCAGGCATAAGTCAGGTGCACACCGGTAGTGCCAACTACCTGGGAGACTGAAGGAAAAAGGATTGCTTGAATCTAGAGCTTTTCGAGCAGCTAAGAGATTTAATAAAATCTTATCTTAAATTTTTTAATAAAGGATATTACTGTTTGACGATCCTTTTATTTTTATGTAATGAATATTAACCTCGGATTTGAACATTCCAACTGAAGATGAAGATTTCATAATTTTTCCATAAGGAAGAGACGTTCAGGCTGGTGGGCAGGCGAACAAGAACAGCCTTGTGATTCTGGGGTGGGAAGCGGTCTTTGCATCTGAATGAGTGTTGTCAAGACACGAGTAGCAACAACCCAAGAACCTCCCAGATGGGAGCCCCAATCCCCTGACACGACCGTGACACACGACCACTTCACTGGCCCCTTCTGTGTCAGAATCTAACATTCCACAGGCTTCTCTTAGTGATGTTATTTTAGCCAATGATCCTCTCTGCCGTCAACTTAGGCAGTTTACAGAACTCAGCTTGTTATCAAGTCCCACTTTCCTGATCACTGGGATTCATATTTAAAAATACGTCTAGAGCTGTATTGTCTGAGACATGACTTACTTTTAGTTTGAGGTCTAGCATTTTCAGATAGTTTAAATCATGGCACTCAGACAAATATCAAATGAGCAAATGTCAAAGATT
The DNA here is from genome assembly GCA_026225945.1 of Cricetomys ansorgei. NCBI lineage: Eukaryota > Metazoa > Chordata > Mammalia > Rodentia > Nesomyidae > Cricetomys > Cricetomys ansorgei. The sequence goes on along the minus strand of JAMJFZ010000181.1, from coordinate 2,662,617 downwards.
TTATTTAACTCATTAATTAACGAGAAAGTCAGTGAGATGCTTTAACGGGCTCAAATGAGAATTCAAAGCAAGCACATATATAAGCAATCATGAGTGTTGAAATGAATAGATGAATACCCACAGGGCAATATTCAATTTCATTGCATAATTTGATTTCCTCTTTATGGACAAGAGAACCTTGCATTATGATCATGTTTCTAGAAGTGATAGGTTTGTAAAATGGCTCAAAGACAAATATAGAGATGACTCCTAGATGGGACACTCAGTAATTATACTTTTTTCTCATTTAAAAATCTTTCATATTTGAGGTTTGCGTATCCCTGCGTTAAGCCACATGAGTCTCTTTAATGTAGCGAGGTGCCATTGAGCAGTGTTGGTTTGTGCAACAGAGTGGACAGTGGTATCATTCCTGGAATGGTGGGGGGTAACTGAAGGCATTCACCGTGCCAGAGAAGACATAGAGAAGTTTTATTAAGAAAGTTTATTAAAGAGAGTACACTGCCAATAGAAATCAAAATGCAGAAGGCAAAAATAGTCAGGGAGAGAGAGGGAAAAGAAAGAGACGGGGGGAGATATGAATTGTCCTCCCCTCCCCAGGAATAGTAGGTCTTTTAGAACAGTTAAGTGAAGTTATTTGATTTTATATCATGTGTCATTTGTGTAGAGTCCACATTTGGATGGATAAGCTGATATCTCACTATCTAGTCAAGTAGTGAACAAATTTTGCTACGATTTGATTCTGTCTTTCTGTCTCTCTTTCTTTGAGATTGGGCATTTGAAGTTGGGTGCCACAATGAGTAACTAAGGGTTAAACTTAAAATGTTTGTATAAGATATCACAATTCACTGGGGTCAGGCTTCCTGACCTTGACCCCAGTCAAGGTGATTGTTTAAAATATGCAAATTCCAGATTCTATTTTTTGGCTTTATTTTATTATTTTACTTTATTTTATTTTTTGTCTCTACAAGTACCTAATAGAGAAGCTATGCTGTGTCAAGTGTATTGTGATAACCTGTAGATCATCAATCAGTTGGTTCAGGAGAAATTGGATAAAGGAACTAGGAGAAGGCTACTTTCCTGGGTCAGTTCCCTTAGGGACAGCAAAGTATCTAGCAATCAGGGAGGCAGAGTTCTAAAGCCCAACCAACCCTTTGCACCTTCTTCTTCCAGCAGGCTTAACTCAGCAGGATCAGGATCTGTTTCCATGGAGTGAATTTTGAGGTCAGGAGGCTGTACTAGACAGAGCCAGAGGGGGCTGAAATAAAAAGCAACTGAGTTCACAGGATTCAGGCGTTGGTTTTGGTTTGGGTGGTGTTGGGACTGAAACTAAAACCTTGAATGTGCTTTAGATTCGGAGTTTTATTTCACAACTTTTAGACAATCTGAATACTCAAATAGTACCTGCCAGTATCAGTTTCACTGAGTGTAATTAATTCATTATCCAACTTTAACCACAGCTTCAATAGAATCTTCGATAAAACCTATCAATTTTGAGCAGACAGTGGGTGTACAGACTGCCCAGGACACCAGACAGTCTCTGGATCGTCTCAAGCTAAAGCATGATGACCTTTCTGGTCAGAAGTAGCCAACAAACCCTCAAGAGGGTCCGGGCCTATCGAGGAATATCGGCCGCCTTGGATGGAAAGTGGGGTCCTCACATGTAGTTTTTTTTTTATACAATCTCTGGGTATCACTAGTAACAGTTTCCTCTAAATCATTTTGATTCTAGCTTAAATGAAATAAAGTGCTTCCCCCTGCATCCTTTGCCTGGATTAAAATTCTGTGTATCCAAGGAAGAGCTGAGCCAAAACAAAGGTCTATCATGTGGAGACCTAGAAACTGATTTTCCTAGGAAGACACAGGCTTTGCTGAAGAATTGCACAAGGGCCAGTGTGTAAATATTGTACAACTTCCTGGCAGCTTGTGAGTCAGGTCATTATTATGCAGCTTCATCATTCTGTTTAAAGGGGATTCCCGGGTTTGCTCAAGTTCATATGCTATGCAGAAAAGCCTTCCAAAATAACAAATGCTGCCACTGTGATTTGAGACATTCCCTCCCTCCATTTCCTCATCTCCACTAATAAACTTATGCATGTTATATAATTAGAGTGTGTTAGGGTACACATTTGCATCTTGTATGTGGTCTGGTAGACATCCTCAAGTCATATCTGTGGGCTCATAAGCCATGTGATCATGGCAAGTTGCCCCATGGCTCTGTGACAGTGCACTCATCTGTGAGCTAAGGGAAGGGGGACCAGATGGTCTTTCAACTCCCTCTGACTCTATGCATACACTTTCATCTTCAAACTGTTTGTGAGTTCTAGAAGGAAAGGTTGCCAAGAACCCTGTGCCTGCCCAAACTCTTGGAGGAAGATGGCATTGCACTTAGTCCAGTCATCCAAGCAAAGGCAAATATCACTTATATTAGTGTTTACTGCGGGTCTATCTTCCTTGCTAGAAATTACCCCCCATACAGACAGGCCTGCATTCTGGGCTCTTGCCAAGAAGCTTGTGATGGCATGTCAGTGCCTCTGGAGCTCTGTCATGGTTACGGTGCTCCCTCCCCCGCCCCCACACACACACGAGACATGGATGAGAGCCAAACCTGTGTCCTCTGCAAGAGCAGCCAGTGCTCTTACCCGTCTCTCCAGCTCCCTGGTATGTTTTGACCTAGAAGGAGGAAAAGAAACTTTGGGGAGTTTGCTCAGACCAAACTATGACCAGGAGCTCAACGTCTAAGACTTTCAATACAGGCAGTCCTGCCAGAAGCATCCATTTTACTTTTTCTTTAATTCCCCCTTGTCTATCAGCCCCTCTTCCCCCTTTTTTTGAGACAAGGTCTCACTGTGTAGGTCTGGAACTCACTTACCAGTCCAGACTGGTCCTTAAGATCCAACTTCTGATCTTCCCCCTTCCCCAGTGCTGGGGTTATACAGGTGAGTCATGATGCCTGACTCCTTTTTACTATCCTTTCTGGCTTTTTCCTTTTGCATTCTTGGATTTCCTACACCTCTCTTTTTTTAATATTTTTTCCTTTACTCATTGATTGATTTGTGAGCGTGTGTGTGTGTGTGTGTGTGTGTGTGTGTGTGTGAGAGAGAGAGAGAGAGAGAGAGAGAGAGAGGGAGGGAAAGAGAGGGAGAGAGAGAGAGAAAGAGAGTGTATACACAGGGGAGTCTGCTCTCTCTTCCCACCATGCAGATTCCAGGGATCAAACTTGTACCCTGAGACTTGGCAGCAAACACCTTCACCCACAGAGCTGCTTTTCTGACTCTCTTCTTCTTTAGTGCTAAAGAGCTAATGGCTTAGATACGCTGGATAATCACTATGTTTATATAAAAATGGAGGCTCTGAGCATCTATATAAGGTGGAAGACTTGATCAGTTTGCCTCTGCCTTGGGTAGCAGACCCAGCCACCCTTACCACTTCATCATGGATCAGCTCAGGGACTGGGAAGAAGCTGGAAGAAGTTAAGAGGCTCCAATGCTCTCTGCATCTTTACTCAGCACTGTATCTCTGACAGACAGGAGAGAGAGAGAGAGAGAGAGAGAGAGAGAGAGAGAGAGAGAGCCAGACTTGATAAACGTATGTGTCCTCTCACCAGCAAATAAACCAAAGTTTATCATGAAGCTAAACTTTAATGACAGTTTTAAGCTTAGAAACATCCCTTATGATTTCCACTGTGTCTTGTTTCATCCTGAAGTCTGTGATCTCCACTAGAGACCTCTGAGAACATACAGAACTAGCAATAGCCACGGTTGGAGGTCACTCTAGCCGTGTGACTGCCTGTGGCAGAGAAATATTTCAGCTGTTTTTTTTTAAATTTTTTTTTTACAGGCTCACTTTATGCCCTGGGGCGTACATGCTTCCTAGGACTAAACGAAACTATCTGGTTAATATGGTTTTTCTATAAACACTGCCCACAAATTATGATCAAAGCCAGTGTGCTCCCAAACAAAGAAGCATGCTAATGAATGCAATTTCTTTCCTTTGCTCTATCTCAGACTCACAATGCCAAGTCTTAAGGGGATATTTGACCATGTCAACATCCATTTTCAAATGCCTGGCAATTTATCTACATCACCAGGAAGGAATGAAAATGAGCAGAATATGTCTCTTTTACAAATTACTGAATAGAAGATTTGTAATCATCACAGGTATCTGAAGGTCACTTTAGAAAAGAAAGCATTCACTCAAAATCCACAGGGAACAAAGACATTAGATTTTAGGAGCGCGCACACACGTGTGTGTGTGTGTGTGTGTGTGTGTGTCTGTGTGGACGTGCGCGTGTGCCCATGCAATGGGTGTGAATTCCACAATGATGGAGAAGGGAAAAGTACAAATGATAGTAGAAACCTCTTCTATTTCTAATAATGAGTAGCAGAATGGAAAGGATTTGGTCCGGGAAGTCCCACTGTATTTTCTCCCAGCCCTTTGAATATTGCTAAGTGATTTGCATACTTCTGGAGCAACCAGGTCCCTGCCCAGCATTCCCCAGGCCTCTCTCCTAGTTCCTGCTGCAGCCTTCTTCTTCCACTAGGAATATGGTACTAATTAAGCTAGCAGGAAACTCAGAGAACAAAAGTCGCAGTGGCAGCGCTCAAAGTCACCTCTTACTTTGAACTTCATAAAGATCCGGGGACAGATCTGCTCTGTCAGCTTCTCTAGAGAACAGTCCACCAACATTATTTTCTCCCCTCTAGAAAGGAAACCCATTCGAGGGATTGTGAATGTTACCCTGTGTCTCAGTTTGAAGTTTAAATCTTTTCAAGCATGTAGTTATTAAGATGCCAAGTTGCTTCACTTAATTACAACCTTTATCATAGTATTGAATACTTTAAACACATTATTTATCACACCTGAAGAGAAGAGTAGTTCTACTTTAATGGACCACTCTCAGTGGGCCATCTACTGATTATCTTCTCCACTGAATTAATTCCTAGTCATGGCCTAGTGAGCAGTCATTACAAGAAACACTTCCTGTGTGGTTAGGGCTGGGTTGAAGGGATATGATGGGCCTCTCATGTAACAGCAGTGTTGGCTTCTGTGGTGGTTTGAATGAAAATGGCCTCCATGGGCTCATAAAAGTGAATGCTCAGTCCCTAGTTGGTGGAACAGTTCGAGAAGGGTTAGGAGGTGTGGCCTTGATGGAGGAAGTGTGTCACTGGAGGTGGCCTTTGAGGTTTCATAAGCACACATCATTCCCAGTTGGCTTTCTCTCTGCCTTGTGGTGGCTGTTGTCTCAGGGTGTAAGCTCTCAGCTACTGCTCCAGTGCCATGCCTGCCCGCCTGCCGTGTTCTCCACCATGATGGTCGTGGATTCACACCCTCTGAAACTGTAAGCCCCAAAATAAAGCTGTCTTTTGTAAGTTACCTTGGTCATGGTGTATTATCACAGCAATAGAAAAGTAACTAAGACAATTTCCTTTGTGTTATTTGAACTCATGCCCTTAGGTAACTGAGGAGTCCTAGGCTTTTATCTAGCTGGGATGAAAGCTCTGTCAATACAGTGTTTGCCTTGCAATCATGAGAACCCTAGTTCCAGTCTCTAAAACAGTGGTTCTCAACTTCCCTAATGCTTTGACCCTTTAATCCAATTCCTATGTTGTGGTGATCCCCAACCATAGAATTATTTTCATTGCTACTTCGTAACTGTAATCTTGCTATTGTTATGAATTGTAATGTAAATATCTGATATGTGAATGGTCTTATGACCATTCAAACAGCCCTTTCACAGGGCTTGTGAAGTCCCCAAAGGGATCGTGACCCACAGATTGAGAACTGCTGCTCTAGAACCTATGTAGAAAACAGCTGGTTATAGTACAATATGCTGATACTCCCAGCCCTGAGGAGTTGAAGGTAGAAGGATTCCTGGACCTGGCTAGGCAGCCAGTCTAGCCTATTCAGAGTGGTTCAAGTCAAGGAGAGGTCCTATCTCAAAAGGCAAATGGGAGGAGGTGGGCCTTGGGTGATGGCTCAATTAATAAAGCACTCATCCGGCAAGCGTGAGGAGCTGAGTTTGGATCTCTAGCACCCACAGGAAAAATTAACATGAGTATGAAACTATAAGCAGCTGTAACCCCAATGTACAGGGTGTGGAGCTAGGCAGGTTCCTCTAGCTAGTCTAGTCAACCAGTGAGTTCTAAGGTCAGTGAAGACACCCTGTTCTAAAAAAAATAAGGTGCAGAATGAATAAAAAAGAAATTCTGGAATCAATCTCTGGCCTCCACAGGCAAATGCACAGGTGTACACATGCACTTGTACACACACAGGCATACACACACACACACACAGACATACACACACACACACACACACACAAAATAAACAATTCAGCCAGGTGGTGGTGGTGCATGCCTTTAATCCCAGCATTCAGAGGCAAGGGCAGGCAGATCTCTGTGAGTTTGAGGCCAGCCTTGTCTACAGAGTGAGTTCCAGGACAGCCAGAGTTACAACAGAGAAACTCTGTCTTGAAAAATCCAAACCAAACAGCCAGTCAAACAGAACAACAAGAACAACAACTACCTAAGATTGTGTGTACTGAAAGAACAAAAACCAAGGTTGTCTTCTGGCCTCCACATACACATAGACACACATGTAGACATACACCTACACATACGAACATACACAGAAAGAGAGGGAGGGAGAGGGAAAGGAGAGGGACAGAGGGGAAGGCTTGAAAGGGTTTCATTACAGGTGGCCCCATAAATACAAAGCAGATCCTTCCTTAACAGCTTTGTCTAACCAAGCCACCTGGACTTCTGCTTTCCCTATTGACAGAGTCCTAACACTAAAACAGAGACTCTGAATCTGGCCCCAGTTGGAGGCTAGTGTGTTTTGGAGTTTCTAACATGGGGAGGTGGGGGTGCTGTTACAGGACATTGGCCTCCATTTTATTGACTTTAATACAATCATTGAATGAACCCCTCACTCAAGAAGCAGACTTCAAAGTGCTTAATATTAGTCCAGGTTTGCGAAAGAGCTCCCTGAGGGTCAGAGAGGTGCTGTGTGCTGTTGTCCAAGCAAACAGTAGCTGGTAGCTCTGCCCTACTTCACAGAGAAGTAAAGCAGCATGCCGAAGAAGAGAGACCTGAAGGTCACATCCACAGCTGCTGACACTGCCTTTCCCCAGAGAAGGACAGGGGTCCCACAGACCCAGATCTCCCTGATGACCTGTGTTCCCTTGTGCTTTTGTACATCCCGTTCGGCAGCCACTTTATAGGACTGTGCAGCGCCTGCCTATCACAGACGCCTCAGCCCTTTATAAATGAACTGTCTTCTCTAATTCAATTCCAGGGCAGTGCCAGCAGCAGCCAGAGCAGCAGCACATTTGCAAAGCTGAATAATGAGTAGTCTGGTTGGCTGTTCCTTTTCAAACTTTCCTCTTTGCTTTGGAGAACCACACCCAGAAAGACCGTTCTCTTTTTTGTCTTCCTTTTCCCAGAGTCAAGAGGGAAAAGAGCTTTGCAAAGAGATCCAAGTGTTGGCCCAGGAGATTATGATGTTTGTCTTGGGGTCTAGAGTCTTTCAGGGGCCACATTCAGCAGAATGAAAAATTGGTGGATTTAAATGTGAGCATCCTGTAATGCTTCTAACTCTATATTTAAGTTTCAAGCTTTCTCCCTGCAATCTTGTCTCTCCTTGTGGCATAATACAATAGCAACAATGATGGTAATTAAAAAAAAAAGACCCTTCATTTATTAAACATTTACTAATGTATGAAGCACAGTGCTCCATATATTAGTTCAGTTAATTCTGACAGCACCCTGAGTCAGGCGTGGTCATGTCCTCACTAATGAGAGTCTGTGCTTGCAAGCTATTGCTGCATATTATAATCAGCAGGCTTTTAGCTGCTAGCAGCAGAGCCTAACAGCTCATGGTTCCTGGGGGGAGCCACAGTGAAAAAGCCTACGACTGATCCGTCATCCCACTCTCACTGAACTTGATTTGGCTGGCCTTGTTTGAGGCCCAGGTGTTTAAGACTCTCTAGATGAGTTAAAGGAACAGTAAAGGCTGAACCCTACAGCGGTGGGTTGAATAATGTGCCTGCGAACTACAGGAATCAGGGAGTGAAGTAGGAACTGGCTAGACCCGGTTTGCAAGCTCCTGCTACGCCTAACCCTTTTACCATCCGTCTAACACCGGCGGGAAGCCGTTCATTATTTATATCCTCATACTGGTGCGTTTGGTAGCATTTTAAACCCCCCTTTTCTATTTGTAGAAGGAAAGCCACTACACTCAGTGAGAAGCATTTTAGGTCCCTGGAGGCTGGTGGAAGCATTTTGGAGGTTTGCAGGAACCAGGACCCTGCTGCTTCATCGCCATAGCTGCGTTTATGCCTGACATCAAGGTCATAAATCCGAAGGGTGTCTTGGGGCTGTCAGGACTAGAGCAGAGACTGTGTGTGCTGGAACCCAGGGCAAAATGCTCGGCTCGGCCTCCCGCTCATCTCATCCTGATTAGCATAGCTGCTCTCATTTTGCAACTTAATCCTTACTCAAAGGGAAAAAATACAGTTAAAAAATTTAAAGTAGAAAACCCTCTTACATGAATATTTTAACTTTTTCAAGATTCCTCTGCTCAGATCTCCACTATCCCTCCTATTCCAAACTCGTCTCTGTCATTTATTCCTCCAGCCCTATCTGGGGGCTGTCCCTGCTGTGTTTGGATCTCTGAGTGTGCAAGTTGGCCTCTTTGTAGTTTCCCCTGGGATATGCTTCCTATCTATCCTGAAAAAAAGTCACATCTTCTTGAAGCCTTACACTGTCCATTCTTCTTTGGTTGTTATTCCCTGCCTCAGTTCAGGCATGGGAACCCTTACGCATTTCCAGTAGTTCAGGGAGTATGCTGCATCCAATGTAGACGAAGCATAGTCCAAGGTTATATATATATTTGTTGTCTTGTTTTGTTGTTTTTTGTTTTTCAAGACAGGGTTTCTCTGTTGTAACTCTCACTGTCCTGGACCTCACTGTGTAACAAGGCAGGCCTCAAATTCACAGAGATCTGCCTGCCTCCGCCTCCGAGTACTGTGTGCACCACCATTGTCTGGCTTTATTTGGTCATCATTTTAATCTCCCTAACTCTCTCCTTCTCCCTGGCACTGGGGGATGAGGTGTCAACTGGATACTCAGGGAGGAGGGCCTAAAGATGTGTTTAAATTATTAATTTAATCTGTCCAATTGGGGCTGACACAACAGCTCAGCAGGTAAGAGTGCATACTGCTCTTACAGTGGACAGGTTTGGTTCCTAACACCCCTATCAGGTGACCCACAACCATCTGTGACTCCAGCTCCAGAGGAACCTGAGGTGTCTGACTCCATGGGCACCTGCATTTTTATGCCTGTATGTACACTAAACACACACACACACACACACACACACACACACACACACACATGCTATTAAAAAGTAATACAAACAAATCTTTAAATTTATTCTTTGACATTTTCGTACACATATCAATTGCATCCACGTGACTCTCACCCCCTACCCCCATCAACACTCCATCAGCCCTACAAATCTTTCCCACACACTCATGTCTTTGTGTTTTGTGACCCACTGAGTTTAACCAAGGGAGTCTGTGTGATGACGGGCTTGTAACTATCCATAGGAGTTCAGTGGGATCAGCCATGGGTACACAAGTCAAGACAGTGTGACTCCCTGTCTCTCAGAATCTCTCTGTAGTCAATAGCTCAGCAGAAATGAGGACAGTGGCGTGCGTGCGTGTCTTCCTTGTCCGTAACGGAATGTTGGCAGGGCCAGTATAGGTAACTTCAGCTTCTGTGATTTTAAGACTTCACTGGCTACATTACACCCAGAAGACAACATTTTACAGCTCTTGCCCACACTTCACAGCCTTTGCGTGCTTTCCTCCTCTGCTTCCACAATGTTCTCTGGGTGATTTTAACGGAAACTATTTTCTTTCTGATGTTCTTCCTATCTTTCTCTCTGGGACTCAGGGGTCACTGGAGACCTGAGTGAAGGACAAACCACATCCTGAACTTGTTTATACCAGAAGTTCACTGGTGACTAAGAACAGCTGTCTAACAGCTTCCTTTGCTTTGCTACAAGGTCTAGCAGATGACTCGGTTCTTCACGTGAGTATAGTCCTTGTCCCTACTTGCTCCTGGGTGCCTTGGTGGCAGGTGATTTCAGTGGAAGCATGCTTTAGACACAGTCTTTGAATTGACCTGGGCTAAAAAGTCTGACACTCTGCAGGGTCTGCAAACCCCAGGAGCACTGATGTAGAAAAGCACCCTAGAAGAAGTGTTTTGCGAAAGGAGACTGAGTAAGCCAGCTGCTTACTTGCTGTTGCTTGTGACCATGACCGTGGTGTTACCCTTGCCAACTCTCCTTTCTTCCTACCTCAGTTCCCACAAGGCACCTCATCTTGAGGGTTCAGCCTTTAGAGTCCATTGGGAATATGACCATATCTCACCATCTCAACTCTTCCATCATGGTCCAAAAGCATCATTTTCTCTTGCATCAGCTCCGGCACTTCTCTTCTTGTTTCACCTTCTGTTGCTTTTGACCAAAGTTAGATAAGATCATGTCACTCCACTGGTCAGTACCTTCCCGCCATTGGCTTTCCAAGTCACGTGGACTGAAATCAAATCTGGCCATTGGAGCATGCCTTTGAGCTTCTTTCCCGCTTTCTCTAGCTCACTCCAGTTCAGCCACAGGGTATACGAACTCTTCCTCTGCCAGCGGTGTTCTCAAAGTATTATTTAAATAAGTGCTCAATTGTTTTGCATTGAGTTCCAAATCCAGATTTTTCACTTACAGTCTTTGTTTTCTCACGAATCAGCTTAAACTATGGGAAGATTACTGGGGAAAACCCGAGAACATATTATTCATGGGCAATCCCCCTTTTTGTATTTGGCCCAGGCAGGTTGTAGATTCTAGCGAGCAGAAGAAATCTGTCTACTTGCTAATAAGAATATCTCAAAAGAATATCTAGATGAACCCTGGGCAAGGTCTGACAATCACTTATGACCACTAAGAAGCAACTGAAGTGTGAATTTACTTTGAAAAATGACTATTAGTAATGAAAATGTCAAGCAGACACTGACATTCTGTAACGGGAGTCAATAGATTCACCTTTTTTTGCCAGGCCGAAGTGCTCAGAATGAACAGGCTCTGCTCTTTCCCCAGGATTAAAACCTATTTAAGACTGTGGCTGGACGCCCACGTAGCTGTAGCCTAGAAAGGAACTATTCTGCTTTTTAAATGATGGCTCTAGACCTCTCTAAATTATTCTTAGAGCCCGAGCAGGGCCAGCTTGACCACTTGAATATATTCGCTTTCTAGTAGGGATATTTTACAGATTGGCTGCAACATGAGATACAGAATTCATATGCATATGTGAAGCAAGCGTGCATTTTGGTACCGTCTCAGTTGCTGTCTGTTTGTGTAGTATATGTTTATCTAGGATTAATCAAGAAGACATTTAGGAATGTTGGCTCTGTTCCAGCTTGAATAAAGACTATAGCTTAAGGCGGAATTTCTTACTCGTTGGATATCAAACTCCTCCTCCTCTTGACCCATTAGTTAAGTATCCCTTCATATTTTCTTAATTACTTAGATTCCCTCAAACGCTACATTCTAACAACCCTCAGAATTTGATGCCAGAATTTAAATGTATGAGGTTTACTTCTGTGTACCAGCCGACTTTTAAAAACTCACAGCTCTGTATTATCAAAGCCTGAGGTGACGAATAAACACTAGCCCGTGCTATCTCTACATACTCGCATCCTACAGTTAACCGTGTATTTAATCTCTCTTTCAGAACTGCATATTCAAAAGGAAGAGACTTTTTAAAGGCTCCACGTCTGCTCCATGCCCTCCCTAGCACACACATAGGATACAGCACACACTCTTTGATACAGCAGTCAGGCTGCCAGCAGAGGTTTCTTTGAGAAGGAAGACATACTGAACTCTTTAGGATACACCATGTCAAATGAAAGGACCAGCTGCTTGGCTCTGGCTGAGTTGAGAGAGAAAATTCAAATTGTAGTCATTTATCTATTGGCATCTATTTCTCACCTCTTCTTTTTATTCTTTATTTTTTGCTTTCTCTCTCTCTTTTCCAAGTGGGTGGTGGAAACTGAAAAAAAAAAAAAAACAAGCTGGGAAATCAAAGGCACTGAAAGTTTGGAACTTGAAAGGAAAAGGAGAGCCTACATGTAAATGACATCTTTTAGGTTATTTCCAAGATATATATACAGTTGGTTTCAAATTCAACGAGCATCGCCATTTCTGTCACCTAGGTGTTCTAGGCCCATTGCTTATCACTGGAGATGTACAGGAAAATAAGAATATATCTTTAGAGGGAACTCCAAATGATACAGGATCGTTAATGTAAGCAATCGTTTTCTCTGGCAAATCACCAAAGGTATGACAACTAAAACTCAGTCACATTGCCGCAACACAACAGGGGAGAAAGTGGCAGTGTAAACCTGTTTCTAGTAATTAAATGGTTTCAGTGGGGCTAGACTTTTTCCTGTGCGTGTATAAATGTAGCTTACGTATGCACCCCCAGGTTTCCACAGTTTTCTAGAAGGACTTCAGTGATATCATTTCATTCACAGCTAAGATTTATGATAACGAAAAGACAGGGAAAGATCAACCAAGGTAAATGGCTCACGGAACAAAGTCTGAAAAAAGCTAAGTGCCAAGCTCCAGTGGCGCTGTCCCAGCTTAATTCTCCTGACAAGGGAAATGTCATCGGTAGGGAAACTCTTTAGAGTCTTGGAGTTCAGCATTTGAATTGGGAATTGGTATCATAGGCAGTCTCACTCTGACAGGTACATATCAAAATTTTAGACTCCCAGAAGGAAAGCAGATGGTCAACATTAAAACCCACATTATTCATAGAGGCAGGCATAATGTGCCATTCTATTTGGTGGGAAGGATGAGATCACTCCTCGATTTCAAGTTCTCTGATGCTATCCTAAAGTGTAAACCATGATGTCAGCAACATGTGGACCTGGGATGCAAATCTTCCAGGGTATAGCAGCACAGTCTTTTGTGTTGATTCTCTCCTGTACAGCTCATTATACCATGGCATTGTGCTCTGTCTGCAACTTTCAAATGATAACACTCAACCACAGACCTGCTTCCATGTCATTCATGTTGGTCTGCCTAGTTTTCTGCCATGGTCTTTTCATGTTCCATTTTCTAGACAGAGGGTGTATTTATCATTTTTATATAGGCAGATATTTTCTGAAAATGGTACTATAATGACCACCCTGTACCTGCAATCTTCATGTATATGTTTGCTGCTTCTCTTACACAGGCTTCTAGAAATAGTATTTCTGATGTTGTTCAATTTGACAAGGAAGAAAGGTCATTGTGTTGGAATTTCCATGGATATATGAGAATGTAGAAAGAATATAGGAAAGAGGAGAGTTGGAGGTAGACGACAAGGTCCAAATTAAAGTGTGGCCTAGAGCTTGGCAATGAGAAAAATAATGTTGTGGACTTCAGTAGGGGGGGTAATATGATAGTCCCTAATTATGGACGGAAAGTGGAGAATGAACAAGGAGTAGCTGAAGGTGACTCAGAGTTAAATGGCCAGGCTAGCACGTAGTTATAATAGTTCAGAGGAGCAATAGTGGGCACTCAGATTTTCAGGTGTTCTCCCACCCATTCATTCGTATATGTTGGACATCTGCTGTGTGTCAGTCACTCTGCTGGTGCTTATCACTTGCACAACTTTTCTCTTTTGTGTTTTGCTAAAAAAAAAATCCATTGAGCTAGCAATGATATTCAATATAGAATCCAGATAACTTGGCCATTAATTAACTTCATTGCTACTTCATTGCTATTCTTTTGTGAATGGCACAAAGCTCAATAAAAACTGCAGAGAGTGATGATGAGTCAGGTCCCAGATGCTTGAATAATTTGCATACACTTGAGACTAAAAACATGAAAAGTCGGGGTGGGGGAGATTATGAAAGCTGAGAAGATCTCTCTGTGTCTGGGTTTCAAGACAGACTCCTTCCAGAGCTCCCACTTTAGACAAATGCCTTTTATAAACATGAACAGGTGATCTGCATCCCTCCTCTCTTCAAGAGTCATTTCTCCTGCTTGCTTCCAAGTTTCCCTGGGTGGGCATCAGTGGGATGTGGCAGAGAGGTGGTAAGCTGCTCTCTCCATTCAGTTCATTGACTTGCTCTCCCTTCGACATTTGTCTCTCCTTCCTGCCTTTGGAGCCTGAAATGTACTCACCATCTGAAGTCCAGGCACAACTTGAAAGATACAGGATGTTTTATTTTCAGTAGAAATTGAGCACTATATGCATTTTATTTGGTGACTTGTTTGACTTTGTATTGAAATTTGCTTCTGGATGGAGCTTGGATCACTGCACAGAACACTATCATCCCGCATTCATTTGTACTCAGTAGGTGTAGGTCATGTGGTCTCACACCTTCTTTATGAAAAAGAGTTCCTTTTCTGAAACCCATATTACTGGAAGAAGTCACTTCCTTTTTTCCTTTTTAGTTACTTGAGAGTCTTTATTCACCTTTTCATTCATGCTCAAAGTCAAGTTACATTCCGCAAAGAAGATACATAAATAGCCTGTAAGCACCTAAAAGGATGTTCAACGTCACTGGTTTTTAGGGAATGCAAATCAGACTCACGACGAGGTATCAATTCCTACTCATTATGATGGTTCTTATCAAAACAGCAAGACAACAGCAAGTATAGGAAGTATGTGGAGAAATCAGAGCTCTTCAGCCTTGGTGGTAGGAAAATAAAAGAATCCTGTTGCTGTCGAAAGCAGTGTGGTTGCTCTCAAAAATTAAACCTAGAATCACCCTGGGATTCTATGATTTTGAGTAGAATTTTCTTACCCACAGGAATTGACAGCAGAGCAAACATGACTGGAGATTTTTACACTAGTGTGCCAGCAGCTCTATTCACAGTAGTGCATGGTGAAAGCAACTCAAAAGCCCTGTAGGAGATGGGTGGATAAATAAAATTTGGTATACCCAGTTCATGAACTCAACTTTGAATGAATTCTGACATATACTGCAAGATGGATAAGCATCAATCCAGATGAAACTATTCCTAACCCCGAAAGGAATAATCACTGCATAGTTCTATATATTAGGTTCCTAGACTGGTCAGAGTCATAGAGACAGGAATTAAGATGGGAGGTTGTCAGGGTCTAGGAATAGGAGGATATGGGTAATTAGCTACTGTATAATTGAAAGAAAGTTTCAGTTTGGGGAAATGTAAAAAGTTCTGAGGTTGGGCACAGTGATCTTAACACTAGGAAAGTTAAGGAAGGAGGGTTTGAAGTACTCTGCGCTACATAGTAAGAACTTATCTAAAAAGTAAGAAAAAACAGTGTCTGAAAGTGGAACGTGATGATTATAGCCGTACAACAGTGGGAATATATTTCATGTCACTGAACCATAAACTTAAAAATGGTTAAAATGGAGCAGGGGCGGGGGGAGATAGCTCAGTCAGTAAAGTACTTGTCATACATGCTTGAGGACCTGAGTTGATCTCTAGTTACCACATAAAAAAGCTAAGAGTGGTTGCTGGTACCTGGAATTCCAATGCTTGGGAAGCAGAGACAGACAGATCCCCAGGACTCGCTGGCCAGCCAGCCTAACCTGTTCCATGGATTTCAGACCAATGAGACACTGTATCGAGACACAAACTGAACATAACCTAATGCTGACAACGTACATTTCACTTTATGAGTAATTTACTACTATGTTCAAAATTAAGTAAAATGATCCAATCAGAACTGCTAAGTGTCTTTGTAATAGTTATTATTGCTGTTAATGGCTTGCATATCCTGAGTCACACAGTCTATTGAGCGAAATCAAGGCAGGACTCCAACCAACCAAGAGTAGACCCGGAGGGAGAAACTGATACAGAGACTACGGAGGACTGCTCCCTCATGGCTTGCTCTTATAGAACCCAGCACCACCAGTCCAGGATGGTACCACCCTCAGTGGACTAGGCTCCCTCAGATCAATCACTAATTAAGAAAATGCCCTACAGATTTGTTTACAGCTCAATCTTATGGAGGCATGTCGGGGAAGTTTTTTTAGTTATGTTTGAAATTGTTTTATGCACTGTTGAGTGAAGGGCTATCCTAGGAATTTTGTGTTGTCTGCAGGTGTTGGGTTTATGTGGGGGATGTTAAGTGGTAATAATCTGTATATGCTATCAGTAGAATACCCTAGTTCTGAATCAAATAAAATACCTGAGCGCAGACGCTCAGGGTTCCACTGTTGATTGAGTATGGTACTGGCCATGATGGTGGCTCCTTCTGCTGAGGTCTGGCAGGGTTTGCAGTTATGAAATATGTTCTCCTTGTTGTCTTCTTGGTGGGCCTCCATAGCAACCTAACAACTACAGAGGCATTGTCTAAATTGAGGCTCCCTCCTCATAAAACTATATGCTCTGCCCACTGATACTGTTCCTTCCCTCTTTCCTACTTTAGCACTTCCTTTAAGGACAAGCTCTGATGCGATTAATGACCCTCACTCAGTAGCTATGCAAGCCAATACTCTAGGCTTCCCTGTGCTATTGTCATTAAGGCTGATTTGTAATTTTAAATGGAAGGCTGTGTTTCCTAATGAAGAAGGTCTTCTTGAGTCTCTAAAGACTCTTTGCTACTAAAATCCCTGTGCCTTCACAGAGGGCTGATGTCATGAAAAAGAAGTCATGGTAGGTATTCCAAGTAAAAAAATAATTTAATTTAGGAGTGAAGTTTCTGGGGAAAACCATCACCACAGACACCAGGTACTGAAGTCTTCCCTTCCAGCTGGTACAGGGGTCTGCTTACCTCTGTGCTCATAAGACTCTTTACCCCTGCTGCTTACTCAGATGCTACACAAACCTGCAGTCATTGGCCATGGCCTGGAACAGCTGCTTTGCCATGCCATTGTCACTTCTGTGGAGTCAGCTTTGGGTTTTTTGCTACCTACTGAAACTTAAAAAGAGTCCCTAGCTGCCTACTCTTTCCCCATGAGGGCATCCCTTAGGCAGAGTCTATGCTGGAACACACTGGCAGAGGAGTCTGAGAAAGGAAATGGAGTTTACATATTCCTAGCCCTCGTGGTTCCAGAGAGCACACAAAGGTAGCTGCTGCCCACAGCCGGCAGTTTCCCCAATCCTATGCAACAGGCAGAGTGAGGGCTTTGCATAGATACTCAAGATGAGACAGCCTCAGCGCTAGAAGGATCATGGCTCCTATGTCATACCTTTATGTCTTGCAGATCCCCGTGTCCTTGGGAAATAGCAGCAGAATCTATTTCCCCAGGTCCTCTAGAGAAACATGTAATCTGTGATGTGCTTTAAACCCACAGCAGCCAGCCTTCCAGGTTTGTAATTTCATTTTAAAGATTGGGGTGGACAAGAGCCAGAGCCACTGCTTGGTATGGCTGCAGCTCATATCCAAGCCTGATGGACTCCTGTCATGTCCTATTCTTCTGAGCTTCTGTTTTTAACTCTGGGTTTATTGGGCTTCACCATGATCCTGGATGCCCATCTCTCATCTTATGTTTAGTTCCTCATCCCCAGGAATGCTGGATTTGCTTTTCTACATTGCCTCCTCTTTCCTTCCTTCCTTCGTCCTTCCTTTGCTTATTTTTCTTGTGTAACTCTTATTGAATTTGTCCTTTGACAATGTAATCCATGTATATAGTGCAAATCTCCTCTGCCTTCTCACTCCTGCCAGTCCCCATCCGACTTTACATACCCCTTCCTGACATCCGTATCTATGGCTTTTTGTTTGTTTGGTAGCCTACTGAATTTAACTAAGGCCATCTGTGTGACCATGGAATGGCTTGGAAGTATTCCCCGGAACTTGGCAGGCTCATCAGTGGGCACACAACTGAAGACTGTGGCTGTCTCCTCTCCGGAACCCTCAGTACCTGCTCCTATTTTCCTTGGGCTCCTTTGTCCAGAACAAGTCCTGTATAGTATCCTTTGGTTCTGACACTCTACCCTCCTCTGCAGAATAGATACAGGTCAACAGAACAGCCTCCTGTGTTCTCATGAATGCAGCCAACTCTGGACATAAGAGAGAATTCAGGAGACTTCTCATTGGTTTCAGTTACCGAGCAACTCTTTATCATTATTACCCATATCTGTTTACAATGGCTGCTCTAATGCATAGCCCTCAACATGGTAACTTCCCAAACAGAAATGTCTGCTCTTCCAATTCCAGAGCACTGGAGTCTGAAATCTAGAGAGGACAATCATCTACCCTCCCGTGGCTCCCGGCATTGTTAGAAGGCTCTTCCTTCACCTGGAAGTCATCTATTCTCTGAGTCTAATCTCTGTTTCTCTGTTAAGGCTACTTCTGGTGGCTTCTGGGTTTACCTGGATGATCCAGGATAATCTCCTCTCAAGATCTTTAACTTAATCCCACTTGCAAAGGCTCTTTTCACAAATTCCTGAGATTCCTGCGTGGTTATAGCTTCTGGGATGCCCTTTAGCCCATTCTTCCATCCTGGGGAAACCTAGCAAGAAAAGATGGCTATTTTCCCCTCGGTGGTGTGATCTCTGGATGTGTGCCTCTCTATTCCGTTCTCTATTTTACCCAGTTATTTCTGGACAGTACCACGGGGAAAGAGAATCAGTTCTCTTCAGACACACACTGGAAAACTCTGGAGTTTACAGAAGAGCATCATTTTCCTATTCTGCAATACAAAGTTAGTTAAACTCAGTCCACCCTCATTTCCGGCCCCTCAGTCCATCAAGAAACTTCCAGATCTGCAGCTCGAGGCACTCCTGCTCAGTGCCCGCCCCTCACAGAAACCACCCAAACGACTTTCCCTTTGGCACAAAAACATCACATTCCTTTCCGGTTTCTTCTTTCTGGACTTTATTTCACAATCGTATTTCTGCAGACTGCCTCACTGGTTTCTGAATTACTTCACGGTTAATCTCTCTGGTGAATCCCCAGAGCCAAACTTCCTTTTCCTCCCTCTCAGCGCTCAGCCCGGGACCACTCACCTCGTTTGCACTTCTCACTCCTCCCCAGACTGTCATTAATTTGAAATTAAGGTACAGCGTTGGAGATGTTGATGATATCGTCCCAGGAAGGGAAGAAAAGCAGCGCTTACTGTTCCACAGAGGATATGGGAGAACGGATTTTAGTTCTCTGGAATTTCAGTGCAAAAGTGCGCTCCTGTCTCCATCCTGAGAAACGTCTGGTTACTCTCTCTTTCAGTGGTCAGTGCCACAAGACACACAGGCTCTCAAAATTCAGCCTTCTATCCCATTTAGGGATTCCTCCAGTTCCCTTCCTGCACCTACATAGATCATTCTGGGAGTCTGGCTTTGTGATTTTACCCACCCACTGGCCACTCTAGGCACAAATGCTCTAAACTCCAAGGAATAGCTCCCATTGTACATCTCCAGCTTTGGAAATTGTTCACACCACGTTTTATTTAATCCTGAAAGCAAGAAGCAGTTGCCTGGTGATCACTACCTTCACCTTGCAAAGGTTAGATGATTGGTACTGAGTCACAAAGCCTGGGTTGGCAAAGCTGTAACCCAGCAATCTTGGCTGTGAAGATAGTCTGTTTCCTACACGTAGGCTTTTCCTCATAGTCTTTCTGTTTGTATCAGTTTCTTCTCAGTTGTGGTGATAAACACTGATCAAAGCCAACCTGGGGAAGGTGGGGGTTTGTTTCAGCTTACAGGTTACAGTCCATCATTGATGGATACCAAGATAGGCACTTAGCAGCTGAAACTAAGAAACTCTGGAGGAATGCGGCTTACTAGCTTGCTTTCAACAGCTTACACAGCTACAACTTTTTAACAGACAGTTCAGGTCAATCTACCTAGGGATGGCACCACCCACAGTGGGCTGAATTAACAATTAAGAAAACACCCCATAGAAGTACCTACCCATGGGTCTTCTCATGGGGACATTTCTTCTATTGATGTTTCCTTTCCTAGATGACTCTAGTTTAGATCAAGTTGACAAAAGCTAATTAACACACCTCCTTTTTCTTTTTTCATATCTGCTCCTACCTTAACTCAGTTCATTACCATCTATCCTCCTCTATGCTTCCTGCTACAACTCCTAGACCTACCTATACTGGCTTCACTATTACCTGTGTAGTGTTAGGCTCATTTCCTAACATCACCAAGTTTCAGCTTTTTGGTCTGAGAAGAAGACTATTGTAGTAGTTCGCCTCCTATGGGAGCTCACCAATGAAGACACAGAGGCATTTTCATACGTGTAATCTCTGCTAGACGTTGGCAGAGGGATCCACCGTCATGGCCAGCGCCGTACTGGACAGTGGAACCCCGAGCTCAGGTGTTTTTATTCTTTCAGAACTTTTCAGGTATTCTACTGATAGCACATGCAGATCATTAGCAATTAAAGACACCCCCCCCCACCACGGAAATCCAACACCTGCAAACAATACAAAACACTCTAGACAGCCCCTCATCCAACACTGCATAAAACAGTTTCAAACGTAACTAAAAATAAACCTCTACAACAGAATATTGTGAATTTCCATGTAGGATTATGGTAGGTGTTAGGGGAAGGGATGAAGAAAGACTCGGAAAAAGTTTAGAGAAACTGCATGTGCATAATTAAAACTCTGTGATCTGGTTGGCAACAAGCAGACATTTCTTTCCTCAGCTTTTTAACAGCAGGGACACGTAGCTAAGATGGTAGACGTTCGTCCCCATTCACCTGAGTCATTCTTATCATAGAACTGCTGTATCTGATTTATCAGGGGACCCTGGCTGCGCTGCCGTGACGATGAGCTGTGACCAAATGAGAGAAGCCTGACAGATGTGGTCAGAGTGATTAATAGCAGCCTGTCTTTAGAGCTACGGGGAAGGCGAGTGAGGCACTGTGCCCTGATTCCCCTTCTAATTCTGTATTGTCATTTGTGGCTGTTTGCCCAAGCGGAAGCCCAGCCACCTTAGTGCAGAGTGTGGGCCTTGGGTTTCCAGGATCATCAAGATATATCGTGTGGGCGCTGGCATTTACCCAGAGCAGAGCATGAGCGCTCGATGCGTGTGCGACTGCATGTCTGCACTTGACTGATTGCATCTCAGGACAAAGTGAGGGTCAGAGGAGGCATAGCGGAGTCATGCCTGTGTATGTTTCGTCCCTGCTACTGCAATGTCATTGTCTGGAGCTTTTGGAATGAGCAATCCATCAGTAGCACCACATGCCAAGGAATGTTAAGAGCCCAGTCAACCTAGAGAAGAGAAAAGTCTCATTCTCAGATGTTGTGGAATGACGGCTATACATTTTCTGAGAATGAGACAGTAGTCTTTTGCTAAGCCCAGTGCTTACTAACTCCCTTTCTGCAGACATCCAGATGCCCCTAGCCTTAAGTCAGAAGGATTAAACAAAAAACAACAACAAAAACCCAAACTCAGTGACCTACTAAAGTTAGGACCCCTTCCCCGCTCTTCCTGTCTTGACCACTGCCTTCAGAGCACTCCCCGATTTTATTCAGAGGGGAAACAGCAGTGAAAATGGCTTATTCTTCCTCAAGCCAGCTCTTAAATAGAAAACAGAGTTCGTGGGACTGCAATCTGTCAGGAACTGGAAAGTCGGGGTCCTCCCTGCTGGGCCAGCCTTCCTGATCTTAACCCCCCAGTAGAGTTGGATAAAACAGTGCAGTTCCTATTTCAAATTACACAGTTGGATGATGTTTCTCTTGGCTTCAAGTAGAAAGGCTGGTGCCCAGAGCCATTTTTTTGGCAAAAAATGCAATGTATGAAGTTTTTCTTCCCTTCTAACATTCTCAGCATCACTCTTAATCACTTTTCTCTTGATCTCTATCCAAGTTTCCCAAGACTGATTTTTTTTTTTTTCTCTTCATCTACTTGTAAACTCTGAGGGATCTGAAACACTTCCTTCATCTCTAAAACCTGGAGCAGTGCTTCAAAACTCTAAAGTGTATACAAATCTTCTATACTTAGTTCTGCTTTGGTAACAGAACACCTGAGACTCGATAATTTGTGAAGAAGAGATGGTGGATCTAACTCACGGCGTAGGAGGCTGGTAGTTCAAACAATATTGCCCTAGTTCTGGTGAGGACCCTCTTGGTTATAATACATTGTATTATAGTGATAATATCAGCAAGGGTCTCCCAAATGAGAAAGAGAGAAGGAAGAGGGCAGGGAGGGGCCAGGGATGCTTTGTTATATCCTCTTCCAAGAACTAACCCACTGATCACAGGGCAGCATTATTTCCTTCCATTCCTTTTATATCCATCAATTTTTGTCACCTAATTTCTTGCCATTAGGCTCCATTACCTGTTGCCATAGATTCCAGATGTAGATGTTGATTCAGGGCAGATGCCTAATTCAATCACTGATTCTAGCCCCGGAGCCCTGGTGCTCTTCACAATCTATTCTTAATCCTTGAACTGGAAGGCTTCAGCCTTTGCACAGTCTAGAACACTTAAACTTCCATACAACCCAATCTGAGCCACTCTGACTAGCTCCTTCTGAACTCTGACTCTTCTTGTTTAACTCCCTTGTTATTCTGGCTCAAACTCCTCTCCAAGCTGATTTGTTCAAACTGACCTTCTGAGCTGACTGTTTCTGACTGAACTCTTCTGACTCTGGCTTTCTTTGTCTGAGTCTCTGACTGCCTCGGACTGAACTGCTCTGCTCGGCTTCAAAGTAACTTACTCTTCCAGTCTGATACTGACTTCTGTCGAGCTTCGCCTCTTCCCCAGCCAGCCTGCTTCTGTAACTCATAGCTCCATACTGCTTCAGTCATCCTCTCTGCTTCTCTGCTTTATCCTCATTCAAGACCACTGCATTGTCTTTGTGTCTTGTCCTTCTCAGAGTGTCTTCTTCAGGCTGCTTGCCTCATCTGCCTGCTATAATTGACTGCTCTGAGCTGAGAGCCCAACCTGTTATTGTGACAGTTGGACATGTCCTCACTTTCCCAACTCTTCCTCTGAGTTTTTGCCTGTCATTCACTCTGTCTCATTTCAGAAATCATTTTCTGTGTGACAATTATTTCTTTTGATCTCTGCTTCCTGTGTCTGCTTCCACACTCTGTTTCTCTTAGGGATTAAAGGCATGGGCGACCACTGCCTTCTGAATACTCAGATTAAAGGTGTGTACCAACATTCTTAACATTCTTTCTACATTCCATCTGGACCACACAGGCCTCTGAATGTGATTCTTTCATATAGCCCCCTGGAATATAGACCCTTCCTAGATTTCACCTGGGCCTATTCCTCTATAACTACCTCCCAACGTTATGGCATCCAGGCTAAACTCAGAATACAGAAACCCATGATGGACACACTCAAACCTCAGCTAAACCACAGTATTATTAAAATGCAAATTCAGATCCAGTAATTCTGGAGTGGAGTCTGAGTCTTCATCTCTAACAAGCTCTGGCAAGGATGGTGTGGCTAGTCAATGGGCTTCACTTTGAGTAGCAAAGGTATAAGCCAATGCAAGGGGGAAGCCACCCAAAATAGTTTTGACAGTATTTAAAGCAGGAAGAGGACGTTAAGACAAGTACTGAAATCCCTGTGGGGGTAAAAAAAGGGAGTGAGTGGGAAGAATGGCCAAGGTCTGAGCTTCTGCAGGATCTTTTAGTCTAGGATTTAAGAAGTGATTGCTCTTGCCTCTAGCTTTGTGTGGCTCACACTCAGGAAACATCACCAGCTGGACACCTCAGCTCTGAATGTGCCCAGGGAAGAAGGACCAGATCAGACCTCATTCCACCATGATTGAAATGTCCCGAGTAATGAGATTTTTGAATAAATTAGCTATTCATCACGAAAGAGGTATTACAGATAAACACCGTATCTCATTGCTATTCTAAGCTGTCCACCAGTCATCTCTTTTAAGGAGAAAAATAGAAGAATTAATGTGACTCTGAACAGTGATCTGCGTAATGATTTCAAGGTTTTTATCTGAAGAGGATTTCAATAAACTACTTTAAAAGAAGTGGAAGGCAAAAAAAAAAAAAAATGTATGGAGGGCTTCTCTAATTGCTGAAAGGTTGGTTCTCTAGGACTAGAAATCAAGAAAAAGGGTGAATGTTATAGGAAGATGTTTAAGTACTTATTCAGGAAAACTAAATAGAAAATCAATCAGAAAAATAAAAAATTCATAAATCCAATTGCTTCTAATTGGCTTAGCACATAGTACAGAATTTCAAATGTTTGCCTGTGAGCAGCTCAGTCTCTTGAAATGATGCCTCTTAGCGCAGGAGAGAGTATTAGGGTTGCATTTCTGCTCCTATCAAAGAAACCTCATCAAGCCCAAAGCAGTCCTTCAAAGACTCAGACTGAAACACTCCTTATGGTAGCTATTTATGGGGAAATTCCCACTGAAGAATTATTTAAGGCAGGGGAGAACATATTTCCATTTCTAGTCTTTTAACTATTTATTAATTTTCTACTATATACATAGTACCAGACTGGGCTCCATAGGAGAGATAGTATATTGAACTAGGATTCTTGAGAAGTTTTGATTTTTATTGTTGAAGAAGAAAGAGATGAAAGCTAATTAACTGAAGAACAAGATTTATGTGAGTGATTATTAACAGAGACCTTGCCACACAGCATGAGAGGTATGACATGGGGATGATTTCGGGCGAAGGGAATTGCAAAGGTTTTTTGGAGGAGATGGAACTCACTTCCATGGGTACGAAGACACTGTAAACATGGAGGGAAAACCCACAACTCATTGAACAAATGTCCAGCAGAAATATGAGCTAGGCATGGAGAACGCAGACAATCTTGTAGCTTAGCAAACTCAATACATCGTGAAAGCCTGAAGAAATCACTGACTTTCAGCCTCATCCTCTGCCTCTCCACCCCTAACTTTTATGGACATTCAGTCTTTGTCCACTTCCTTGGTTTCTCTTCTTAGAACAAAAGTATCCAACTAATGCAGAGGTTCTCAAACGATAGGTCTCGACTCCTTTGGAGATTGAGCAACCCTTTCACAGGTAAAACCTAAGACCATCCACATAATAGATATTTACATTATGATGCATAACAGTAGCAAAATTATAGTTATGACGTAGCGATGAAAATAACGTTGTGGTTGGGTGTCACCACAGCATGAGGAACTGTTGGAGACGCACTGCACTAATGGCTGGAGAGGTGGCTCAGTGGGTAGAGTAGGGACCGCTCTTCCAGAAGACTGGTGTGTTATTTCCAAAACCTACATCTGGCAGCTCACACACCCTTATAACTCTAGTTCTAGGAGTTCTGCAATACTCCTGGCCTCCGTGGGTACCTATATTTATATGCACATGTTCCCCATAGACACGTACACATACAAATAATTAAAAAGAAAAGTAAACCTTTTACGAAAATATTCCTGTGAGCACCTGTGTTATTGACACAGCAAGGTTGTCCCTTCCAAGTAGTATTTGCTTTAATTTTAAAAAAGTGTTTCTTTATTGAGTATTTGTTTAAGAAATAGAAGAATTTAAGACATGGGAGTATTCAAAATGTAAATAGTAGGAACAACTTTACTAAGCTGCTGGCTCCCTCACCCCCAACAACTTTTTTTGATTTGAGTATTTTCAGTATTCTACACCTTCCTCAACGTCTATGCTCAATGCTATAGTGGAGACACAGGAGAGAGATCACATTAATTTCTAAGGTGCGATCTTTATCCCCTAGAGGGATTTCCGGCACCTGAGTGATGCTCACATTTTTAGGCCAGAAGATTTACCAAAGGCCACCCTCAGGGCGTTACCTTAGCATTATACAAAGAGCATGTGTTTTCGAAATGGAAAGTCCTGGGTTTTATATTCCAACTCCACTTCTCAGAGCAGTGACTCTGGGCCAAGCTGCTCTACTTCTTAGAGCAGCTATTTGTGAAAACTGGAAGTGATTGGTTCTGACTATGGCCAGAGTGTATAGCACAAAGTCCCCTCTGATTATGACAGAGGTGGCAGGTGTGATGTTACCTATGATCAAGATCTTCCTTAGCACAGATGTAGTAGGTATGGCTTGCCAGAAGGGCTCAGGGCAGCTGCAGTGTAGGTTATAGGCACCTTCTGCTTCTAGCTCAGAAGAGCCTCACACACCCCTTCCATTGCCCTTGACAATGGCATCCCACTCTCCCAGTCCAGCTACCGCAGGCTGGAGTAGACATCACTTGGCTCTACAGGGAAGACTGCTTCTTCCAGGAGACTTTGCCCCACATGGACCATACTGGGGCTGATCTCTTCTCATTCCTATGACAACTTCTAATTTACCAACATTCAGTGTCCCTATTCCTTAGAAAATTTACATAGGTAAGTACCAACCTGGCCTGTCATGGATGAGCGCAAATATTCTTGAGTGAATTAAGAAATTAAAAAGGGAAAGTAAGGGAGAGAGGGAGAGAACGAAGGAGGAAAGATCCTGTTAACATTCACTGCACTACAACAAAATAGACCAGCGCATGGGGGTGAAGGATGGTGTGTTCAGACTAAGTCGGCAGTCGCCTAGGAAGAATCAGAGGTACCTCCCATTAATATGCTATGATTTCTCTGAAAAGAGCAGAAAGGCAGCACAGGGGTTCACTCATTTCTACATGCGTCAGCTTCATTTTCAGCACAATTCTCGCCAATGTTTAACTGCCATCACCATGATCCCAGGGCCTCATGAACTCCACACAATAAATTTCCACAGGCTGACACTCTTCTGTGGCTCAAAAGAGAGCTTCATAGGGTCGTTCACCTGCTTTACAAACTGGTCGTCTTTTACTAAGTAGGGTAGATGAATATTTTAAAATAGCCTTTCAGGAAAATAGAATAGACTATTCTGTCGTCAGGCGTTCTGCTTCTGTTTGCAATGCAAAATATTCGATGGGGCCTGGGATGGGGAATTTGAAAGGCTCTCTTCATTTTTATCTTGGATGCACATTGGAAGTCCTAGGAAAGGAAGGGTGAGGTTACAGAGAGGTGAGGACGCTCAGCAGGGGATTTAGAGCTCAGCATAAAGAAGCGTTTAGTGGGCTGGGCAGCCCCAAACCATGCCAAACATCAGAAACCTACCATGTTGATAATTAAAACGTCCTATGCAAGTGTGGTGTTGGGTATTAAATTGTCTCACTTAATCCTATCACCTCTGCAGTTGATATCATAGTACTCTTGCTCTAGTTTTACTAGGCACAGCAATCAATTGAAAACGTGTCCAAGCAGATACACAAAAAAGGGCTGGTTGTCCTCCAGTGGTAAATTCAAGAATTCAACAGGGCAGCTGCCTCCCACCCCCTCCATGGGCAGGCCAGGCTCAGAGGGTAGGAATAGAGGAGAGACGAGAGTGGGAAGACAGTCCCTGTCTTGGAGAAGCTCAAGCCATCAGAGTATATAGTAGGAGGAATTCACACTCGTGTGTTTCTCATCCTTCTCGCGCAATAGAAACCTCCTTTTTGGAACTAAAGAGAAGTCTATTGTGCTTTGTGCCTGCTGTTGCTATAATCCTCCCTTGTGCCTCTGATCCTCCCATCGTGGCTACAGCTGACTGGACCACAAATACTGAGGAAGGAAAACATTTTCTAGGCAAAGAAAATCGCTTTTCAGGTGCCTGATGTAACAGTGCCTCAGACAAAAGAAGAGTATATTATGGAGAGAGAAGGAGCAGAGGTAAGTCTAGACTGAAACGCTGTCCAGCCGTGCAGCCCAACAGTTCAGCAACCTTCAGAGCGCTGTCCTTTAAAT
Source organism: Cricetomys ansorgei (assembly GCA_026225945.1). NCBI lineage: Eukaryota > Metazoa > Chordata > Mammalia > Rodentia > Nesomyidae > Cricetomys > Cricetomys ansorgei. The sequence goes on along the minus strand of JAMJFZ010000181.1, from coordinate 2,634,947 downwards.
ATTTACTCGGCATTTGTTTAAACGGGAGGCTGAAAAGGGCAGAAGGGGGGCCATAGTCATCTGGCCCACAGTCCTGGGTTAGCTATGATCTCAAACATCATGTTATATTCATCAAGGCCGAGGGTCTATGGTAAAGAAGATCGGCTTCCCTATGCCTCCTTCCAACACCTTCCCCGTATCTCATCCTTGCTACCCACCACCTTGAGGGGCTTACTACCTACCCTCCACCCACTTCCAAGTGCCTAAAGCTTTCCAAATGTACGTGATGATCTCAGAGAAGAGCTACTTCTCTGTAACCATTTGCTACCAAATTACATTTAGATGTTTCTTCTAGGAGATTCTGCCCTGGAATTGATCCAAGCCTGTCACTCATTTCTGAGACAAGGAAAGGTACTCTGAAAAGGTCAGTTCATTGCCCTAAGGACAATGGGAGCCACTGGAAGTTTTAATGGAAGTAATGTGGTTTGTGTTCTACAGAGACTGCTGTGGACAGAACCCTGTGCTGGCTGTGATTGGAGGGTTTCAATGCCGGGAGTGGGCAATTTCAGAACCTCTCAGATCTCTCAGAGGCATGGCTTTGCATTTCTCTTTTTGGTAGTAATCACTGTCACAGTGGTCACTGTTGTCTTCCTAAATCAGAAGGCCCAGGACAAAATGAAAATCCAGGCTCTCTTAATTCCAAGATAAAAATCAGCCAGGTTGGAGCCTGTTTGAGCCCAGAGCCCACGAAGCCTGTCCTATCTTTCCTGTTCCACAATTTACTGAAGCGATCCAGCCGTTTCCTGTTTCAACAGCTCCATTCTACACTTGCTGACTTTACCGTGCCCTTTTCTGCCCTGTTGTCTGCTTGCTGCTTTTCTGAATGTCACTGTCCTCACTGGTGAGTGTTTCTCAATAATTCATGCTCAGCCCCGACACAAGAGAGAGCCTGCAAACCTCAAATAGATAGCATCCAATGGGGACTGCTTTTTGTTAAATGAATGTGAGCAATAATTAATCTCAAAGTCATAGACTGACCTCTACTCATCAACCACTCCTCGCCAGGCTGGCAGGAGCGCGTGGCAGGTGTGGGGTGGGGGTGCTAAAGGGCAGGCACAATTGTAAAATAGACTACATTCTTACTAAAACAGAGTAGAGATGAGCCTTTGTCCAGGCTCCAGACCTAAAAAGAATAATAAGAAACACAATAGAGAGGGCTGGGGAGATGTCAGCTATTTAAAGTGAGTGCGTGTTCCTCTTTTGGAGGAACAACTGGGTTCGGTTCTCAGCACCCACATGGTAGCTCACAGCTATCCATGATTCTAGTTCCAGACACTCTGATATCCTTCCTCTTCTGACCTCTCTGAGCACCAGCAGCATATGGTATGCATAGCTTACATACATTCAGGCAAACCATTCATACACATAGGGAAGGAAAGAAATCTTTCAAAAGGAAAAAGAAACATAATAATCTTTCTTTCTCTGCTCAGAGGCTTTATAAATTACTAGGGATTGGATACTTTATGCCTCTGTAATATAATATCCAAGACTGAGTGATTTATAAAGAACATAAGTTTATTTACTTAGTGCTTCAGAAGTCAAAGAGCATGAGGAGGGCACCCGGTTCTGCCCTAGTGCTTCATCATCCCATGATAAAAGATGGGTCCAATGTTTTTCGTGGAGCCCACTCCCGTAGTAATAGAACCACTTCTGAAACGACAGTTTCAATCTCTACAGGAGGGTGGTAACCTTATGACCTAATCATTTCTTAAAGGGTCACCTATTAATATCATCACCATGGTATTTAAATTTCAGTATGAGTTTTGGAGGTTACCTTCAAATGGCCACAGAGAGGAAGGCTATAAAAACCTGCGTCGTGCTAGAAGGCACCTGTTGGGACTATTGTAAAGGGTTAGGGAACCCATTGCAACTGTAGCAGCAACTTGCAAAGAAGGTAAAGAAACACAGGGGGATTTTGGTGATCATTAAGACCAAGGACCACCAATATGGTGAAATATCTGGCCTGAAATGACCCTTCTTATCAGAGTTAATTGAGTGGTAAGATCTTCACCCAGGGGGAGCTGTAACCCAGTATGGGGACATTTTTGAGCCTTATGCAATAGGAAGTTACGTCCCTTCTGGAAAGGACTTCATAATCAACCCTTCTCAATAAGACGATTGTGTACGTCTATACCGGGGTACTTTCCCTAGGGAGTAAGGCTACAGTACTCCTTTTTCTGTAAGAAACTTTAATTTTGTTTTTAATTCAGAACTCTCTGTGTCTTTGCCATTCTGCATGACGAAAAGACCCACTCGGCTACTGACAAGATATGCCTCCCAGGACTCTATGCCACCTCTTTGCCTCCCGGCACAGGCTGCGAAGTCACCTTGCTCACATTGTCTCCTGGACTACCGCCTGCTGTGCTGTCCTAGGCATGCTTCTTCATCCCTTTGGGCTCATAAAATTGGTGCAATAGTTACAAGGTCCCACTGTCGCAGAGTTTTGTGAGATAAAATGAACGATCACCTATTCCTGGATCAGTGAACTATTTGACTTAATGTTTTCTACCATAAACCACTCTCCTCCTTTATTCCTGAATTCCTATTGAATAGGCAATCTGATCTCTCTTCATCTGGAAGAGCCACGCTCCTTCTGAGAGCCCTTGTAATCCTGAAGCTCAGGGTATTTCCACCACTTACTGCGTCTTCCTTTCTCTTAGCCCACTATGGCCTTCATGAAACTGTCTTTGATTGTTTTAACCCTGAGACAGACTAGTTTGGCAGTGTTGAGTACTAAAGCCCTCAGACCTCAGAGTGCAAACCCTCCACCATCCTGGAAATGGAGGGTAGCTGATCCAAGGTCTAATGCCTCTTCCCTAATCTCTTCTATTCACATATCACGACTTGTAATCACCAATGCCTCTGCTCTTCCTGCTTCCTGTTCTAACAGCTACTCAACATTCAGTTCTGATCAAAGGAATCTTTCAACTTTTCTTTTGCTCCCCAGAACAGACTAATCTCACTAGCTAGCCTCTCTCAGGCTACCTGTTCTTCTCATTGGCAGACTTCTCCAAAAAGCACCAGGGAGTGCCTGCTGCAGTTAGGTGTCTAATGCCCATCTCCCTCTGTCACTAGAATGAAAGCTCCTACTGTCTAAAGATCAAATGTTTCCTGAGCATCTACTGTATGTGGTGTTCTGACTACTAATGATTCAGTGGTCACCCAAGTGATTTGTTCCCTGCCTTCGTGAATTCTATATAAAGCTACGCAACCGAAAATTGAGAATGAACTCCTCAGATTTATGGGATCTCTCACCGGCTGCAGGTACCTCTTCAAAAATAAAAAGAGATCTGGGGATTCCCCCATCTAAATTGAAGTCAAACTGTGATGGGATGTCTATGGTCAAACAAAAACTGATAGACATATCTCTCACTCCTAACAAAAGAAAAGGAGCATCATATTCTTTATGAAATGTTTGGGGTTGGGGGCTCAGGGAGATACTGAGGTGGACTGTCCCTTTAGATAAGAGATTTATTAGAAGAGTTGTCAGTGCTATGGATAAACAAGCAGACAGTATGGTGAGGGCTCAATGGGCAGGGTGGGGTCCTTCCATATAGGCACTGGGAGAAGGGGGCTCTATGCAATGTGATTGGTAAGCAGTACATAGTACATGCTCTCAGACAGGCTGTCTCCAATCAGTTATGAGGGTAGGGAGGGCAAGAATCTAGAAACTAAACTGTCACATTTCAACCAAAAATGGAGGTTTGTAAAATGGCATGACCTCGACTAACACTTTGCGCTTCTTTAAGTGAGGGTCCTCTTTGAAAAGGTAAGACTCAATGTTGTTTTCAACTCTTTCACCTTAGTGCCACCCCTCCCCCACCAACTGCTTTTCTACCAGAGCAGCCTGGAACTTTGTGAGGAAGACTGTGTACCCCAGCACCTGAGCCTTTATAGTCCTTTGTTAACTGACATGGATGTAAACGAAATTCTTCAATGAAATCCTAGAGTTTCCTTTACTGACTTGTTGAAACAATCAAACTTTTGTGAACTGAATTAGAAGCATGTGGCCCACTGAAGATGACCTTAAGAATTTGCTAGGCTTCAGATTGTGTACTTACGAAAACTTCCATCTTCTGATTAGTTTGTTTGAAATATCCTCTCTCATTCCCTCTGCCTCTCTCCCTCTCTCCCTCTCTCTCTCACTCCCTCTGCCCCCCCTCTCTTTCCAGAGATTAGAACATCCCAGAATCTCCAACTATAGGTTCTAGTTGCCTAGTGGTCCGTTCTGCTTAGCTCTCTGCAGACAGTTCAGTATCAACACACTTAAAATGGAATTCTGCTCATATTCTCTTATTCCTAAAACCCCTGAATGACCCCTCTGAGTTAGAAATCTGAGACATGTTCCTCACTCCCTATTCCAATGTAGATGCTGCTGTTTTAAACACTGTTGGAATGTGACTTTGATCCCTCCTCTGCAGCTCTTTCCCTTCCTCATTCACCTCGGCCCACATCTTTATGCCTGTATTACTGTGGAAGGCATTTGGCTCTCTTCACTTTCTAGAAGCCACAGTGCCTGTTTTTCCCAATTCCCACCTCCTATGTCAGTTCTCCTTGCAGTTACAATCCTGCCACATCTCTATAAAACACCTTCAGTGTATTCCAGTCTCACTCAGCACTTTTCCTTAAGGGCATTGGCTCATTTGAGACTTCAGGAAGGACACGTTTCTGGAATGTCTATAACACTGCAAAACATTAAACACCTCCTCCCCATTCTCAGTCATTGTGATAACCAATACATAGAGACACATTTCCAAATATTCCTTGTTGCCACTTTTTCTTTGCATCAGAGTTCTTGCCTCTTGACCACAAGGAAATGAGGCATATGAATGGAGAGCATGGAGGACTTTATCAAGAGAAAGAGCACGCTCTTAGGTTGCAGCAAAGATGCTGTATGTGATTAGTGCCTACGTGAGAATGTAGGCCTGATTGGTTTGTATATATGCAAATTAGGTGAAAAGTAAGGACCAATTAGGAGAGAGTTTACCAAAGCAGAATGAGTTCTCCATTAGGACCACAACTGACTCCATTCTACTTCTTCTCTTGATGGTACAGTGGTGGTGGGGGAGCCTACAGGAAGAAGTGGGTCTTGGGTTGTTTTAAGGCCTGGAATGCAGGGTCTTAAATATATCTCATGGTCCTTATGAGGAACCTGAAGTTGGAGTTTCCATGTTTAGGTCCAGAAAGCTGAATGCTTCTGGTCATTTTCTCATAGCACAGAGAAGACGAGTTACTATGACTAGCCAGGGGCTTTTTCTACCCATCTTATTTTGAAGTCCTTCTACCCCCTACCTCTAACACTACCCATTTGATAATTTCCTTTAAGAAAAATCTGTTCTTTTATTGGACCTGGGTCCAGTCCTCTTCACTGACAGCTCACATTTGATTACTGTTAACAACGTACTGCTGTGCTCTTCTGTACCCGACATCACCTCCATTTTCCTTACCCAGATGACTCCTTGAATTATGCTTCAAGGCTCAGTTCAGGATCTTCTTCCAAAAGCCTTCCTTCACTTCCTTCTCCTACCTTGTTTCACTAAGTGTCTTCCTCCTCCCTTCTTGATCCAGTAATGATTTGTCAAGTATTTCTCTGGCCACATTCAACAAGGCGACAACACTCACAATGCTGAGCCCATCAAGTTACAGTGACTGACCTGCTTTTTTCCCTAATAGCTTCACTAGTATTTCTAGGACAAATATACTTTCTAGACCTCATTTCAAGGAGGACTTTGGTGTCTACATTAGTTTTCTACAGATGGCATAACAAAGTGTAACAACTGAAGGGAATTTCAGAACCATTATAGAGATGAAGGGTTCATCATGGCTGTTCTGCTGACAGCTCTAAGGGAGAATCCTTCTTTGTTTCTTCCGGCTTCTGGTGATGCCAGGGGTTCCTTGGCTAGTGGTTGCATGATACTGTTCTTTGCTTCATTTTTTAAATGTCTCTTCTGTTCTTACAAGGACCCTTGTCATTGGATTTAGGTCAATTAAGGATAATCTCATCTCAAGATAATACTTGTGGCCAGAGTCTGAGTTGGGTTGTATTCCTGGGTTTATATACAAAGAGTTGAAAATAATGGCTCATAAAGATTGCAAAGTCGTAGGGAAACTTTTCTCAACGCGAAGTGTACAGATAGTACAAGTCAGAAAGAAATGCACTGTCAAGGAAAAATAGAGGGTGACATAAGTAAAAGTATCCAAGGATCCAGTTATTATTTGGGAATTTCTCTTATTGGATTTATGTTAGTTACTTTGCTATTACTGTGATGAAACACCAGGACCAAGGCAAATTATAAAGGGCAGGGTTTATTTTGAACTTCTAGAGGGATAATAGTTCATGATTGCTGGAGTGCAGGCAGCAGGTGGCAGGTGGCTGAAACTGCAACTGAGAGCTCACATCTCAAACTACAAACAGGAGACAGAGAGTGCAAGGGGCATGGGGCTTGGCTTTTGAACCCTCAAACCCCCATTGATACACGTCCTACAACAAGACCATACCTCCTAATTCTTCCCAAACAGCTCTCCTAGCTTGCGCATCAAATATTCAAATGTATAAGTCCATGAGAGTCATTCTTTTCCAAACCACCACAGGTTTTCATTTTTTTAAAAGAAGTATAGTAGTAGCACAAGTGGTTCTCTGTTGTGGTTGGTAGGCTTCAATTATGTAAGCCTTGGCTTATGCTGCATGGCCTTTCCCATGATGCATCTGTTTTTGCCTTTGGGAATCTTTCTTTTCTTTTTTTTCATAACAGATTTTTTTGTATTAGCCTTTGAGAGTTTCATACAATGTGTTTTGATCATATTCTTCTCTCTCAACTCTTTCCAGATGAGTCCCTCCTTCCTCATCCACCCAAATTATTGTAATATATATTTTTTAATTCTTCAAGACCAATTTGTGGATACGTGGCTTTCCACTAAATAGTGGCCAACTTACCAGGGACAACATTTTTAGAGAAAACTATCTCTACCTTTTAGATCGGCTAACAATGATGAATCTGATTTTAATTATACACTTAATTATAAGTAGAGTTTCTCTCTGGAGGTTCTTTCAGAGGACGAAGTTTGCCTTATTAGTGTACATCCCAAACTGATCCATCCTGGATTGACCAAGGGTGTGTTAATAGGTCCCAGATGTGTTCCCAGATGTGTTTGAGTAGAAATGGGCATTATTCAGGGATCACTAAAGAAAGTAGCTTACTTCCATTTTTAAAAGCAGGTACATGCAGCCAGGTGCAGGTGAGAGTCCAGGTTGCCAACAGGTTAGTATATATATTATTAGAAGAGGGCTGTGTCAATCCCGATGCTTGCTTACCTCAAAGAGGCTTAGCTTAATTACATCTTCAACAATCTTTTTACAAAAGAACCTGGCATAGGTTCTCAAGTTCCAAAGATTAGGAGAAGGTATATTTTGAGAGGGTCCACTGTGCAGATCAGGTTGTGCCTTGCTCTGAATGTATTATTGTATTTCTCTAAGTTATATGAGACAGTGGCTTTTACATTGTGCCTTGCTCTGAGTGACTCCGTGTTACAAAGCAACATTTGGCTCCGTGTTTAGGCAGAATGACTTTGCATCTCATTGATGCATGTGAACACCCTCTGTCCAGCAGCAACCATAAGGAACTAATAACTGATAACTTATTCCTACAAATAAAAGGTTATTACTCATAAACATAAAAAGTAGATTGGAAACACATGGGTTCATGAACATATTAAAACCACATCTGAACATACCAAAACCACCAGACCAACAAAGAGTACAATGTCCTGAGGTAGAAGTCCATAAAAGAAAAAACAACAAACAGCTGTGCTGGTTGTTTTTGTCATCTTGACAGAACCTAGACGTATCTTGGAACAGGATCTTAATTGAGAAAACACCTCCATGAGATTCGACTGAAGGAAAATCTGTAGAATGTTGTCTTGATTAATGATTGATGTAGGAAAGCCCAGCCCACTATGGGCAGTGCCACCCTTGGCAGATGGTCCTGGATTGTATAAGGAAGTTGTCTGAGCAAGTCATGGGGAGCAAGCCAGTAAGCAGCTGTGATGATGTGGATTAGACTGGTCTCCTTAGACTCGTGTGTTTGAATGTTTGGTCCCTGTTTGGTGGAACTGTTTGGGAAGGATTGGGAGGTGTAGCATTGGAGAAGGCGTGTCATGGGAAGGGCTTTGACATTTCAAAAGTATCGGGCCATCCCCAGAGTGCTCTCTGCCTTTTGATTGCCATTTGAGATTTGAGCTCTCAGCTGATTCTGCTGCCATGTATTACTCCACTATCACGAACTCTAACCCTTTGGAACTGTCATCCCAATGGAATACTTTCTGTCATGAATTGTCTTGGTCACGATGTTCTATCATAACAATAGAAAAGTGACTATTACAGCAGTGTTCTTCCATGGGCCATGCTTCCAGTTTCCTACCTTGAGTTCTTGCAATGCTTCTCTCAGCAATTCATTATAAACTTTCAATTGAAATAAACTATTTCCTCCCCAAGCTGCCTTTGGTCATACTCTTGATCAAGGCAGTAAAAAGCAAATTAATACAACTGCAATAGTGATGGGCCCAATGGCTGTCATGTGACCACCCTATGTGGTGTGGGTGTGGTCAAAGGACTGATGGGCAGAGGCTTCCTGACATTTAGGCTTCAGTTTAGGCTTCCCCTAATAGCTGACTAGACATGGTTCACTTTAATGTCTATCTATCTATTCTTCCTTCGAGACCTGGACACGTGCCCCCTACTCCAATGGTCCTCTTGCTCAGTAGCAGACCTCAGCAATTGATCTCTATAGCTTTGGTTTAATTCTTCCCACTTTCAGCAGCATTCCAACTGGCTTCATTAATATCTTACCACTGACTAATATTAATATCTAATCAGTGACCGCCTCTGCATCTGTATCAACTAGCGCCCAGCTTCTGGCTCTAAGTAGTCTTCAGATTCTATGGATTCTTTATTTTCTTTTCTAGCCATTCTATGGTGTGTGTGATGTGTAATAAATGATCTGAGAGTCGACATTGGGAATTAAGATTGGAAAAAAGAAAAGTGTGATTGCTGATAGCCACAATGTCAAGGGAAATTGTGGTTACTCGGTAAACTGTAACCTGCGAAACTGGCAAAACTTCATAATTTATTGTTATTTAATAAATTACAAAATTACATAAAGATACAAATGTGTCTATGTTTCTGGCATAGAGTACTCCTGACCCCAATACACTTTCCGATTGCAGTTCCACAGAAAACTCATGCTAGACTGAATCACCCAACGGTTATTTGGGTGAGTCACTGATAGTCACCTTCTCTCTGGGAAATGCCTGGGAATGACCGTGATCAAATACACTGTCTTTTATTTTTCCTTCTTTATGTCGGCGTGACTCACTTTCTCTGAGTTTCTTTCAGCGTAAATTTTCTGAAATCCTTTAAGTCTCTCATCTGAGATGCTGAAGTTGTCAGAGGAGACATTAATAGATTTCCTGCTCCTCCCCAGCCAAGCCTCAGGATAGGAAAGCCATGACTACTTATCATGATGAGCAATAAAGTAGAGTGCCAGCTTCAGGAAGAGGGCAAGGTCAGGCTCTGAGGCTTAACTTCCAGGGCTCTGAAGTCAGACTGTGCTCTGATGTCTAAAAGGTTTTAACACCACCTTGTTCTCTGCAAGTCTCTATGTGGAGGTTGAACACACAATGAAAATTTCCATGCCTGTCTTGGGTCCCTACTGGGCATTACAGTGAGAATGACCTTCAGCAGAGATGAAGGGTGAGAAACTAGAGGGCACGTGAGACCGGGCATCCAGATGAAGAGGGAGTGGGCTTCCCTATTTAGCAGAGGAGGGATTGTCTTTGGGAATGGAGGAGCAGTAGGATGACTGGATGATTGCACCCTCCTCTGCAGCCAGCTGGAGGCAGAGCCTGGAAGGAGTTCCAAACAAGGAGTGAGAGAATTACTAGTCGAACTTTTAATTTATTTATTTTTTTTAAAGGACTGGGAGGAGTGTGCCTTGTGGTAGAACAGTTGCCTGACCTACACACGGCCCTGGGTTTGACCCCCACCACAGTAAAACAGAACAAGAGCAAGTTTCCTGTTAAGGAAATTGTTCAAATCACTAAGAAACGAAGTGAGAGAGGAGAAACGGAAGCCAGCTTGAGATGCGACTGCAGTTACCCAGGTGTTTGGCAAGCCGGGACTTAGAACTGAGGTGCCACTGACGTTAGAAGCCCATATGGTTGTTGATTTATTAACTGGTGTGAACTTTAAAGGGAGAGAAGTCTCAAATCACGCCCAACTGAAGAGCCAGGGAGATGATAGAGAGTACAGATTTTTGCTTGCTAAGATGAGCTGCCCTGGGACATGTTGACCTGCCACAATGTGGTGAAATTCAAATAGAAATGTCCCGCTGTTTGTTAGAGATGCCTCAAGGCTGCCCTGTCACTGCCGCAGGTTTGTCCTGTCACAGGCTGGCCTAACAGGCTGCGTATTGCTAAGACAGCTTCGTGTTAACCCCACAGAAGCTCCCTCTATCTTATCTTGAATGTGACCTTTCCCTTAATTTACAATATCTACTCTGGAATCTTTCATTATGTTAGTATCCATTTTCTACTCTCTTGTAACCAAAGGAAGGTCAGGACAACACACATTCATTTATTCATTCGACAAATGTTTATCAAGCACCGTTTTTTGTGTCAGGCGCTGTGTTGGGGCTAGATGTGCAAGAATGAATAAAACAAAGGTGGTCACTGGGTGGGGTAGATAAATGGCAAATAAGGGTGGCGTGCATGAAAAGGAAGGGCAGGGTTCTTAGCTGTACAGTGGGAAGTCTGGAGGAGCCAAGGGTATAATATTTATCGCAGTCAGGCCTGGCAGGGACTTGTGAACTGGTCAGAATTGATTCTGCCTCATTCTAACTGAGCTCATAAGACATTAATAAATATAAACCCACTTATTTGTTTGGTAATTTTCATGCGAAATTAGAGTATCTGTCACGAAGACCAAAGATTGACAACCTAGAGGTGCTGACTCATGTTAAGTAAATTCCCAAGGCGTAAATATATGCACGCCAGCATGCCGATTTGCTAATTTTCTGTGAGAAACAGAGTCTGTCTGTCAAGTCGACCTGAGATTGACAGCCTGCCCTCTCTCTTTATAGAGGGCTCCCTGGGAAGCTTAATTACCCTAGTGCTTCATGGTGAGCCTGGAATCAGAGTCAAGAACAAATAGTTACATGACCTGCAGATTTATGGACCTCAGCCTTGGTGTCAGATGTACTTGTCTCTTGTGGGGACAGGCTCAGTGGACTTGTCAAGAAAAGGAGCAATGTGGGAACACAGGGTGACCCCCACTTCTGTGTTGAGGTGCTCATTAACCTGCCTGATTCTTACACCCCACTTCCTAGCCTTAATGTGTTTACTACATAATTTTATAAAACCAACAGTGTGCTGATTCAATAGTTTAGTCCTATTGTTCATGTTCTTGTGTGGCTTTCCTGCTATCTTTGGGTCTGCCCATACCTACAAGCTAACTTAAAACCTTAAGTGTTGTGGTTCCCCAAAGCTCGCATGCTTTAGTCTCCAACACAATAGTGTTGAGAGGTAAGTAGGTGGCTAGGTGGTGAGGATTTGGCCCTCGGGAATGGAGTAATGCTATTCCATCGGGAGTAGGGTGGCTGTTACCAGAGTGTGTTCTTGGTAAGGGACAAGTCTGTGCCCCATCCCCGCCCCGTGCATACACAATATCTCAGCCTTCTGTCTCTGTCACAATATTTTACACTAGGATGACCCTCAATAGGTGTGGGCCCTCTCTACCTTGGGCTTCTTGTCTTAAGATCTGTGAGAAATAAATCTCTCCCTTCTTCATGAATTACCCAAACTCAGACATTCTGGTACAGCAATGCTAGACAGGCTGGATTGTCAACAATTGCAGGGATTGTAGAGGGAGCTGAATGTAAATCCACAGGTAACCAGAGGAAAGGGAAGATTCACACTGGAGTATTATTTGAGTCATCTAATCAAGATAAGAACTCACAGCTGCAGACTTCCGGCTCCTCTCTGCTAGTCTTGGTGCAGGCCTGGCTACAAACCCCCAGTCTCTGGCCTTCTCTATAGTCAGTCCGGCTCTGTCTGAAACTTAGTGTGTGGGTAGAATGTAGGCCTTTTGTCTTAGTCCATTTTGTGTTGCTATAACAAAAACCACAGACTAGATAAGTTATAAACACTTCAGGTTTGTTCATTTCCTGGTTCGAGAAGCTGGAAGTTTCAAGAACCAGGGGCCTCATCAAGTACAGTTTTCTTTCTTGCTGCATCTTAATGTGGCAACAGGCATCACATGGTGACTGAATACACACGGAGAAGATCGCCCTGTCCCTGTGATAGTTAATACAGAGTGTCGCCGTGAGAGAGTTTCTAGGTTAGGCTAATTGAGGTAGGCAGAACCACCCTGAGTGTAACCACAAGCATTTCATGGTTTGGAGTCTCTCAGCTGAGTTAAAAAGATGAAGCAATCTGGACACTGGGGTCCATTGCTCCTTACTTCCTGACTGAGGGTGTAAGGTGGCTAGCTGACCCATGCTCCTGTTGCCATGCCTTCTCTGCAATGGTGGACTCTATCCTCAAACTCCAAGCCCACATAAACCCTTATTTCCTTAAGTTGCTTTTGTCAGGTTTCTTATGGTGGCAACAAGAATAGTAACTAATAGTTCCTTAAACTACTTTATTCAATGGCACCAAGCCTACCCTCGAACCATCGACTAATTACTCTGAAGGCCTTACCAACACATTGGTCATTACATTTCGAGACGATTAGTTCTGGAGGAGACATCCAAGCCATCACAGAACCCCAAAACATACACACCCTAATCTCTACAACTCGAAAGTGTAATCTAATCTTACCTTGTGGAGAGTCCTTGCAGATGAGATTAAGTTGAGAAATCTTGAGTAGGGGCGAAGACTGTGGATCATCTGGACTCAGGGTAATCACAATGGTCCATACAAGGTAAAAAGGCAGTAAAGGAAGAGACAGGGATATGAAAGTACAGGTCAATGTGAAGATGCTACTCTGCTGGGTTTGAAGATGCACAAAAGGGTCATAAAAATGGTCTAGAGAGTGCAACAGTCTTTAGAAGTCAGAAGAGGTATGAAAACAGATTCTGTCCTGGAGTCCATAGAAGAAACACAACCCTGTTAACATCTTGATTTTAGAACAGCTACTTCAGAACAGTCAGGTAATGCATTTGTATTGTTTTATACCATGTTGTTGTTACGACTGACTGGGGGAAATTGGTACTGGTAGCTTCTTTCCTCTCCCAGACCTACATGGCATTGTCCAATCTGCCATCCAGGACTCTGATCATGGTGCACGTTGGAGGTCCTGTTAGTGGGAGATAAGTCTTCAGTGTGTGTACAAGACAGAGTCTCATTTCTCACGAATGGTGCAGCAGCATTAAACCCCCAGCTCAGTGCTGCCTGTGTAAGTGGTGTGTGTAAGTGCTGACTACATGCCTTGGACTGCAAATACAGTGTGGCCACCTGTGTCTGACATAGCCCTCCTGGAGAGCTGATGAAGATGTGGGCTTCCTTTGAAGCTTATTGTTCAGATCAGCTCTACAGGGGGCCTGAAGCAAAATGAGAAATAGGTCCAAGATTCTCATCATGATGCAGGTTTCATATCAAAATGCACAATCAACTGACTGGAACAGGAAACAATTAATCAGGACATTACAAAGTAGTTAAGTATAATTAATTCATACAAAAGAATGTGTGTGTGTGCAGTTTTAGCTGCCAGAGTGATTTTATTTCCCTGCAAATTTAACTCAATATAAACAAACATCAGAATAATCTTTTCAAATTTCTCATGACTCATGGGTTATTACTTCCTTTTTAGTTACCCAAAATATCAGTAAACTCATACACCAACACCTTGAGGTTGGTCATATATTGCAAAAGCAGCTGTCAGTTCTTGGAATGGGAAATTAACTCGGTGAAAGAAATCACTTTTTAGTTATTTTAATGCCCCTTGGGGTGTGTGTGTGTGTGTGTGTGTGTGTGTGTGTGTGTAGGAAACCAAGTTGTTGGTGCTAAATAAAACTTGGGGGGAAGTTTTTATTTTTGCCCAAACGACTTAAAATCTGAACACAATGCATAAAACATTTATGCCGTGAACACGTCATCTGAGAAAGTGACTTGATCCCAAGGGTAAGCTTGCTGATATTGTTCCTCTGATCTTTTTTTTTTTTTTTCCTTCCCCTAGAGCTGGGAGCTCTTTATAAGGGAAGAGGTAAAAAAAATGTGTGCCACACCGAGGTGGCTGCAGCAGGAGTGTTATTGGTCTTCAACCCAGCTCTCTAGTCATAGGAGGGACTCAAAAACCCAAAAAGCCACGTCTTATGTAGAGGTGGCAAAATGCATCATGCCGGAGTGTTGGAGAGATTATTTCCTCCCCTTTGTAGCGTCAGAGAGCACGTTGTGCTCTGCCGAGCTGGACAAATAGAACTGGGTGGGTGTGATGAACAGTTATTATGTGGAAGCACAGATCCATCAAGGCCACAATAGGAAAGGCAGGGTTCAGACAGCTCGCAGTGAACCAGTGGGTTCCTCTTTCCCTGATGGATGTCTGTAAGGTCTTGATTTACTTCCCAGATTCACCTGCTCACAAATTACATACAAAGGGCTTCTCTGATCACCTGGATCATACAGGGATGCCTTGTCATGTGGCATACGGTGGTGTTCCAGTTTCTGACCCCACCTCGGTACACTATGCTCATTTTTTTTTTCCAGACTTATTTCTTGCAGCTGGAATCTGTCTGGTCCCAAGAACTTTGCTTTGATGTCTTCAGTCTCTACCTTCACCGTGGGATGTGTCTTTCAAGATGAAAGTTATGACCCACCTGTGTGTTTTAAAATACATTTAGTGGGTCACAACCAGGATTTTTATTCTACTTTTTTTGTACAAAGAAGTAGACTAGAAAGGAGAGTGCCAGAATATGTCACACCTAACGGTAATGATAGTGTTCAAAACCTTAGTTTCAAAGAAAATGTGTGTTCCTATCTATCTATGCTGCCTTACACACTTACAGGTTGCATTTACATAATGAAAGCTAACTAGGGGTGGGACAAACTTTAGAAAGCTTTTTCTATATGTGTGCATAGCCCTACTGTGTCTCCTGCAGGACTATGAAGACCAAACATGATGAACTTACTCTATAACTGAGAGGAGATAATGGGTACAGGTCAACAAAAAAAAAAAAAGATAGTGACATTCAGAGACACACTCACGGAGGCTGACCTCCACATCTGACTCTGACTCTGCTGAGGCTTCTGTGCCTGCTCGAAGACATGATTCTCTCCCTGAGTGCCTAGGACAAGTCTTTTATACTTTTCGCTATGCATGTACAAGGCAAGTGGGAGTTCTCATATGCCAAATGGAACGTACATGGTAAACTACAGGGTATGTATAGAATCTTTCAAAGTGAGCACGGAAGAGGATTGTGCAGGGAGAAGGAAGAGCCCGTGGCTTCAGTATGGCATCTCCTCTGTCATGCTAAAAATAATGGAACCCTGTGAGATGTGCTAAATCAGTGACTGCCTTGCACACGACTGCTGAATGGGAGCTGCTTACGGTCACATGCTGCATAGTTTTTGTTATGTGTTCAGGTGTTTGTCTTATATACTCAGAACTGTCAGCGAGGATTTTGTTACAGAAATTCTGGCAGTCTCTATCACCTCTTTGTTTCTGGCTAACTGAAACAAAGGTTTGTATAACGTTGTTTAGTTTAGGTGTGGTTCTGTGTGGGTGCACTAAGCTTAAGTCACTGCAGAACACAATGAGGTGTGAACAGAAAGCATTATTCTTCTTTGCCATGGAAGGCATCGAATGCTATATAGGAAGCATAGCTAACATGTCAGATTCCCCATTTTTAAGGACATTTGTGGGTAGTTTTAGAATGTGGGTCAGTCATATCAAAAGTGCTGATTATAATTAAAGCTAAGCAATCATCAATAGCTAAGAACAACTAAAGACAAACAGGCATTGTATACCTTCTGGAAGAAGTACAAAAAAATTCCAAAGTTAGTAATGCATATCGTTACAGAAGCCAATACCCAAATACAGGAAATATCGGAGAAAAGGTCATGTATTACACAATGTTATGCACATCCCATGAAATGAAGCTATACTGTGGGACTGACTCTCACCTCACCGTGAAACCTGGTTTCTTTAACAACAACAAACAGGTTAAAGGGCACAGGTCTTATTTGGATCTTAAGAAAAATAGTTTCAAAAAGGGAAAAGGATGGATGCTATTAATAGGAGAATAAGAAAAATGAAAATACTACGGTGGATTTATTAATATTGATTTTATGAAACGATGATGGTTTTAGGGTAGTGTATTAATGTTATAATATTTTTTAAAAAGTATTACTTGTCATTTTTACAGATACAGCCCCAAACGTTTACAATGAGAGGCTCTGACAGCTGGGATTTGCTTCAAATTTTATCTGGGGCAGAGAGGGTGTGGGGAGGGGATAGAGAAGGCAGTACAATCCATGCTCTGAAAATACTGGAGCTGCACAAAACATACATTAAGTTCTTTGGAACCTTCTTGACAGTTTCCCTAATGAAAAACTTCAGTGTCTATTTTACTGAGGTATTTGTTCTTCTAACAAGCATATTTTGAAATCATATTGCACACACCAGAACACACACAAGTGTTCTGGTCAGACATTGCTTCATTCTTCTCTTTCTAAGATACCATTGGTCTTTGGGATATATGATTATTTTAATTGCAGCTTTCTAATTTTCCTGGCTTGAAGATCAATAACTCTTCTTGAAGGAAAAGAGATAGGGAAGAGGGGAAAAAAATCCACCACATTAAAATTATACACTGATTTTTTAAGATACTCCTGAATTTAGATTGTCTAGACTGTGTATCTTAAAATCAAGAAAGAATGGTGATTCTTTGTTTTTCCTTTGAGTCTATAGCAGTGCTCCTCAACTTTCCTAATGCTGTGACCCTTTAATACAGTTTCTCATGTTGTGGTGACCCTTAACCATAAAATTGTTTTCATGGCTGCTTCATAACTGTAATTTTGCTACCATTATGAATCATAATGAAAATATCTGACATACAGATAGTCTTAGGAAACCCCTGTGAAAGGATCATTTGGCTTCCAAAGGGGTTTCAACTCACAGGTTGAGAACCACTATCTATAGTAAATGTCACTGTTTGTATTCATTTTACAGTGTGTCAGAATGTAACCATCAAGTTGAAATAGGTCAGTCTGGTCTTACTGCCACCAGACCTGTGAGTCATCTAGAAGGTGTGTGTAGAGGAAAAAGCCTGTATGAAAGCTAGGAAGGGACTTCCAGGGGTCACATTCAGAGGCCTGTGTGGTCTGGATGGAATGTAGACACAACTTTAATCCCAGTATTCAGAAGGCAGTGGCAGTCCACATCTCTAATCCCTAAGACAGAAACAGAATGTGGAAGCAGACACAGGAGGCAGAGCTCAGAAGGAGTCAATGTCACACAGGAAGTGATGCCTGAGATGAGTCAGAGTGAATGGCAGGCAAAGTGACAATTCAGAGGAAGAGTTAGCAATGTGAGTCAGAGTGAGACTTTCTCATGAGAGAAAGGTGGGCATTCAGCTCAGAAAGCAGCAGTCAGTTTACAGGGTCAGTCAGTTACAGAAAAGTCAGTTACAGAAGGCAGAATGGAGCAGTGAGAGTTCACAGAAACACAGAAGCAGGTTGAAGAGACTGAGTTCAGAGGATGCTAGTCAGGGTGTCTCAGTCAACAGTGGAGGCTTAAATGCTCTAGGTTGTATGGAGGCTGAAGACTTCCAGTTCTAGGTTTAAGTATAGATTTTACAGACGCTGAAATGTTCTAGGGCTCCAGAACTAAAACCATCGATTGACTCAAAGAATAAAAACCCTTTGCACAGAACTAAGGTCTACATCTGGTGAATCTACATCTACATCTATAGATGTGGCTGCAGGACGTCACTGTGGTATGCTTTTCAGGAAGACAGCTGTAGAATCCATGTTTGCAGCTGGCGTAAACTGTTTCCCAGAAGCCAAGGGAGATTCAACAGTCTGAAACGCAAGCAGCCTTTCTTGGCACTGTGGGGAACAGAGCAGGGCTCTGGGTTAGAGGAATGAGTATGAAACCTGCCAGCATCTGTTATCAACAGGGAGACCTTGGACAATAATTTTTTTTCCTCCAAACCCTGTTGGCTCATGGATAAAATGCGTCTGAAAGGACCTGCCATAAAGTGTTGTGGGACTTAAAGGAATGTTAACAAATCCATATACTCAATAGAGTGTTGGGGATTGGTAGAAGCTTAAGTTGTTATTTCAAATGACTCCCTGGAACCTTCAGTGAGCTTCCATCAGTCTGTCCCAGATTTCTAAAGGGCACTTTCAATGACTGGTCATTCTATAGAGCTCTCATTTATTTCCCTCAGTTCTGGATGTTGGGAAGACCTGGGTCCAGCAGCTCTTTTGTCTAGTTATTCTCTCGTCCTGATTTGGAGATGGCTGTCAGAAAGACCCCCACCCTTATGATCCAATCTAACTACATATCCCAAACACTACAACACCCAGTATCATCATCATGGGGTTATGGTTTCATGCTGAATTTGGAGGAGGAACACAAAGATTTAGTTGGTAGTAGGATGTTTTCACCCTGATTTAGGGCTCCAGGCACAGAAGCCTTGGGACTTTAGAATTGTCTCCTGATAGTATTCACACATACAGTGCAGAAGCATCTCTGTGGCCCAAGCGGTCATTATGATATAGGATGCTGCATTTGCTTAAGAGCCCAACACACAGTAAGCACTCATCAAAGAGACCCAGTGACTCTGCCTAATGGAAAGAACCTTAGAGCTCACAGCTTGGTCTGTATTTTGTTATTATTAATAACGATGTTGCGGGTTTTCCTTTTTTGAGGATGTTTACACACTATTAACTTTTTATCCCCAGGGGATGTTCTAAGTCATAGATAGTACTAAATCATATATGGATTTACTTTTTAGTGAAACACACCTATGATAAAGTTTATTAACTAGGCATAGTAAGAGACTAATAAATAATAATAGACCAATTATAATAATTGCTACAATAAAAGTCATACAATTATTCTCTCTCTTTGACTATCTTATGCAGTAGTCGTACGTTTGTGATATGTGACACAATTGTTATATGAGAGGAAAATATAATACTAAATGAAGTTACTCACATAAAGATTAACTAAACAAAACACTGCAGTACAATAGCAGTTAATCTGACAACTCAAATGACTCCTAAGAAATAGGCAGGTAGGTAATATAGGTATATACATCACAGAGACACTGGACAAAGGTAATTCACATTATGGACAGGATGTTGCGAGATTTCATTATGCTACTTAGAACAGTAGCCTTTGAACTTCTGTTATTTCTGGAGTTTCCCATCTAGCATTTTCAGATTAGAGTTGCCCACAGGTAATTAAAACCAAGGAAAGTGAGGCCAGAGGTGACAGGGGCTACTGTCATCCATGTACACTATAACTATGTACATCTATGTACACTCTGCATGTGTCACGCTATTGCTACCTTAGTAAATTGGTCTAAATTGCTCTAGAATATGTATTCATTTTGTGCCCCAGACTTTCCTGCTGAGATCCAGGCAGCACACAAAAAGGAGGTGACTTAGGACTGTCCTTGTTCCCAGGCAGCTGGTGTTCTCCTCAGAACCCCAGATCCTGGCTTTTGAGATCAGGCTCTGTTGGCAATGGCCATCTCATTAGGCTGCAGACACATGGCTTCTCTCTCTACCTTGCTCCAGCTGCTAGAAGTGGTGACATGGAAGAGTCTGGGAAGAGCTAGGCAACTTAGAACTGGAGGACTAGCATGTGCACACACTGTATGCATGCTGGGAGAAGAGGGAAGGAGATCACAGAGGATCTGCTTGTCTTTCCCAGGAAATGGGGCAAGGACAAGTTCACGTCTAGACCAGCTGATGTTTCATTTCTACCCTTTGGGCAAGTTGTTTGCTTGTCTGATCCTGTATTTCCTTATGTCTATGGATGATGGAAGAGATGGAATTAGAAACTCAAGCTCTTAACATTCCAAGCAAACAGGCTAAAGGTTAGCTCTCCAAATCCTACCCATTTGAAGACTGACAGATGAGATTTGCTAAGTTTACTGCAGGCAACGAAACAAACAAGGAGCGAAGACTACATAACTCTTGTCACACTCACTGGGGCCAAAGTCGTCCTGATGAGACCCATGGAAGAGGAAAGGTTAGGAAGAACAGTTGTAACAGTTGCAGGCTGTCAGCTGATTTCTGTTCTGCAACTTTCCCAGAGAGATGCAACCAAACTAGCGAGAGCAGAGTAGGTAATGGAAATGAGCCCAGGGTGCTGGGGGTTTGTGCAGTAAGCATTACCATTATTCCTTACTTCGAAAAAGATGCGTTTTCCACTTGCTGGGAAAACCCCTGTGGACATACGTTTTGTCTTCTCAAATTTTGTAGATTCAGAAGCACAGAGAAACACTTCTGTACTTACGACAAGCGCGACACTCAACTACGTGCTCAAATCGCAACCGTGGAAGGAGTCTCGGAGACCCGGAGATTATCACTTCTACTGAAGGGTGAAGGCTATGCATCTTCAGCTGAGCTCTGGGGGAGGGGTCATGCAGATCTCATATAGCCACCTCTTCTGTGTTTCGTTTTTCTTTTTGTTTTTATAGAAGCTGGAGATCAGGAATTTTTACACTGCAGGATCTTCTCTTTTTGCTATTTTTTTTTCCCTTCACTTCTTTTAACATACAAATGCTTAAAAAATATCAGGCAAATCCTGCTGCCTGTGTTCTACTTGCATATCATCTTCTACCCAGCTCTCTGAATATTGGAGGGCCTTTGCTGAATTATTCTGAAGGTAATCTGGGTTCTAAATGGTGAGGAAGGCATATCTTTGAGTTTGTCTTAGTCCTGTTTTCCTCCAGGGATGCTACTGGGCTAAAGCAGGTTGGATAAAAGGGATATCTTCTTTTCTCATCAGGATTTTATAAATCTTTCTGGTGTCTGTGTATCAACTGAAATAGGAGCTGGGATACTGTTTTTTTCTGTAAGCCTCTCCTAACTTCTACCTGGGGTCAAGAGAAGTAAATATGTGCCATCCTGAACACATGGCAGAGGTGACTGATGAGTAGTGTTGGATGAAGTAGCCACACATCTGGGGTAGACCCTCTTGTTACACAGAAATAAGCTGGGATGTAGGAAGCCACATGCCTATTACAGGCTGGCAGCTCTTCAACTATACTGAAGGAAAAAGACACGGACTACTGTATCACTTGGCCCCTGCCTCTACCCTGCCATGGGCATTCAGGGTCTCTTGTCCTGCCCTGGAGTACAGTCAGGATTCAAGTAGAGTAAGTGAACTTCAGAGGTGGAGTTGGGGGTACTACATTAAGACCAGGGGCATAGCTAAGTTGAATAGAGTGTGGTGCTGAGGACTTAAACAGATTTTGAGAGAATTGTTTCCTGCCTACCTATCCAAAAACTGATCTGCTTCTGATTTTGTCTGCTGTGAGCAACATGTACCTATGGGACGTAAGAGCCTGGCCTGGATATGACCTTATATGGCTACCAGTCTGCACAGAGTGGCTATTGTTGGCAGCAAGAAAAGTCCTTGTCAGGAATCTGGGTTGTGGGTTCCACCTCCAAAGTCATCTTCCTCCTTCTCTGAGTCTGTATGTCTTTGGGTTTCTGGGATTCATCTGGGTCCATTGCTCACTGCTGGTGAAGGATCTACCCCCAAAATATGGCCCTTGAATTTATGTTAGGTCTGTGATTTCTTACCAGTGAACAGCTGTTCAGTGCTAAATAGCTTGTCTTTTTTTTTTTTTTTAATATTCAAAAGCTCAACTTCTATTCAACACCACGCTTAAAATAATTAAGAAATTGGCGGGGCTAGAGAGATGGCTCAGGATTTAAGAGTGCTTGTTGCTCTTGCAGAAGGCCTGGGTTTGGTTCTCAACACTCACATAGTGGCTCATAATTATCTGGAACTTCAGTTCCAGGAGAGCCAATGTACTCTTTTGACCCCTGAGGGCACCAGGCATGCTCACGGTGTATATATACACATGCAGGCAAAAACACTCATACACATAAAATAAATCTTAAAAAAAAAATTAAGAACTAGGAGAATGTATGGATGTGGAGTTTTTTTCCTTCTTTTTCTATTTGTGAGTGGTAGGGGAAATGAGTAAAGCTTGTTGAGTTCCTCATTATATCCCATTAGGTACTTTTATATGTAAATGGTTTACCTGATGTACAATAAAACCGTAGAGCTCAATCGAGTAGGAAGCGGCATATGAACTGGGAATACCAGAGTGAGAAAACTTGATTGTCTGATAATTTATCAGAGGCAAGAATTTCTAAGGAAAATCAGAAGCAGAACAAAGAAATCATTTGATAGGCTGTATCCGAATTCCCCTTTCCACTTTGCCTGACGGAAACTCCCTAGCCATTGTCCACACCATATGAGTGGGTGAGGTTACGTTTTTTATCCATCTGACATTTCCGATGGATAAAAACCGATGACTAAATATCCTCCAAATGAAGCATTGCTTGTTTTTGAAGTTAAACAAGAGCGAAGCTATTTTTGAGGCCTAGTTATGTTTGCTCAAGAATTTTCTAGACCTTGTTTACAGTCTGTTTTTTGCCATAACCATGTCTTATAAAGCCCAAAGGATGGCTTACAAGAGGATAAAGATTGTTATTCCTTTATTTCTGTTTTCTTGTATGTAAAAAATGAGGGGCTGGGTGTGCACAGAAGGTATGAAACCTGGTACATTTTTACGTTCCGTCCTGGAAGCACTCTGAGTCTGCCAGTATGTTCGGTCTCTGGAGGAGCTGTCTCTAACACAGGGCATTACTGTCGATAATGTCATTCCCAGAGAGAATGGACCACTGAACGGTCTCTTCACAAAAGTGGGGGAGGGGAACGTGTGGGATGAAGAAGACAGGAATGGAGCTGATGCAATTAACAGTGACATAAGAAATGACATTGATTTATGTATCATCCCACCTCTCTTTCTGGGATTTTACGGCATTTGACACGCTGTCTCACCTGTCTGTTCACCAGGATGGGAAATATTCCTGACAAGTGAAAGAAATGAATGTGGAATGATTTGGTGTGGGCTGAACATGAGACTCTCCAGGCTTCTGGTCTTTTTCATCTCATACCCTTGAGCCTTTCAGGACTCTAGGGAGAGGGAGGGCTGTTTCTCTCCTAGCTCGCCCCACCAACCGCTCACCTTTCTGCCATTACATTTAGCATGGATCAACTCAGGTATCGCCCTGAGTGCTTTAGTTCATGAGGGAGATGAGAAAAAAAAAAAAACCCTAGAAAATGAATTATGGTTACACATTTAGACAAAGAAGCTGAGAAGAAACCTGGATGCCTGACCTCTAATGTGTACTGCAACACTGAGATTATCACAAAATTCTAGACAAAAGCAAAGGTATCAAGTGAATTCTTTGCTGGGCATTCCTGTGTTGTGCCCATTGACAGAAAAAATAACATACTAATGATTTTAGCTGCAGTGTTGTTTTTCGTAGCTCACTATATGATGTCTTTTCATCAGAGCCACAGAGTGAAAGGTACAGAGAAAGTGGCGTAGTGTGTGTGTGTGTGTGTGTCGGGGGGGCTTTTGGTGTTTGTGTACACATGTGCATGTTTCTCTGTGTGTGTATAGGTATATATAGAGGCTGAAAGCCAAAGTCTGTGTCTTTCCTCACAGCACTTCACTTTATTGGTTTTAGAGAGTCTCTCCCTGAGACGCAGAACTCATCAGTTGGAGAGACTGGCTTGCCAATGAGCTCCAAGGACAGGTCTGTCTCTGTGACCCCTTCACCCCAAGTGCTAGGGTTAGAGATGCCAGCTATCACAACCGACTTTTCTAAGGGTGCTGGGGATAAACTCAGGTCCGCATGGTTGCATAGCAAACACCTCACCGACTGAGCAACCCACCTCCTCATTCCAGAAATAGCTCCACAATCACAGTTATGTATCCAGAATGGAGATCTACAAACATGAACACTGAGAGGCAGAGGAAATTTGTTGGACATTCCAGCCGCACTACAACCCATCTTAAGAGTCTGAGGCGCAGAATTCTTGATTAGATGCACATGACAAGATGTCCTGAGTTGATTTTTCTCATTTAACATTAGACTCTCTTGATTTAAGCAGTTCAGTAAGAAGTATAACATAATTCAGACTCGCTTTTAATTATGCATATAGATAGGCATTTATTTACCAATTCCAGTGAGATATTGCTTAATTTTCATTAATGCTGTTGACTTTTATCTTCCTGTAGAACATTCTTGCTAATATTGCTTGAATGCAGTTAGTTCTTCTGTGTTTATCTAGACAGTTTTGCAGTTAATTCCACTGTAGAACAACTGCTTCTGTATTGTTTACTGATGGGCACATCCCGCTCACAGTAAATTCCCTGATAAAGCCATGACTCAGGGTGCACTTTTATTTCTGGGAGGAAAGGAATGGGTGACAGGTTTGGAGGAAGACATGAGAGGGAAGTGTAACACTCCCTTTATTTGTTGCATTAGAGTTGCAATGTTCCCAGTGGAGGACACCTGAGGCCACCCTTTGTTACGATTATGGTACTGTGATTGGTTCTCTGTAACACTCTCTGTTCCTCGGGGACAGATGACAAGCTAAGTAAGGACCCTAGAAGAGTGACTGCATTTGCAAACAGCAATCAATCAATCAAGCAAGCAAGCAAAACAAGCAAACAAACAAACCATCTTTTAGTGTAGCACGAGCTACTGACTCTCTCTAAGCTCTACCCAAACTGGGAGTCAGGAGCTAACATTGACATAGGACAGTTCAGTCTCCTCTCATAAGACAAGACATAGTATTGCAAGCCTTGAGAGCTTAACAGAAAACCATGCTGCACAAGGATTTAGGCCCAACAGTCAGGCAGTCTTATAAAACAAGTTTCTATGCTGTGCTTGAAGGCCTTGGCCACTTATCCTTCATGATACATTAGTCCTCCTTGAACTGGACACCTCCTGGCCATAGGAGTGGGCAGAGGAAAAGTAAACAGAAGCCACTTCCAATTCACAGCATCTCACCAGCTGCCTTTCCTTGCTTCCCATAGCACCCGTGAGGGCAGATGGAGCAAGGACATCAGCCATTTTTGGAGAAGGGAGTGGGCTGATTGCTATGTATCCTAAGCCTCGGCAAGACGTTCAGCTGTAAATGCTTCCCATTTGAGAAGTAGTATTAATGAGGCTTCAATTTCTTCAATATGTAGCTCCACTCCCATATACTCTGATTCGTTTTCTGCTGGTTATTAGGCTAAGACGGCTCTACGTTCTTAATCACATTCTGTCTAGCATGATTGGAGGGTCTGCTCTTAACATATTTTTCAGAAGTCTTGAGAATCAGTCACTGGCGTGAATGAATAAATCAGGTTGAGTACTGCTGGCAGGAGCGAGCCCCAAGTACCCTCAATGAGCTATAGGGACGGGCCTCCTCCTCTCATCAATTCTTTGCATCCAAGTACAAGAATTATCTGCTGCCTAATGTCACTTCCTGTCGTCTGGTTTCACTAATAAGAATACTGTGGATAGGACTGGTGTTTATATTTAGTTACACTGGTTGTTTTTACTGCCAGTCACTTCATGTTCTATTTGTTTCTTTGGCAATAAGAGCATAGGACAATACAGATTTCCAAGTGTGCACGCTCATTGCTAGATTCTGCCATGCCCAATGAGCAAGAAGAGGACAAAGGGAGAATCGCTTACATTTACTGGGTGTTTACACTGAGCCTGGCAGTGTGTTAACTACACTGCTTCTCACTGAACCTCATATTTAATCTTCATTTGTGAAATGAAGAGCCACAGAGTAGTTGACTGCGCAGATGACACAGTCGGTGAGGCAGAGGGTCCCGGAACCCTCACCGTGTGCACTGTCCCACCCACACAGCAAGGTGTCCCATCAGATGCTCAGAAGATGGGAGCATAGGGACTATCTCTCTTCCACAGATAAAGAAACGATTATCAGGAGACACTGATGCCTCTGTGGCTTTCTTCCAAGGGCAACAATAAATGCAATGAACCATCCTTTAAGGCACTAATAACCGGGCTTCTGAATACCACCATGGCTATTACTGCTTCCCATCTGACACTGGGCCAAGTCTTTCTCTTCTTCACTTTCAGGCTAATAATTAGATTTAAATCCCTGACAGGACTCTAAACATCACTACAGGGAGTTATACATCTCCTTACTATTGCTTACAAAGATTTCATTTTCAAAAAGGTCCTTTGAAATTATAAGTAAGCAATACTCAGAAATAGCTTTTTAAAAAACTCTGCTATCTTACTGAGTCTTTTGAAAAACACATGCTGCTCCCTCTCTTTTTGCCTAGAGAGGCCATCCCTTCTTTTAAACCTCCAGCTGGAGGAAATTAAAATGCCCAGGAGGACCAGAGTGGATTGATCTAGACAGCATCTAATGGCTGCAGGTGAATTCGGGAATCTTGTCCTCATTTCATTACAAAACAAATTTGTTTTCTATATATAGTGAAATTGTGATGCCTTTGTTTCTCGGGGGAAACATGAAAAACAACTGTCTGTTAACTAAATTAATCTCCCAACCTCTGTGTCTCAGTTGCATGGATCAGAGCTGGAGAGTTTTTCACAGGGGTGTTTCTGGGCACCTCTCCGCGTTCTCCACACCCATCTATCCATTTCCAGAGTGGCTGTGATCACACCCTTTGAGGAACAAGAAGGAATCACATAAAGAATCCAGGAACAGCAACATGGGCCTCATTAAGATAAATGAAGGCAGGTGAGTAGCCTTCCTAGAGACTCACCTACCAGGAAGACTCTGTTCTACGGCTTTCTTACTAGGATTGAGTGCTTAGGAGAATCCCAGTTGCTCTTTCTGGTCTCCCTACTAAGTCCAGTTGTGCTGGCTAGTTTCATGTTAACTTAACAGAATCTAGAGTCACTAGAAAGGATGAAGCCCCAATTGAGTAAACACCTCCATAAGATCCAGCTGTAAAGGCACTTTCTTAATTAGTGATTGATGGGGGAGGGCCCAGCCCATTGTAGGTGGTACCATCTCTGGACTTGTGGTCCTGGGTTTTATGAGCAGGCTGAACAAAGCTATGAGGAGCAAACCAGTAGGCAGCACCCCTCCATGGCGGGTGTCTGCATCAGCTCCTACCTCCAGGTTCTTGCCCCGTTCTTATCTTGACTTCTTTGATGATGAATTAGGATGTGGAAGTTAACCTTAATAAACCCTTTCCTCTCAAGTTGCTTAGTCATGGTGTTTTCATGACAGCGACAGTAACCCTAACTAATACACTAGTCTATCCACACGACAAAGAAAAACAGTTCTCTCCAGAAGCCCAAGGATGTGATGTGATCAGCAATTCCAGTCAAATCCACCTGCCTCTGCCTCCTAAGTGCTGGGATTCAAGGCATCACCACCCGGCTCAGATATCTCTATCAAGAATGTATTTAATACTCTTCCAAGACACATAAATACAAGAATATTTAATTTTAGTAAAGCTGGAGGTTTTTAAAAAACACAAACAAGTGGAAGAGATTGTATAAATTCAAAGCCCAATTCTCTTAGAAAATTAAAAGCCTGCTATCAATGGGCTTAAAGCATAAAACTTCTAGTGTGTTGGACAGATTTCTTTGAACAGAAACGTTCAAATTATTTTTGGACGCTTCACATATATTCTTATTTATGATCCAGGAGGCTTTTGAATTGAACCCAGGCCTTTGCACATCATTGGCGAGAAGTATACTGGATCAGCATCTGGAGCCTGATCTAGGATAATCTGGTCTGTGACATTTAGCACGGAACTAAGTGCTACTAAGTTCCTACTAAGAATCACTTCCATCAATAAGCAGATGACTAAAGACATGGGCACTACCAAATCCATGATTATCAAGCATATATATGAAGGTGTATATGCATACATATGTGGGTGTACACACACACACAAAGTGTGAGAGGTACTCCCGATAACACTGGTGTTGTGTAAGTTTATTTTTAGTTATGTATAAAATAATTCTTAGTGCGCTGTTGGGTGAGGGGCTGCCTAGGTCTTGGCATTTTGTATTGTTTGCAGGTGTTGGATTTACATGGGGGATACTGATTGCTCATGATCTACATGTGCAATCAGTAGAACACCTAAGGAGTTCTGGAACAATAAAATCACCTGAGCTCAGGCACTCATGGTTCCACTGTCCAGTATGGTGCTGGCCAGGACAGTGGTTCTCTCTCCTGAGGTGTGACAGGGTTTGCACCTATGAATATGGCTCCATCTGTTCTTTGGTGAGTACCCGCCCACGGTAGCTTACAGCTACACAAGTGGAGTGAGAAAAGGTTTCTTTAGGTAACCAAATATATGCCTCTGCTAATTTGTAAACAGGATGCTTATGAACATCACCTTCTAAAGACTGCCAGTTGAACTAGGAGTGGAACTCCCTGGAGAGTAAGAAGCCTTCCTAGAAAGAGTTGCCTAGGAGGCTGAGTTAGAGGCCAACCCACACAGGACTCTCATCTAAGGTGGTGGAGGTGGGACAGCTATTCCTGTAGAGATGTGCTGGAGATCAAAGGTTTGGGGGCTGACCAGTTGCTCTTAGCAAGGCTGAGTTCTCCTATCCTTTATTTAGAAAGCCTGTCCATGTTGAGCTGGACATGTCTAGGTTGTCACTGTAACTTAGAGGGATATCTCAGGTACCTATGACAATTTGAAAGAACTCTTAATAGCTGGGTGTAGGTACTCAATTCTAGCACTTGGGAGGCTGAAGCAGGAAGATTCTGAGGGTCAAGGCCAGCCTGTTCTACATATCAAGTTTGATTCTGTATCAAAGAACAATGTGTGTGTGTGTTGGGAAGATGGGTCTATGATGTAATAAGCTTGTTTTAAGTAGAGGCTCTTAGAGAGCCTATTACCACGCTACGGTGGTCACGGTCTAACCACAGAGAGCAAGTGCACGTATCACAAAAACTGCAAAATTAGCATGCTGTCACCAAGACTGACACCACACTGAAGTTTTCAGATTTGCAGAATATTAATATCCAAATCTGAAAGAAATGTTCATCATTGCCCACACTGGGTTATGATTCCCTACACCTGGCTACTACAAAGCTGAAGGATTGTTGCCTTCTCGTCAAACAACTAGATATATAGACAACTAATAAATAGAGTTCTGATCACTTCTCTGTGTTCTATGGCGCTATCTTCAACATTAAATAAGCAGCCGAATTTTCTGTACCTTAGGGTTAAATACTTCATTTCCCTCTGATGTGGTAGGTAAGCACCTGAACCTGAAGCTTACAATCAGCCTGCTGTGTGAGTTCCCACAAGGCAAATACCATCAAGTGGACAACCTCAGATATTAACCTAATCCACTGTTTTGTAAAGTTGTCAAACCTGAGGCCTTGGGTGGAAAGGTGTCACACAAAAGTGAAACCCAGTTGCACTTGAACCCCACACCTCAATGGGAGTTCTAATCAGGTTGAGTACAGTTCTGTGCTACCCTGAGCAGCTTTCAGTGTAGGAGGTGGGCCATTAAAGGCTTTCTGAATTCCATTAGTTACTCCTGCTGAGAAGGAAAAAGTTCTCTTAAGTGAATACAAATTAAATTGCCTGTGATGTAGGGAATGAGATGGGGCTTTGCTGCCAAATATTATTTTCTATTGAAATGGTTGACAATCACACATGTAATGTAGGCTTATAAGAAAGACCTGAAGGGATGTGGCGCTGCCTGGGAACCTGTGCCTCAAACCTAACGACTTCAATTGTCTGGAAACTACCCAGTTCTGCTTCAAGAGAACTTACTCTCTGTTCTCCAACTCCCAGCTGAGATAATGCACTGTGGATACAGCCCACAACCTCTGTTCCAGTGTGGAATTGGGTCTGGCCAAATTAGAGCAAGAAATGCTTAGCCTTGATGACTTAGTAACACACGTCCTTCCGGTAGTTAACAACACCAGTTTGACAGGATCTAACACCACCCAGTAGACAAGCCTCCGAGTATGTCTGTGAGGGACTGTCTAGATCAGGTTGAGATGGGAAGACCCATCTGCAAGATGAAGAATAAGAAGGGAAGCTGAGCAATAGCATTCATCCATTACTCTTCGCTTCCTGACTATGGATGCAATACAGTAGCCTCTTCAGAACCTTCATACCGTGACTTCTCTACCTTGATGAACTGAAAACCTCAAACTGTGGGCCAAAATCAACCCTTTCTTCCTAAGTTGCTATTGTCAATGTATTTCATCACAGCAATGAGACATGTACCCATTTTGTAAGTACATTTTTTTTCCCGGCTCTGTCTTAGGCCTCTTAGTGTCATATGGAACCGGCAGGGGAGGGTCCACAAAGAGAAAGCAGGACCCCAACTCCTTGACTAGCTCAGAGGCCCAGACTCCAGCGGTAACAGATGAATTTTCAGGTTACACTGGCCAGCTCCCTCCCGCCTTAGATTTTGAATTTTCTTTAATTGCAGTCAAAATAGCTTAATGGAAGACAAATTAAAATGGAGAATCATATATTTCAGTTTGGGCAGTTTGGGCAGAGGCTAACCTCATCCTGTAAAGGCACAGGTTAAGGGCTTTATCAGGGTCTTTTGCTAGGGAGCAGTACTGCCAGGACTAGAACCCTGGACCCCTGGTCTGCTCATGATGTTTATACTCTCTTGTGGGGAAAAAATTATGAAAAGTTAACTAAGGCACATCCTACAACTCTTTCAAACTTCTAATTAAAACTCTGAAGATTCACGTATTGAATATAGTTAAACTACGAGGTAAAAACACGTTTTTAAAGAAATCATCCTTTCTATTACATACAATTTTGAAAACTAGAAAAGTGTATTAAGACACAACATTTCTCAGAAATGTGCTTGTGGTCTTCTGTCGCAGCAATAGAAATAGCCCAACAAATAGCTTAAAATGTTTTATTAAGTATATATAATATTACAGGGTCATATTTACAGTTATTTTTTTTAAATAAAAAAAGTATCTTGGCAAAGATTGCCAGGTATTCAAAGCTTCAAACAGTGATAAATTGATTTAATACATATAAAAAAAAAAACTTTAAGGGTAACACAGCTGTAAAACAACTTTGGTCTTTAAATCACTGCAAAAAATGGCTACTGACAAATAGCACACCTTTAATTGCTATGCAAAAAGGCTCCCAAGAGAGTACCTTGCACATAGCAACGCTGGAGTTCTCTTACAATTTAGCATGGTTAATGGATATTTATATGATGTGGGAACTAATTCTCAACAGTGGCTTTCTGTAAATAATGCTCTGTTTAATAAAAATCAAAAATGTTTTCTGCTTCCATCCATCATGGTAACAAACAACACTTTGAAGACTCCACTGATGCCGTCTTACAGAATGCTTACTAACAATGCCTTTTCTTTTCCTCCAAACACTAGATTTATGGAAAACTCAATATTAAACAGTCATAATTAAGGGCTATAAAAGTTAAAGTCAGGTCAATTGCCTGGCTACAGCTCATCTCTTTAAAGTTAACTGGGATCACCCCTGTTAACCACTGAAGATGACTTAACAAGACCCCCCCAGTGGTTGTGGCAGTTAAGAGATTTGAAAACTCCTTTCTAAATAAACTCTCAGTTAAATACAGTAAAAATACAAAGGATTGCCACACAATTATTTTTTCTCCAGTTCCCAACAACAGGCAAATACAAGCACTTGTATTTACACACATCCTCTGGTGGCCATTTTTGAATACCCATTATAAAAACAAGATAAACCTAGATGATGATATGCAGATGAACTCTTATTAATGAGATAATAGCAGAGTGAATGCATCACTTTTTGAGTTTTATTAATCAAATACAATTTGGTCACTATACTGACTATAACATCCTGAAAGAAAGCCTATTATGATACAGCCCCATGATTTTCAGTCTGATATTCTCAATGATTTAAACAGACTAGACTTGGAATTTCCAGGTGAATCATCACCTCTTATAATTTTTGAAGCATGTAAAATTTGTCCTAAAAAAAAAGAAAAGAAAAAAAGGGGGGGAAATTCTCTAGCTCTCCCTATTAAAAAGAGAAATCTAAGTACAGGCAACTCTTGCCATCAAATTTCTGTACTGAGTGTCTAACGTATGTAGAACACTGCAGGAAGGAAAGGGAAGCCTTTGCTGTGGAAGGGATTTTAAAATCCAGTGAGAAGAATAAGACAAAAAACCCAACAGAGAGCTAAGCAGAGGTACATGCAGCACCAAGAAGGGTGAGAGATGAAAGAGGCCCCCAGACAAATGGGGACAGACTGCAAAATACAGCCAGTGTGTGTGTGTGTGGGGAGGGTTTGGGGGGATGGGGGAGTTGAGGGCTGGAGCACAATGATTTGAAAGAGAAGAAAAATAGGATTCAGCTATACAGGCTGGAAAAATTGTTGCGGTAAATGACAAATGAGATCACTCTGTGCTATTGTATAAATGGAGAGCAGGCAATAAATAAAAATTGAATAGAGGATATGACAGCAGAAATCGGGATCAGGGAGCAAAACCACATTGTGGGGCTAACAGACGCCTAGCGCCCACAATACTGTTAGCAATTTAAATCTGATAGGATGAGAACTGGGAGTCATTGTGGGTTTGATTTAAAGAGAGTGAACTGGCCCAATAATGCCCAGGCAGGAGGACTCTTGCTGCTGCGGTCCCTTACACAGAGAAGTTGATAACTAAGAGCAAGAGTTGAGTTCATCTCATGTTGCCCTGGATACCACCAGTGGCACTGTCTAGGGCCTCGATGCCTCAAATGGCAGGCGGCAACGAGAACATGACAGCTGGTTAAGACCCAAGACTGAACCCCAAGTAGAGAGGCATTGACTACACATTAAAAGGAATAACTTTAGTTCATAAAAAATTTGACTATAAAGGCTTTCACACCCGATTTTCTTAATAGAGAATAGGAGAATCTGGATCTGTTCCAAGTCCATCTGCTTTTTGCTCTCTTCTTCAAAACTGATTTCAAAGTAACCAACAATATGAGCAAAGTGGAAATATTTTCAGAAGGGAAAAGAAAAGCATCCAGGAGCCGTCAGGTTTGTGTAAAGACATTCAGCTCCCTCTCTACACACTAATATTTTGAAGAATTACAGAATCAGGGAGGAAACCTAGTTTTCTTTGAAAAGCACTATCTTGGTAGTGTGGTCAGTTTTCTGAGAGGCCTCGGCAGGTCGTAAGTTTAGGTTTGCCATGGACAAACCGCTTGGTCCCCACATGAAAGATGACAATAAATTTGGCATACAAGAGGCACATGGAAACATTCAATGGACTAAGGAGAAATGACCATTAGTAATGCAACCACGAACAGGAATGTCTTATTACCCAAACAGGAAACGTTACTGGTAATTTTTTTTTTTATAGGGCACTGGTGAGCACTCAAAAAAGCTTGGCACATTACCTAGTTTTAAAGTGATCAAATATTTGCATCAGATATAATTCCACCCAATAAGGACCTGTGTTTTAAAATGTATTTACTAAAAGCACAACGTTAGCATTTTCTCTTCTGTAGATGCCTTGTTAGTCCGTACAGAAGATGCCTGTGCCTACCTTACACATGAGCACACACAAACACGCCCACAAACGAGGTAAAAAAACAAGTGCTAATAATCTAAAAAGTACTCCATGCGATCACATGTCAGGACACTGGTTCTCTTCTAACCAGGTAGGGAATGTGGTGGCTTTGTTTTAGTTTTCAAACTTAGGGGAGGAGGAGGAAGCAGGAGGCAGGATACAGGAGGAAGGTGATGAGTGTTCGTCATGCAACAAAGAGACAACAGGCATAAAACCCCCTCCCTGGGCCTTTCTAGGGCCTGACGGAGACACATGTTGCCATGCAGGAGACGCGGGGTTCAGATTTCAGTCTTGCTTTGTCATGCCTCCGATCAGAAAACATGGGAAGAAACACTGTAGGTTTTTGCCTTCCAACCAGAGGTCTGGAATACATATGTTACAACCATAGCTATTTTATGTCTATTTTTTAATTTTTCTTTGCTGAAGAGTACGAGCACAGTGCTTTGAGAACAAGTCTGGCTCCTTTCTGCCACGGATACTATCGTGTCACAGGACCGTGTGTGAAGAGGAGAAAAGGGACTCCGATCTCGTACCGCAAACGCAAGGAGCAGGACAGGACAGGGTTCAGAGTGTTGTGGGCAAAAAAAAAAAAAAAAAAAAAAGAAAATCACACCTTTAAAAGAAAAGTATCCAAAATCTGGGTGTACTGCATGTCAACGGGGTGATGTGTGAATTGGCGGCAACCCCCAAGAATGAAGATACTAGTGCCAACAATTTCATAGCACACAGAGGGGTATACGGGATCTGACCAACCAAATTCGTCTTTTCTACTTCAGTCTCTATGCCTGTGACCCAGAAGTGGCAGTCATGTTATTCCTCCAGCAGCATAGGCGACAGAGCTGCTGGGAACCTGAGTTTACTAAGGCTTGCAGGATACCATTGTATTTCATAGGTATCCCTGGGTAACCATCAGGTTAGTGCTAGGCAAGTCTCATCCAGAATCAAATCAAACCCAGTATCCAGAGACTTAAGGATCTAACAAGCATCATTCTTGGAAGTTGCCCCTGAAACTTTTGCCCCTAGTTGAGTAGAAACAATAGAAAAATGGATTTCAATTGGTTACATGACATAGATCATATATTCTTTTTATTAAGTAAATTACAGCTGCTTTGAATATAAACTTAACTGTAATGATCATTTATGGGTCAGTGACATGTTCTTTCACAGACGAAAGCCAGTTACTGTTGCTTGTTTGTTTTCTTCTTCCCAGCTGTGAGTCGACAAGGCCATGGTGCTTAAACACAAGTGTATTCCTTCACGTCTGACTTTCTAGTCACAGTCCAGCACTTCCAGTCACTTATTCTGGAAAATTGAAACATCGACATTCAATCACTACTCATGTCTGCTTCCTACGCATTAAGACATGATCTAAAACTTGAAACTGTTCCAGATATAGTACATAAAAAATAATGAAAACGTAGCTATAAAGGTCAAAGACAGGAATCAGGCAAATTCATCTTGGTAAGTAAAATGCCAATGACAAATGAAAATAGAATCAACACAGACTGATAATCTTGGTTGCTGGGTAAGCTCAACAAAAGGCAAGAGATGTTGATCTTTCAAAGCAGAAGTTATTGATCCAAGAATAATATTCTATCACATTCACTTTAGATTTATACCATTTGGCTAATCTAAGTGAAAGAGACTTGTGATCCAGCGTAGGTAAAGACGAAGCCCTTGGGAAGTCACCTTGAATCCCATTCACTGTGACAAAGCACACTATGATCCCAGAGTGGGTGTCAGAAGAAGAACCTACCAACTGACATCTAAAAAGCAAACCGTGATCAGCCTAACGTGGACAAAATTTGGGGCATTTTCAAGGTCATCACAGACCTCATGTGCTGCAAACAAGTAAACATTCAAAGCAAAACTTCTTTATGTAATTTCCCAATACAGTAACTTGAAAAAAAAAAGACTTATATTTTAAAGCAAATTAACAAAGGAGGCACTGAGGTTTCTACATTGATTTTCTGCAAATGAGAAAAGTTGTTTTTTTTTTATTTGCTTACAGAAAAATGACACCACAGTAGGTAAAAGAAAGAACACAATAGATGAAAAACAAGACACAGAGGGTAAGCATGCAAAAACCATGCCAAGAATCCTGGCATTCTTTTCCATTTAATCCCACGAGAAACAATATTTTTAGGTAGCAGCGGCTTGTGTAGCAAAACACACATTTAAAAGCTGTGGCAAAAGCCTGTAACTATGGGACCGTTCTGGACTCCCCGTTAAACACAAGCCTGAACACTGTTTTAAATTTAGCTCACCCAGCACATGATCGAAGTGTTTTTAATCTTATGCAGAAGTTAATTGCGCTCTGGGGAAGAAAGCCTTCTGTGTTACCGCAGTTCCATCTTATGGAGGTCAACAGGCAGGTCACAGGCTTTACAATAGTGAAACACAGAGCAAAGTCTTTACGTGAACAAGGAGGCGTTGCAAGTATTAATGGTATGAAGATATTTTTGAAAATAAGATAAAAATACAAATGGAGTTACTAGATGTCAGTGGAGCTGGAGAATCATAGTGTATTAAGGTTAAAAAAATGTATTCATTAAGGTGAAAATCACAGACTTCTTTAGTAAGAATTCACAAGTACATGTGTTGGTCATATTCCGAAAACATATGCTGCTGTTGATCTGGAGTTTGGAAAAGAGGGGAAAGCTGGGGTGAGTAAACACGTCTCTGTCTCTCTCATTCTTTCCCGCAGACTGGAACTAAATTACAGCTTTGGAAAGTGGATATATCAACCTCCAGTGTAACGTGCAACAAAATCATCTTCAGGAATATAAAAGGAACTCTGTCGAGGTGAGAAAAACTTATTCCAGGACATCTGGACACCTTAGAAAAGGCATTTTAAAGGTGAAAGCAACAGGTACATGGCCTGAAACACATTTATCAAGAGTGCCAACTGCTCTGCTGAGGAACCAGGAGGCTCTGATTCATGAGACCCTCCAAGTTTTTGTTCTTTATCCACCTACAGGAAAATGGCACCATGGTAGGGAAAAGAAAGAACACAATAACAAACTAGATCTAAGTTTTAAACAGCAAGAAATATGGACATTCATGATTGACAGTGTCCCTTTTATTTTTAAAAAAGTTATAATTTCACAAAGCTCTTTGCTTTCTTTTTAATGTCCACACATCAATCAGTGTACAGTGACAGCTGAGTTTTATACTTACCATCATTCATCATTCCTTTTGATTCTTTAAATGCTAAGGATTAGTAACAAGCAAAGAAGGCAGTTAGTAAGATTTCAGAGTTAGAAATAATCTCAAAACAAACAAATATGCAGCAACACAATGTCAGCTATGCCTCAATAAGTCAGCGAGGCCCATTTGAGGCTATTATTCATTGCAAAGCATTTCTATGGCTCACATCCACAGTGTCCACAAAGCAAACAGACTCACTGGGGAATACAGATCTAGATTAACAGAGAAAGTAAGTGAAACACTGTGGTCTCACTCCATGGTAGCAGCATATATTTTTCTAAAACTGACAAATGAGAACTGGAAGGCACTGAGAATTTTTTTCTCTTCACTGATGGTCTGACACTTCATCTTGTCAGTGGTCCCCTTGTCCAAATGTCACTTGGCAAAAGCAATCTACTACCATAGCACAGGACAGCGAGGACATCGCAAAAGCAATACTACCAATTTCTGATGAGTAATCAAGAAAAAAAGATCAAGAGATCACAGCAAAAAAACACACGAACAAAAAAGCAAGCAAACAAACAAATTTCCCAAACTAGATTCTTCCCAAGGCACTGAGAGGCATTCTAATGTCTTTGAGGATCGGTTCAAATTATGATCTACTAATGAACCAAGACTACTAAGTTTATAATAATCACATACCGTTAAGGGGCTCCTCTACAGCTTTCTGGAAAATATTTAGAATATATTTATATATAATATATGTTATTTTATGTCTTTTATGCTAAAACTTACACTAACATTGATCCTGTATTATAAGCAGAGAATCCTAGTGGTCTAAAAGCAAAATAAGACAGTAAAAGCTAATGAAACAAAGCTTCCCAAGGCTAGTTAATAGTTTAATAATAGCCATATTATTTTCTTAGTGTTTTTTGTGTAAAATTTCCCACTCCACCCACCATTCTCAGTTCAAGAATTGCTCATGAAAGTATTAATGTACAAACATGCAAACTGCAGTTACAGATAGAAAATACAGTTAAATAAAAGATGGTAGTGAAGCGGAATCATCTTCACATCATGCAAATTGAACTCAGTAACAGCAAGAAAATTGTTAGGATTTAATGGTCCATTTGTCAGGTTATCTCTAAGAGGCACTAGGAAAACTTCTGGCTGCTTGTGCCTAACATAGCTATGACACCAGTCTTCTCAGAATAACAGGCTGAGGGGAATTAACAAACCCTGCCCCAGCCTGCCCTTTGGGTGTGTCCTTTGGGACTACCAGATTTATCTGTCACTCCTCATTTCCAGGAGTACAATATAGTCCCCCTCAGATCTTAATTCCATGTAAGAATTCCCAGGCCTGTTGCCGTGATGAATCTATACGGTATTCTTTTTCTCATACATCTCCTAAATTTGCTCTTTTGCTTAGAATCTTCCCAAAGAGATTATGAAGGAATGCAAATACAATGAGACCTGTAGTACTTTCAGGAAAGAAAAATACTGATAAAATGGAGGCATCATTATTAGGAACAGAGTTTTTTCAACAGCATATACCTTACAGACTATATATTTTAAATGAAATCAGCTTAACACAGACTTTTCTTCCTTATTGTTATACTTGAAACTCATTCTCTGAATTCACATCAAACAAATCCAATAGATGGGGAGACATATTGAAATCAACTACCTTCTGATGGAAGAGATAACCATATTCTTTCCCATAGAATTTCCAATTCTGGGTGTATAAAGTGAATGTAATATTGCAGAATCATGTCTCCTATCTCATTGGTATTTAAATGTCTCAAGATAAGTTTTACAACAGAATGAGACCCATTCATGTACAGGCCCTGAAATGATTTCAACATTGTCTTAATTTGATGTCACATTAAACAGAGAGCAAAACAGTTCGATATTCCAATTACCAACCCCTTATTTTAATCCATCAAACAATCGTTCCCAATTTATTTAATAAACTTGAACTTACCCTAGGAGGTTGTATGGTCCTCTGGTTGGAAGCTGGTATAAATAAAAGCATAAATTCAATAAGTGAAATAAATGAAGCAATACAATATTTAATTTTAAGATAAAATGTTCAGGCTAAAACCAGAAGATGCCATGCACTCCACTGAAGGAGTTCTAGCTTTGACGGCCTATTAAAAAACTACAGAGAACTCCTGATTATACGATAGGAGATTATATATGATATGATTATACTGATAGGAGAAAAGGAAGCAAATAAAATGCTTATAGCAAATAATAAACAGATTCTCTCATGTGCGTGCATCTCTCTCACAACATGTTATACCTCATGTTGAAAAGATGCTGTCAACTACTCTCT
Organism: Cricetomys ansorgei; assembly: GCA_026225945.1. Classification (NCBI taxonomy): domain Eukaryota; kingdom Metazoa; phylum Chordata; class Mammalia; order Rodentia; family Nesomyidae; genus Cricetomys; species Cricetomys ansorgei. The sequence continues at coordinate 2,595,777 of JAMJFZ010000181.1, read as the reverse complement.
TCTGCCATGGTTCCATGTCTTCCTATTTCTCAGCTGGGACTGACAGAAATGTGGCAATGAGTAATACCCCCCCACCCCGAGCATCTCCTTTAACACACTGTTCTTGTTCCTAGTTGAGTGGTCTTTTCTCCCATTCTTTCATTTTTCCACTTTTTAAAGCTCTAGACAGCTAACACAGTAACGGGAAACGTGGTGATTCCCCTGAACTTAGAGCTATCCCAGTTTCAGCCCAACCAGGGCCTCTCTGTGTACTCCTTGACATTCTGAGTTACTCCCTTCACTGCTTCTGAACAGATTAGCTAATGAAGATGCAAGAACAGAGGGAATGGACCAAATGACAAGAGGGAAAAGAACAACTTTGGATTGGTAGGAAAGGAAACTTCTTTCTAAAATTAGGCAGGGAAGCCCTACAGTAACCAAAGCCAATCCTTAACACACACCCAGTGCCTCAAAGACAAAAAAAAAAAAAAAAAAAAAAAAAAAGACCAGCAACATTTTCTCAATGGCTCAATATTCTTTTTCTAGGCATAATTATGTACTCCACCCATTCATCACAGTTCAAGAAATCCAAACTTCTCAAAAAAAATTTTTTTTTTTTTTAATTTTACAGTAGAAGCATTCAGAGAGCAACAGCAGAATGCACAATGTAGTTTTAAGATGGGAGCAAACCAAAATCATTTCCAAGTAGTCATGTAGACTGCTGAGAAACAAAGTTAGGGTTTACAGGATTCCAAAACCCAACTGGCTAGCTAGCAGGCAAAGGCAGGCCCAGGACGGCCAAGTTCCCCTACCCCACCCATGCAGACTCAGCAAACTGCCAAGGAAAATGGAGACCAGGTTTTCTCACATGGGAAAGCTGCAGCAGACAGACCACTGAATATCACATTACCACTAGGATCAGAAGAGGATAAATAAAAACAACTAGAAACTTGGTGATGGGAAGAGCAGGTGAAAAAGAACAGAGTGAAAAAGGAAGACCTTGGAATGTAGAGCTCTGCAGAGGCAGGCAAACTGCCCCTGTGGAGAGAACGGGTGTGGAAGGCATCGCACAGTTATGCAGAAGATAGGAGTAAGGCACTATCAGTCTTACGTTATGTAATTGGATGCAGTAACAGGGGTTAGTAAATGCTCAGCTATATACGAGACATAGCACTATCCCTACTGAAGTTCAGGGAACACTGGGGTGGGGGGGAGAATACAAAGAACCTAAGAGCTGTTAGACAGGAAGTAGAGCTGAGGAATGCTATCTTCCGGAAGTGAAACATTCTAATCATGAACTCAATGCAACTACACTTGTCTACAGTGCACCTAAATAAGGGTGGGCCTGCCAGGAATTGATTGGGGGAGGGACCCAAGAGGCCTGGGTCTCCACTATTAAACTAATGGCCAACGATAGATTCTGGGCACTGAGAGTCACTTCCTCAGTTGAGTAAAGACTCATGGAGCCTGATGGCTTCCAAAGTCATGGTCACAGGGATGGATGGCCCTGGTTAAACCCACTGGCTGTTAAAACAAAACAGTAAGTCATGAACATGGCAAAGAGACTTGCCTGGAGGAGAGTGGGTTGATGTGGGGGGTGACACTGAGAAAGGGAGGGTGGAGGGTAAACAGTAATCAGAATGCAATGTATTCATAATACATGTATGTATACACTGTATACATGTATGAAAATGCCAAAAGACACATTTAATAATAAAATATAAAGAAGATTAAGAAACCACTGTACTGTATACACATATTCAAAAACAATAAAAAATAGGAATTTAACTGAGCGTACATGTGGAAGTCAGATTTGTGCTGCTCAGCCTTGGTCAGAGAAGTTTCTTTTTGCAGTTTGTGAGTGGTCATGCAGACTCCTAACTAGTCAACGTGCCGAGAATCAGCGACTACGAATGCTCGGCCACAGGTGGGTCGTCTCTATTAACCTCTCTCCATCCAAGGCTCAGTGAACATCTTAGAAGAGCAAATAGAGGATGGAGAGGAGAGCTGTGAAACGCTGCCTCCTGGACATGATATCACCGATAGACACACCAGCCCACAACACATGCGGTTGCTTACACAAGAACTGCACGAGATGTGGCCAACCAAAATTCTAGCATGGTCTGGGGAGGGGATTATGGACCCCCATCCCTAAATGAAGAGTTCTGGCAGTTGATGGCTGCTGAGGGACGGGGAAACCACTTTTCTCTGGGTATGTGGCTCCACTAATTGGACTCAGGAGACTATCATCATCATCATCATTATTGGCAATAATATCGCCCATGCACATGTGGTCAGTCCTAATTGGACTCAGGAGACTATCGATGATGATGATGGTGATAATCATCTTTTTAAATGAAAAAAGATGACGTGGAGTCAGAAGGAGGATGGGTTAATCAGTCCCAGGGGAGTTAGAGGGAGATAGTTCTGGGTCAATATAATCAATTTCATACATTGTACGCATGTATGAAAATTTCAAAGGATAAATAGGGATCAATAACCACAAAGATGTCTGAAGAAGCCATAGGGAATCACGTTATTTTATGTTTACTTACAATTATGTACGCATGTATACAGAGGTAGTCTAAATGAAGGCATGCCACTTGGGGTGAAAATGTGTCCCCAAAAGCTATTGACTATGTAACAAAACCCCCAATACAAGGCACGGGAAGCATCCTTTCAAGTTGTTGATTAGAGGAGTCCATGAGACTCTCAAAACAATATAGAATACTGCCATGATCCTTGGTTACTTCCCCCAAATTGAAGGTAAGACCCTACTGCTGCAGACACCACACAGACTTTGAGGAATCAAGCTAAAACCAACCTGGAAGACTTCTTCTTAACAACTAGCTCTCAGGGTATAGGAAGGAGCTATGAAAGCTCCCAAAAGAGAAAAGCAATCAACAGTCCCGCCAAACTATGAACCACAACAGTGAGAACAAGATATACCCAAAGGTGTACTAGTGGCACTTATATACTGGGGCTAACCAGCAGCTGTGTAATTGGATTTAAGGTCTGCTCAGTAGGAGGAAATTTATACTTGACATGGTTAAACCTAGCCAGCTACCTGTGGCTGATGCCAAAGACCCAGAAGAGAACCTATTATAGCCACTTCCCCAGAGGCAGAACTGTGTTCTAAATACTTATAATACTTATAAGTATTTATTTATACTTATAAATACTTAAATCCTTATAAAGTGTAGCTCCTACCTCTCATCAAAGAACCTTCTTTCTGAAGCAAATGCAGAGGATTACAGAAAGAAATAACTGGTTAATATGCAGAGAACAACTGACCATTGGGTGCCTAAGCCCAATTGATTCATTAACAACATAATCCCTATACCTACATATTAGCAAACACTGCAGAAGGAGGGGAGTGGGGAGACTGCAAAAACCAGATGACCTGGTTGCCTGGATGCCTCCTGTGACATTTTGTGTAATGTACATGAATTGCCTACAGTGTCTTCTCTATATGACAGGAAAGCTGCACCCATGAAATCTCAACAATATGGCTCCCTAAGCAAGACCTGCACACAATGACGACACCAGCTGACATGACAATGTGGACGGGGAAATCTCACAAGGCTCTGCCCCTAAATGAAGAGCTACAGACAACTATCACTGCTGAGAGAGGAAAGATCAGTCTTCTCTGGGGATGAGCCTCCTCGTAAATGATCAGATCCCAAGGAGTGAGTCATAAACACATATACATAGGAGCAGCACTAAAGGAACTCAGTAGGTTGTGCTTATAAATTTTATGTGAATATATGTATGTGTGTATGTATGTATGTATGAATATACACATACACAACAATAATAGTTAAACAATATGAGACCGCGAAACTGAGGAGGCACCAGAAGAGCTGAAGGGAGGAAAGGTAGGGTAGAAATGATGTAAATATAGTACTCATGTAACATAAAAAGAGTATTACTTAAGGAGAGAGAGGAATAGAGTGCCTCTTGAAGATAAATCCTTGGCATTTACTGATGTGTACTGCTAAAATGATACCACTAAACAGTTCTGAGGACGATTGCATAACAATTCATCTTTCCCACTGGCAAGTAAGCATCTTAGAGAATTAAATCAACTAAAATTTATTTTTCTTAAAAAATAAGTCACTGCCAGCTGAAAGGTTTTGGAGTAACTGTCAATTCTCCTTAAGAAGAAATGTGTTTGTTAATATAAGAAGGACCATTGGATTGAAGTTCACTATTTAGAAAAAGCGAGAAAGTAAACTTCCCCTCACATGACAGTGTTTGACTGTGACAAATATATAAATATTTCAGTAGAGATTCCTCCCAAGCTGTTCTAACTTAATTCACTCAGCACTAGCAATGGCTGCATCCTAGGGCAGCATACTGTAAATTACTGCTGAGTTTTAAGTTTTATGTAATGTACATGCCTTTCAACATTTGAGATATAAATCAAAATGTTGAAAAATAAAATATGGACCTAACAGTGAGGATAAGCCAGCAGCTTACAGTGCGGGGCAGGACGGCAGTGACCGTAAAGGACAGAAGAGCAGCAAGCAGTGCTGGCCGCTGAGAGCGAGGGGATGGCACAGCCGTGCTGTGTCCTACTAACATCTAAGCCACATTCTGTCCTGCTCTGTGAAACAGTTATGCACCTGCCCTTAGGAGCTCTGCGTCTCTGTCAGTACCACGGGTGGCATCCGAGCACAAAGACCACCTTTTTAAAGCGGTAAAGAGTGAAGCAGGTTGAGATACACCTCACCCAGCAGCCTCCACAATAAACCAAGCTGAGTTAGAACGCTGTGAGGGACACCATCTAGACACCGGATCTACAACTTACCTCAAGTACCATGCCCTATAATTTAAGTTTTATAAAGCAAAGGAGCTATCTAAATTTCTGATTGGTAATATGAAGGGTTGTGTAGCAGTTTCCTCTGAGATTAAAAACCTCTTCCATCCTGCAGGGAAGCTCCTTAAGCTCAAAGAGTAAAAACTCAAAATAGCTTCTGGAAGTCCTTAAACCTGACCAGATTCACTAGGCTCCTCCCTCTCCAAGCTTTTAAGAGAAGTGAGGACTGTGGAGAGTCACTCTCAGAGAGGCTGAGCTGCCCAGAGCAGACTCAGAGCCACCTAAGCTATCTGCACAGGCCACTCCAACATCCTGAGCTGTCGGAAGGCTGTGGGGGGTTCCAGTTTCCATGAGCTATTTATCATCCATGCTGGTGTGGGCTTTTGGTGATGCAGATGTTTTCTGAGATATTTCTGCTCTTGTAAGTAACTCCAATAAAACTCATTGGTTCACCAAATTAGATTTTGGGGTTATCCATGCTTTGATCTGGCACTGTTTTCCTATCTGGGATGAGATTTTTTCTTCTCCCTAGGGATACTGCACACAAGAAGGGTCAGAGATAATATTTTTAAGTTGTATTTAAGCTCATAAATGTGCTCATTATAAGCAATACTAAGAACTGCTCTGTTTGTGCTGTTATCTTCCCCTTTACTAGCACACGCTGCTAAGTTCTTTCAAGTCTACTTTGGCTAGCTCATTCTGAAACAGAACTATAGGAACAGTGGCCATGAGGGACACTAGTCAGTCATAATCCTCAAATACCATAGAAGTAGCCATATGGGAGTCAATTTTACCTGGGTTAATTCTCTTTAATGGAGACATGAGCTGTGTGATAAAGAGTGGGGATGATTGGTTTGCTGCTGTTGTATGGCATGAGCCTAGGAATTGGAAGCCATCTTTTTTGTTTATTTTTTTTTTAAATCAAAAATTTTAAGCATTCCATACATGCTTCCGTGTAGCCTTACAATAATTCTTGGTATTTTGCTCTCACTCTGAAATACCTGAGTACATGCCATCAATATACTTTCAGGCTTTCAATGCCTCAGGAACAGGTTTTCTAGTGGTTTGTTTACAGATTGTAAGCACTGAATAAGAAAATATATCTGAAGAAATACACACACAGTCCATGTGTATTCTGTATCGTTTCAGAATACCTGAGATGTATGGCAGACTTGGTTCTGACTATTATCAAGTGGATTTGAAGCAGAACAGTTGTACCTGCCCTTATACTGCACTAAAAGGTGAGGGCTTCAAAAACAATTCTTGTGCCACATGAATGACTACAGGCGCCCTATATGAAAACACGCTCTGCTTTAGTGAATAAAGTTAGTTCCCTTGAGTCTTTCTTATGTGTTCATATCACGTGATTATCCCCATCCCCTTTTCTGACTTCATAAAATTAAAATCCTTCTCATAATAAAAAATACAATATGATTTTAAAAAATTATATTTTTCCATTGAAAGCAAAAGTTAAAATCTTATCCCTTAAAACTGCAATTAAGGCTACAAATTTAAACTCAGAAATAATGAAAAATATCAAAGTTATGATACTCACAGGGATACTAGCCCACTTTAGAAAAAGAACTTTTTAAAGTGAGGATTTTATTGCGTTTAAATCAAAAGTCACTCAATTCTACAACGGTGTCTGCAATGAGCAGGAATTATTTGGGAAACATTTACAACTTTCACTTCTTAATAAAAAATGCTCAAATTTGCAACCTTAATGCTACACATGTTCAGATTTATGGAGTCAGAACACATAAGCAAAACACATTCATCACCCTAGTCTACCACAGTATCTAACAAGCAGCCATCCTGTACCTTTTCTTCTTCCCTTTCAACTGACCGAAGGTGTCTCTCTGCACTCTGGTGTCAGACAAGTTGATTTGAAAAGTTAATTTAGGATAATCTCAAAGTGTCAATAAAACTCTAAAGTCTTAACTTACATATAGTGCACTTAGGTAGTAAATCATCACACACACACAAAAAAAAACCCAACTCTGGGTACTCTGATTTCACTTTCATTTTGCTTTAACACAGTAATTTGTGGAGTTATGGTGGCTTCACAGGCTTCACGGGGACATAAGCCATGGAGAGAGCGTGAGAGCAGAGGCATAAGGCAGCCACTGGATGATGGCGATTCTCGTGGCAGCTACGCTGAACGTCACTCTTGATCAGATACGGAAGCCTGGGAACATGCATTCCCGATAGAGAGGGAAGATTCAGAGGGGAGAGCTGACCATCAGTCAGACACCGAATCCCACTGCATCGGTTATGTGAATACTGCAGGTCACATACTGTTCTTAGCATTCATGGGAGCAACAAAATCAGCAGTGTCAGCCTTCAAGTCCAGACACAGGCTGATTGCAATACTAACAAAAATAGAATATGCATCAGAATTCAAGGCACCAGAGTTACCTCCTGCGCGCCAGCCTGCTACAGATGTCTTAGTTGTGTTTTATGGGTTTATGTGGCATAAATTCAGGAAAATCCAGAAAAGAAAAACTAATACTTAGGAACACACAAACCAAAAGCAGAGACTTTGTAGTATTTTAGTTGTTTACATAAAAAGATTAACTAAAGAGAAAAGAATACTTACAACAAGTCAAATTTCATGATCAGAGAGTAAGAAATGAAGTTCAGAAATAAAGGCAAAATTTCTTTGAAAGTCTTATGCAAATAGCATGAAAAATGTATTTATAATCAACTTTTGTATTAATTTTTTGAAAAAGTTCACCTAAGAGCACATCGGAAATACTGATTTGGTTCGATGATTTTTAACTTTTGATTTTCTTGTTATATGGAGAAGAGTTTGCTATATTTCATAAATAAAATAGCAAACTACTTCTTTAAAGGGAGACTGCCATAAATCAGATGTCTGGGGACGGATGAGGCTTGGGTAAGGCGCACTCTAGCTCAGGCGCCACTAAGAGCCTGTCTCTGTCTATACGTGTTCACAGTAAGAATGCAGAAGTCCCGTATTTGAAATTGGCAGAATAAACACCAAATAGTGAGTGTAAGTTCACACTTACTAAAAACTGATTTTTAAAGGCAGTAAATTCTTGCGTTTAAAGATCCCCTTTAATATACTGGGTTTTCACCAAATGTTTAAAAACAGTGCATTGGAAGTCAGTGCACGTTAAATTACAGACGTGACAGGTTTTAATTTTCAATCCCCGTCCCCTCAGGGCTGTCTGTGTGTATAAGCAGTGTACACAAAGAGCAGAGGGACAAAGAGCTCCACAAGAGGAACCTGGAACAATGAACGAATCTTTCCTACTAATTAAAATGGAGCCTTCAAAAACGTCTTCTTTTGCTTATAAAAATAAATTTGATATCTTCTAATACACAAAGCCATTTTCTTGCATAGTTTGTAACCCAAACTGCATGAATTCACATACGTTCTCCCTTTTTAATTGCCACCTCTCCGATTAGATTTTCTCATTTTTGTAGACATGAATAGATTTCTACCTTCAGCTGGAGGAACTGACTAAACTCATTTTCTACATTATGTATCTGGAATTCTTTGTAGAAGCCTAGAAAATAAGATTTACTTACCAACAAATTTCATATAAACTAGTCCAAGTAATTCTGCTAGAGCTATGATACCCAAACCTGAAATCAAAAGGGGGCCATGCACTGGTTCACAAGCTGTAGAGATAAATGAAATTTTGTTAGGAAGTCATATAAAGTAAATACATTTTCATTTAAAAGAATCAACAACAACTAATAATAACAATTTTTTTCTTTTGGTGAATTTGATGCTAGGTTCCCAATTCTGTAGACTTTCATACTAGGCAAATAGCACTACCACTGAGCTACACCCCAGCATACACCAGCTTTGAAAATATTATTTTTTTAAGCTGGGCGGTGGTGACACATGCCTTTAATCCCAGCACTCAGGAGGCAGAGGCAGGAGGATCTCTGTGAGTTCGAGGCCAGCTTAGTCTACAGAGTGAGATCCAGGACAGCCAGAGTTACAACAGAGAAACCCTGTCTTGAAAAACAAAAACCACAAAAATATTGTTTCTTATTCTACTGATCAGGACAAATATTTTATACACATACACACACACACACACACACACACATATATATACAGTGTAAGAATATCTTTATTATTCAGTAAATAGCTTATTTATAGAAGAAAAAAGCATTTTAAACACAGAGTACTTTACCTATCAGGATTAGTGAAAAAGAGTGTGTAAAGTCTAAGATGCCAATCAAGTAGAGCCTGGCTACTTGTCAAGTTCTCCCACAGGTATGGGCACTATAATTTGGCTATTAGAGCAGTCATCCCACAAGTCATATATAGACAACATTTTTGTAGCAATGCAGAAAGTATTATTTAAACTCTTGTGTGTGTAGGGGGGGGCTGTTCAAAAAAGAAAGACTTAGAAGTCCAAATGGTGAAAAATACACAGAGAAGCAAAATCTCACTCCTTGATGGTGTTACCAAACAGAGTTCACCAGCTTACTATAAAAATTAGCTGTACCTTACCACACAATGCAAAAATTACAGTCCTTGGTAGTTAGCCAACTAGAGCTGAAAATTTATATCCACACAAACACATGCTCATTGATGTTTACAGTAGCTTTATTCATCTGTCACAAAAAGAGGAAAAGCAACCAGGATGGCCCCTCAGTAGGTGAATGCAAAATACTAAACACATTATGGCAACAATATTTTCTAGCACTAATGAGCTATCAAGCTATAAAAAGACACGGTTGAAACTTAAGCTTTATATTTAAAAATGAAAGAAGCCCGCAGAAAAGGCACGAACATAACCTCTGTACTATGTGTAGACGAGATCTGTGCTTTTCTCACAGTATGAATCTAACTCTAAGGCATTTTGGAAAAGTGCAAAGCTACGTGGAAAGTTAAAAGGTTAATGATGTCAGGGATTAAGGGAAGGAACAGATGAAGAAGTAGAACATGGGATTATTCCATGTGATACCACAATGGGCATCCATGTCATCGCACACCTGCTACAGCCACAGAACGTATTGTATGACACCCATAATCAACTGTGATGTAAGCTATTAGTTTGAGGTGGTAATGTCTCCATGTTGGTTCATCCTCTGCACTGGTATGGAAAGCTGAGGGAAACTATGGGTGTATAGAGAGTAGGAAAACGGTGGGGTATATGGTAACTCTCTATACTTTCCACTAAATTTTTCCAAAACTGTTCTAAAAGAAAAATTCATACAGTTTAAAAAAAAAAAAAAAGCAAAAGGAAGAAAAAGTAAGAGCTCTAACCTAACTGAAACTAAAATCAGGAATATAGAAGAGTGTGACTCACCCATGATGCAAAGACACAGTCCAACCACAGCAAGGACATAGCCCAGCACTTGAGTGATCAAGATGGCAATGGTGAAAGAGGTCATTCCAAAAGCTGGGGAGGAAAAGGATGTAACAGAAACACGTTGAGAACACCGACGAAGCAGCCACTCCCACCGGTGCCTGACACAGAGATGGACTGCTATTCCTTGCCAGGTGACATGTTTCCCAGCTGACGTTTCCATACAAAGCGTCAGCTCCAGACGCTCACCTTCTGCAAGCTCTTATGTCAGTCATTTGAGAGGGATTGGCAGTTTTTAACCAAAATCTCGAAACAATGTCATTGTTAAATCTACAAATCATATAGTACGCGAGGCTTCTCCACACGCACACAGCTATTCAGGGGGCAAGAGTCTACCACACGAGCTTAACCTCTGCGCTGCCTGTGCGGACAAGACCTGCACTTCTCTAACGAAACTTTAAATGCAGCCGAAGGAAGGACCGAAGACTCAGTGCTAAATGAGACTCTTCTGACAGTAGCAAAAATATGACCTTGATGTACTTTTAAAATGCACAGACATGATCCTGATAGTTGGAACCGCCACACTTTTCAATGTCACCAGTCATTCGAAATCGTGTTTCTAAAATTTGTGATTTATAATTCCATCTTACAGAGTCCGTCTTTTTATCGCAGAGTGTGTTAGTAAAAGAAGAAAAAAGAACGCTTCTAATACCGACTTACGGATACAAACTCCTAAAATTAGGACATGCAAACAACCGTTACAAATTACACAGCAAACTTTAAAATTGCATCAATGCCATCAACTATGAAAGAAAATTGCTTTTCACAAAGTCATTGCTGAGAAGTCCTAACAACCTTTAAATCAATCCGTATGGGAAATGTCACTAAGAATACAATGGACAGTTTAACAAACCAACTTTTATTGAACTATTAAATAAAACCATACGAGAATATTTTCACCAAAGTATTTTTAAAGGAAAAAGGCAAAAACCAGACTGTAAGAACAAATACTCACCTATCATAAATACATTGTACTGGAGTAGTATTAATATTCCCGTAGAGATTACAATGAGGCCAAGTCCAGAAGCATTCTTTACAGGATATTCTCCTATTAATAAATACATACATTTAAAATATTTTCTTAAATGCTTATTTGCGAAGTTAAAATACTGCATTTCTACATCTCAATGTACGCTTTCACCTCAATGCTACCTTATAAACCGTGAAAGGCTTAAAATGTTTTCCTCAAGTTCATACAAAATAAGTAATTCTTACTTAAACATTTAAGGACAAGCTAGAGGACGTGCATCAGCTTGTTGATGTTGGATCCTCTAGTTGACTGCACCTCTTTAGCTACCTTACGGAGTTCCAGATGATTAGCCTGCCCTTACCTTCCACCATCCAATCCATTCTCAGTTCCTAGCCTGTCCTAAGCCAAACCGACTGCTCTTTCATATTGTCGTCCCCTCCCTGGCCCTGAAAGCAAACAGCTGCCAAATCTGTGTTCTCAAAGTCTGCCTGTGCCGCGGTCTTCCTAAGAGACGGTGGCTGTGGCGTTCTACAGTCTGCCACAGTTGGCCTTTGCTTTTTTCCCACCTGCTCCCTGACATTATTTCCCACCCATACTCCCACCTCCCAGCGTCAATGACCACTTCAGACAGACATGATCCGTGTTCATGCCCATTTCCACATTCTGCTCAATGAAGTCTGACTCCATAGCGGATTGAACGGGGGTCCTGGTTACCTTCTCACCTTTCTGTCCCTAGAAACTACGAGTATCACCTCACGTGGCAAAAAGAAAAAAAATATTGGATGGGAAAAGATACGCTACTAAGTCAAGGATGTAGAAGGAAGATCTTACCCAAATTGAATGAGGACCTGAATACCTAGTTCCTGACAAGTATCCTTGTGAGAGAGGAGAAAGGAGAGAGTCCTCACAGGACACAGTAGGCACTAGGAGGCAGTGATGGAAGTAACTCTATGAGTTAAGGAGCTCTAAACACTGCCTGCAAACACCAGAAGGCAGAAGAGACAGGGCAAGGATTCTTCCCCAGAGGGGAATACAGACCTTGAGAGAGACTCCAGGTCCTTCAGAGAGTATCTATTGCTTGAGACCACATCGTCTGCCACAATCTGGCACACAGCCCTAGAAACCAACACACACCCCCTTGGAATATACCTCCTCACATCAGCCCCACAGACCTCATCCCAGTACCAGTGCACCTTTACCAGGGATGAGAAGAATGGCTCCAACAACAACGATGACGGTGAGCACCAGCCCGGCGACAAGCAGCAGAATGATTCTCTTATTCGTACGACTGGATTTATATTTAAGTGCTTAAAGAGAGAAAAAAAAAAAAGAATTATGTAACTCAGTCACAAGTGATGCCATTTTTGTAACACATAATATGAGAAAGAAACTGACATTCCCCATACGTGAGTACCTACTGCAGAATAACACCTTCTTATCACCCAGTCACCGCCTACCCGCTGTGTTTTTATAAGTCAAAGGGCACAGGGTCATGGCCGTATAAATGTGAATGCTGAAGGTGTAGGTGTCATTTTATTCCCTGTACTTTATACAGTCAAGCTTCCTAAATTGAAGCATCATCAAACCTTTTCACATTGTTTTTCTAAAGAATGGATCTTCGCAAAGAATATGGCAGAGTCCCAGGACACCACATACTAGATACCAGTAACAGTCCTCCCTTCCCTATCAATCAATCAACATGTTTTCAGACATTTGCAGTGTCTCCTGAAAGAACAAAATCACCCTAAGTTGATAACACGGCAGAGCCACACACAACACCGATAAGACATAACTACTTAAAAGAACAACTCCGAGGAAGAGAGTCATCCTTTTTTAAAAATTAGTAAGACACCTAGAAAATTGGGTAATTTGTTTTGAAAATGGAAATAGAATAAGCACTGAACAAATCACATCCTTGTGAACTCCCCGTACAGAAAAATACCTGAAACTTTTAACTAACACAATGAAATAAAAACGCACTGCCAGGGTTCAAGAGGATTCGTGGCAGACATCACTGGTCCTGATGCAGGTGCATCCTCAGGTGCTGCTACCCTCCCTGAGGCAACAGGTACTGATAGGCCTCACAACATTTTCTTTTGCTCTCTGTTAGCCTTTTTTGTTGAGTTGATGTTGAAACTACTTTTTCATGAAAGAAAAGGGGGGAGGGAGGGAAGGAGGGAGAGGAAAGGAAAAGTCAGATGGAGATCCCTGAGGAGCAGAGAGCTGCAGGATGTCCTGCGCACTGCTGGTGCCACCTACACACGGATGTCCCGCTTGCCAGCCACAAAGAGGGGGATGGTTTGAATGAGAACTGCCCCTCATAGGCACATGCATGAACACTTGGTGGTGCTGTTTGGGGAGGTAATGGAACTTTCAGGTCATGGAGCCTTGCTGGAGTAGGTCACTAAAGACAGGTTTTGAGAGTTTAGACTGTCCTCAGCAGGTGCCCCCCCCATGTGCGTGTGTGTGCGCGCGCACACACACACACGCGAGCATGTACTTGAAGTTGAAGATGTGATCTTTCTGCTTCACTGCAGCCATGTGTCTCTGACATTATGGATTTCTGTCTCTAGAACCATAAGCCAAGATAAATCTATTTTTTCTTTACATTGCTTTTGGTCATGACATTTTATCATAGCAACAAAAAGTAACTAATACTGGGAGGGTTGTTTTAAATGTTGTATTTGCTTTTAATTTTTTTCTACTGAAATGGCGAACACATTAAACATAATAAAATCGGAAAAATACTTAATGACCATAATAAAAATCTATCATGAAGGCTTTCATTACTCTATGTCCTGGTTTCTTTCCTGTTGCTATGATAAAACACTCTTACCAAAAACAACTCAGGGGAGGAAAGGGCTTATGTCAGCTTACTGGTTATAGTCTAACATTGAGGGACGTCAGGCCAGGAACTCAAGCAGGAACTTGAAACAGAAACCATGAAGGAATGCTGCTTGCTGGCTCATAGTTAAGCTCATAGCTGGCTCATGGTGTATAAGATTTCTTATACACCACCTACTTGAACAGGGAATAGTGCTGCCCACAGTGGGCTGAGCCCTCCTACATGATTACCAATGAAGACAATTCACCCACAGGCCAATCTGATCTGGAAAATCCCTCAACTGTCCCTAGGTGACTCTAGGCCATGTCAAGCTGACAGTTAAAGCTAACTAGGACAGCCTCCTACCCAATCTTTAGATTACAACCTCAGTTCTAGTCATTTTAGGAGGGGACGGTGGTCTAAGCAGTGATTGTTCACGAAGCTGAGTAACTGACACTCTCGGGAACAGGCACTGTGTGGCAAGATCCCTGGGCTTTGGATTTGTTTAGTTACTTCTATCCAGCCCTGGGGCTCACAAGATGACTGTCCAGTCCTACCCCTGCCTCCTCAGAAGGAGGCGTTTTCACACCTTCCCTACTTGAAAGCTCAAATACCAGCTAGAAAGAGACTGACTGAGTAACCAAAGACAAAGACCTATTTCAGAAACACATGTTTCTAGAGGCATATGTTTCACTTTCCATCTCATTCCATATATACTCCTACTTAAATAGAGCACAAAAACTCTGTAGAACTTGCAACGTAAAAGCTGTTTCAAATATACCACACAATCAATCAAGCATTCATTAAGAGACTCTTACAGGTTTAATACCCCTCAAAAGAGAGAGAAAGATTAAAACAAAGCAGTAAGAATTTAGAACACAGTGTAACTGAATGTGAAAACACTGACTAGTGTCATGCTTAGTAAACATAAGAGCTTGAAGAATACATAACCTTCATCCCTTCAGGTTAGCAGACAGAGCTGCTGTGAGGGAAATAAAGCCAACAATAGCAACAAAAATAAAACATTATAAAATACTACATTTAAAGATCTTTTAAGTAATCTATATGTTGGAGGTAGTGTTAGTTCTTGGTGACTGCTTCAACTGATATTTTCTATGTTTTTTTTTCACAGCTATTGTAGCAAATATATTACTAGGTTGTAAGTAATCCCAGACAACAGAAAAACATCTGTGTTTTCTTGAGCAAACACTCAGAGGGAATCTCTTCTGGCTCATTTTCTTTTCTCACAATGGCTACATTCTGCCAGGTCCCAGAGCTGGGAGAGAAGGTACCTAGTTAGTCCAGTTATCAATGTTCTTAGCTACAGTGAGATTCCACAGAGTAATTTCAACTGTCTCTGCTGTTGATCTCTTCTTGTTCTTTAACAAGTGGATTTATCTTTATTTACCCAATTTATCAAGCCATTGAACAGAACAAAGACAACATAGATTCAAGTAATTTCCCAAACACTTGGGAAAAATATTTAATGTGTATTTTCTTGTTTTCCTTTTCTCCCTCCCTCCCTTTCTTTCTTTCCTCCCTTCCTTTCTTTCCTTTCTGTGGTATGGTCTCTCTATGTAGTCCTGGCTGTCCTAGAACTCACTACATAGACCAAGCTGGCCTCAAACTTACAGAAATTCACTTGGCTCTGACTCCTAACTGCTGGCATTAAAGGCTTACACGAACACACCTGGTTTAATTTAATGTATTCTTAACAGCAAGCTCTTATCAAACTTCTTAGTATGATTTTTCTAGCTTAGTAAGATAATCCAAGTGATTTAATAATGCCCATACTTTGAAAGATTCTCCTCAGCTAAAACTATTGAAATCAATACTTAAAACACATAAGAAATAACAGCATTTACATTTTCTGATTTGTTTTTGGAGACAGGGTTTCACTGTGTAGCTCTGGCTGGCCTGAAACTCACTTTACAGACCAGGCTAAGATTAAAGTGTGTAGCATCACACCCAGCCCAGAATTTACATTTTTAACAAAAAGCTAACCTTATTTTCTACCTTATTTCTAATAAGTTTCTAACCTTATTACTACCAGATACAGGAAAACCAGGTATCAGTGGAAATTGTAAAATGTGATTTTTGTTTTGTGATACAGTCTTACTATGTAGCCCATGATGGCCTTGAATCTGCATCCCTCCTGCCTCTGTCTTTCAAGTGCTGGGCTCCTGGGAGTGAACCACAGTGCCTGGTACAATGTGACAGTATTAATCATAATATAAGGTGTTTTTCTAATTCAAATATATGCTGTAAAATTTCATATCATCAATTAAATCTATCAGGCCACATCTCGAGAAAATGTTAGGATGGCTCATTCACAAAATTTTGCTACATGTGTAATTTATGTTTGCTTTCTCCAACAAGAATTGAGTACTACTAATCCATGAAAGGCAGAGGTCTAAGCTAGTCTTAATCCCCTGTGTATAACCCCTTTCAAATCCCAGTGAACAAAGAATCTACATACTCTTCGAGCAACCCGAACGAAGGGTTAATACTATGAACAGACACACTTTTTCTGGTCTCTGCCACTGACACAGAGCACATATTAAGATGGTACTTGAGCTGTGGCTAATGAAATCTAGAAAAATAACCAAGCCAATCTGGGGTTAAAAATCGAATCTATCATGTTAAGTTTTTATGAAGCTCTAAAAATGAGATACAGAATACTTTCAAAGGCCCACACAGACTATAAACTAGAAAAATCCAACACTTGCTCAAAAGCATGACATTCAGATGGTGTCTAGCCAAATGACTACTGAGGAGAGACAGAAGGTATACTATTGAGATAAAACTTATATCAAATTAAGAGTAAATCATAAAGGGAGACAAACCATTGATTTAATTATTATACTGTTCCTTTCTGATAACTCTGGCAAAATAATTGAGAATCCTTTGGTGTCTGCTGGGCTGTAAACCAATATTATTTTCAAAATAATTTGATAAAGTACATATGGTAACTTTTAAAATCAAAGTACAATTTCTTTTTTTTTTTTTAACACACACACATAGATGAAGGCCTCATGGAAATGGTGCTGGAGAAAAAATGAACTGCCATATATAAAGTGTTTGCTTGCCATAAGTGAGTAAGATAACTGTAATAAATTCCATATCCTAGCCAATTTCTCTGATGAAATAAGTTTATCAAGATGAATTCTAGTAAAGATCACATCCTCTGTCCACAGGGCCTAAGGGGGAAAAAAAACCCAGCTTTTTAAAAAATGGCAAATACTTGAACACCACAGAAGGGTATCTCCTGATGACAAATTACTCTGGTCCAATGGAAGGTTCCTGGATTTCAGAGCATGTTCAGGCTGTGATGTCTGGATTTTGAAAGCATAATGAAACTGCTGACTACATTCCCATAAGCATAAAATGCTGCGGTACAGCTCAGCCTGGTTCCTCCCACAGTAGGGTCAGTGAAATAACTATGTGACTTAGTGATCATATGAGCACTGTAAGGACCACGTTCAACACTAGAGAATAAAATTGACATGAAACTTAGCATTTATGGTTAGAGGCCACCAACCAGGTCACAGACTGTCTTTTTGTGATAATATTTATCAGAATGATATTTTGTCTCCTTGCTTGAACAGAACTCTCCACTGTAACTTAGTGCTTGTCCTCATTTCTTCAGAATCATTTTTCCTATTCAATGAAAAAAAAAAACAACAACGATCCCCTCCCCATCACTTCTTCTACCTGTGCTTTCAAGGCCTTGCTGCTTTCATTAAGCTAGGCTTCGGAGTCTTAGTGAGACCTCAAGGCTCTTGTGATAGAAAATTGTTTTCTTTGAATTTCCCAACAATGATCTCCATAGCAACATTTGCCCAAATACCACCAAGCGATAACCAAAATTCTCCTGGGGCAATTTTAAGTAGGGATAAAAAAAGAAAAGGAAATGAAGAATATCTAAAATGCACATAAATAAATCCCAGCAGTCCTCACTTCACACAGTTCTGACATGCGTGGATCCATGGTTTACTTATATAACCCAAGTCATCCAAATGCATTCTAAAATTTCATTACCAAAATGCAACAAGTGAGGAGGACCTGAAGTACGCGTCATGCTTTAATCCACAAATCACAATATAATACAAACAGCTGAAATGTCATCATGCCACACTACTGAAGACGGCTGGTGACCACTCATTGCAGTTCATGCACAGACATCCAAGTGCATAGTTTAAGATAGCGCCTCATCTCCCGGTGATAAACCTACAGGACACTTTATCGTGCATGTCAACAGAGGAAACTGGGCAAGAGAATGGAAAGAGCCAGGAAGTGACGAGTCTGAAGGCTGGGTGTGAAATTCAAATGGACCCCAAGCATAGTGACAGAAGAACTACTGTGGGGACTGTGGTGGGGGACACTACCACCATCAAGAGCAGCTCAGAGACAGCCCAGCAGCTCAGGGGAGGCGAACACACAGACATGTGAAAGAAAGAGTGAGGAGCATGTGACTCTGATAAAGGAACAAAAGCAAACTACAACAAAAACATCAAGTAAAAAATACATCCTAGAACTCTGAGGTGTCTCATGAAATTGAAACTACAAAGATGGAATCTTGCAGGCTGATAAGAACTAAGAAGGGAGCCTCACAATTTACCAGGAGGTGCTTGCTCGATTCCCAACGTCACACAGCAAAAACAAAAGCGTCATTCAAACCGTCTTACTACATTTTAAATACTGACTTTTTAATAGCCTGTCTTGCCATGTATTAATTATTAACTTTATTATTATTTTCATTTTCCAATGCAGTTATTGCTAATAATAGAGTTTTTATATTTTCAGGTTTTGTTTTTTTTTTTTGCTTTATTTACTTTTTTTATATAAGATAGGTTCTTGCTATGTAGATCTGGTTTGCCTGGTACTTGCTCTGTAACGCTATGATCACAGGAGTAGACCACCAACCTAGCTTGTTTTGACAAAATATTTTGAAGGGCCCCTGTATGATAGTAATTTTCCTGTCTATTATCAAGACTGTTTTTGCAGAGCTCAGCTCCCATGGTCAGGTTCATGGTCACGCAACTGAGTGAAAAGCGGAGAATCTTTGATATAGGACAAGGGTTAATAGAAAAGAAAACATAGGACAGATATGGCTGTGCCAAGGAACCTCAGACGACTGCCAGATCTCTATGTATAGCTGGGCCTAAAGCCTGGATGAACTACTGTACTGTGAGCAGCACCTGAAATCACCTACCAGCCATCTAAACGTAGGAAAGAACTTCATGCAATCACAAACTAGAAGAACCCTGAAAATCAGCCAGAACCTGGCAACAACATGACTAACTCTGAATTGATACAGGACACGGGGGAGTCTACCTTAAGGTTTCCGTTGCTGTGATAAACACCATAACCAAAAGCAACTTGTGAAAGGAAAGGGTTGATTTCAGCTCAGAACTCTCAGGTCACATCATCAAGGAAAGCCCCAAAGTGCCTGTAAACGAACTGTCCTCATCAACAGTTTAACAAAGGTTTAGGCTTCTTTTTGCAGCACAACAAATTGATATGCAGAGCCAGAGAGAGCACTGAGAGAAATGTCCTGTGGTCAAGTACAGAACAGGAGGGAAAAGTTAAAAAGAACTAGAAACCCAGGAGAGAAACATCTTAGATCTATTATTAATGCATGACCTCACAGGTGGGATCACAGGTCAGAACCAAGGAGCCTTTTATAAGGTGGAGGGGAGTAGTAATTGATTGATTGATTCAGACCAAGTAAAAGGCAGACATCCCATCTGGACTGAACTGACTGACATAGGTAGCCACAAAGCCAACGGGCATGGGCACTCACTTCCACACCTCAAACCTTTAGCCCAATGCTTAGCAATCACCAGACATCGCGTCAGTGGGTACTGGTGGAATAAGTAACATGTGTGACCAACATTCTGCTCCGCCACGAACAGTTTCATAGGCTCAAAGCAGTACACTAGATACACATGCATCCTTCCTGCAGATAAATTCAAGACAGGCAGATGATCTAATGGTCAACAGCACAGCCCAAATCCAGGATTACCAGGAAACAGCTGGGTTACAGTGGACAAACTGCCTGTCTCTTATCTTCAAAACAGGAACAACAATAGCCATGATGCTGGCAGAGTCTGTGGGAAATAAATGGTTTCGGTGGAAGAGCACTTGGCACAGTGAGTGACCGCTCCTCGGGGCAAGAACTCCACAAATATTCAGCTGCTATTATAACTACTCAACTTTTAAATGTGAGGCCAGGCAGGGTGAGCCAAGTACAGAGATTCATCTTCCATACTCCCACTCTTACTCGCTCTCCCTCAGGCTCCCCCCTTGTTTAAGGTGAATCCAAATCAAATATTTGCCTTAAATATTTCTTTAAGCTCATACATATACTCTTTAAAATGCAACTGGTATAATAAGAAATATTTAAAAGAATGTTCAAACTCACTAACATAACGCTGACTTTTTTTCCCCCCCACAATCAAATGAGCGATGGTTTTTAGAACTGTAACAATGTCAGGACCCTGAGGTGAATGATGGGAATTCTCCTCAGTGGTGGCAGTAATTGACGGGGGGACCTGGAGCACATGTTGGCAGAGTTTATCTGCAGGCTCGAAATACCATGGCCACCCAAAAGCTCATACACTTTTACCAAGAGTTTCACAGGATCAAAATTTGGAGACTCCCTTAATACCCATTAAATGGAACGTCAATAAAACATGACACAGCCACAGCAGAAGAGCAAAAGCATCATGGAGACACTCTGAAGACGTGGGGACACAGAGATGTATGAAGACATAAGCTGCATGAGTCATCTACATTTTCCTTTTATAGAAGAAAAACAGCAAAAAAACAAACAAAAACCAAAACAAAAACCAAACAAACAGAAGACAGATGGGAAGCTGGAAGAATCCAAAATGGACAACAAAAAAACCCTTGTTTCTAGACACAGGTCCAACAGATGATTTATTTTCTTGATAAATTCTTCCTATTTCATAGAAAAAAAATCATCAATCTTATTTATGTATAAATGCAGTAGATCATAAGCAGATTCATTTCTGATCTATTCCACTGAAAATGGTGCTGATAACGATAACACCATAACCATAAAACTTCAGTCAACCCCAATTCAGCACTGCTGTGAAATCACTCTATGATCCCTAAAAAACAGTTTCCTGCCTGGATCACATGACTCAGTCCTGAAAGCCTGGGTCTGCCAAAGTGGCTAAAAGCTTTCCCTAGCACCAGTGATTATGGAGCAGGGCCTGAGGCCATATCAGACCTCTCCTTAAAATAAAAGCCTTACTGAAATTCTAAGATAATTTCCGGCAGCGTATGCACTGTCTTGGAGGTGAGGACTATGGCGTGTCTTGACAGTTGCCCTTCCCTCCTTTTCCATTTAGACACAACCTGGGGACGTTTCTGAAGTCACTAAGCATTTCCAGAGCCCTGTGCATTGGGCAAAGCTCTTCAAATAAGCCGTCAATCATCTCAAGTCTGTTTTTATGTCTCACTGAGGACACACACGGCTTCTCATTCTGCAGAAAGAACTTCATGAACTATCCAGCAGGCGTCCTCGACAGTAATTCGCCAGCGTTCACCTCTCTAAAAGCTGCAGAGCAAATTTAATCAGCACCATTTCCTTTTTTCCTGAATAGATGCTTACTGGTCTTCAGTGACTACGTCAGGGGGCTCACAGGGCGGTGGGGCTAGATCTTACACATTTTAAAGGTTTGATAGTTTAAACTGGGGGCTGGAGAAATGGCTCAATGGTTAAGAATACTGGCTTCTCTTACGGAGGACTCAGATTCAGTCAGTTCCCAGCACCTATATGGCAGCTCACAACTGTCTGCAACTCTAGTTCCAGGGGTTTTGATACCCTCACACAGACATACATATTGGCAAAATACCAATACACATAAAATAAAAATATATTTAAAAAATCAAAAAGAAAGCTTAGTCTGTCATATTAGAACTTCTTCACAAATGTGGTCAACTTCTCTCACTACAATGGTATGGAAATATTGAGATCTGGCATATTCCTGGTGGAATGGCCATAAGTTGCTATGGGAATACTGTTGTGTGTAAGCCTTAAGTAGCATGCTTGTAACTGATTACCCTATAATGACAATTCTATACTATCGATGGCAAATCCAACACAACATCAAGTTTTGGCCTTTAGAGATTTGGTTATGTGGCTGTCAAAGCAAGATCACAGAGCCTAGCTCCTCCCATTCGGGCTGCAGAGCTCTACAATTGATACACACAGGGCTTTGTCTGCAGACAGTTTCAAACTGGGGAAATGAAGAGGGGCATCCCAGGGCCCCAGAACGTATGTAGCCTGTGACCATCTGTTTACCAAATAAGACAACATTTATAAATAACAATGTCACAGGATTTAAGATGTTGTTACTTACATTTCTACTCATTGCTCTTATAGAGATCTCAAAACATCACTCACAACAAAACACCTTACACTTAAATATGAGCTGTAGCAAGATATGGGGGACAATGTATGCTTTAAAGAAACTATTCTTAAACTGCTTATTCTTGTTCACCATAGTAACACTTACCTCAACGCACACTACTTAGATAACTATTCCACTGGTAATGCCCTGGAAAAAAACCATTTCATCATTAAAGTAACCTTTGAATAACTAAAGCATTAATGAAAAATACATTGAAACACTTACTTAAAATACCGAACTTTCCCCAGAATAGGAGTATAGCCAAAATAGGGAAAATAACAATGAGGATTTTTTCATTTGGAGAAAACCACGAAGCTGTGGAGAAAGAAAGCAAAAATTATAATTAGTGTTTATCATACTCACCACTAATAGTCTCAAATATATCCTTATTACTCTAGTAGAAGATATAAATAATTAGAACCATGGGCCATGGTTTACACACAGAGAGAGGCAAAACACATTTCATATATAACTTACTCATCCAACAAATTATGGGGAGTGTGCACAGGATATGTGCATCTGTGTAGTCTGGAGGTTAGTGTCTGGTGTCTTCCCCAATAGCTCTCCACCTTATTTTTTGAGTCAGGGTCTCTCCCAAACCTAGAGATCATTGATTACACTAGGTTACGGCCATTGAACTCCAGGGGTATCACTGTCTCTGCCTCTCCAGTGCTGGGCTGAACTCAGACCCTTAAACTTCTACCTCAAATACTTTATCCACCGGACCAGTCCCCCCAGTCCCCTGTAACAACCAATTTTACTTAGAAAGCACACAGCTCTGGTTACTTAGGTGTGCTTCACCACATTCCCTGTCCTGTATTCTGAGGAAGGGCAGCTCAGCCGTGGAGAACGGGCTCTGACCACATTTCACACATTGTGTGAAAATCTGTGTTGCTTTAAACAAAGTCTGAACACTTTGTTCTTCAGTGCCCTTGAATGACACAGACTCTATTTGATGGAGGGCTTTTTTGTTTTGTTTTGGTTTTTTTTTGTTTGTTTGTTTGTTTTCCCCTGAGACAGGGTTTCTCTGTTGTAACTCTGGCTGTCTTGAAACTCATTCTGTAGACCAGGCTGGCCTCAAACTCATAGAGATCCACCTGCCTCTGCCTCTGCCTCTGGTTAAAGGCATGCGCCACCACTGCTCGGCTGATGAAAGGTTTTTACTACTACTAAAGATTATATATGTAAAGGGTTTAAGGCAAAGGTTGACACTATGTGCTCGATAACTGTCAACTGCAGTTACTGGGTGTTTGTATGTTGAATACCTGTGTGCAAAATGCCAAAATCACCATAAAGGAACAGTAAGTGTTCCATAAAGCCTGACTCGGGGACCAGGTAAAAAAGCTCTCAGGACCACTAGGCACTTCCCCTGACTGTGACTAAGACCAACACAGGTCTTTTTTTTTAAAACTGACTCTCAAAGAGAGTACTTAACTCATAAGTCATGAACTTCAGGGGGATGGTTTTAGGTAAACATGAAGGGTTTTAGACTATTAAGGAAGCTGTTTGTGTGTGTTACAGGTTACCGGGTGAAAATCTCCCCTGTCCCTGCATCCTATTTACATGGAACTTAGACACTAAGGCTTCAAAACTTTTTGGAGCTTCAGAACTTTTGAATGAGATCTGTTTTTCTCTAACAACAAAGCCAAGTAAACACACTGAAAGAATTTCCAAGTTTGCCTACATAGGAGTGTGTGCTAACTGAAGGGCCCTCTTGCTCCTGGCTCCTTTCCCAACCAAGCATTGGCATTCCTCTGAGACCAACTCCAAGCATCCCTTCTGCCCTTGGCATCAATATGGAAGTTCATGGGTTTTCATCCATAATGACTTCCAAGTGTTTCTTTTTATTAATGCTTATATCAATCCCTACAATAATATACATTACAATTACAATATAACATTGTAAATTCTAGCTTGGAAATATAAGCACTTCAGAATTTAATGTTCTATACTATTCACAGTAGAAACTCAACATATTTGCTGTTAAAGATAATAAATATTCCAAATTAGTAAATGAATAAGACACTAGCTAGTTTTAGGTCAACTTGAAACTAGTCAGTCATTTTGGAAGAAGGAACCTCAATTGAGAAAATGCCTCCATCAGATTAGCCTGTGGGGCATTTTCTTGGTTGACGACTGATGTGGAAAGAGTCCAGATCACTGTGGGAAATGCCCTCCCTAGGAAGGTAGTTGTGGGTACTATTAGCAGGCTAAGCAAAGCATGAAGAGCAAGCCAGTAAGCAGAAGTCCTCTATGGCTTCTGCTCGGGTCCTAGCCCCGGGTTCCTGCCCTGAGTTCCTGTTCAGGTTTCCCTCAATGATGGATTTATGAGCTCAAGGTGACAGAAATGAACACCGCATTGCTTTTGGTCATGGTGTTCTATCGCTGCAATAGAAACCCTTACTAGGACAAATGGAATATAAGTTTTGACATTCATTGCTTGCAGGGCTTCAAGAGAAATGCTCATAGATATTCTGAATCAATGCCTTCATGTCCAACTGTATAGCTGAGAATCCTCTTATACCACTTCATATAGCATAAAATCCCAACGACAAAGAAATTGGGCACTATTCTTCTGCAAAGATTTGAAAGAAAAAAGAAACCCTTATGACTTAATAAGTACGCTCATTTTTCCTCATCAAGAACTTCTATTATGCTGCTTTGAGTTATATATATTAACTATTCATGTGTGTATGGTATGTGTAATTATTAATTTGGGGAAACTGAGGCACAGTGAACTAACAATCAAAGTACCTCTCATTTTCAAATCTGTAATTCACTCTGATCTTCCCACCATCCTAAACCTTCTCACGCAGGCTTCACTGCAGTAGGGGTCACCCCACATTTTTAATTTTACTTGACTCCTGTTTCTCTCACATGCCACATCCATTTAGATGGAAACCCTGCTGACTCTTACGTTAAAATACAGTTAGGATGTGATCTCATGTTTAATTTGAGCTGACAATGATGTCCCTTCATTGACCTATTCTCCTAAACATCAAATAATCTTAGGACACAGTAGCAGAATGCTTTAGCAAAGATAAGAGATGTTTCAACAATGGTTGTCTATGCATTTTTAGTATCCTACTAGCATTCAAGAAAGCCCAGCATAGATGACAAGTCTCCTCTATACAATAGCAGATTTGCTTTTGACACTACAGGGGACACTTGAAAAGACCTTAAGAAGGAGCAACAGTAGAACAGGAGTCTGTGGACAGCGCTTTGGGAAAGGAACTGACCTGAGTCTTGCATGGGAAGGAACCTGCCATGTCAAGACTGAGAAGATGAGATACCAAAGCAACAGCAGCTCAAGGAGCAAAATGGATGACCTCTGTGGACAGAATCTAGCAGCATAGACTAGACTGGAAGGGTCTGTTGAGGCAAGATCGTGTTGGGTCTTAACATCTTGGTAAGGGCATAGAGATTTAATCCCAAGAATGATGGATGACAAGTGACTGTATGGCTCTTATGATGGAAAGAAAATAACCCCATTTTCTTAAACTCTTAATTAATTTGTGTGTGTGTGTGTGTGTGTGTGTAGGTCACATAACATCTTACAGAAGTTGGTTCTCTCCTTCTACCATGTGTGTCCAGGGAATGAATTCATGTAATCAGATCTGGTGGTGTCTTTACTTGCTACATCATCTTGCTATCCCACCAAATTAAAATTTCAGTCAGTCCTGCAGGATGGATCACAGGATTACAGAGAGGCCAACTTGTCAGAAAGTCATGGCTTCAATGACGTGTATGAGAGAGAAGCATGTGACCAACAAGCATCACCCTGGGTTCAGTTTTCCTCGTCACATTTTCACATTTAAGGATGAAACAGAGAATTGACCCACAGTAAGGTGACAAGACTGGGGATCTTACAGCACCAGCAATGGCTGAGTAAACTGGACTCCACCATAGATAAGAAGAAGCTTGGGAGAAAAGCTACAGCCCTCCCACAAAGTGAGAAATTACAGCACAGCGAGTCCCAGCTGGACTGAAGGAAGACCTGAGCTGTAATGTCAGGCTGGTCCCTGGGAAGTAATGGTGTCTCTGCACACCAAGCAGTGTGGTAGGAAGCTGGAATGGCCAACTGCATTCAGTAGTTAAGTAGCCATTAAGTAGTCAGTGACTACTTAAGGACTGGAAGATTCTATGAAGAAATAATGAGAAATGGAAAAGGACAGTTCAATGACTGAAAGACAGACACACAGCAGAAAATATTATGGTCTAAGTCCCAGACTCTAAGAATCTCATACCTCTACAAGACTCTTAACTGGAACATATAAGAATCTCCCAAGGGTTGATGAAAACTTCATATACTCTCCCCAACACTAAGATGTTTCCATGTTCCCTGGTGGTAAGTATTGGGGTGGTGGCAGGAGGATGTCTACGACTAACTCTCTGTTTAAAATGACTGCCACAGATTTCTGCTGCAGTCTAATTCCTGATTCTAATAACTGACATAGATGTGTTACCACTCTCTATTGTGTTATACTGAGAAAATGTCAAGTCACTAAAACTGGACATATAAAAATCAATTAAGCTGACTTAAATCCATTGAGTTTGTCATGATGGTGCACTTCTGTAATCTCAACACTCAGAAAGCTAAAGCAGGAGGATCATGATTTCAAGGCCAGCCTGAACTATATAGCTAGGCCCTGTCAAAAAAATGCTAGGGGAAAACCTCCAATGTTTTATATAAACCCATTTAGATGTCCCTTAAGCTACTGATTTACAGAAGTGTTGTCAGGTGCCATTAACTCCTCCTCCCCAAGGGAAGTGAGAGACAAGGCATTTCTTTAAGATCCATTTCAGCTCTGACTTTCTATGGCATTAAGGAAATTAATTAAGCATAAAATGATCTAAGAACAGTATCTCAGAATTGGGAAAGATACTCCAAGGGCATTCACTCCGATTCTACCCAAGATATGGCTGACAACTCTCCCCTACAGGCTCTCAATCTCCCAATCCTCATCAGGAAGATGACACCCAGGAAAATGAACTTCTTATTGCTAAAGAGACAGAAATGATACAAAGGAAGGTGTGGTCTGAGGATATGTGTTTAATCTTTGCTTCCAATCTGACTGTTACTGACACCTAGGTTGCCACTTCTGCAAAATGGGTGATTCTGCCTAAAAACGTGGAGGGACCACTCCTCTTCTAAAAATACATCTGCAACATATATACACATACAGGCTAAATGAAAATTTCCCATCTGGCCTGACAATGCCCTCCACAAGAGCTATAGACTATCTATCAGAAACCTCATTACTAGGCATGAGGAACTCCTTTTTGAATTGTTAGTCAAGGTTATCCAAGAGACTCCCAAAACATTATAGGCTATTACTGTTGCACTTGGATGCCTCCTAGAAGCAGAACTAAGTCCCCACTGATGGAGACAGCATTGATTTCAGACAAGAGACATAAAGGACCTAAGCTGGAATTGGTATGAAAGCCTCCTCCCTAAGATCTAACTTCTATGGTACCATGCAAGCTTCCAGAGGAGGGAAGCAATCAACAGTTGATGTCTATGAACAATCGGCATGGCACAATAATCCTAGGGGTGCAACGGAGGCATGTATACCTTGGTGGTAACCTAAAGTTCTCTAATTGGACCTAAGACCTGCTCAGCAAGAGGCAAACTCTGCCTGGTACTGAAAACCTAGCCAGCCACACAGGGCTAATGATGTCATGGATCTTGGAGCTGAACCTACAACAGCCACTTTACTAAACCAGCATCATTCCTGAAAGAATTCCAAATATGTATCCTTATAACCACAAATAAGTATAGTTCTCATCCTTCATCAAAGAAACTTCTCTTTGCAGCAAAGACCATTACAGAAAAGCACAGCTGACCAAAATGCCGAAAACAAGAGATTGTGCAATGCCCAGTTCCAACAGATACATCTATGACACAACATCTGCACGTAAGCCTCAGAGACTGCTGAAGTGTGGCTGGAAAGACTGTTAAGAGGTAGAGGAACAAGAAGTTTTCTGCGAGATTCATCTCCTAGAAACTATAGAACGGCTACACCCATGAAGTCTCAACAACATGGCTGCCTAAACAAAGACAACACCAATGGACATTCTAACCTCAAAGTGGAAAAGCTCACAGAGCCTCAATTCCAGAAAAGAACTACTGGCAACTGAGGAATGCTGAGAGAGCGAGAAATAGTCTTCCCCAGGAAAGAGTCTCTCAACTGGTTATCCAATATCAAACGCTCAACCCTGAGATCATATACATGCAAACAAATCATTTAAACCGAGCAGTTTGTATTTGTGTATTTAGAAGTGTGTGTGTGCGCATGTGTGCGTGTATGTGTGTGTGTGTGTGTGTGTGTGTGTGTGTGTAATAAACATTAGATAAAAAGAGGCCTTGAATTTGAGAGTGGAGGTGCATACATGGAAGGGGCTGGAAAGAGAAGGCGGAAATAATTATAACAACAGGAAATAAAAATATTATAAAAATACTTATGCAAACCTCCAAAACAGAAAAACAAGCTTTGACAAAAGATCACAATAAAATGTATAATGTTAAAATTCAAACTAAGTCTTCACTTGGTGCTTCAGGATAATGATGCTTTTCTGGTGTGTCAACACGGCTAGTCTACATTCGCCAGTTATTTGACCACACTCAGAATTCTAAGGTGATCTCCCAAATCCCTGGCATGCTTGCCTGTGCAATTCTCTTCCTGTATATAAGACAGAGGATGTTAGATTCCTATGACTGTTACAACTAGAAAAGAAAGTCTGCTAATGCAATTAAGATGTCAATCACTTGACATTAAATTGGGAGGCTATTCTTTAAGGACAAAAATCAGTCCAATCAAATGACTCTTAAAGGACCCTGATCTCTTCCTGCAAAAGTAAGTTCTATACATTAGAATCATTCAATACGATAGTGTCTCTTTCCCTGGCTTTGCACATGAGCAGGACAACGTGGCAAAGAACAGGATGAACCTGCAGGAGTGAAGGGAAGACCCTGGCAGACATCCAGCAAAGCAGGGACCTCAGTCTTGCTATGTCAAGGAATGGAATTCTGCTGCAATTATGTGAGATTGGAACAGGATCATAAAATCCCAATGAAAACATACTTTGGTCAATATCTCTATTTTAGTAATAGAACGGAGCATAGGGCATAGTCCTATCATGATCAGAACTACAAAACCATTAATTAATAAACGTGTACTGCTCGAAGCTTCAGTGCCTGTGGCAATTTTCTATCCAGCACTACAAGATTGGCAAAAGAATCCTGCAGTATCTTACTGTAAACAGAGTTTATAGCTTGTTGATAACAACAGAACTGGCAACAGAGTTAAGCTGATCTTTTAACACAAAATCCAAATAGTTTAGGTCCTTAGAGTAAATAACCATTCTGGTTTTTTTTTTTGTACCACTGATAATAGATATTAATTATAAAATTATATTATATATTAATATACATAATTCCGTAAATAAGTAGTAACTATTTTAAGTATTATTATTTACAGTTAGTATTTGCTTACTTAGAAAATGTCTTCATAGTATTCATTCATTTTGGTATTTTTTAAGCCAGGGAAATATAGGTTAAAATCCTGGATGTGTCATTGACCTTGAACACATTACTTGAATCTCATTTGCTTTCTGACTGAGAAGAGGTAACACCTACATTGGTGTCCTAAAGTTTGAGAAAAGCACAGCACATGACATAAATAATGCACCCGGGATGTACTCAGGTAAATGGGAGGTCATTCCATTCTTGTCTTCTGTGCTGTAATCACTACTTGGAACCTACAAGGAGCATCTTTCTCATCATTGAATACACACTGCATACCTAAGCACCTGACTCACAGTCCATACCCAACACATCTTTGTTAAGGAGATACCTTATTTCTAACTCAGACATTTCTGCAATGGAGATGGCACGGACATTTTGCCAACAAAAAGTGAGGACCACTGATTTTGAGAGTATGTGACTACTGTATGTTCAGCCATTCGGTGGGACACTGTATCACTGTCTCCAAAGCTCAGACAACATCTCAGAAGAGGGAATAAAAATAATGTAAGAGCCTGAGGACAAGGCCTCGTGTTGTGGAAAGCTATCTTCTAAATATGACAAGGCCATTGTTCTACTGAACTCCCAGTAGCTATGATTACATACACAAGAACTGCACACAGGCGCTGCCAGTGACCTGTTATGGAGGGGAGAGGGACTCACAAGGTCTCAGTCCTTCTCTAAGAATCTACAGGCAGTTAATGGCTGTGGGAGTTCGGGGAGGGATGTTTTCTTTAGTGGTATTGTGTTACACCTTTGCATGGCCTCAGGGACTTGACCTAACTGTGGTGGCAAGAAAATGAAGAAAGACAAACACAGACAGACAGACAGACAAGCTGGGGCTAGGTGGAATGTGTTCTCTGATGTAGAAACATCAGCACTTTGGAAGCTCAGCATGTTTACTTTATACAACAGAATAAGGAGACAAGGGTATTACAAACAACTAAACCAGGAGGCAGGGCTATTACATACAGCTAAACAAGGAGGCAGGTTTGGCTAATCTGGATAGGAGCATTCTCTACTAGGGGAGCAGTCTTCAGGTGGTAAAATATCAGGGGGAGGGGAGGAAGCTATGGTGGACATTTTCTGCATATATTATCAGCATCTATAAATGGACCAGATGAAGGTGTTAAGCCTTACCTCACAGAGGTGGTGGAAGGCTTTGCCATTTTCCTGTGGGTCTGAGTCTATGGACCTTGACATGGCCATGGCCATGTCAATAGCACATATTCATTCAAGACTTCACCATGCAGGGTGTCCACCGTTCTTCACAGTGTAGCCACTGGTAGAACAGTCCCGCTTTCATAAATAACCCCTCACTAATGTTCCTATAAGCAATCCTAATAAGAGTCACTGGATTACAAACGCATTCTAAAAAGAAGAACATGAACGTAGACGGGGGACTATTTGGGAAGAAGAATGGAGATGAGTGGGAATGGAAGAACAGAGAGGGTAACGGGATGAATATGATCAAAATGCATTATATGCGTGTATGAAAACATCACAATTAAACCCACTATTACGTTAATATATATTAATGAAAACCATTTTAAAAGACCCTGAAGACCAGGTGATTTAAGACCTCTTAAGTTCTCCTATGTTAGAAAATGCTGAAGTACAAAACAAAGATAAAATTAAAAGCAGCTCTCTAAAAGCAAGTCAGTCCTGGGGCACTGGCCTAGAAACACATGATGTCATACAATGTTTGCACATTGTCAGCTCCTGTGCTCCACAGCAACACATGGTCACCATTCCCTGTGTTCTACTGAGCGGAATTCAATTGCATCCTGGACAATTTCTCTTTCTCATTTATGCTTACATTTGCAAAAAGAGCACAACACAGTAAAATGATTTCTAATACCTAAATCTCCAAGTCCACAAAATAAGCATCCTTGTAATAACAAACACATATTCTCCCCAAACTAATTTTGCAAGCCAAGGTTTATTTTACTGACCTTTTACCTATTCAAAAAATGGCTCCAAGAACAAAGAGACAACCTACAGGATGGGATAATATTTTTTGTAACAATATATCAGACAGGAGATTATCACCTAGAATCTATAAAGAACTCCAAAAATCAAACAACAAAAAGATCCCACTTTATCTGGCCAACAAATGGGCTTCAGAACCGAACAGAGAGTTCTTGGAAACAGAAATCATCCGATCAACAAATCATTGCAAACCAACCACTTAACGAACGAGCCTCAGAACTGAAGTGCTTTCCCGAGGGAGAAAGACAAACAAATCAAAGGACGTTTGAAGAAATGCTAAAGATCCTTGAGATTCCATCTCGTTCTAGTCAGAACGGCCACCATTAGGAAAACAAACAGTAAGTGCTGGTAAGGATGTCGGGAAAGTGGAGCCTTTCTACACGGCTTGGAGAACGCGATGCTGTCGCAGGCACAGTGGAAATCAGCAAAGACATCCCTCCAAAAACTAAAAGCAGAACTGCTGTAAGATCTATCATCTATACCAGGCCTAAGCAAATCTGAAGGGCTGATGTATTGTTACACTACTCACAACAACCAAGGTGAAGAACTAGTCTACGTGTGTGTATACACACACACACACACACACACACACACACACACACACACACACACACACGGTGGTATATAGACACAATGAAGTTTTATTTAGTTGTAAGGAAGAATAAAATTATGACATCTGTGGGAAATTAGATAAAACTAAGTGAAATAAGCCACACGTACACATCTCTCTTGTTTTACATAGACTCATCTATAGTTGCAAATAAATAAGCATGTATATGTAAAATACGAAAATAGAGGTCGATGAGAGGGGAGAAATAGGTCAAAAGGGAGGAAGAGGCAGGAAATATATGTGGATTATGTGTGACATGGAAGCAGAAGTAGAGACCAGTTGTGGGAAAGAAAGGGACCAGCAAGAAAAGGGAGGTTAATGTCTGGAGAGAGCAGTCAGGGGACCCAGCAAGAACAAAGTATAATGCTATTAATGTACAAAATGCCACAGTAAAAACTGCGATGTTCTGTATGTTAACTATAAAGGTTGCTAGGACTTGGATTCCGATGCCAACAGCCCCAAGATCACTGCACAGCTGAGGTTTTGACTCTCAACATTCCCAGAGTTCACCATGGGACTGGATCTTTGGCTCCAGTAATGTGCAGCTGGGATTCTGACTCCAGTCTCCAAGAGTTGAGAGTGAGATAAGCAAGTTTAATACATGTGGTTGCCCTGGTGATCAGCATGTGGCCCTATTGGTGACCCCACTATCACCCAGAAAGGCCAGACCATCTCAGCTACCTCATCTGAGAATCAACACCAAAAAACTTCACCAGCCCCACTGGTGAACTTCACGCAGACCTCCTTCTAGGAAGAATCACAGAAAACAAAACATCCAAATACAACTAGAAGAAGAGAATTAAAACTCCAACACTAATCCTCCTAGCAATGATCAAAGCATGACAAAGACACACGAAGACTATTATACGACTGTATACAACTACCCACAACAACCCATGCCAATCTACTAATCACCTATAGTGGAATCCAAAATCATACAGACAGCCGAAATGTTGAAAAAGAATCCAAGGTTTTACTTCTTAAAATAATTAATTACCATATAGAAAAATCAAACAAACAACTGCTCAGTCTAAGGTATCTACCCAAGACCTCTACATGATAGTCTCTAATGAGAACAAAACAGTTAGTAAACTGGAGGTGAAAGTTCAAAAAATGGAGAAAAAACTCAGCCAGGAAACAAAAAAAAAGCTGATGAAGAACCAAACTGAAATACTGCTATGAAAGAAAGAGTCAAACAAAAACCACATCAGAAGCATTAAACAGACAAGACCATTCAGAAGAATGACTTTCAGAGAGGAAGGACAGAGTGCAGGCAATTATACGATAAGACATATAAAGGAACAGGAATATGATTAAGCAGTCTGGGATACATTCAAAAGACCAAACTCCCCAAAATTCACAGTGCTCAAGAAGCAGAGATGAAGTCAAAAAGAATAGGTAGACTATCTATCATAGAAACTCTTATAGTAGAAATCTTGGGAAACCTTGAGAATGAAAGAGACACCCGAATACAAGAGGCACGAAGAATTCAAAATGGACATGACCAGGGACGAGCCTCTCCGTGACCATCACAGTCAAGATGCTGAAGGTGCAAGCGATGAAACAATACTAAAAGTGGTGCAAGGAAAATAGCAAGTAGCATCCAAAGAAAGGAACATCGGAATAACTTCAGACTTTTCCTCACACACCCAAAAGCCAGAAGTGCAAAAATGGTAAATTATAGGCTCTGACAATAACTCTGAACCAAGGATCATATACGCAGCATAGTTATCTTTTAAAATTGATGGACAAATAAAGAGATTTTAAGACAAACATGAATTAAGGCAATTAATGACAACCAAGCCAGTACTGCAGAATGTTCTTAAAGGAATACCACATAGGGAGAAAGAAGGAAGGTAGCCTCCCTTCAAGAGGACACATGAAAACACACACTATGAAAGGAAAAGATAGCCAAGGAAGAGTGAGGTAAGAGGCAACTACGCACAACACAGCAGACTCCCAAAATTGATAGGAGAAAAGAAAATGAACGCCAATAATAGAACATGACAGAACATCACCCAACAAATTCTTAGGAAATATAAAACCCCTTTCAGTAATCGCTTTAACTATAAACGCTCTCGACTCACCAACTAAATGAATTAGAAAGCAAGAACCTACTATCTGTTGTGTTAAAACAAACAAAAAATAAATAAATAAAACAAAAAACAGAGCTAGCAAAGAAGTTCAAAAACTGACTATCAGAGGATGGAAAACAAAATACTAAGTGAACAGAAGCCATAAACAGGCAAGCAGAGCTATCCTTATATCTAATAAAGTGGACTTCAAACAAAAACTAACCAAAAGTGATAGAGAGAAATTACACATTAATAAAGGGAATAATCCATCAAAAAGATGTAACAATTATAAATGTCCCCATATGCTAAAAGGCATAAAAGGCCACATAAATCCTAATACAGTAACAGTGGGATACTTTAGTACCACATTGTCATAGTCAGATAGGTCTTCCAAAGTAAAAAAAAAAAAAAAAAAAAAAAGCAAATAAATTTCAATTTATTTAACAGATATACACTGACTATTCCATCCAACCATAAAATGAATATACACACTTAGCAACACACAGAATTATCTCTAAAACTGATTACATTAATAGGTCACAAATCAAACATTAATAAGAAACTGAGATAATTCGTTATCCTTTATCAGACCACCAGGAAATAAAAGTAGTGATCAACAGGAAGAGAAACTACAAAAATAGTCAGAGACAAGGCAGTGCATTTTGAAACCAGAGAGAAAATTCAGACATTCCTAGAGTCAAAGGAAAACGAGAGTCTTTGCCTGTCTGCATGCAGTGCACACAGTGACAGCCACGTATAGTAACAAGCTAGAAATATCTTAAACAACACAATAGTGCACCTCAAGGCCCTAGAAAAACAAGAGGACAACCCCAAACACAAAGATGACAGAAAATAAAGATTGTGGAAGAAAGTAATGATATGGGGATTAAAGGAACAATACTCACGATCAAACAAAGATTCTGTTCTTTGAAAAAGCTAGTGAAATTGACAAACCCTCAGCTACACTGACAAAAGATGGAGAAGACCCAGATCAATCCAATTAGATAGGAGAAAGATGCCAACACAGACTCCAGTGAAATCTAGAACATCATTACAGATTCTTTTGAGAATGTGTACTCCTAAAAGCTAGAAAAATCTAAAATAAATGAATGAATTTTTAAATGTATATTATCTGTCAAAATTAAAGGCAGAAGACACAAGTAGCTTAAAAAGACCCATCGCAAGCAATGAATTGAAGCTGTAAGATCAAAAGTCTCCACACAAAGAGAAGCTCAGGATAACTTGGAGTAACTGCT
The DNA here is from genome assembly GCA_026225945.1 of Cricetomys ansorgei. Classification (NCBI taxonomy): domain Eukaryota; kingdom Metazoa; phylum Chordata; class Mammalia; order Rodentia; family Nesomyidae; genus Cricetomys; species Cricetomys ansorgei. The sequence goes on along the minus strand of JAMJFZ010000181.1, from coordinate 2,559,914 downwards.
GAATTCTACCAAACTTTCAAAGGAAGATCTAATTCCAATAGTCCTCAATTTGTCCCACAGAATAGAAAAGGAAGAAACACTACCAAATTCATCCTACAAAGCCATTATTATCTTGGTACCAAAGACATACAAAAAAGAAAACTACAGACCCATTTCCCAGAGGAACATAGGTATGAAGTTTTCAAATTTCTTAAATTCAGGAATACATTAAAAAGATCCTACACCATGACCAAGTAGGCTTCATCCAAGGGATACATCATATAAGTAAACTTAAGGACAGAAATTATAACGGCATCTCAATAGATGCAGAAAACATGTCTGACAAACTTCAGCATGCCTTCATGATAAAAGTCCTGGAGACAATAAGAATCAATCCCTATCTATCTACCTACCTAACTACCTACCTACTTACCTACCTATCTACCTATCAATCAAAATAATAAATGCTATATACACAAACCTACAGCCAACAGTATAGTAAACAGGGGACAATCGAGAACATTTTCTATTAAATCAGGAATGAGCGAACAATATCCACTTCACTGTTCTTACTAAATGTGGCGCTTGATGTTTTAGCAGTAAGACAAGAGGAAGATACGAAAAGAATAAAAACAGAAAAGGAAGAGGTCAAACTATCCTTTATTGCAGATGACATGAATATATATTTCAAAGTCCCTGTAGAATCTACCATAAAATTCTTAGATCTAATAAACACTTTCAGTTAAGTTGCAAGATACAAAAATAAAGATATAAAAATCAGTAGCCTTCATAAATACTAATAATGAACTCACAGAGAAAGAAAGTAGGCAAAATATGTCACTTTGTCATTCACAATATGGTTAGAAGTAGACCTAGCCAAAGGAGTGAAAACTTCAACAAAGAAACTTCATCACATTGACAAAGGGCATCAAAGAAAATACTAGAAGATGACAAGACCATTCCATACTCCTGGTGGGACAGAATTAATATCGTGAAAATGTCTCCATTAGCAAAAGTAATTTACAGTCAGTACAATTCACATTATAATTCCAATGCTATTCTTCCAAGAACCAGAAAAGAAAAATCCTATAGTCCACTTGGAACTACAGAAGACCACAGAGCCAAAGCAACCCGAAGGAGGAAGCATAGCTGCAGGTACTGTGGTTATGACTTCAATCACACTGTAGAGCTATCGTGTTAAATACAGCAGACACACCAGACAGGGAGCCCAGTGAAACAGGACAAAGAAACCAACAAAGGTGTCAAAAACATGCAGTTGAAAAAAGGCAATTCCTTCCAAAGAACGGTGATGGCCAAACTGTATACCTTCCTGTAGAATCTCCAGGCTCATTTCTTTCACTCTGTACAAAAATCAGCTAGAAGTAGATCAAAGTCCTTAATTTAAAACCTAAAACATTGAAAAGCTAGAGGAAAAGACAGGGAATACATTTCAAGATTTGAGTAAGAACTTTCCGAACAGACCTCTAATAAATAGTGCAAGGGCAAGTTCCAATAATCAAGATGGATTACATAAAATTAAAGTTTCTGCACAGCTAAAGGAACTGTCAGCCAAGCAAACAGCCTACAGGGGAGAAGATCTTTAACAGCTATACTTAAATAGCTTATACTTAATATACTTAATATCAGAATTTACAGAAAGTAAAAGCAAGAAAAAAACAAAATAAAAGAAAACAACAACAAAAAAAAAAACCACCTGTCAACCAAAATGGACAATTTTCAAAAGAAGGAACAAAATGGCCAGTCAGTATTTTTTAAAAGTGTTCAATATCCTTAGTCATCAGGGAGTTGCAAATTAATGATGCTTTGAGGTACCATCTCACCCTAGTCAGGATGGTTATCATCAAGAAATCTGACAATAGATGCTCATGAGAATGTGAGGAAACGTAGAGACCTTATTCATGGCTGGTGGGAGTTCAAACACGTCCAGCCACCGTGGAAACACATATGGAAATTTCTCCAAATAGTTTTAAAAAAGAACGACTGTATGAACCAACTGCAGCATAGCTCTCAGACATTTACTCAAATGATTCCACATCCTACCGTCAAGACACTTGCACATCCATGTTATGACTGCATTGTTCACAAGGAAAGGGAAGCAGACTAGATGAGTAACCAACAGCTAATGAAAACACGGTGCATATACCCAACAGGATTTTGTTCAGCTGTAAAAAATAAAGCAATGAAGCTTCAAGAAGATGGAAAGACAAAAGACACATGTTCTCTTTCACATGCAGATCCTAGCCTGTCTGTGTGTGTGTGTGTGTGTGTGTGTGTGTGTGTGTTTGCGGTTGTGTGGGGGTGCATGGGTATAAATGTGGGTAAAGCCTAAAATGCTACAAAGGAGTAGACAACAGGACACAGGGGACACGAAAGAGGCATAGAGACTGGGAGAGGGGTTACAAGGAAGGGTTAGGAGTCATGGGGGTAGGGAAATGAGGGGCAAGAGAATGACTAAAACACACTTTGAAAATGCCATGATGATATTTAATACCTTGTATGCTAATTTTAAAAAAAACATAATTTTTAAAAGGGAAAATGTTGCAAAATAGTGGCACCCAGGCACAGCAAAGATGCAGAGACTGCTAATAATACATAAAAAAGAACAGCCACTCTGGAAATCTGTCAGTGGTTTCCTTAACATCTGCGCATGTACTTAATGGAAAACCCAAAACTGAAAATGATCAAAATGTCTTGCGGAGTTGAATGACTAAACAGGCTAGAAGAAACCTATGGAATACACCTTAGTTAAAAATCCAGTGGGTTAGTATTTGTTATGGACACGTATTACATTGCCAAACAAGCAAACAAACACAGTAGAACACAAGAAGCATACCATCTCAAAGGCATCATGCCGAGTGGGCATACCTTAGGAGATCATCCATGAACAATGTCATTGATGAATTATTATTGTATTGGCCAAGTCACGGATATGGAGGACACATTCATGTCTGCCAGTCAGGAATAACTGAAAGGGTGGTGAGTTATTGAAGGGTTAGCATGGGGATGCTTGTGCTGTTCCATATTGCAATCACAATGGTAGTTAGCCAAGTGGGATGAAATGAAAGAGAACCCCTGTACACAGGACAATTGTGAACTTCCTGGTTCTGATTCCGTGACACAGCTACGTGAGACACAGCCGCTGGGGGAGGCTGGATTAAGGATACACAGCACTTGTCTATCTCTGATTCTTCCCATGCAATGCTAATTTTTTTAAATATACAAAAAATGGGTAAAAATTCAGAAACTTCAAGCTTCTGATAGCATTTTTACATTGTCTACAACAAAAATTTTCTCATCCTAATGGCACAAAACCAAACCTATCTCTATTAGTTCTTGGGAGTTATTTTGAAAACAAAGATAAGACAATTACACACAAAATAAACTGTCTCCATCTCAGACCCTGGGGTTCCCTTCCCACTCACCTCCAGTCCATTTCAGTCTCGGATTTAGGGTTTTTCTCAGGTTCCTTCTCAGTGAACTACATCATGTTGAAAAACACTGCCCCTGTGTCTGCCTGTCCCTTTCACTCTTGTGAACCTATTCGCGCTCTCAGAAAACCTCCAACCAGGTACTGGATGACCTCTGCCCGTGCACACTGCTGACTAGACTGTCCTGAATGGCACAAATTGGAAAAGAAAGCTCTCTAACCCAAATTAACATCAATCATAAAGTTACAGTATACGTGAGATTTCTGAGCAGAAAGGCCTTCAAATTCTTCATGACTCCTAAGCCAGTCCTTCCCTTTGCAGTGCTTCAAGGCAGCAAGTTGACACCACACAGATAAACACCCCAAGAAAACAAGATTTTCGTCCTCATCTTAAGAGCTAGGCAGCTTGGACACAGGGAAGTATCTTCCACAACAACACAGGTGCACAGTGCGTCCTGAATAAGGTATGTAACTCTGACTGCCTGATCTCTAATCCTATGTGAGGATATTTAATCAAGCCAACCTCCCCCTCCCAGTCTGCTAACAGACATTTTGTAATTTTAAAAGTGAGAACAGATGGAAAGCAGCTGACCTCATTCAGCCATCCCGATCCCACCCCAGAGTTGGTTCTCAAAGCGTCATCAACCCTGAGATGGGTAATACATCTGGTGGTTTGAATAGAGCTTAAGATGCACTCTTTAAAACTGTTAGGATCCCCTGTATGTGGTTTTAAAAATTCAGCCAGCACAGATAAAAAAAAAAAAAGAAAAGAAAAAAAAAGAAAGGAGACTGTTTACTTCAGATAACAGCATTGCTGTTCACAACTCACCGACCCATTCATGAAAAGAGCAGAGTCTGGGTGCTATCACCAAGACTGAATTCAATTAGGTTAAGTTGAATCTCTACTTCCCCAGTGCGCTGGCAAGTGTAGCAAGGCTGGCCACAGAAGACCTCAGGATCAGCATGATTACCTAATTTGCAACCTCCTTTATCCTCCTCGTCCCCTGCAGGGGTTGTGTGGTTAGAACAGGCTGAACCTTGGTCAGTGTTGACGGCTATAAGACCACAAAAAAATGAAATAACCAGGAGGAAACTTTACAAATGAATCAAATAATAATAAAAAAAAATACACTTTCTTTGCAAAAAGATAATTTTGGTTTGGTGAGGTGGGGTCTTTCTTGCCCTGAGGCCCTGGGTAGCCTGGAACTCACAGTGCAGTCAAGGCTTTCTTCAAATTTGCAAAACTTCTCCTGCCTCAGGAGTGCTAAGGTCAGGCTTGGGCCACCCAACTCGTGTAAAGCACAGTAGACAACAACAAGCAGAAAGGCCCATGACCTCGGTAGCAGAGTCCTAAGACCAAGAGTGGGAGCCACATAGCAAACAAGAGAAAGGCAAGTGGATTTTACAGGGAAGAACAGAGAAGTAGGTAAGATAGAACTCCTGGAAGACACCAAACAGTATGTCAACACTTATTAATGGTCGGCTCTTCGGTCCAAAGGAATTTCTATTTTACTTTTCTCCTTTCCTCCCTCCACTTTCTGTTGTTTTTGAAATGAGGCCCCCTGTGACCCTGGCTGGCCTCAAACTTGTTACACAGCAGAGGCTGTCCTTGCTCCTGAATGATGGCGGCTATAGGTGCCAGCCAAACCGTCTGGCTGCTATTCTGCTCCCTTTCTAGTAGGGCCAGCTCCATTAGAACACAGACGAAGGACTCTAGACAAGACTGACTGTTTTACCCAGTCTGTTTTCTCCTGCTGTAAGAGAGTCCTGAGAGTGGGTCATTTATATGCAGTTTAACTTGGTTCCTGGTTCTGAGGCTGATGCATGACGCTGGATCTGCTCAGCCTCCTGTAAGGGTCTCTGTGCTACCTCACAACATGGTGGAAGGGCAGGATGATGAGTGAGTGTGTGCGAAAGAGGAAAAAACCATGAGCCTCAGACTTGCTTTACAATGACCCACTGGCTCTCTGGATGACTAACCCACCTCGTGAGACATGTCTTAATCCCTCTCAGTGACCTCAAGGCCCCACCTTCCAACTCCCTCACAGTGACAATCATATTTCAACACAAGTTTCAGAACAGGCAAACTATATCACTCACCTACACGGTGTTTCAGCTCTATAACTGTTTTGCCTTCTCTGGATAACTCTGTTACTTCACACGTGTAGTTTCCTGGGACGGCATGACTCCTATCCATTTTCAAAGAGGCATCACCTTTCAGTAACTTTGAGACTGAGATATTTGCACTGTAAAAAGGGGGTTCTACAGAATAGTTGTTTTTATTTCCATCGAAGACAAAAATAGATGTATTGTTTAACTTCCACTTCACATACATTTCTTCGATGCTTTGTGCTTCCACATTACGAACCACGCAAGGGATGAGGACAGTTTCATTGCACTGAGTGAATTCTACAGATTTGACTGTAGTAAACAGGAGTTGAGCTGAACCTGAAAAACAGAAACAAAAACATTTCACTATAATCTGTGTTATGGCATATTATTTAGGTATATTATAAACCCTTAAGATAAGAAAAAAAAATCAACTGTTCATTGAAGCAGGTTTTTCAGATACAAGGTGAAAAACGGCAACAAATTATTTGCATACTAGTTGGTAGACTGGAACTTGTCTTTATTCAGTCTTAATAATACAAGGTATACATTACCACACATCTTGCTGATAAATTTACCAGCTGTGTTGGAACATGCAAGGTATAGTATCTAGCTTTGAAAGGCCTGAAGTAATCATGTCTGCTTACTGATATATGTGGGAAAATATTGTCCTCACTATGGAAAGATTCTGAACAGAAAATCAAGTATTCTATTCTGGCTCAACTTCTATACACTTCTTCTAGATAGAACTTGCTAAAGTGATATGAAATTTATCTCTGCACTCAGCCTGCATAACCAAAAAAAAAAAAAGTGGCCAGTTCTATTATACTTTAATATACAAAGCAACTCAAATGAATCAAATCTTATCTTTCCAAGAGGATGGAAAGTCTTGGAATACTAACAAGGAGAAAAAAAAAAGACTCTCTGTGGCTATTTCCCATTGCAAAAGAGAGAGTGAGAGACATTTTGTATGCAAGTCTCACAAAGGATCACACACAATTGAATGGCATTTTTCTACACCGACATTTCATTGAATCTACAGAACAATTTTGAAATGTAGATTACAGGTATTTCTTCTTCCAATAAACCATAAACGACTCAAAAAGCCAAGAAATAAGTTGAAACCAAGAGCAGATGCTGCTAACAAGTAGAAAATACCCCTTGGCTCTTCTCAATGGCATAAAGCACCAGTGGAAGCCTTTACATGGGGGCTTGAGTGACTAGAGTAAATGCAAGGCTCACCATTCAACTCAAATAGCAAGATGTAGCAAAACTCCAGCCGTATTATTTAACTTGGCCATTTATCAAAGCTCTTATCTAAGTAACTTGTTGACTTTTTCTTCAAAACTCAAAGTACCAACGAATATAAAACATTAACTTTGTTAATCTTTACTACTTCCTCCTTCTACATAAACTAGAAGTAAAATCAAGGGTATAAGAAGTCACTCTAAGAATATAATTACTAATAAACACCCATCGAGTTGAATATAAAGAGGTATACTGGAGTACAGCTTGGACTGTGTTGAAGAAAACTCAATCACAAGTCCTCTGCCCAGCACACTCTGATGTGCAGTCTTAAGTAATTTATTTTTCTACAGCATGGTTTAATAAGGAGGATCAGAGCAAACCGTGGGTGACTTCCTAGAACACTGGAGAGATCACAGGAGAAAACATCTAAGAAATCCTCCTTAAGCAACACTAGGCTGCTCAAATACAGGGCAATGGCATAAAGTTGGATGCCGTGTATCTACTGCCACAAGCTGGACCTTCTCCCATGCTCCTGGGAATGTGCCACCTGAAGCAGTCTTAGGGGCGTCTAAGGCTCATCTTTCCCAGTTCTCTATATTTTTAACCACCCAAATATTAGGAAGCCCCAAGCAAAACCTGAATGTCCAATTACATTCTTTACTCCCTTGGAGTTGTGTGTTATTTCCCTGGAGAAAGAGCCATTGAGAGTGGGGAACCACAGTGTACAAAAACAGACCAGGCTGGGGGTGACATCCCTACAACAAAGGAAGGCAAGTCTCAGAGAACACCTGGAAAGGCTTTGAAAAGGACAGAAAGTTTCCAGGGTGTCCTGCCGCCAGCACATCAGCAATCATCTGATTCTGGAGGGGCTGTGCTTCCACTGATGTTGACTTGTGCATCTACAATTGTGTAAATTGCTGGGATTGAGGGTCACACATAAGATTTTCCTATAGAGATAAAGATTTTCTTTTGTGACCGATTTAGACCTCATGGAAGACCGTTTCAAACAACATCACTTTAAAAAATCTGAAGATGTTGGCCAATTTTATATCTATTAATAAAATTCTTTCTGAATTCCCGCTTGCCTATAAATGTGTCTGCTCTACCAATTTTCCTTCAAAAGTGATTTTATCTACTTGCTGATTTGTTCGTCAAGGAGGAAAATTAAAATTTTGATGTATGTCCATTTTATAGCAGCATGAGTCATTTCAAAAATTTCAAAATTGTATTTGTATGAGTCATTTCAAAATTATCCTTCACCAAAAGATTCAAGTGAAGGGCTCAGTCATTCTGTGAGAGGTTTTTTTTTTTTTTTTTTTTTTTCAGAAAACCCCAGATACAAATGAGGTGACTGGCAGACACTCCATGATTTTGTAAGTTGTTTAGAAGACACATCTTCTAAGGAATACACAAGGTATTAATTGCACTGTATTACTTCTTGTAGTAAAAACATTTCATAGCTGAAGTGATTTAAGCAGAATACACACTGTCAGTAAAATGAAAAGTAAATTTGGCCTGACTAAAACAAGGTAACCTTCATATTAATACCTACTAAATAACAGTAGCCCAAAATATCTTTCTAGATATTGTACATAACTTCTTTATGTACAAACATGTTTGAAAAAAAAAGGAGAGAGATGTGCTTTTTATCTTTTGGCCATTGCCTCTTGATGGAATATCAAAGTGAGGAAAAACTGTCCAGCGTAGGGAGTGAATGACGGTAAATAACGAACATGAGAAAATGCATTCAGACAAGATATGCCGCAGCAATCTATTCCAGAGCAGGGAAACCCCACCAAGGATGATGCTGGACTCACCAGCAAATTATCAAATAAACTGGAATGATTAACTTATACCGAATGCCAAGAAGCATTCGATGTCACCACTTCCGTGAACACAGCACCAGTGTAAACTTTCACCAAGTCAGTCCAGAGCATGGCTGTGAAGTGGCAGACGGGTCTGATCCTTACGTTCCGGCACACGTGTTCAGCTCAGAGACTTAAACATGCAATCAGCAATTGTTAAGAATAACCTGACAGGATGGAGGGATACGATAATGGAAAAAAAGTGGGACTTCAGGCACTTAGAATTCTCACACGGGAAATGTAAGCAGGTTGTACTACCCAAGGTCACACGTGTGGCTCCTTCTGCATGAACAAAGTGCTGCGGAGGGCAGAAAAATCAACCTGCCTAGCAGATTTCTAAGAGAATTTACACTGCTACTAGAGAATAGGAGATTGTCCTGTAGTCACTGCTCATCTAAGCCCCTGATCTTTTTCAACATCACATAAAAAACTTCTCCCCTTTTAATGACACTGGAACCATTTACCTCCTGCTTCTCATCCTGTACTCTTCCAGCAGTCATCTCTCCATACTTAATTCAAAGGGAGTCCCTCCAGGAAGCCAGAAGCTTAAAACACTTCCCATATAAACTTACTGCAGCTGTGACTATCCATAGTTTTTTCCTCCCTTCCCTGAAATGAATTCCTTCACCTCTGAGATTGTTTCAGTTGCTGACTCCAGTTCATAATCTAGAGGACTCACAAGTTGCCGGCCACCATACCCCCTTCTTCTATTTATGTTTCTAAGTCATCTTGTAACAACTGTGTATGTACCAAATTAAAAAGGCCCACATATTCCTGTCCCTTTCCCAGCATCCTGAGATAATGATCAACATGTGTTTCTTGACTTCAGTGCAAACTCTGTGTCAACATAGCCCCACTCTGCACCCCACTACTCTACTGTTGCTCCAGCTCTTGCCCAAATCACACCATGACCTCTTGGGATAATCCAATTCAAATGGTTCACTTTGTCTTGACTTCTCTATAATTCTTGAGCCAGGGGCTGTTTCTCATTTTTTTTTTTTTTTTACTTTTGTCCCCCCACCTCTAATATATCTTTTGATTAGAAATTTCCACTAGCTTGTCTTAGCTTTTAAAACCTAGTCCTTGTCTCTTATTAAATATTAGTTTTCCTTAGGTGTGGTGATTTTAATGAGAAAGGGTCCATACTTCTCATATGTTTGAATATTTGGTCCTCGGTTGGTAGAACTCTTTGGGAACGATTAGAAGGTATGGCATTATTAGAGGTGTGTCACTGGGGATGTTCTCTGAGGTTTCAAAAGCCCAAACCATTACAGTTGACTGATACCACACCCTCCTCTGTCTCCTGATGTCAACATGTAAGCTCTCAGCTACTACTCCAGAACCATACCCGTGTACCACTACCATATTCCCCACCATGATGGTCATGAATCACCCTCTGGAACTGTAAGCAAGCTCCCACCTAAATGCTTTGTCTTATATGTTGATCATAGTGTCTCATCGCAGCAATAGAAGAGGAAGACATAAGGGTTTCACGGTCAGCACACTGTTGCCAAGGAGTCTCCCTTACTCTCAGTGAGCGTTCCTAAATTATTTAAAAATTAACAATGTCTTAAAATTTATATAACATCATCTTTCCCAGTCTTCACCTCTCTAAAATATTTACAATTATCTATCAGTTAACCAGACTTGAACCCATAAATCATGCTCTAGTCTCCTCTCTTTCTTTAGCTACAGAGAAATCTTGTTAAGATAACAATTCAATAGTTTCTAAATCCAAAACCTATTGAATGAATGAACTACACCCTCACCCTTATCCCTCGATCCGTTGCCAGACCTCCAAACTGGCTCCCTGCCTCCACCTTCCATACTGCTCCATGCCATGCCAATGCCAATGCACTTTCCACAGTCCTCAAAATAACTGTTCTAAATGCAAATGTGTACTCCTTTGCCCAGTGACACCCCACCACCCTTGTTCCCACATCTAAGTACATTTACATGGAAAACAAACAAGTCCTCCGAGATCCTTTCCAGTCTCACATCGTGAACTCTCATTTCCCATCACAATGACCTTCCTGAAACCCCATGAATAGGCAAATACGCTCTTATAAACATGGCTTCGCACATACTGATCCCCAGCACAGGGAGAGCCACTTCCTTCTCTGGGCACAGAGTTGCTGTAGTTAAGAGCGCACCCACTCTGGAGTCAGATCCCACATCATAGTTGTTGAACCTTATTCAATTTGCTTAAGCTCTGTACCTCAGTATCCTCCTCTACCAAGCATGAAGAGTAGTAGCATCTACTTCATAGAGACGGTGAAGATTTAATAAGAAGATGAACACGAAGCTCTCACTGTAGTACCTTTCAGATACTTAGCAACTACATAATAAAGCTGCAGCCGTGGCCTGCCTGTTCCTCACATAGCATCATTGAGATGACAATTCCTGTCCCCCTGCCAACTATCAACCATCACTCAACTGCTGATGTCCTTTCTTGCTGATCTTAAGGAGCGGTTGCTATATTGTTTTACATCTTTCCATTGATCTCAAAAGGTAGGAAGACGACTTCACGGGTACCCTATGAATCTTTGCAAGCATCCAGAAAGGATCCACTCCTTCTAAACGTAAACTTTAAAGCAAACGTTTCAAGACAAAAACTTAACACACACAAAAAAAAAGAAAGTATACAAGTCATAAGCGAGAGGATTCACTCTTCATGTATCAGGAGAATCCCCAATGTTTCAAACAACTTGTTTGCAGACTTACAAAGGTACATGATATAATAGAAAAGTCTCAAGTCAACTACATACATGGATAGAAAAACTCCTCAAAAGAAGCCACAGAAATGTACTTAAGCATGGCCTTAGGAGCCAGGCAGTGGTGGTGCATAACTTTAATCCCAGCACTTGGGAGGCAGAAGCAGGTGGACCTCTGTGAGTTTGAGGTCACCCTGATCTACAGGGTGAGTTCCAGGACAGCCAGAGTTACAACAGGGAAACCCTGTCTCAACAACAAAAAACAAAACAAACAAACAAAAGAATGGCCTTAGGGTGAGATATCAAAAGCGGGTCTGAAGTATGAGCAGAGCAAGTAGGGAAAGAAAGGACACATTACTTAAACTACCTAGAGTCTAGACAGTTGTGGAGAAAGAAAAAAACTGAAAGCAGAAAATTATTCAGGTGAGCTCTAGGAAAGGAGACTGGAAAGATGGCTGAGAAAGTCTGCAAAGGCTTCCTCGAATGCCATGCTGAGCAGTGTAGACTCCACAACAGACGGTTCAACTCGGATTTAATTTAGGAATGATAACATTCGATAGCAGCATGAAAGGGGTGCTGGGGGCAGGAAGGGGAGAAGAGAGAGCCATTAAGAACCCACTGCAACATCCAGGTAAATGACAACTAAAAAAGAAGTCCTAAAAATGGCATTAAAAATCAAAGCAGCAAAATCAACAGAAGTCAGATGTGGGAGGTGAGGGAGATAAAAAAGGAAAAAATGAAAATTGGAAATTAAAATAGCCTGTAGATCTGGTTGTAGATTAGTTCTATGGAAAAGAGGCTGAAGATGTGGGGAAGTTATCATTTTAATGTTTTCAGTCTGAACATTAAAAGTGCCAGTGGTACAATGAAGCAGCCATGTCCAGTAGATCCCAGGATACGTGACTTTGGGTTTCAGAAAGGTCAGAGCTATAAAGACTTCGGAATCAGCAGGAACATCTCTAGTAGTTGAAGTTGTCGGCATCAAGAAGATTGACCGCAGGGTCCTTGTAAGGCAAGCGGCAGAAAACAAAAGCTTGGGAATGTCGATATTCATGGAAATAATAATCAGGGAGAGTAAGTCAAGGGAGAGAAACAATGAGAGGTGCAGAAGCCAAGGGAACAAGTACCAGGCTAACATGGCAGACTCCAAGGAAGGGTTAGGGTGAGGGTGAGGGTTCACAGGGATGAAGGAGATGCTAAACTGTAAGTAATACAGCCCGAGGACTGAAATGTAGCTTCCTTCTGTGTACGGGTGCCAGTGGACAGGGGGGACCATGTGGAACTTGCACTCGGGAGGTGATGAGAAGGCAGCAGTAGTGATTCTTTAAATAAACCTCACACAGTCAGAAAGCAGAAAGAAAAGTCCAACAAGGAAGTTTTGAGGTGAGGACAAGGGGAAGGATTTTTTTTTTTATCTTCTTGGGTTTCTGTTTTCTTTTTTTATTACGAGGTGAAACTTGATAAGGGCTGCAAGCTATGGGGAAGGAGTCATGGATAGGGCAAAACCTAGGATACAGGCTGAGGACTAAGCTGCTGGAGCAGGTCTCCAAGGAAATGGATATGAAAGAGGGGCAGACAGGCTCTCATTCCCTTGGGCAAGCGATGATCGATGATCGAGGTTCTTCTGGAGAGAGCTGAAAGAAGGCAACTGTCTCTGACGTTAGGATTAGCAGTGTTGGCGGGGCAGATGTGAGGCCCAACACGTCCCTACCAGTTTCCACAGCAGAGTAAGAAGAGAATTATTGGCTTGGAGGGATGTTCCTGAATGTGTTGAGAAGCCCCAAGGGCAGCATCTCTGTGAGGGAAGACACCTGCCAGCAGAAAGGACCCCACAGCGCTGCCCTTGCCTCTGGCAGGAAAAACTTGGGTCTCAGACTAAAAGTTAAGTTAGGACAGGAGGAAAGAGTCCGGGCTCTCCTTGGTAGATGCTAAAATAAAGGTCAGGGGTACAGTGGGGAGTCCACAGTTTAAAATTAGTCCTTACTCAAAGCAATCCTGCCCCATTCACCAGCTTTCAAGTGTTCTTATAAGAAAGAATGGAACTAGTCAGTCCAGAATTACAGGGGTGAGAGCAATTTACCGTCAGTTTAAAGTCAGTAAAATCCAGAAGTATGACCTTATCGAGAATTGAAGTACACCAAGTGCCAGTGAAAGATAAAACATTTTTTCCTTCTATAAACCACACAAGTTTGAAATGTGTCTCTGTGCCTTTAAGAGTCTAGTAGAGTGATGCTCAGGGTGCAACATGCGCTCACACTTGCTGAAAATGAAAAAAAGCAATTTTTTCTTTTTTTTTTTTTTTTTTGCAACATGAATTCTCTCAACCTAGATCTCAAAGCTGGGAACAGAACAGACTCTAAATCTTGTGCAATGCTCCATGGGTGTGGAATGAAATATTCGGTGAAGGGCGGAGCCTCTCATTTCAGTTTCAATTCCATGCAGCCAACCACAAAGAGGGAAACTGCACATCTGGGTTCTCCGTCTAGAAATAAAAACCATATTTTCTCGGTACACTGTTTCCTATTTTTGTAGTTTTGTACTGAGTTTAGCAAAATTAATCCTACCATATTATCCTTGTTCTTCTTCCAGTAACTGCACTCAGGCAAACTGAAAGTAACTTTATAATCGAGTCTGCATGATATCAGACTGAGACAGGAGCTGTACAGATGTAGGATTTCATATCTTATATAAAAAGCTCTGACAGTGGAAACTTCAAAGACAGGTAAAACTGTTCCCTATAAACGATAGCACAAAAGGAACACTGCTGAAATAAAAACACGAAGTTTGATGATTTGCTATGTAGAACATGTATCAATGGAGGGGGTGGGGACCTCTGATTAGCCTTCAGAACATCGCCTCTCAAACCTCCATTAGAGCTTTAGTGATGGAGATAAGCCATCTGCCAAAACCCAGATGATAGCAGAAGTGTCCCAGTGTAGACATTTAATGCAGTGCATGAACACACTGCCCCAGGCTGCTGGTGCAGCCTCACAGACAAGGACACGTACAGAGAGGCACTGGCTCCTTTATAACGGCAACTTGTGCTTTAAGACAATATATTCTTCAAGAGAAAATAGAACACTTTAATGTAAGCAGCTAAATTACTGTTATGTTCAGATAAAAACATTTTTTAATTTAATCATGGTCATGTTGGACTTTTAAAAGTCATTTGGAACAAAGAAAAATCATTTGACCATCAAAAACAAAATCAGTTCATATATGCTGTTTACTAGTCAGTGACCACCAGGAAACTGCTATGCTCTTAAGGAAAGCGTGATTGGACACACGCGGGGGGAATACAGGCATTCATTCTATATCTCGCAAACTATTACGGAGGGCTGCACCGGGTTTTAATTGGCTGAAGTGAGTGTTAGAACCCCACCCCACCCCACCCTACCCATCCACTCTCCTTTAACCACAGAGGTCACTGAAACTGTAAAGGGTACAATGAAATGGTCCCTGGTTGCCTGTTTCATTATAAATGAAACTGAAAACAAAATTAAACTTTAGCACAAACAAACGTTAAAAACCCATGACTTTTATACTCAGTCTAGATTCTAAATCCAGTCTCCTGGGTTCCTTAAAAAAACAAAACAAACAAACAAACAAAAAACTGCTTGTGTTCTGAGACTGTTAGCATGTTTTCGTACCTGTTCTTTTGAACCTACATATGATATACACACGAAAGTCCATTTTATCTTTGACAAACATTATCACTTTGTGATTTACATACATCTAACAACTCAAAAGCATAACGCTTGTATTTTGGGTTTGTTTTTTTCCAAGGTAATAGCAAGTACAATGAAATAGGGCAAAATCTAATTATGCAACTCCTTGTAGATTCGAATATGTTAATGTTGTACCAAATGAGCGTTAATTAATGCGATCAAAAACTACTACTAACAAAGGCCTAACACAATTCCTATCACTAAAACTATCATGCCAACAGTTTTTTAATCTACTTGAAAATACGGCTTTAAAAAAAAACAAAACAAAACACAGTATATAGCTTATACTTTCTACTCTTCAGACAAACGAGCTTCACTTCTCATGCTCTGAATTAGTTGCATTTTATTACAAATATCTGGCTCAATATGAAAGCTTTCTGATTATACAACAGGTATTTGAAAACAGTGTTATAAAGATAGGGATGGCAACAAGCATAGTCAAGAGGACTGAAATCGGAAAACACCTACTACCAACAATTCAGATAACAGATCTTTATTATTATTGTCTATAGCATCCAGGATGCGTGGGGAGGGGGAAGCGGTGAACAGGGAATTAAGGGCATCTTGGAAACAGTTCCCAGACACTGGCCTTTAGGAGCCGCACACTGGGGTTAACCATCAGTTTAAGGAGGAATTAATTTAGCATTCTCAGACAAATTTAACATTTGCCGTTAGCCTATTCTGAATCTTTCAAAAAGTTCGCAGAGGTATCTACGTATATGAAGCTTGACGGACAGTATATGGTCACAAAAATTCCTATTTTTTTCTCGGCTTTTACAAAGGAGGTACACGATTAAAGACAGCAAAATGCTTTACAAAAGATTGGGGGGGGGCGTCTTTGGCATCTAAGGACAACAGTCTGCTGCATTTGTGTTTTGATTCGTTACTACAATCTTTAGATCATTGGCAATATCTGGGAAAATCCTAAAAAAAAAACCAAAAAAACAAAAAACGTTTCTCCCAAACAAAGGAGAAAAAAGAAAAAAACAAACTTTAATCCACAAGATGTTAAAGTGCTGGAGGGGAAGGCGGGGGGTGTCACGAGAAAGTGTTTCCAGGAAGCTTGTTCAGGATTCAAAACAACAGCCACGAAAATACGCGGCCAGAAAAAAAATCTTTGATAAATGCTGGGTGAGAAATGAAAACTTAGGTCCACCGCGACCCTCCGCTCCAGTGCTTGCTTACGCGGCTGGGCAAAAAGCCTTTCTGGTCGACTTCACCAAAATGCGCACTTCATCACAGGAGGCCCGGCCCTCCCACTCTCGTCCTCCAACCTCAAATGCTGCGCGGAAGCACCGAAAAGGAGAAGGGTGCGAGGGGAGGGGAGAGGGTCCCTGGCAGCTGCCCCCTCGCTTTCTTAGCAGTTCAGGTTTGCACAGTTGCGGTTGTCCCCCGGCTTCCTACGTGTGCACGGGAGAGTGAGGAGCTTCAGCCCGCTCTCCCGGGAGAGAAAGGGGACCGCGGATGGGGAGCGGAGGGACGAGGCAGGGGCGCAATGGCCCGAGGGGCCCTCCCACGGCGGCGCTCGGGGTGCGCAGGGCTAGTGCATCCCGCCACCCTCTCCTCTCC
This sequence comes from Cricetomys ansorgei, assembly GCA_026225945.1. Classification (NCBI taxonomy): domain Eukaryota; kingdom Metazoa; phylum Chordata; class Mammalia; order Rodentia; family Nesomyidae; genus Cricetomys; species Cricetomys ansorgei. Next base: position 2,543,254 of record JAMJFZ010000181.1, on the reverse strand, counting down.
GCTCCTCCCGGCGCCGCCTGGCCGGCGGGGGTGCAGCCCACACTCCTGCGGGGGCGCCCGGGTTGCTGCACACCATCCTGGGAGCCGGGGATCCCTAGCCACTCACCGCAGCAGCAGGAGCCCAGCAACAGCGCCGCCACCAAGGGCCACATCTCCGCGCCGCCGGGGGGTCGCCGCCGCAGGTGTCTGGAAGCAGCCGCCGCCGCCTCCGCTGCCTTCAAGAGAAGGACCGGCAGCGCCGCAGCAGAGTGACGGGCAGGAGCGGCCGCCCAGGCTGCCCGGGTGCGCGCGCGCGCGTCCCCGCCGCCGCCGCCGCCGCCGCGCGCCCGCTCCCACGCCCCGCGAGGCGCGCACGCGCACTCCGCCCCGCCTGGCCGCCTCTGCTCGTTGACGTGACGCCAGCCTCACACCCGGCTCTGGGCAGGCTCCGGCGGAGAGCGCCAAGATCCAGCCCGCTCCGGAGCCGAGACTCCTTGCTCCGGGGGCCGGCCTGCAAGACGGAGCGTGGGCACACACGCTCGCCGGGACCCGCGGCACGCGCCCCTGTGCAGCCCGGCCGCCGGCCGCTCCCCCTGGGCCGCTCACCGTGACCCCGGAGCCGCCCAGCGCTCCTCCTCCTCCTCCCCCGGGTGTGGGTGTTGCTTTTGCTTTCGCCGCCATCCCTCCCAAGGCACCGCCTTCCCTTCTGCCGCCCTGGAGCCCCAGGGCAGACTGTGGCCAGGTCCTGGCCCGGAAGGAGCTTCTTCCCTCCGGCTTCCCCTGGCACTGTGCTCTCCCTGTTTCAGAAGCCTTCCTCATCTGTTCTTCTTACTTTGTTCGCTAATGTTTTCGTCTCCCGTACAGGGTTAGGCAAACAAGTTCCGTGCGTGATGAGTAGTTTAAAACGTGAGGAGCAAAACTACGTGGAGGAAGGGGGGGGGGGCAGGACTTAGTGTGAGTAGACAGATCCATGACACCACTACCAGCCTTGTTGAAAGCCTGCTTGTGTAGACCTGTTTACGTAGACCTCTGCCCTGTTTGAGTTCAATTCTTGAAAAGTGGGTTAAAAATGTAGCTCTAAGCCACACCCTTCATCCGGAGGCAAAAGTCCTTACACAGCTACATTTATCTAAGAAATAAGGCGTGCACATTCTGCCCACCCACTGGGCGATAGTCTCTGACCGGTGCCAAAAAGCAGTAATTGCTATCACATTATTTCACTTCTTCAAATCTACCCGAGCCGTTTTCTTCTAAATATCTAGTGTGACAGTAATACAATCAGGATAAAAATTGTCCCTGTCTGTGTTGCTGTGACAGTGTGTCCTTATGTCATGTTATTTTCCTAGGGAGACACTGGCTCCCTCCAGATAGAGTACCGATAAAAAAAAGACCAAAAACAAAATAGGACTGACACCAAAGTTAGTCTTGAACCAAAAGGCTTATTGAGCTTTCTGTGAGGGGTTCCTTACAACATGGAAGATCTGAAAGCAACCGTGCCTGAAAATTTCACTGAAGCCTGAATGCTTTCTTCATCACTGCATATCCTTCTGCTATCCTTCCATAGTCTGTGTACTCTAGCACCTACTTAGGGCTGTCTGAGAGGTGCAGGAGGGAATAGCAGGGATCTCAAGTGAGGATTCAATGACCCTCCTTACACCCTCCTTTCATGAGGGAACATCTACACTCAACAACCCTATCTCGAGAGTCCCAAGAAGTCACAGCTACTCTGAGGAAGATGATGACTGTTAAGCTCAGAGAAGAGCACTCAGCAACCACCCTTTAGTATATAACTTTCCTCTCTCTCTCTCTCCCTCTCTCTCTCTCTCCCTCTCTCTCTCTCTCTCTCTCTCTCTCTCTGTACGTGTGTGTGTGAAGAGAGAGAGAAACACATTTTCTCCACAACATTATCAATTCCTTAAAACCAGAAAGTGTTGCCATCTTTCCATTGATCTAGGCAAAGGATATTGCACAGTAAGTGTATAATAAATGTATTGATGTGACTTGAGAGTCAATATTGTGATGGTGATGATTTGAATGGCAGCCTAGACACCCTGAGGCCATCAAAGGAACTGGTTGATTTCTACTCTACCCACTGCTGATATGGATACAAAACAACCATCGCCCACCAGACTTTGAGCATTAGGGACACTGTATCAGAGAGCAGCTGCTTGTCTATAAAAGGCTGTCAGCTGTCCCTGGAAGCAACTAACCCTCTAAAGCTGAGGATTGACTAGAAAGAATTGTGCACAACCTGCAGAGGTAGAGACCCAGTGATGCTCTGTGTTATAGCTACAGGGGTTGTATGTCTGTCTTTTTGTGGAACTGAATGGGCTGAAGTCAGGTGGATGAGAAGTTGCCCACCCCCACCTCGTGTGCCCCTCCTCTCAGGGACTCAAGATGGGACATATTGATGTTGGGGTAGGGGCCATCCCAGAAAAAAGTCCATAGCAACGTTTTCAGAGTTGATAGCTTTTCTCTGAGATAAACTTAAACTCCAACTCTGGTACCTAAACTCCTTGAAAGTTCTCTTTCAATTGATCCAAGCAATTTTATCTGGACTTTGAGCTTAGCGTGGGAGAGGAGGGGTTGGTATACACTAGAAATTTTGAACATAGTATGGCAAACATTAACTATATTAACTGACTTAGTTTCCACACAAGCTGTGGGAAGAGTGTTGTGATATCCAGTTTAGACGAGGAAACAGGAAAAGAGGCACAATGGGCAAGTGTCCTATAGTTACATATGTGGATACTCTCTCTCCTGTGTCCTTCCCTTTTTAACATCAGGCATGTGGTTTCCCCTTTGTGCACAAATAATCACTTTTGACCTTATAGATGAGGAACGTGGGGCTTAGTTTTAAGCTCAGAGAAGGAGTCAGGATCTGAAATCTAGCTACCCCAACACCAGTAGAGTAGCCATAAACTTTTTCCCCAATTCATGACTAGCCCTTCTCTCACATTCTGTCTCAACCACACATCAACTTTCGTTTTCCTCCCAAATTTATCTCTGCCTCTAATCCTGTCTAAAATCTTATGTAGATACAGTGATATACTTACTGTTGTCTTTCATCTAATAAATTTCCTGCTCCATTTAGATGAGGCATAAAGTAGCATGAGACACACAGAGCTCTCTCAGGTTCCCCTGCAAGTCAGCTGAAGACTCTTGAGTGCCAAGCAAGACATGGCCTGTGCTTTGTGACGTGACATCACAAGATGCAGTTTTCTTCCCAAATGGACGTACAAGGATCTCATAGAAGACCAAAGCCAGAAGGCCATCATAAGTTAAATGGCCATCTTTGAGTTTCCACATTATGACCACTGAAATGATCTGTTTATGTGGCTGTCTTCTTGGTTAAAGCAAACTTCCTAGCTGAAAGGAAAGACTTTGAGTTATTAACTGCCAGTCTCATTGCCTGACACACAGTTACTTCTCATTGAAAGAATAAAGAGGTATTCATAAACATCTGTGAACTGACTCTTGCACTGAGCTTGAAGCTTACCTGGCATCAAAGCTTCTTAGCATCATTGAGTTACTACATTTGGCTCATCAGTCAGTCATCTGTTATCAACTGTTTGCAGTGCTTAAATGTGTCCTCGTCTTAGTCTTCATGCTTTGATTACTTATGTGTGGGTGACTTATGTTCGTGCATGTACAGGTGCAAGTGCACATGTTTGTGCCTACGTGTAGAAACCAAAGAATAACCTTGCCTGTCATTTCTTAGAAACTGTCCACCTTTTTTTTTTTTGTTTTGTTTTGTTTTGTAAGAAAACAGTTTATGGGTGAGACATCTTCCCAGACATTTTGATTATTTTTCAAATGAAGGTTATTATATTTTTAACACTGCTGGCCTGGAACTTGCTACATAGGTTAGGCTGGATGGTTAGTTTAACTCTAGGTATCTATCTGACTCTTTCTCTTCAGTGCTAGGATTACAAGACATCATACTTGGTTGTTCTATATTGTCTATTAGTCAGGGTCCTCTAAAGGAACAGAATTGATAGAATGAATATACATATACACATATATGCATATATACATATGTGTATATATATGTACACATATACATATATGTGTACACACACATACACACACACACACACACAAAAGTCTTTGTATTCACAGATGATCATTAGGAAAACCAGGAATGTTAAACAGGTAGGGTTGTCTCTTCAAAGGAAGAGATCTATAATCTGTTTTCTACCCAGAGGACTGGGGATGGATGACTAATAGCTTAGGTGACCCCTGCACTATCTGTAGGGCCAGAGGCTCCCACAGAACTCCTCAAACAGGACCAGAGGTAGTTGATAGGCCAGATGACCTCTACAATATCTGTATGACAAAGACTGCACCAGATCCTCCCATAGGCCCTTAAGATAACACATGTAACCTATCTACAGAACCCATCTTCATTGAAAAAGTGACACGGACTTTGAGAAGAGTTTCAATGTAATTGTGCCCCATTGCACACATGGGATTGTATCACACCAGAAAACTTTTCCCCCCCACATTGTACTGTACTTAAATATGCCTGAAATAAACTAGCCAGTGTCAGTACTTTCAAATCAGTATCAGCTACCGAGTCATGTTGAGTCAGATTTCCTTCTTGGTTCACAGGGATGATTACTCTGCCAGTCCTGGTGTTTGCAAAAACAACCCCATACATCTATATCTATATCTATATCTATATCTGTATATGTGTGTGTGCATGTTTATGTATATGTAACCAATTAGGGTGACTTGGAGGCTATGATTTCTATATATGTGTCTCCTCCTCCATCATATCTCAGAGGAGTTTGTCCTAGGTATGTTTGAATTAGTTATGGTTATGCAGAGAGCCAGACTTAAGAAGCTCTGTCATATACTTATCCTTTGGTATTTCTTGAAGGAAGACATATGAATTCTCAAGTCCTTTATATAAGATGGTGTATTAGTCAGGGTTTCCTAAAAAGAACAAAACCAACAGAATAAATATATTCCAAAAATGACTTATTAGAATGGTTCATAGGATAGGGACTGGATAGCCAAAATGGAGAATGGGTATGGATTGTATGCAAATACCTTATTTGTGATGATTCATCTTAATTGGAATCAACTAAAAGACATGCTCTGCGCAGATCTGGGAGGGCATTTCTAGGAAGGATTAACTTGGGAGGGAAAACCCTCCTGCAAAGTGGATAGCGCTTAGGGCTACTACCCAGTTATAAACATGTCACAGGAAAAAACAGTGGTGCTTTGCTGGCCTGCTTTTGCTCCTTGCTGGCAAATACATCCACTCTGTTACTACCACTGCTGCTACCATCCTTCACTTCTTTGGACTTCCAACAAGGACTAAAGCCCAGAAGCTCTCCAGGCTTTCAGTGCCAAATTGGGGCTGCTGAAAACCCAGCCTCATAGATTGGTCAGTGACAGGTTTCTTGGCATTGGTACTGTATTTGCATATAATGTATGTGATCATCTCTAAATTAGTTATAATAGTAAGTATTATGTATATAATATGCAAATTGATGTTATCTTGTATTCTTTAGAAAAGTCATGAGAGGGAAACATCTATACCTATTTGTAAAATCACAATTTCTTTTTCTGAATGTTTTCCACACAATACTGAGTGAATGTGTGAATTCGGAACTATGGATACATAGAGTCTCCCCTGGGTGTGTGTATACGTAAATAGGTGCATAGATAAGTAGATAGAAAAACAGCTGCATAGAATGATGGGAGGTAACATGGTCAGAGAGATGGGGAGATATATTAGAGGGAGTGGATTGTGTGATTGTAGATATGGAGAAATCCCATGATAGGTCTTCTGCAAACTAGACAAGCAGGAAGCTGATAGCATAGCCCAGCCCAAGTCTGAACAATGATGTAACTCTCTGCACAAGACTGAAAGATCTGGAAACTCAGTGGCCTTCTGTTGTCAGTGCTGAAGTCTGAGGGCCAGTGGATATGGAGTTCTGATACCCAAGCACAGAAGTGAAGCATCTCAGCTCCAAAGACACAGTAACCTCTTCCTTTTTTGTTGGATCTTGGTCCACAGCTGATGCCCACTCTGTCTACCAACTCAGATGCCAGTCTCTTCTCAAAATTTCTTCATGAATATTTACTGGGGTTCTTTTAAGCCAGTGACATAGACACCTAAGTTTACGGGAAAGTATTAGGAGCAGAAGCTGGTTCAACGTAGGGCCATAGGACTGAGAGAGGTCCTTCCTGCCATAGAGGTGATGATCAGGTTTTCTGTGCACTGCCCTCTGCACAACAGACACTAGCAGATGCTTGCTCTTTCCTTGGCTTTGGCAGTGTAGTTATTGTTCTTGCCTCTGCCCTTCCTGCTGCTGGTACTGTTTATATGGGGAGCCCATAGTCACAGAAGTATGAAAGCTCTGGAGAGAGTCAGTTTCCCAATCAAAGCTTTGAGAGCTGATAGTGTTTGGGGTCTAGAAGCCCTTTGGTATCTAACTCTATACATTGAGGATAGATAACACACATACAGTTGGTGTGTGTAAGAGTTTTTATTTTTCCATATTGGTATAACAAAGAGCAATAAATTTAGGGTTTAAAATGGAGTACATTATCTGAAAGTTCCTTGGAACAGAAGAAATCCAAGGGGCTCAGCTGGTTTCACTACTTGAGTCTCACAAGGCTGAAATCAAGGCATTGGCTGGGCTGTGGTTCCTTCTGGAGACTCCAAGAAAGAATCTATTTCCAGCTTCATCCAGGTGGCAGGCAGGCTTCAGCCTGTGTAGGATCAGGGACCCCACCTCATTGTTGACTGTAATCTGGAGTTCTCCCATGTCTAAACATCTCAGAACTCACATCAGCATGCTGATTCATTAGGGTTTCCTCTTTGTTTTCCCTCTTCTTCCCATATCTTTAATTTCCAAGCCTACTTTCTTCCTTTTCCTTTTAAGCCCTCCAGTGATTGGATGGAGCCCACTTGATAACCCAGGATAATCTCCCTTTCGTAAGATCTGTAACCATCACCTCATCCACACAGTCTCTTTTGATTTACAAGTTAACACATTCTTATACTCTGAGGTTTGGGGATTAGAATTCTTCAGGAGACATTATTCTGCTCATTAAAGATAGGTGCTTTTTCATATATGCCCCATATTAGTTCTCATAATATTCCACAAAGAAGAGCATAGTTATACCAACCGTTCATGAGCAGAAAATGTGGTTCTGGGCATCTCATACCACAGCTAGTAAGTGGCACTGCTGGCCTCTGAATCCTGCCCAAGTTCTTTGATGCCGCGGCAGTCAGAGGGAGGGAGGAGCGAAGTCTCGGGGATCCACAGGCCTGCCCCTCTGACTGTTGTTCCCTCTTCTGTTTCACTGGTGCCACTTCTCAGGAAGACTGTCACTGTCCACTGGAGACGTGCAGCTAGCTCACCTCTGAGGAGCATTGTTCGTGTGTTTTCTGGGTCTCATCAGGAAACAGATGGCATGCTCCACTGAAGTTGCTGAGAAGAGATTAATAACAGGACCACTGACAAGGCTGTGGGTGGAGTTACAGAACCCCAAGAAGACAGGCAAGTCACCTTCGTGGGCACCAGCTGTCACACCCTTGCTGTGGAGAGACGCCAGGAAGAAATAGTCAGCAGACACTTGAAAAAAAGAATCAAACTGCAGGGAGGGCTGCGTGGCAGGGGCTATGACCTTCGCCGCAATCACAGCCATCCTGGCTTGGCAGAAGAAGCGTTAGAAGGATGACTCTGACTTCTTTCTCTGTCCTCAACTCCCATTACTGGTAAGAAGTCTCAAACAGAAACCAGAGGAAGGGGCTATTGGTGCTTTGCCAGCCCAGAGCATAGGATAGAGAGATAGAGAAAGGACTTGAGGAAGTCCATCTGCCCTGCAGCCTACACAGCTCTTTGGTGGTGACACAGACTCCCTTTGGCAAGGGTGTTAGTTTCTATGGCTGACAAAAACAAATTACCATAAATGAGAGGTTTAAAGCTAGAGAAGTCTATTGTGTGCAGTTCTGGAGAAGGCCGGGGGGTCCGAAGTCAAGGTGTTGATGGTCCTGCTCCTCTTGAGGTTCTGGAGGGAAACCCTTCCTCGCTCCTCCCGCTGGGTCCTGGCAGGATTTTCCTGACTCGTGCTGCAGCGTCAGTCGGCTCCTGTCTTCACATGCCCTTCGTCTCCGTGTCCTCAATTCCTCATATCAGGAGGATACTAGTCACTGGTTTTAGGACTACTCTATGTTTAATATCATCTCAAAACCGTTAACCATGTACAACTGCAAAGGACTTGTTCCCAAATTAAAGCCATATTTTAAGGTTCTAGGTGGACATGAATTTTGGATGATTTCATTCAACTTATGATAGCTAGTGAAATGTGTTATTTCTGGACAGATGCTTTGGTCCCTAGCATGCAATGTGCCACTCTTTCTGTCTCTCTCCCCCGGCCATGGAAATCAGTGAGACCCTGAGGATTGCTGCTCCCTTAGGCAGGCTCCTGGAGTGGGGGAATGAAACAGCAGATGAAGCCCCGGCTGACCTCTTGAGGAAGTACAAGAATATAAATAAATGTATCATCCTTTCTGACAGACCTCGCGTGCCGCGTTCATCCACAGTCCTGTCCTTCAGAGATATCTCAGTTGAATTAAACTCCCTGCTTCCTTCTTTGTACACACACGCACATCCTCAAATGGCCTTAAAACACTCTGTATGGTCAAGGGCCCTCTCTGTCCCAACCAATGCCAACTTTTTAGTTCACTAAAGCTCCTCTTCAGGGCTAAGATACAGGAAGCATCTGACTTTAAAGACTACTTTTCACGTCTTTAGAGGGTCAAGTTCTCCAGGACAAATAGCATGAATGTTGGCTTAGTGACTTTCCTATTTCTGTGAAGACACTCCATGACCAAAACAACTTATAATAAAAAATGTTTATTAGGGGCTTACAGTTCCTGAGGGGTTAATCCATGACCTTCATGGTAGGGAGCATGATAGCAGGCAGGCACAGCGCTGGAACAGTAATTGAGAGCTTACATCTTATCTGAAAGTTGGAGGCAAAGAAACTGGGGCCTAACTGAGAATGGTATGGATTGAAACCTCGAAGCCCATCCCAGTGACACACCTCCTCCAACAAATGTCTCGTAATGTAGTTGTACACCTACTGTGTGGGCTCAGCAAGGAAGAGATGGAGGCATTTTTATTGCTGCAAACTCTGCCAGACCACAGCAGAGGGAACCACCATCCTGGCCAGTGCCATATTTGATCAACAGTGGAACCCCAAGCAACTAAGCTCAGGTGTTTTAGTGATTCAGAACTCCTCAGGTGCAGATCATAAGCAATCAAACATCCCCCACAGAAATCTAACACCTGTAGATAATACAAAACACCTTTTTCCAATAGTGCAAAAAACAATTATTTTACACACAGCTAAAAACAAACTTCTACAACATCTAATCCTTCCCAAATAATTCCGCCAACCTGGGACCAAGTATTCAAACATATGAACCCATGAAGGCCATGCTCATTCAAACCACCACAGATGTTCTTTGTAATTGGCTGTAGAGTAGTTGTCTACATTTCAGATTGATAGTCCTGTCTCCATTTTCCACTAAATTCCCACCATAGAAGCCAGGAATGTTGGTGGAGCACTCTGTTCCTGGCCTACATCAAAGCTCTCTGGGTGCCCTTCCTGCCCTGCTCTTTTCAATCATGTAAAACTTCTCAGAAAAGTACACCTCAGGAAGGTCCCTCACCTGTGAGCTCTCTGGACGCATCTTCTGATCGATCAATTGATCCCCATTCTAACTATGGGCCAGTGGTTATGGCTGTGGGTATAGGCCAGGGCACACAGATTCATCAGGCACTCAGTGTGAAAGTAAAGTGGATGAACTAGGACCACACTTCTGGATAAGACTTCTACATATCTGGAATTAGGAGAAAGGTTGGTGGTCCCATGTCTCTTTAACCTTTCTTATCCCTTTGAATGGCAATTTGGGCTCAATGGCCTCACACGCCAACAGTTACTATGGAAGCTGAAATATCTCTCTTTCTCCACCCACCACAGCTTCCTGTACCACAACAGAACAGGAAACTAGCTAGTCACAGTGTGACCTGAGAGTATGCCCCAGGGTGGCACCTGCTTCAGCAACAGCCACAGCCCCTGAGAGCTTGCTAGAAATGACATTCTTGCACCCTGCACCCAGCCTTCTAAGTCAGACATTCTGGGTGAGTCCAGTAGTTTCAGTTTCGGTGAGTCTTCCAAGGGATTCCGCACACAGACATGACACTACCTCTGGATTGGAGTGCAATCTAAGAAGGCAGGTGGCATGCCTTCAGAGGGATATGCGGTATTCAAATGTCCTCAGCTTCTCCGTGTCCTTTGTTTCAGTGGGAATGTCCTATAGTGGGGTGAAGAGCCTCAGCTCTCCTTGTCTTCTGGGTATTTTGTACTTTCTGCAGGTTGCAGATACTGGTTGGGCTTTTACAGAACTCAGGAGATGAAACGCATCAGTCACAGATGAGGCCTTTCTGTGCACAGCAGGGTCTCCAACATCTTGTGCCGAAGGAGTAGATTCCATGTCTGTTCTGATGAAAACTAACAGGTGTTTCCAAGAGTCTTGAAGAAAAGCTGTGTTCTCTCTTTAGTCAGCTTAGATTCATTTGGGGAGGCAGGCTGCTCTGTAGTTTCAAAGTGCCTGTGTGTGTGTGTCCATCAAGAAACGGACTTTTAAAAATCTACACTAATCCATCCTGAGTTTCCACTTTGAAGATGTCATTTTGATGGAACTTGGAAAGCTTCTATAGGCAACACTTTTGTCCAGAGACTGAAAATAAACAAGACCTGGGACTCCCTGGAGGCATGGCAGATCAATAACTACTCCATCCACTGACCAACTCAGAAGCCTATGTTGCATTGTTTGGATGAGAACAGAAAGAAGTTATACTCTACTGTAATTGGGAAGAAAACTTGTTCATTTTCAACAATCATGCAGGCCAGACCACCCGGAGCTGGTAAAATGCTTAGCCTAACCTGCTCTGTCTTGGAAAGTTTGGGGCATTCTAGAAAGGTCAAGTGTAAGTATCCATCCCCTAGAGATGGAATAAGGCACTATGCTTGCTGGTGGATAAATCCTTCTTCATTTGTTCAGGTGACTCTTGTTTGACAACACTGGAGAAATATGCTTACCATTTGCGTTACAATATCTGACCCCCTACCCACCTAGTCTTCCTCTTTTTCTGACTGAGCTTATGCCTATACAGTTTTCTTTTTTTTCCCTCCCAGGAAGTGTTTTGTGCCAGCAGGTTGAAGCTAGATGAAAAGCTATCAAAGCACTAACAGGAGGAATCGATAGAACTATCTGTAAGTGCGTACATATATCACAAATGACAGGCTTATTTCTATGCAAGTTAAGATGTTCCCAGCACCTCTAATTGGCACCCTGCCTAGCTGTGGCATACATGCTCTGAGGAATATACATAGCTAGGCCCACCTTGCAAAGACAGAGTGGACAGCTGTGTATGGGCTGTGATTTGATTTTTCTTCAGGGACCTCTCTGTGGCTGCCCTAGTTGGCCCAGGCCTAGGGCCTGCTGAGAATTTCCCCATCACTTACCCCTTTGCATTCAGGCACTAAAAGTTGTTTAAATGCAAATTATTTTCCAGGCAGTAGAGACATTATTATTCATTAATATTTGGGCTCTAATGAGTTTATCAGCTTAGAAGAGAACATGCCAGGGTCTTTAGGTAAGAGAAACCAGGGAGATATGTTTTAATAATGACATGCAGAAGAGTATAGAATAATAGAATAAGTTCTAAAGCACTGTAGAAATGTAGCCAGAGACTCAAGGCATGGCACGAGACACTGACTGCAACGTAAGGAGAAAGATGAAGGAAGCAGGCGTGAAGGTGGACATCAAAATGCCATCACAAAGCCTATAAATTGTTTATGCCTGACGTTCCTAGTATTCAGAGAAAGAACCTTAACAGATCCCTTGCTAGGATGTGGATAAATGACACCTGTACTGTGACATCACTGCTTCCCAGGACTTGTTCTTCCGTGAACATCTGGATGGTGCCTAGGTCCTGTGGGTATACTGGGAAAACAAAAAAGATAAAAACTTGCCTTTGTGGTGCTTCCAAAGATCCATTCAGGTAGAAGGGGCAGAAAATTGCAAGGCTCTGCCTCAGAGACATACCTGGTCCATCTGCAGAAGATTAGCTTTGGGAGAAGGATGGTCAGCATGGCTAGATCAGAGTGTGGGAATGTGAGAAGAGTAGGTGAGAAGGGGGATGGCAGCTCCAGTTCACAAGGACCTTCCTAGACTTTAGATTTTTAACTTTTACCCTACTGGGTGGTTCTGAGGCCAGCAGTGGTATCTCCCAACTTACAATACACTTAGTAGCCTGGAATGGTGGCTAATACCTGTAATCTCAGTGCTTGAGAGGTAGATACAGGAGGATCATGTGCAGCCTCCGCTACATAGTATGTTTGAGGCTATCCTGGGCTACATGAGACACTGTTAAAAAAGGGGAAAAAAACCTATTACACATGTTGGAAAACCCAGCAAAGAGACAGAGATAGTGAATATTTTTAGTTATGAGGTCTTTTCGGTGTACCAAATCTTCTATTATTACACTAACAAAGTCAGCTAATGAGTGTGGCTATGAACCAATAAAACATCAGCCACTGAAACAGGCAGCTATTAAATTTGGCACATACTGACATTTGTGCCATTGCAATAATCCAAAGAAGAGATCTATTATTTTATAAGCTTACCTAAAATACTTATGTAATATATGTAGAAACATTTACTATATATGTCTATAGATTAATTGGGGTTACATACATAAAGAGATAATGTGCTCCCAGGGGCCATAGATAAAACTGCAATGCCAGGCGAAGGATATCTTCCTTCAAGTTGTTGGTCTGGAGGCCAAGAGACCCACAAAATGTAGGTTATTGCCATTGCTCTTGGCTGCCATCCAGAAAATGGTAAGATCTTATTGCTGAAGACATTGCAGTCACAGACTTGGAGAGTTTAAACTAGTCCTGACCCTGGAATCCCCTCCCTTAGGGATAGCTCTCATATTGTTGGAAGTTGATATGACAGCTGTCAAAGGAGAAAAGTTATTAATAGTCCTATGAAGCTGTAAATCCTAAGAACCACAATAATGACAAGCCCAGCAACATATCATCAACAGTGCAATAGTGGCACTTACATCTTGGCAACAACCAACTGCTCTCTCATTGGACTTACAGCTAACTCAATAAGAGGGAAATCATGCTTGGTACTATAAGCCTAGCAAAAAGCCTGTTGCTGGATAGATCATAGACCCTAGAAGAGAACCATTTTGCTAAATTTATATAATTTAACACTGTCTTCTAAAATCGTATCTTCCAATCTATACATTAGTGCAGTTCTTACCCTTCATCAAAAATCCTTCTTTTGGCAGCAGATGGGGACAATTACAGATATCTACAACTGGTCAAAATGACCCATGGGATGTTCAACCCCAACTGATACATCTACAATGCAATACCTACATCCAAGACTCAGAGAAAATCACAGAAGAAATGTAGGAAAGATTGTTGAAGCCAGAGAACCAGGACAAATACTGTGAGATGGTGTCTTCTGGACATGACAGGAATGTTGCGCCTATTACCTCTCAACATAGAGTTGCCATGCAATACCTGCAGAAGCGTATACCAGTTGATAGGCCATCATGGATTGGGGGAAAGTGCACAAGTCATCATACTTACATTGTGTGTTCAGAGGTTGGGGGCTCTTTTCTTTAGAAACTTTCATGGGTAACATGTTGCAGGGGGCAAGAAGGCAGTTTGGCACAACATGACTCCGTAACCACTGTTGGTTCAAACTTGAGCGGTTTTTATTTTAGGCCCATTTAAGCACAGCACAATCTGGTGAAAACTAATCTTATGATGATTATTAACTCAATCCCATGTGCATAACAATGTTCACATAAATCTCCTTGAGGAACAACATAATCTAAATAAAGATATCACTACATCGAACCTCTTTGTAAAGTACATATGACACCTTTCATGAAGATGGGTTCTATAGATTGAATGAGAAAAACAAGTTTATGAGAAGGGTTTGGAGGAGGGTCCAAGGCCTGTAAGTTTCCAGTCACACAAATTGCACAAAAACCACCAGGCTGGAAAACATGTCGGCTCCAGCCTTCTGGGCAGAAAACAGGTTTTGCATTCCTTTCATTGAAGGAACTCTCTGCACTTAACATTCTAGCTTCCCCAGTGCATGTATGTGAGCAAAAGCCTTCTGTGCCTCATACCCTACAGGAAGGAACACAATCAATGGCTGCCTGCCGAGGGAGGGAGAATCAGTTTTTTCAGATAGTTTAGCAAGCCTAAGCTCAGCCCTAAGCAGTGTACACACACGCACACACACACATATCGTGTTTTTTAATATGTCATATATAATGTACAAAGTTTGAGCGAAGAAAGGGAGAGGGGAATGATGTAAATATAGTGTATTTGTGTGTGAAATTAAAAAAAAATATGACTTGAGCTGTAGCAAAAGAGATAATAACTAGGGGCCAAGTCCTGAATGTTGAAAGGAGAACCAATAGCATTTGCTGACAGACCAAATGTGGGGTAGTAGAAAAGCTCAGGAGGTAAATGTAATTCTGTGGTGTTTGGCGGAGTAACTGTAGAGTCAGTTCTGCTGGGCTGAAGACAACAAGGAAGGGAGATAAGTGGGAGAAGGGTTACTAAGAATCAACTTGAGTCATGAGAATTTAAGATGCCTCTAAAGCAGTTCTCAACCTGTGGGTCGAGATCCCTTTGGGGATCTGATGACCCTTTTGTGAAGGTCACCTAAGACCGTCTGTATATCAGATGTTCACACTGCAATTCATAACAGTAGAAAAATTACAGTTATGAAGTAGCAATGAAAATGATTTTATGGTTGGGCGTCACCACAACATGAGGAACTGCATTAAAGACTCCCAGCATTAGGAAGGTTGAGAACCATAGCAAGGATAAAAGGATTGGGCTGGATGTTCCCTGACTCTCCTTCTAGCTCTAATATTCTTGGATCACTCAGCTGTGGGACAGTAACACCTCAATTCCCAGCAGCTTGTGCTGTGATCCTGATCTTTAGAGAAACTTTGCACGTGGACTTTCTCTGTCTTTCCCAAAAGCAGTTGATTTTGCTGGCTAGAGAAAGGGGAAGCAACGTAAATTTCACTTCCTTCTGTCCCGTGGTCAAGATGAGCATACTTCAGACAAGTTCACCTTCTTCAGAGCTCTCCCAAGCCCTGTGTAGACTCTGCTAGCCTCTTTACACCAGCAAGACACAGCAGGGATTTTGCCAGAAGCTTCTTCAGACAATTTTCTCCCTCTTCCCACTCTCTCATCTCTTCTCCCTGAGAGCTGTCTTCCCTCTGCTTGATTCTCTGCACCCCAGCAGTGGCTGAACCAGTGGGGTTGTCTGTGGCATAGGGTATTCCCCTGCTCCACTACCTCCATGCTGCTGTTTACAGCATAAAACCAGCAAAACCACACTGGGCGTATGCTGATTGTAACGTATTTAAAATATGAGCATTTATCAGAAGCAGCAGATGGAGGCAGCAGAGTGGAGCTCCCAGAACTGAGGGCAGGGAGTGTTTCATTCAAGTGTAAAGCTCCTACCATCTAGACTCAGCTGGCACGAGCTCATAAAACCAGTGAAGAGAAAGGAGGGTGGAAAAAAAGCCACCTTTGTGCTAGGTTCGGAAGGTCACAGCATTCCCTGACCTCTATGCCTGAAAGAGTGTATTCACTGTGGGAGGGGAAGGGCAAACCTTCTGGACTGATGTCCTTAATATATTTTACTTCCTTAAAATCTAATCAATCTAAGGGGGATTCAGAAGCGCAAAGTAAATAGAAATAGAAGGCATTTTACTCGTGTGCATGTACATTAACTCTCTGACAAACGTATGTTGTGTGCCTTGCCCAGGAGCACTCTGAGACAAGGAATGAGTCGGATCTCTACATGTCGGTTCTTAAATATTAGATATGCACTGGCATTTCAGTTTTGATTCCTTTTTACTGTGCTCTTCACAGCTTACCCTAAAAGCATAAATATATTCAAAGCCTCCTCTATTGACTATTTGAACTAAGAAGCATGTTTCGGCAGTGAACTTCCTTCAGGCTCAAGTACCAAACTCAACACATTAATGGTAAAAAAGAAAAAAGATAATAATTTTAAAGTGTCTGTTTTTGAAAAAAAGAGCTAAGATTGTGCCATTCGGTTAGGCAAAGTCAATTTTAACAGTTGATCTCAGGTTTGCAGAAGTACTCAGAGTCACTCAAAAAAGGGCCAGTAGATTAGACCAGAACGGTAAACCTTTGTGTGATACTTGCCTTTCATTACATTTTGAGAGGCCTTGAGAAGTGGAGTAAATCACGTATTTCCTCCCAGTGTCCTTTATGAGCTTCTCAAGGAACCTTTGCATCATTATATATGGAAGGTATGAATCCCATCCTCTGCAAAGCTGACCCCCCCCCATGTCCTAGTCAGAATTAATCACTCCTTTCCAATGGCACCACCAGGAAGGCATAATGCCACATTTAAATATACCACATTTTGTACTTAGCTGGTGCTCATGATGCATTGTGAATCTGTCAGACAAAGTATAGCTTAGTGCCTGGCACAATTGGCACTGAATGCATTGAAAAAAAGACTAGATTGTAGAGAAATATGCAAGGTTATATGAATAGGGAAAAAGACCATCAAATGTCCTTTTAATCATAGTGTCTCAATATTAAATAGATCTATTAGAGAGGCTTCCATTTGGGTGGATGACAATATCTTCAATCTACTCTCAAGGTTGTTCTTATTTCTGGTGTTTTGTTTGTTTGTTTTCATTTAGCATTTGTTTGACAATCTTATTGAGCATTTATTTCAACTCAGATTGGGTAATTGCTTGGGGGTGATAGAACAATTAGGAGACTTTCTTGATCTCCAGGTACCTGTGGTTTCCAATGGGCTGGACCAGAGCACTGGGTGGGGGGAAGGGCACTGAGAGCAAGAGGGAGGGGCAGAGCCAGGGCGGCACAAGGACACAGATGACTGGAAGTTGAGGCTTTGAGAGAGCTGCAGAGTATCGGGTCAGTTCTCAAAAAGAAAGGCACCCCTTGAACTGTTTGGACATTCTAGGGTGCCTTACATGGTCACTTACAGGAGAATAAGTCTATCATGCAGTGGGTGGAGCCTGGAGATGATATTCTTATGATCAGTTAAATCCATATGTCCCACATCTAGCATGGTTTGTAATTATACCCCAGATATTCATGTAAGTGGACATCTGGTTATACTTTCAGCCCACACCTACCTATGTTATACATGAACACAAATGGTACACCACACACCTTTAGAAAACATTGCGTTCTTCAGGAAAAGAAGTTCTTTGCGAATACAAAGAATACGCTGTCCTGCAGACTTTGGAACTTGGCCAGGAATTGTTCACCATCTTGAAAATTTACACAGCTGTCTCATTGTTCTTAGAATCTATGTCCCCGACGTAGGACAACTGCATTGGTCTCCATCTGTAGCTGACAATACGTGATGCTTCTAGGGAATTTTTTTTTTTAACTTTGCTTTGTTTTGTCCTGTTTATTTTCTCCTCTTGTATTGTTTTTCTGAAATGGGGCCTTCCTATGCAGTCCTAGTGGGCCCAGAACTTACTTTATAGCCTTGACTATCCTAGAGCGTGGACTCCTCCTGCTTCCACCTTCAGCATGCTTGGATTACAGGCCTGTGCCACCATGCCTACTTTGTATTATGTCCTAGTATTATGGTACCTAAGTATGTACATACGGAAATGTTATTTAATATGTTGCTTACACTTCTTCTTTTTCTCCTCCCCCCCGTGTGTGTGTGTGTGTGTGTGTGTGTGTGTGTGTGTGTGTGTCCCCAAAGATAGGCATTGGCTGTTGTTCTTCAATCACTTCACCTTATTGTTTGAATCTGGGTCTTCGCTGAACCTGAAGCTCACCAGTTCAGTTGGATTGACTGGCCAGCCACCTTCGGGTAACCGTCTCTGCCTCCCCTGCACACGGATTACATGTGCACACCACCACACCTGGCTTTCACATGGCTGCTGGGCACCAAATTCAGGTCCTCACGCTTGCCCAGGAATCGCAGCAGTCTTCTCGGTCTATACTTTTGTCCGTTTACTTAATGTAGTTAAATCACTGTATAAAAATTTAAAATACGGCTATAGATATCTGTTATCTATAACATTTCAGGTTATACTAGTTTTATCAAGAAGAGAGGAAACTGGCGTATGAGGAAGGAGTCAGATGGGCACAGTAAGAATAAAGAGCACTCTAGGAGATCCTTCTAAATAGTTCACATGTACCAGCATCATCTGGTGAGCTAGCTAACATGAGGTGACTGCTTCGGTGGCTCCAACTTGAAGTCCAATCATCTACTCTTTCATCAAGACTCCTGGTCATGTTGATGGTGTTGGGATGCAGACAGACCATGATTTGCAGAGAAAGTAATCGAGTGCAAAGATGTGGGGGCTCTGAAGAGGTTTTCTGGGAGATGGTGTATAACTTAGTATAATTAGATCACTAAGTATCCAGGGCCATGTGGTAGAAGGTGAGGTATGAAGAGATGGGTCAGAACACACAGGAATCTGTCCAACTTGTTTAGCCTTCATTTCATAAACACTGACGCATCCGGAAAGGCTTTAAGCAGAACTGTGCCCTGTTAGACCTCTGCACCAGAGGACGTGGCTCTGCCTAATGCAGGGTGTCCAGGGGAGACGCTTTTACAATTGTGTTGTCAAGAAATCGTAAGACCCCAAACTGAGGAACTCAGAGTAGAAGTAGAAGAAAGAGAAGGAGCATGCTCTTTTGGAGAGCCTGTTCCTAAGACTGTGATTGCCTGATTGTAGGGGTGTGTGGGGCAGGATCAAAGACTAGTTGTAAGCTCTGCTTGTGGAGTGATGCCATTGACCAATAATATTGACAGGAAGATGTCAAGCTCAGGGACAAAGTTCAGGGGCATCCATTTGTAGATTTGTAGAGTCAAGGCTCTTATTCTATAAAAACCAGAAAGCTATTTGCTGCAACTGATATGAGAACTTTTATTAAGAGTATGTTGTAGTTGTTCATACAGCTATGCCAGCTTACCAAGCTTCTCAGAGGAGTGACATGCACAGTCCCAAAGCCATAGCTGGCCAGTCCACCAGCTAGGGTGAGAAGGAAAGGAGTAACAGCTGTTAGAGAGGAGATGTTGCTACCTATGATCACCTGGATGTCAGAGATTAGCGAACAGATGGAATGAATTTCCTGCTTCCTAGGCTCACTCTCTTTCCTCCTTTTATATTCAAAATACACACACACACATGCAGATATTCTCACATATATGCACATGTACACACACGCATACACACATACTCCCACCAGCATCACCAGACTCCTGTCTTTGCTTGCCCCTGGTTTAAAGAAGTTTGCATGGGATCACGGGCCTACTGTCTCCATTATGAAATTAGCTGTGTTGAATACCTATGTCTGTTCTTCATTGAGTACTAGGGACCATGTCCTCGTCAATAACTCTGAATTATTTTATCTTGTTCCTTTTTCATAATTCTAGGGAGACCTCGGCAAACATGGAGACTAAAGCCTTTTGAAGATGGTTTGCCTAAGAGAGAAGGAAAGATAAATCTAACCTGACCCCATTTCTTTCTACCTCACCCAGTCCTCCTGAAATAGGCGCTGCCATTCTAACACACCCTGCTGCTTCCTGCTTCTGCAGGCACTAATTGCTTCAGTCTGGAATCCTCCTTCACAAAGGTCCACAGCTCAGTTTTACCCAGCATTCCCTCAAAACTGGACCCGAGGTTCCCATGCCTATGAAGACCCTTCCTAACCTCCCAACTTCATGCCCTGTTCACATTCCCTCCCACCGGTATCAGACAGCACTTTGAGCTGTTTCTGCAGGTCCCCACTGCTCTGTGCGCTGTGGGCTCCTGAAAGGCAGGGAGTGTCTTACGCTCTCATCATTGCTAACTCAGAACATCATAGCATTTACATGGATGACTTTTCTTTACCAAAAGTGGCTTTCACATTGGGTTCCCTCCTCCCTGAGAAAGCGCTCACCATTAATATTATACTTAATTATTTAGATTTGATTTATTGGGAGTCAATACTTAATTTAAAAAACTAATTTCTATTTGGGATTTTAATAAATAATAACATTAAATAACTATCAAGAGCACATCAGAATATAAAAAACATTTAATTCTTCACATAATTAAATTTTAAATAAAATCTAATGAAAATAAATCCTTTACACAAAATCTACTAAGTTCTGACTCTAATTTTCTGCCCTTGCTTGTCTTTGTAGTGCTTATGTCTTCTCTTTTCTGGCTCTCTCTTCCTATGAATTCTTTAGTGAGGTTTATGTGGCAGAAAGTGGACTTCCTTCAGGCCTGCAATTAAGTAAGGCCAATGCTACTGGTTTAAGAAAAACATAGTTACTTTTAATTCAACAGGAAATTTAAAATGTCTATGAATTAGCATACTTGGGGTTTGAATATTCCATTCCATCCTTCCGTGGCAACTATTTAATTCTATCACGAAATTACAAATACTAATGCTTAAAATGTGAAGAGCACCTGCCTTCTGACTGCGAAGTCAGACGACGCACTGTAACACGGTAAGCACATGCGTGTGCATGTAGCACTCACTCCCACACATGCTGTCTCTCACACACGTTTCCAGAAAGCTATTGCATTTGTCTGGCTCACGAGGAAAAACTCAAGGAGGGCAAATTTATTAGGAGACCTTGTTTCGCAAACTGAGGTAGCCCTATCTCAAGCTGAGAATTATGGGAAACAACTGGAGTAAACCATGTAGCTGATCCCCTAAATTGTTTATTTTAGCCGATGAATTAAACATCGTTTTTTTTGTATATATATATAAAAAAAAAACCAGTACAGATACTCGAAGCAGGAGAATGCAAATGTCTCATGAAAATTTAAAGATCATAGCAATATGAGACTGCAAGGAAATCTTGAGCATATGATAAGCTGCCGAGGCTCTGTCTCAGACTGCCAGTCACACAGGTTCTGTCCGCTTCTTTGTTTAAATGGGAAAGTCAGGCGTTCTTGTACAGGATCCACACAGAAACAAACACAGCAGCTACAGCCCCACAGAAGCCAATGTGGAGACTGAAACGCTGCTCAAAGAACTACGCATAAACATCAAGTGGTTGTGGCTGCAGAGTTATCAAGACACCCACCAGCAGCAGAGGGCCCCATGCCCTTGCCCTCAGGGAATTCTGATAAAGGTTTCTATATCAGCTTCAACAGTTCCTTTGCCCACTGGCTTGACTGCCTTTCTACAGTCTACATTTCCTTCATTTTCTGCTTTCTCATGGCCTTGTTGTTTAATTTTAGTATCTATAAGGCCTTCTTGTTAGTGTATATTCATTGTACAAAATCGGTTTCATTAGATATTTTCACACAAGTGCACAACATCCTTAATGATATTCACTATCCCGTTCATGCCCCTTGTCCTTCTTCCTCCACCAGCCCATCCTCTTCCTCTTCCTATATAGTCACCTTTCTAGCAATGTCTTCTCCCAACTTTGGGGGCCAATTTTCTCTCTAGGTCTTTTGCTCCCATTTCATATTCCAAATGTCTAAATACATTTGCATGTTAAACGTCTAATTCCACAAAAGTAAGAAAACGTTCCCTTTACTTAACCACAATTATTCCTGTTGTCATATAGATTTGGTGCCATACTGGCACAGAGCGCACCTGTCAGTCACCATGCATGTTGCCCTTGAGCTCACTGTCTGCTTTCGGAAAGGGTGGCTGTGTACTCAGGGTGCCACGATTTAACGATTAAGGTCATGCAGCTTTTGGATCCACCATGGTCATGTTTCCTCTGCACAGCACTGGAAATATGCTGTGGGCATCCGTCAGATACTGATTCATGCAGATGACGAGTTAGTGACAGAACGAGACGAAGAGCCAAAGGCTGAGCACTGAAACCAAAGTCATACAGAAATGTAAAGAACGGGATCTCTAGTTGAATGAAGATTCCTGTATACTGTGCTTATCCTTTTTATGTCTTTTCTTTAAAAAAAAATTCCCTGTTACAGGAGTTAAGTTAAATATAATCCATACTTCCTAACCAACTCTCAGTATCCTCTAGCAGAATTCTCTGCCTTACAGCATTAATGTTGCAATGGCAAAATACCTGTTACTAAAATATTTATTTTATAAGGAAAAATGTACTTATCACAGTTTTGCCTGCTGAATGTTCAAGATGAAGGACTCAGTGGTTTAGTGTCTGCTAAAAGTCGAGTGTCTGCTTCCACTGTGTTGTGTTCTTGCTGTATTCTCTGGAACGGAGGACACTGTGACTCATGTTTATGAAAGGCAAAGGGAGATTTCTTCCCATTTGAACCCTACCATAAGAAATCTAATCCTATTCAGGAGGCCAGAGGCCTTAAGTTACCTCCTAAAGACCACATTTCTTACTACATTGCATTGAAGATTGTGATAGAATATACGTTTTAGTTTGGGCCCTGCATTGTGTGACTTTTCCCCGAGGAATGTCAATGAATGCTTCTTCATCCCAGGCAGGGATCTGATCATAGACCAGAGAAATGATTCACCCAAATATGGCTTAGTAGAGCAGTGAGTTTATTGGAGTGAGTTACAGGAATATGAGTGAAGGGTTACATATAGAAACACAGATGACTCAAAGGCAGGCATATCACCAAAACCCTCATTCCATCTTGAGTGACGATTTAGGAGCACTGTATCTCTTGGAGCTCCCTGGCTTATGTGCAGGCAGGTATGTATGTCAAAGAGTTTCTTCTCCCCAGAAATAGCTTTACCACTTATAATCCTGAGTAGTGATGGCTTATCTTGATTGTCAACTTGACATACCTAGGAAGAGGGAATCTTAATGGAAGCATTTCCTCATGTTAGATTTGCCTGTGAGCCTATCTCTGGGGCATTTTCTTGATTATTGGGTGATGTGGCAAGGCCCAGCCAGCCTGTTGTGGGAGGTACCATTCCTGATCAAGTGGGCCTGGTCTATATCATACAAGAAAAACAGTTGACCTTGAGCCTGGGAGAAAGCCAGTAAGCAACACTCCTCTGTGGGTTCTGCTTCAATCTCCTGTCTTGAGCTCTTGCCACAGCTTCCCTCAATGATGGACTATAACTTGTAATCTAAAATAAACCCTTTCCTTTCCAAGTTTCTTTTGGTCATATACCACAACAATACTGAACAAGAACTGAAGTTGGTATCAGAAATGTGGAATTCTTGCTGTGATGGACTCCACCATGTTGTTTTTTGAGAGGTTTGTGGAAGTGTTCAGAAATTTGAGTTGGAAAAATAATTGATGGCTCAGAGCTTACTGATACTATCTGTGAGATTGGGCAAGACGAACAGAATGGATACGAAAGCAGGATCCATCCTTCTGCCGAATCTAAGAAACACACCTTAACATCAGCAGACATTACCTTGGGATAAAAAGGATAGAAAAAGATATGCCAAGCAAATGGATCTAAGAAGCAAGGTGGTATAGCCACTTAATACTGTCAGAATAGATTTAAAACCAAAACTAATTAAAAGAGATAGGGAAGAACATTACATATTCTTCATCAAAGGAAAAACTTACTAAAGGACATTGCAATTCTTAACATTTATGCATTAAACACAAGTGCACCCAAGCTTGTAAAAGAAACACTACTACAGCTTAAATCACATAATGACCCTCACACAATGATAGGGGGAGACTTCAATGCCTCACTCTCATCAATAGACAGATCATCCAGACAAAAGCTAATGTTATAACGTGAGAACTGACGTTATAAACCAAACGGTCCTAACAGATATTTACAGAACATTTGATGCAAATGCAAAAGGATATACCTTCTTCTTAGTACCTCATGGAACTTTCTCCAAAATTGAACTCAAATTTGGACACAGATAAGTTCAAGTCTAAGCAGAGCGAGACAATTGAAATCATATCCTGAATCCTGTTTGGCCATCACGGATTAAAACTGAATATCAGCAAGAACAGAAACAACAGAAGTCTTACAAACTTATGGAAATTTAACAATCACTACCGAATGAAAAATGAGTCAAGAGAGAAATTAAGAAAAAAAATACTTTCTAGAATTCAATGACTATGAATATTCAACATACCCAAACTTAAGGAAACAAAATGAAGGCAGTTCTAAGAAGCAAGTTCATAGCACTAACTGCCTACATTAAAAAAAAAAAAAAATTGGAGAGATCTCATACTAATTAACAGCACACCTGAAAGCTCTAAAACAAAAAGAAGTAATTATACCCAAAAGATAGCAAGAAATAATCAAACTCAGATCTGAAATCAATAAAATCAAACAAACAAACAAACAATGCAAAGAATCAATGAAAGGAAGAGTTGGTTCCTTGAGAAAAAAACCAGTAAGATTGACAATCCTTATTAACTAAAAGGTGAAGAGAGAATATCCAAATTAACAAAATCAGAAATAAAAAGAGGGCTATAACAACAGCCACCAAGGAAATCCAGAGAATTGTAAGGACATTCATTAAAAACCTGTAGTCGACAAAATTGGAAAATATAAAAGAAATGGATACTTTTCTTGATAGGTATCACTTACCAAAGTTAAGTCGAGATCAGATAAGCAATTTAAATAGACCTATAAACCCTAGTGAAATAGAAGCACTCACTGAAAGTCTCTCAAACAAAAAATGTCCTAGCCAGATGGTTATAGCACAGAATTCTACCATACTTTCAAAGAAGAGCTAATGTCAATAATTGTCAAATTATTCTACAAAATAGGAACAGAAGGAACACTGCCCAGTTGTTTTACGAGGCTACAGTTGCTCTGATACCTAAACCACATAAAGACTCAACCAGAAAGAAAATTACAGGCCAGTTTCCCTTATAAACATAGATGGAAAATTCTTATTTTTTTTTTCTCTATTGTAACTCTAGCTGTCCTGGAACTTCCTATGTAGACCAGACTGGTCTCGAATTCACAGAGATCTCTACCTGACTCTGCCTCTCAAGTGCTGGAATTAAAGGTGTGTGCCACTACCGCCAGGCTGCAAAAATTCTTAATAAAATATTTATGAACTGAACCCAAGAACACATCTAAAGGATTATCTACCATGATCAAATAGGCTTCATTCCACATATGCAGGGACGGTTCAACATACGAAAATCAGTCAATGTAATCTACCATATAAACAAACAAACCCAAACTCACATGATTATCTCACTAGATGCAGAAAAGGCCTTTGACATAACCCAGTGCTCCTTCATGATAAAAGTCCTGGTGAGATTAAGGGTACAAGGGACATACCTAAATACAACGAAGCAATTTACAGAACACTCACAGCCAGCATTAACCTAAATGGAGAGAAACTCAAAGCAATCCTACTAAAATCAGGAATAAGATTCCATATCTATTCAATATAACACTCGAAGTCTTAGCTAGAGTAAGAAGACAACTGAAGGAGATCAGGGAATATAAATTGGAAAGGAAGAAGTCGAAGTGTTATTTACAGATGCTATGATAGTATATGCTGTGGAAGTTTATTTTTAGTTATATTTAAAATAATTGTTTTTGTGTACATTTGGAAAAAGGGATGCATAGGCCGTGGCATTTTGTATTGTCTGCAGGTGTTGGACTTCTGTGGGTTTTTTAAAAATGCAAATATCTGCATGTGCTATCAGTAGAATACCCAAAGAGTTCTTAAAGAATAAAAACACCGGAGCTGAGATGCTCAGGGGTTCCCCTGTTAGTAAGGCACTGGCATCATGGCTAGTGCCATCATGGTTCCCTCTGCTGAGGTCTGGCAGAGCTTGCAGATATGAATATACCTCCTTGTCCTGTTTACTGAGCTGCCATAGCAATATACAACCTCAAGTATACATATGGGACCCTATGGGACCCTAAAACTCTACCGGGGAAATTCTACAGCTGATAAACACTTTTAGCAAAGTAGATTTATTCAAAATTAATCAGAAAAATCAGTACCCTTTCTATATACAAATGACAAATGAACTGAGAAAGAAATCAGGGAAACTGTACCTTTCAAGTAACCTCCAATAATATAAAATATCTTGGGGTAACTCTAAAGGAGCAAGTGAAAGACTTGTATGATAAAAACTTTAAGAAACTGAGGAAATAAACTGAAAAAGATATCAGAAGATTGGAATGGTCTCCCTCGCTCATGGATCAGTAGGAATAACATAGTAAAAACGGCCATCCTACCAAAAGCAATCTACAAATTCAATGCAAACCCATCAAAATTCAACACAGTTCTTCACAGATCTTGAAAAGACAATTTTCAGCTTCTTAAGGAAACAGACACAAAATCAGAATAGCTAAAACAATGCTGAATAATAAAAGAACTGAGGGAGGAATCTCTGTCCTTGATTTCAAGATGTACAACGAAGTTATATGAATAAAAACAGCATGTTTTGGTACAAAGCCAGACATATCAATCAATGAAATCGAATTGAAGACCCAGACACAAAGTCGCACACCTAGGGACACCTCATTTTTATAAAGAAGCCAGAAATACACACTGGAAAAAAGACAAACTCTTCAACAAATATTGCTGGTCTAATTGGATGTCTGCATGTAAAGAATCGAAATAGATTCATACTTATCACCCTCAATAAATGCAACTCCAAATGGATCAAAGACCTAAACATAGAACCAGATACACTGAACCTGATAGAAAAGGAAGTGATGAGTGGCCTTGGGCTCATCGGCACAGGAGAAAACTTTTTGAATAGAACACTTAGCACAGGCACTAAGATCAACAATTAATAAAGGAGACCTCATGAAACTGAGAAGCTTCTGTTCAGCAAAGGACCCTGCCATTCTAACAAAGCAGTAGCCTAGAGAATGGGAAAATATTTTTACCATCTACACATCTGATAAAGGGCTAATATCCAAAATATATAAAGAACTAAAAAAATTAGATGCCAAGAAAACAAATAACCCAACTACAAAATGGATACAGATCTAAACAGAGAAGTCTCAAAAGACAAAACTGAAATGGCTGAGAAACACTGAAAGAAATGATCAACATCCATTATCATCAGGGAAATGCAAATCAAAACTACTCGGAGATTTCATCTTACACCACCAGAATGGCTAAGATCAATAACACAAATGACAGCTCATGCTGGCGACAATGTGGAGCAAGGGGAACATTCCTCCTTGGCTGGTGAGAGTGCAAACTTGTACAGCCATTATGGAGATGAGTGTGGTAGTTCCTTAGGAAGATGG
The DNA here is from genome assembly GCA_026225945.1 of Cricetomys ansorgei. Classification (NCBI taxonomy): domain Eukaryota; kingdom Metazoa; phylum Chordata; class Mammalia; order Rodentia; family Nesomyidae; genus Cricetomys; species Cricetomys ansorgei. The sequence continues at coordinate 2,515,996 of JAMJFZ010000181.1, read as the reverse complement.
GAATCGATCTACCTCAAGATCCACTTAAACCACTCTTCACCACATACCCAAAAATGCTTCATCACAGAGAAACTTGCTGCCCTAATTATAATAGCCGGAAATGTGAAACAACCTGGATGTCCCTCAACTGAAGAATGGCTAAAGAAAATGTGGTACATTTACAGAATGAATTATTACTCAGTCATTTTTTACAAAAGGACATCATGAAATTCACAGGTAAATGGATAAACTTAGAAAAAATCATCATGAGGAGAGGTTACCCGGGCAGAAAGGCAAATATGGTATGTTTTCACTTATATGTGGCTATGTGGATATTATCTCTTAAGTCTATGATAACCAATCTGCATTCCATAGAACCACAAAGGTTGAGTATAGAGTAAAGGACTAAGGACAGATAAATCTCCCTAAGAAAAGAAAATAGAATAGATAGTTATGGACGGATGGTGGGGGGACTGGAATTGGAGGAACAAATGGGAGGGAGGGAAGATGGGGAAGAGAGAGCAAAAATTAAGGGCATTTGAGGGGTAGAATGAAAATCTAATAGAGTTGAAGCTTCCTAAAATATATACACATATGAAGGTGATCTAAATGAAATTGCCAAATAATTAGGAGGTTCTGAGCCCCAATTTTCCATCTCTTGTGACCAAGTGGAGCTTCCAGTACCAGTAGTTGTTCACATCTAATTGAATTGTTGTCCAAAGGGTCCCCATAGGCACCCCAAACAACCAGGCTGTTGCAAAGACTATAGGTGGCTCTCCATAAAGTAGGAGGTTTTGAATTTTTAAAGAGACAATGGACTTTTAAAGTGTTGAAAAATTTAAAGACCGTGGAAAGGACTTTTGAAATTGTGCCGTGTTTTACATAGCTATGCTAATATGAGGTCTTGGTAAAAAGTAAAGATTATAGTTTAACAGCAATGTGTTTGTGAGTCAAGTTGACAAGGGATAGACTTGTGAAAGCTAATCATCATTGTCAACTTGACATACTTAGAAAGGGAGAAACTCTCTTGAAGATTACCTCCATGAGACTGGCCTGTGAGCATGTCTGTAGGGCATTTTCTTGATTGCTAATTGAGGTGGTGGCAGGGCCTGGCTCCACAGTGGGTGGTACCATCCCTGTGCAGGTGGTCCTGAGCTGCATAAGAAAGTTGTCCAAGCATGAGCTGGAGAGAGAAAACCAGTAAACAGTGTTCCTCTGTGGTTTCTGTGTCAGTTCCAGCTTCTAGGTTCTTGCCCTAACTTCCTGCAGGGATGGTCTGTAACCTGGAGGCTGAAATAGGCCATTTCCTTCCCACATTATGGTGTTTCTCACAGCAACAGGAAAGCAAGTTAGAGCACTAGGGTTTTCTTTAAATCTTGTAAGTTTGGGAAACTTCCGGGGTCTTTTACAGTTTGCTATTTCATGAGTCTTAAGAGCCTGCCTCCTCTCTTCAGGAGGCAATGTTTATACTGAGGGGAAATGGCGGCAAGTTTCCTGGATTCCTGCTAAGTAAATTCTTAGCAGGGGTGGACCATTAAAGTTCTAATCTTCTCTTGCTTTTGGGTAACCGTGAAGAAAATTTCTAAACTATCTTAATCTGATAATAATACCCTCTTTACTAACCTAGGTTAGTTTTGTATTCATTCTCTAGAGAAAAGAATTCTGCACAGAGGGGTGCAGGTGGATTTGCATATGTAAGTCTTATTTCCCAGTTTATGAGCCAGCATGCCCATGTAAGGAATCCTCATAAAACATCCAAAGACAAAGGTCAGAGAGCGTCTAGTTAACTGAACACATGGACGTTTGGACATTTGCAGAGAGTGGCTGGTCAGGGTTTAGAAGCTTGGTGCCCCTTTTCCCACACCCTATGCATTTATGCATTTGTATCCTTTATAATAACACACTACAAATATCAGTAAATGCTCCCCCAAGTTCCGTGAGTCACTCAGACGAATTATTCAAATTCAAGGAAGAAGTTGTAGGAACTCTCACCCCATTAGTCCAGAGCTCAGGTAGGATAATCTTGGCTGAGCGAGTGGAATCCAAAGCAGTTTTGGGAAGTGAGCCCTAACCTGTGAGGCCAGATGCTATTTCCAGGAAGATGGTGTCAGAATTAAATTGGATTAGAGGAGAGGATCTGGATTAGAGTAGAAAAGCTGGTGTCCACTGCGGCAGAACCGTTCGCTCGCTCGCTTGCTTGCTTGCTTGCTGGTTGGGAAAGACTTATGTTTTGAGTCACAGAAATTCTGTATTGACTGTGATGTGAAAGGAGATGGAAAACAGGCAGTGGTTTTTCCCTAGCACAGGGGTTAAACTTCAACATGAATTTTGGGCAGGTTCAGAAACATTCCAGCTACAGCATCTCCTTTGGTGGACTGACTGATTGACAGACATGCTCTCCACGGTATGCATCACAGATATGTTAACTGACTCCTAGATCTCACTGTCTCATAAAGGCATCATCTTTCTCCACACAGAGAGCTCTCTACTTTGAAGATAATCATTTCTAATATGAAGCTAAAAATAGCTTTCCTGAAGACTTGTTTCCATTGTCTCAGGTCTTTCTTGTGGAACCATATAAAAAGAAGTCTATTTCTTCCCTCTTCAAAATAGATTCTCAATTCTATAAATTCAGCTATCTATCACAACACCTGAGCTTTCACTTTCCTATGTGAAACATAGTCTGTTTCTCACTAATTCTTCACATAATGTGGGATCAATATATCTCACTACCTAGTCACCTTCCCTTACATACTCTCTGTTTAATGTGCCTTTAAAAATTGTAGGTTGTACTAGTCAATCAATGCAGAAGGACAGATAACACCAAGGTTGTTCAATAAAACCTCCAGGAGTCATATTATTTCAAATTTACCTAAAATTATACTATGTTTATACATATCTTAAAGGAAGTTAAATCATTTGGGCTGACAATGCTCCCCACAAGAACCACAGACTAACAACAACAAAAACCAGTACTGTCAGGAGAAACCTTCTTTTGAGTAGTTGGTCACAGTAGTTCAAGTGACATCCAAAACAATACAGACTATTGATGTAGCCCTTGGCTGCCTGTCAGAAGTTGAAGGTAAGCCCCTATTGCTGCAGTCACTGCACACTTAGGACACAGTACTTGGATTATTTGAGCTGGATCTAACCTAAAGTCTCCAAATTTTGCCTCCATAGTACTAGAAAACTCTATGCAAACTGCCAAGGAAGAGAAGCAAGTAATAGTCCTACCCAGCAGTAACACCTGGGAACAACAACAACAACCAACAGCATGGCAAGATATCCCAAAAGGTGAAATAAGTGGCACTCATATGTTAGTGGTAATGATCAGCTGTCAAATTGAGCTTAAGAGCGTTCAACAGGAGGGAAATCATGCTTGATACTGGAAACCTAGCCAATGTCCCAGGGTTAGTGAGGTTATGTACTTTAGAAAGTAATCTACTACGATTACTTTGCTAAAATTCCTTGCTCCATTCAAATCTTATCCTTACACCATAGATAAGTGTATCACTGGCCCTCATAAAAGAAGCTTCTCTTTACAGCAAATGGAGGCCATCACAGAAAACCACAACCGGACATGAAGCAGAGATCCCGGTCCAAACGGATACATCTACAGCATAGCTCCTGATTCTATGGCTCAGAGAACGTTACAGAAGGGAGGACAGAAAGATTATAAGAGCTTGAATATCAGGAGGCCATCTATGAAATAGTATCTCCTAGAAATGGCTGCATAAACAGAGCCAGAACAATAGCAATATCAATAGACATGCTATGGGAGAAGGGGGAAGCTTCAGAGGATCCCATCCCTCGACAAAGAACTACAGGTGGGTAACGACTTTACCAGGAGAGGGAGAATTAGCCTTTCCCAGGGATGAGTTCCCTGATTGGTTAGCAATAAAAAGTGGTCATCCGGAGACCAGATGTACACAAATAACTAAAACAGACTCAGGAGGTTGCATTTATATATTTATGCATACATATACACATGTATATATAATAATAATGATGATGATGATATAAAGAGAAACACTAATTTGGGAGTTGGAGGGTATGGAAGAGTTTAGAGAGTAGATCCCTGTGAGGGGCGGGAGGGAGCAAGGGGAAGGAGGAAATTAAAACTATTTTAATTTAAAATGTATAAAAACTTAAAAATCAGTAATAATGAAAAAATAATAAGAATAAAAAGACAGGTTTTATCAGTTGCCTGTCACCATAACAATATTCGAGGCAGCTAATTTATAAAAAGAAAAGGCTTATTTTGGCTCATGGCTGTGGAGATGCTATCACAAAATTGAGGCTGCCCCATGACTTGGGGGTAGGTAAGAAATGATGGAAGGCATGGTGAAGTCAAACTTACAGCCCATGCTCCAGGAAGCAGAAGGAAATGGACAAAGACCACATGCCTACAGTCCTCTTCAAGGGCTCACAGCCTGTGGCTGAATACCCTCCCAGAGGGTCCTGATGGTTCCACCACTTCTGACTGTGCCACCCTGGGGAGCAAGCCTTCACTAACATCCAACATCCAAGCTAAAACAAGGTTATTTCAAGTATTTGCATTTTTAAATATTCAAAAGTAGCTGCGCCTCACCAGTACATGAAGTGATGAGCACAGTTTTACCCCTTCCCCTTAAGTTCAGTTTCTACTAATGTCTTCTAAAATTTGTAGTAGTTTCTGTTAAAAATAATACCCCCTTTTTGACTCTCATTGAACTTTAAATCTTTATCAAGTGAACTGCTGTCAATCTGACGCTTTCCTACCTTGTATTTAAGTAGTTGATTCTTTGAACTTGGATGCAAAACTTAACATTTAACCCTATTAAGTGTATATTGTTAATTTCATTCCATCCTTCTCCTTTTCAAGGTCCTTTGACTTAAGTTTGATTCTTTAATCTGTTTTGTCAGCTTTACTTCCAACTTTCAGTCATGCGTAAATTTGATAGACTAAGTTTTTTGTTTTGTGTTTTTCTTTTCTTTTCTTTCTTTCCTTCCTTCCTTTCCTTCCTTCCTTCCTTCCTTCCTTCCTTCCTTCCTTCCTTCCTTCCTTCCTTCCTTCCTTCTTTCTTTCTTTCTTTCTTTCTTTCTTTCTTTCTTTCTTTCTTTTTCTTTCTTTCTTTCTTTCTTTCTTTCTTTCTTTCTTTCTTTCTTTCTTTTGAATGAGACAGGGTCTCACTTATATAGCCCTGGGTGGTCTGGAACTTATTATGTAGACCAGGCTACCCTCAAACTCACAGGGTTCTATCTGTCTCTGCTTCCTAGATGCTGGGATTAAAGGTGTGTGTCACCATACCTGGCCAGCTCAGGTATGTATTAGAATTCAAACAACTAACTAAGATGCTGATAATTTTTGAAGAGTAGCGAATGACTTCACAGTGGTTCTCAAACTCCAGGGTGTTAACGAATCACTCAGGACATGTGTTCAATGTGCTTGATCCCTGAGTCTCATTTCCTGAAATTTGGATTCAGTGTATCCGAGACGTGACTCCAGGAATGTGCATTTTTAACAAGCACCATATGCTATTCTGGTGCTTTTGGTCGTAGGCCACATTTTAGAAACATATTCAGAAAGTTTCTCTAGGTTGAAGTTGACAATGTGCTCCTTAGTTTCAAAGGGTGCTATGGCTTTCTGGCACAGTGTAGAATGTAGGAGTAATGCTTACTGAATGAAGGCAGGAACAAAGGAAGGAATGAGAGATGGAATGACGCTCAGCTAATTTAGCGATATTTTCCAGTTTAGTCACAAAGCCAATATGATCAGCCGTTTCAAATACTCACTATAATTAAACAAATTGATACCTTTGGTGCTCTCCACTGGGAGAAAAACAAAAAGGCATGACCCAGGCTTAATGAACATATGTTGTCTAGTAGTGCGCACCACTTCCCAAGTGCTCAGAAAGCATGTTCTTTCCTCATCTCTCTGGACTCTGACAGGTAAGCAGTATCTTGTAGTAACCCCTAGAGTCTCCTCCACTGCATCCTGCTTCACTTGTAAAGAATTAGGGTGTAGGCTTAGGTGGCGTTGTGTCTTTATTACTGTGTGTGTGTGTGTGTGTGTGTGTGTGTGTGTGTGTGTGTGTCCTTGTCTCTACAAGAGGATAATCTGGGCTATTGTTCCTCCAGCTCCTCACCTCTCCCTTAAGACTGGGTTCCAAACAGGTCTGATATTTTCAAAGAAGCCAGCAAACCCCAGTGGTGTGCCCATCTTTATCTCCTTCATGGTGGATCAAATGTGTGCTCCACCACGCCTCACTCCTACATGGGTTCCGGTGACCAAACTAAGATCTTCATGCTGCAAGGGCTTTATCAGTGATGCTGTCTGATTTCCGTCTTTATTTCTTAATTCTTCCTCAGAATAATAAGAATTCAAGGACCAGGTAGATATAAGACACCATTCTTAACCAAGGTTAACACTTGTTTGCATTTTCCCCTATTTGCTAGTTTTTGGGTTGTTTTTTTTTTTTTTTTTTTCCTGAGCCAACGAATTATTTTACATCTTCAGTCTCCTTTTTACAGTACAGTTCCTTCACTCTGTTTTCTCCCTGCCCAGATGGACACCTGAGTTCAGAATGTATTTCTTAATTTCATTTGCTTTCTTTCTTTCTTTTTTTTCAGTTTTGTTTTTTAGATCGTGTATGTTCAAAAAGTAAAACCAAAGAGAATTTACATAAGACAACATTAAACATTGTTCCTGAAGGAAGACTGTGGTTGTACTTAATGCTCCTCACCACCTGGATGAAGGAGGCTAGAGGGGACTGGTCCTAATTAAAAGAAGGATGGAAGGCTGCAAGGAAGAATGTAGGCAACTGAAGAGTCTAAGGACACAGTAAAACCCTAAGGGGTTTCTCCAGAGTCAGCTAACAGATCTCTCCCACCTGGCAGGAAGGGACTATCCCACTAGTTGGAAGCTGTGGTATGAGGAGTGGCCTGGAAATAAATTCTCTCATAGATTGTAGCTCGGACTACAGGAGGAGACCCAGGTGGTGACTCTGTCAGCCATGACACCAAGTCCCCATTTCATTCTCTGGATGACTCTCTTCTGATTGCTTGCAGAGGTATGAAACTCTCCCCTCTCATCGCAACTTATGACAGATCTGGACCTTCCCCACTGAGGCTTTGTGAAGACTTCATCCCAACCCACTCTCAACCACCCACTCTCGTCAGTCTGCCTTCTAGCCTTTCTGGTCCTTGGTACTACTGAATTTCGGGGTACCTTTTTGCACACCCATTTACAGGCACTGCTCGGAATTCTTGCTACCTATACAGTCCTTACAACCCTCTGGTATATGTGACAATATCACACTCCATCCATTTCATTCCCGAGGAAGCTGAGGCTCAAGAGATTGGGCAAGTAGCTGGTCCAAGGTACTCTAGCCACTGGGAAGTGGAAGAAACTTCCCTCAGAGGCGATCATCCTGGTTCCTTGCTGCCCTCTCACCTGCCACTCACTGTGCCTCTCAGGGACACAGATATTGCCGTTGGTTCTACCACACAGCACTCCAGAAACATTTTTCTGAAGATCTACTGTGGGAGAGGATTTGCTGTGGTTGGGTAGGAAGCTCACTGGGGAGCTTGAGCCTGACTCAGGCTGGGAGCCTGAGTCGTTACTCTTCCACAGAGCCTTTGCCTTAGGGGGAGCAGCACTTGCTTCACCTGTCCAACTGCATTTCATAGGGCTCAGATTTCCTCTGGCAACTGGACACATGTGCCACTCACGCTCTACAAAAGGATAGAATATACGCAATGCCAAGAAGGAGGCACAGACAGGCTCCTCTTCCTCAACACAACAGTGACCTATCTGCATTCACATGAGACTGAGTGATGTAGCTAAGCTCGGTAGACAGTGTTGATACACATGTAACTACCCAGAAATCTGCAAGATCACAAGAGCCATATCTGTGTGGAGACTGAGGGAATTATTCAGACGAAGGTTGAAATTTAGAGGGGACATGTTCTCATTAGAATAAGGCTCTCAATCCAAAGGTATGCTGATGGCCAACTGTCCTCACTTTCCTTTGCTTAAACAGAGAATCCGTGACAAGAAGGGATAGTTGGCTGCCCTACAATGAACATTTTATGGCTCCGGCCTATTAACTACCATTCTTGTATCTTCCCCTGTGTTGAAGATACTTTCTACTCTTTTAAATGATAGTCATATGGCATTGTTCATCTAGGAAATTGCCTATTGACATTGTGAGTGAAACAAAGAAGGAACTGGAAATTGTATCGGAGCTTCTAATACAGCAGTCGCTAAACCTTTCACATCTCCCACATGTTCGTGTGTATCTGTGTTTGTGTGGGTGTGCGTGTGTGTGTGAGTGTCATGAATATAAAATTGGGCAGTGAAAATAGTTTGGGGGCCATTTTCACATCAATGGACATCTTTTAAAATCCCATTAATAATAGTTGTATGGACTCCATTGAGGATTCTCAATATTTTATTTAACCACTTTCCAATTGTTCAGTATTTAGGCTAATTTTTGCTGTGAAAGGTAATGTTGCTGTGAATATTTTTAGGGCTCTAATGATTTCGTTAGGAGAACTTTCCTTGACCTTCTTGAACAAAGCCTTGAAAGCATAGTTAAAGCCACTGCATCTTACCTCTAAAGTGCCTTCTGGAAGGCTATACCTACACGCCCTCTCAACGACTTCGAGCTAGTACCTAGGTTTTTACTCTTGAGCAGCCTTAGAGTTAAGAAAAATGTCCCCACACCTTCTTTATTTCTTTGTTTCAAACATCTTTCGTCTCTTCCTCATTTGAATTTCCCTAAAATCTTTGGGTAATACACTTCCCCAGAACTTTTATTGAGTTTTCAGGTCTCACTTCTCATTTACCTAAACTAGTTCCAAACTCGTGATAATACATCTTTTCACGACATCCTTATTTTGAAAGCTTTCTTGACTTAAGATACTTTTCAAAAAAATGTCCCTCAAAATTTTTAATTGCTTATAGTCTTTAAACAATCAGTTAAACACTGCACACGTACCTTCACTGAAGACTGTTTTCTCCATGGTTACTTCATTAGCCCTGACTTAAATTATTTTATAATGCCTGGAAGTAACATGTCACATACATGGGATGATGAAGCAGAACCTACTACCCAGGGCTCACCCTGAGCTGCTCTGTGCTGCTCCCCAGTCTTAGGGCCTTGATTTCTCCAAGATCATCCCACTTGCGTTGTGATTGCTTCTTTACTTCTAACCCCAGCCCTAGTTCAATGGGATGCATGCTCCTCTAATCATGTATGTGCTTATCTTACTTTTGAGCTTCAAAAAAAAAAAAAAACTTCACAAAAATTCATTTTTTATTTCATATTCTGACTTATTTTTTTTCCTTTATTGATATAGAACTTACTCGATTTTATGAGAAGATGTGGCTCATTCATTTACAGCAGTGCATAATGTTTCATTTTATAAGCATTTGTGTGAATACTCTTGGAGCCTACGGGTGAGAATTTTTCTTGAGGCTACATGTAGGAGTAATATTATTGGACTGAAGTATATGTGCATGATCTGTTTTACAAGCCAAGGCTAAGTTGCTTTTTGTTCCCCCCCCCCCCCCCTAGTGGTTGTACTAATTACATCCCAACTGTAAACTTTAAGATCATGTTGCTGGGCTTCTTTGCCAATACTTTGATATTTTCAAGTATTGAAAATCTGGTAGCCATTTTCACCCAGTGGATTTGCACCAACGTTTTTGGCTTGTTTGTTCAAGTTCCTAACGCCTGAAAAGAGAATCTCAAACAAACAAAAAAAATCAAACTCCTTTTATTTGGATTTTCGGTTTCTCTTTAGGGTCAGACACTTAGCAAACTGTTCATACTCTGTCGTTTTGAGCCTTGTGTTCAGTCCTGCGAAGAGGAGCTCCCATCAGCTGGGATGAATGAAGAGCAGACTGAGTAGAAATTAAGAAGATGATATTCTAACCCGCGTCCGCCTGCGAGCTCGGCAGAGCACACATCTAAGTCACGTCACCTCCCCGCATCCCACCTGCTCACCAGGCACAACAGAGCTGACCTTTCTCCCCGTGCTGCTGTGAGGATGAAATCCTGCGGCAGAGCACTTTGAAATCTTTGGATGAAAAGCACGACAGAAGCGCCAAGTATGATTGTTACCCGTGCCAGCGACACTAGAAGACAGCATAAAAATAGGAAGCAAAGAAAATTTCATTTTATAAATGCCTCAGTGAGAAAATCGGCTGGTCAGAATGTCACCCCCCGCCCCGTTTCTGGTTCACATAGACACTGGCTTTTATAAAATTAAGAGAACAAATATAAATATGTACATCCTTTCCTATCCTTTGTCAGCAGAAGTCTTTTAAGCGTCAGATTCTTGTGAGACCAGGCGAGTCACTGCTTCCGAAGGTGATGCCCAGGAGCTCCAGTCCAAACCGTTCTTGTAGATGCCCTTCACACTCTACCTTTCATCCCAAGCCATAAAGGCTGAGCGGACTTCAGAGTCTCAGGGTTGGGGAGGGTCTAAGCCTTGACACCTGCAGAACATAGTAGTTAATCCACCTGCGGCCGAAATAGATCATCCTTTGGCTCTGGCCTACTTACCTTCCACTCCATCTTCACAGACCTCCTTCCTGCCCTCTATGTGAGAACATGAGAGATTCAGTCGGGGAGGGGGGACTTTTTCAACAACCTTTGATATATTGGAAAACACAGGATAAGATGAGTCATGCCCATTAAGGGGAAGGCTCACTCTAAAATTGCCTTAGCTGTGACTTTAGTAGCTCATATCCATCTTGGTCTGCTGCTCTAAGTGAGTTGTGATGAGCCATAATCACCTTTACTTATAAATTCGATGGGCTGTGGAGACAGTTCCAAGCCACAGAAAAAGGCATTTCCCACTCTGAGCTTGGTGCCTGACATGACACTGAGAGAATCTGAAATGGGAGGTTTTCGTTTGATTTTTTTTTTTTTCTGCTCTAGATTTTTACGCTGAATATTCTAAAAGTCAAAATTGCACAGGGTGGTTTGGTTGCTGCACCCCACCAAGAAGTTCAGAAAGTAAAAGGTAAGGGGGTGTAGCCTTGGGCTTGTAAGGGGGAGTGAGTGATGTGTGTCCACCCACAGGAACCGTTCTGAGAAGTTATGAATCATAGTGTACTCAACTCCTAATTTTCACCCAGGAAGGGAAAACGGCTGAGCATGGTTGAAATATTTTGTTCAAACGTTTCTCTCTCAGAGAGGGTCCTATAATGTCTTCGGGGGGAATGTGTGCTCTAATTGGCGTAATTAAATTATTGCCATAAAATTGGTGTGGTGTGGCTCCAGTAGGAATCCTTTCCATCAGGAAACATTTCTTAAGGAAAACATTGTCCACTCTAGTGTCCAGTCACATGGCAATCTGTTTGTTCTTCTCAGGCGCCTCATGAGGAGGGGCATGCTCAACAGATTTCAAACCACCTCCCTGAAAGTCGAAAAGTGGAATGCCACCCTGCTGATAGTTTCTTTCCTGCCCACACCTAATAAACGGTTGAACTGATTTTTCTCTTTAAATTGGCAGATTAGTTATTCCTGTGTGAGCTACAATGTTGTCAGGGTTTTAATTTTTCAAAATAATATGTGTGTGTGTGTGTGTGTGTGTGTGTGTTGTTTAAAGTTTGAAACTGTTCACGATAACCTAAAATTCAGTTCCCTTTTACAAAGTTCATCTTTATCTGATTTCTTAACAATGGTGGGACAGGGAATAATCAAGCAGCCTTGAAATGTCTCGGTGATGAAGACTATGGAGAGACACGGGAGAACGATACCCTGCTAATCAGAAAACACCCTGAAAGCTACTCAAAGGTATGCTCTAGTTACAAGGCCTCTCCCAAATGGATGCTGATGTTTAATGCTGTTGTAACCAGTGTTGAGGGGTGGGAGACTTAAGACGTGACTAGGTCACAGAGGCTTTCATGAATGGATTAGTCGTGTCATTGTGGGAGTAGAATAATTATCGTGGGAGTGGGCTTTTGATGAAAGAAAAAGTCCTTTCTTTCCCTGCTTACTCTCTTCTGTTCGCTTGTCTCACAGCCATGTTAGGACACAGCCCAGAGGACAGCCAGATGATGGTACCAGTCCTTGGACTTCCCACCTTCTAGAGCCATAACTCCTATTCGTAAACTACCCAGCCTGCGGTATTCTGTTACAGAAGAAGCATAAAACACATGAAAGCACCATGGCTTCAGGCTTATGAGTTGTATACGAGAGTGAAAATCTGAAAGGAACATAGAGAAAAGAAACAGATGGTCGGTTAAGATGGCAGAGATGTGAGAGTTCCCTCCCACCTTTTGTTTTCCATCAACATTCTTACAGCAGTGCTTGTATAATAAACACGGCTGTGAAAGTGTTCTTTTAAGTACAAGAGACAATATATGACGAGACTAATGAGGGTAGGTTACCGGTCTCTCCTGTGCAGGGTGCTTGGTGTGAACGCCTGGGTTGCTAAGATTCTAGGTGGAGAGAGGAAGCCGGGTTTATAATCAAGAAACATTTCTGTGTCAGCATTTCTAGCAAATCACTCGCAAGGATGTTTTAGAAGAAAGGGGGCCTAATTCTCCAGCACTCCTGTAATTTGTCATGATATAATTTCTCATTCTAAGTAAATATTCAGTTTCATGTCTAATTTTGTATTTGTAATTCTGCATCTTTTTCTTAACGAGGGTTCCTATAATTGGTTCAGCATCATGTCTCACCACATCTGAAGGTGCCTTTGGTGAGGTGGGTCATGGGAACACCAGCCATGCGCAGTGAAGTGGAAAGCTCAAACTGGCTCCCATTCCCGACTTTTCCTAAGAATCGCTGTCAAGGCACTGGACAAAATGCTGTTTGGGCAGTGCTTCCTACCTTGTCATCTTCCCTGATTTCCTTGGCTTTCTAGGGGGCTCGGAATTCTTAGTCATAAGAAAAAACACAGCTTACAGCTTAGAAGCAGCTGGAAGCACTCGTTTAGAAAGCACAGTGAGGTCATGTCCAGACACCCTTGCTTACTCTTGCCTTCATTTGAGAGGTCTTTAACCTCGCCTCAAGCCCTTGGTGTAGGAGGTGACTCAGAAAGATTTTCCTTCTCTAGAACACCAGTCAGATGCCGTTGGTGTTACTTTAAACCTCGGGAGTCTGTAGAACAAGTTTAATCAAATTAGATGATAATGGCACAGGAAAGGAGAAAAAAAAAAGATCACTAGGATTGTTTTTTTTCCCTCTAATTCCTTGTTGGTCATGCTGTGTGGCGTTTGATTTAACCTCAATAACGTTCTGAGAAGGGTATTATTATTTTTAACATCTAAGCTTGCCAGATTTAGCCACAGAAAAATAGAAGGTGGCCAGATAAATTTGAATTTCAGATAAACATAACTAATTTTTAATACATTGTGCTCCCCAAATTGGAACCGACAAGAGCTATTGAACTGCCAACCACTTTGCCAAGTTATTCTATTATTATTCCCATTTGGGCCGACGAAAACAAAGGCCAGAGCTTTCTAAGCAGCACACTTACTACCCAAGCCAAGGGTTCTGCCTTTTAAGCACTGTTTTAGAGCTCCCTAGCTATAGCATGACATTATGTAATATCAGCTTTCCTCGCTCTTCGATAAGCGAGAAATTAATTGACCCTTGGAGGAGACCTTCCCAAGCTTCGGAAACAGCAAATGAACTCTCTGCTTAGAGTACTCAGGGAACCGCATCTAAGAATTTCAGCATTGCAGATAGTATTCCTGGAGAGAAAGCAACAGGGTCCCAGCTGGAGCAAACACTGAGAATGTGTGGCATTTTGGAAGAAGAAATTAAAACATGGGGCTTAAAGCCCAGAGCAGTTGTCTTGTTCCCAGAAAGCAACCTCCCCCGTGGTCCAGACAATGGGAGGGAAAGTCGGCCTGGGAGTGAAGGGCTCTCTCACCTGGGTGTCACTAGATCCTGAGATACACTCACGTTTCATGTCACCTCTGACGCTGGTGACGCTGGTGATTTACCTTCTCCTCCTATTCCACACGCTGCAGAACTAATTGCCTGCCTAATTGCCAAAACTAATTGTTCTGACGTTCATTGTTCATCTGCTCCTTTCTCCGGCATGAGCTTGGGCAGACTGGTTCCCTTGAGGGAGAGGCTGGGATAATTCTTGCTTTGGGGATAGGGTGCTTCAGAACAATGTCCCAGGGATTGTCTTTCTTTGAGATGTAGACCAAGGAAGCATCTTCATCTCACTTCAGGAGGCCGTTTTCTCAGCTGGGCGGGGCTGCCTCCTGAGACCCTTATTCTTCCATTGCATTTCTCAGTGTGTTTCTCATCAGAGTTTAGCATTAAGGGCTGGTGCTTAAAGCATCCAGAAAGACTCAGAAAAGCTAAAACGCTTTTCCCAAGTCACAGACTCCTTCACAGCAAGGATGTATCTGTGGCTTAGATGTCTCAATTCAAAGTCCAAGATTTCTATTGTCCCACCATCCTGTAGTTATTTGAATTATAATAATAACTCTTTTATATTTCCATGCAAACATTTATTAAACCTCTATTGGGTAACATTTTCTTACTTGTAGCTAGATGAAGACTTATTCATATCTATTGAGTTGTTATGGATATTAAGCCTTTTGTGTGCATTGTCTCATATGATTTCAAAGGAGTCTAAATGTCTAATTTAAGTAAGGGGAAACTGAGGCAAAGGAAGGTTAATAAGTTGCCATGGGTGTACCATACTGCTTACAGCTTCTGGATACTCATTAATGGATGAACTTGTGAAAGTCTTTAAGTGCTGAAACTGGAGCAACTCAAAATTAATCAAGCTGATTATGCAATATTATGTAGAGGCAGGAACCATGTGTTCCCATGCCTCCATATTGCTAAGATAAATATAAACAGTTGCAAGACCAGCTTGCAATAATTACGAGGAAGTATGAAGAATTTCTGCAATTTCCTGGGTAGTGGAAAAGTCAGTGGGTTGGAGGCATTAGCTAGGTGTGTGGCCCTGGGGTGCCTATGTGTTCATTTCCTCAACTCTGAAATGAGAGGATTAGGCTCCATGGTCTGAACACCCTGCCATTCCGCTCTTCTCCATTGGCCCATTCAAGGTGGAAGTACACAATGTCAGAGGCTCATAGTGACCTCCAGGATAGCTCTGCAGCGGCCATAAATAAGAGTCTTATTGTTTGATGAATGGTCTTCTCCCATTCTGTGATGGGAAAGAATAATAAAAGCAAAGGCACTATTGTGTGGAATAAGCATTTTCTCATCCAGGAAAAAAAAAAAAAAACAGCATGGCCCACACAAACAGTAACTATTTGGAAGCTCCAAAAATAACTTGTATAATATGTTGAATTTTGAAGGAAAACGAAGTTATGATATGGGAGAAAAACAGAGGTTTAAAAGTGAGGAAGAAAAAAAGGTTTATAATCTCATTGGCTAAAAAAGGATCTATTAAATGGTGATTACGTGCACTAAGAAAGCACCATTTCATGTGGATTTAAAAGGGAATATCTAGGCACATTTAGAGGAGCATGGAGTGGGGGAGGGTTTTTTTTTTTTTTTTTTTTTTTCCTTTTCCTGAGCGGAGAGTTGTCTTTATGAAAACCAGAGGCTTTAAAATAATTATTTTTTGTCATTGAATATTGTCAGTTTTTTGGGGGAGTGACTTTATGAAGTGCTTGTGACCTTTTAACTTCCAAATCATTGCACAAAGGAAGAAGGGAGGTAAGATACAGATGGGGACGACCTTAACTTCAGCAGGACTGCTGGCAGCCTGCAGTGCTGGAGACTGAGGAGGGAAGGTGCTGTGGGTCAGAGGCTCGGTGTCTTTCCTGCTCTGTGACCCGGGCCAAGTCCATCCCCTCTCAGGGACTCGGGCTCTTTCTTCCTCCATGGAAATTATGGGATTGAGCCCATTTGAAGCCCTTGTCTACAT
Source organism: Cricetomys ansorgei (assembly GCA_026225945.1). Classification (NCBI taxonomy): domain Eukaryota; kingdom Metazoa; phylum Chordata; class Mammalia; order Rodentia; family Nesomyidae; genus Cricetomys; species Cricetomys ansorgei. Next base: position 2,500,141 of record JAMJFZ010000181.1, on the reverse strand, counting down.
CTGGTTTCTAACTGTCCAATAAATATAATAACACTGCTTGGTTAGAAGCTTAATTTTAACACTGTTAGGTATTATGCAAATGTTTATATTTATGTTTCTGTCTGTGCTTGGGATCCCCGGTAATAGAATCAATTCCAGAGCAGTCCAGCTTACTTTCATGCAGAAGGGGGAGTGATGCAACTCTTCTTCCACCTGTTTCCTGATTTGATTATGGTAGCATCTCTTTTTTTTTTCACACAGAATGGGGACCACACAAAACACGACACCGTTAGAGCAGGAGAGCACGGGTGTAACTGTTATTAAAACACCGGGATGCTTCTGGTGCAGGTAGATGGAGAAATCACTCTGCTCCCAACTCCTACCTCAGAGTCAGATGACACAGACTGAGCGAACACTCATAATCTGGAGTTTAGAAAACCAAAATGAAGATGTCAACAGGGTGAATCTCTTCTAAGGCCTGCCTCCTTGGCTTGTGCATGCCTCCTCTGTGTCCTCTCCTGGTCTCTTCACGATGTGCTCTCTCTTTGTGGGTCTGCATCTTTGCCCAAACCTTCTCCCTCTCCTTCTCCCTCCTCCTCTCCCCCTCCATCTCACTATCCCTCTCCTCCCTCTTTCTCTCTCTCTATAACTTATCAGTCTTTGTAAAGCAGACATTCTAGCAACCTCCTTTAAAATTTTTATTACATGCTCTTCCCTGTGTGTGTGTGTGTGTGTGTGTGTGTGTGTGTGTGTGTGTCATGGCATGTGGGTGGAGGTGAGAAGACAACTTGCAGGGGTCTGTTCCTTACCTCCGTCCTGGGAATCAAACTCAGGTCATCAAGCTCAGTGGCAGTGTCTCCTTACCTGCATCAACAGACACACACACACACACACACACACACACACACACACACACACACACAGTACATGAGTAATGTATAATAATTTTTAAAGGGAGCTTGGTAAACTGTCTAGTCAATTAAGATTGCTCTCTTATTTTTAGAAAGGCCATCTTGCTAGCCTTAACAACCTCTTTTAATTTGATTACTTCTGTAAACAACCTTTCTCTAAACTTGTTTGTATTCTGAAACACTGAGAGTCAAGGCTCTAACATATCACTGGGAGGGAAGCCAATTTAACCTATACCCCATAACATGAGTTACAAGAAAAGAACTTCCTACCAGTGTGTGTTACATGAAATCTGTTCAGAGGGCGCTCCTCTTCCTTCGTGCAGTGGAGAAAACAATTCATGGAGGGCACTTTGCTATGGCAGCAGGAAATTGCTATAGCAAAACCGTTGGGGAAGCACCTGCACAATTCAGTTGTGACAGCAACTATATTTCCTCGATGCAACCCCTAGCTAAGCTGCTCCATCTTGGGGATACAGCATGTTCAGCACGGCCACTCTAAGCCAAGCCAGAGCTTCTGTTGTAAGCTGAGCATGACACATGGAGTAACTGTCATCTGGTGGGAGGCAGAAACCGCCTATCAAAGGGAAACACCTGCCACAGAAGGTTCACTGAAGCCTGAGAAAATAAAGGTCAAAGACTCTGGGCTGAGCTACCACTATTCTACACCATTATTCCAGGGCAGAAGGCAGCTATCAGTTCATAATGCCGTGAAAGAAACTAAAATAAGCCAGGGTGGTGAGCACTGTCCTACAGAGATAATAAGCCCTGAAGGAGTGAATCAGAGGAACTGTGATGGCGGGGAATTCAGGAGCACGACTAAAGGCATAGGAGGAGTTGGATGTAATGGCCTAGGGTATTTTGTCACTCTATCTATGTGACATGTGACATGTGAATGTGTGTTTGTGTGTGTGTGTGTGTGTGTGTGTGTGTGTGTAGGGATTGTGAAGTATGTGCACATGTGGATCCGTGTGAGTGACTGGATAGGAGAAGTATGAGGAAAGGGAGGGAAAAGAGAGTTAAAACCATGCCAAATTGATATGCATATGCAATATTTAATTGCCACAAAGTGTTCTGAGGCTTTGTTCACAGTCAGGCTCCAGGTTATGGCACTGCAGATGGCTGTGAAATTAATGTAGTCACATGGGAGTTCTTAACCTGGGGACTATTGATACTGATCCCTTCCCCAAGGCCCAGAAAAAGGACCGAGTTTTAACTTATTCATTTTCCTTTGTGATCCTATGAGTTTTGTTTCATACATTGCAAAAGGATGGATGTATAGACTATGCAAAATGATGATTTTGGTTACAAATGGCACACACAAACATGCAGAAAAGTTAAACATTTCTAGATTAAAACTAGCATTGTAACAAGGTTGTCAAATAGAACAGATTAAAATGAAAATAAAAGTTTGAGTCTTACGTATTACAAGGGAAAATGTTCTGTGAGACTTTGAGGAATGCAGATATTTAAATGAATATAAATATTCATGTTGTATATGTTTTTATGAATACGTATTTATTTCTAGACGTAGAACATAATAAGAAATGTTTGATAGCCAGTGATCTACGGGCTACTAAACATTAGGAGGAAGACAAATCAATCTTTCTAAATGATGAATGAAGACCACGGTGAGTCTTTTATGGCTTGGACTGGAGTCGTCTGTTCAGTTTAAGGCGCATTCTGGCCAGCTTCCTAGTGAATGGGGACCACAGCCAGTAAAAGATGGCAGTGTCTGTCTCTGCCTTGCTAAGACCCGAGTTAATCTGAGTGTCTCTGAGACACAAGTTGGTTCCCGAGGCTACCAGTCTGCAGAAGGTGTTAGAATCAGAGGCCCCTTTTCCTGAGTAAGAGTGTCTTCCTGCTATTTCTGTCAGGAAGCATCTTCTTCCGTGCAAAGACATCAACGCCACCAGAAGACACGGAGAGAATATCTTCTCAGGAAGGTGAAAGGAGAAAAGTCAAAATGAAGCCAAGAGAAGTAGAAGGTAAGGAGGTGAGATGGCACGAGCATTCAGGCCAGGAGGAGGAGGGCCAGGGAGCAGGGGGAAAATAGCAAGTGAGTAAGACAAGTAGCTGGGCCTTCTCAGGAAGGTGACAGCAAAGGAGAAAAGTCAAAATGAAGCCAAGAGAAGTAGAAGGTAAGGAGGTGAGATGGCACGAGCATTCAGGCCAGGAGGAGGAGGGCCAGGGAGCAGGGGGAAAATAGCAAGTGAGAAGACAAGTAGCTGGGCCAGCTGAGCTGAGGCTGTAGGAAGAATCTATCACACAAGGCTGTTAACCTCCTGCGGGACTCACAGCATCAGGTGCAGTGGAAAGACAAGGCAGTTCAGCTGGAAAGCTCAGCAGTCACAAACCTTGGAATGACGCTATGCTGCTATACAAGAGTTGAACAAAGCTAGGGCTGTCGGCTACTGAATTTCGACTAACCTACTAGTAAATTTTAGCCGACTCATGTTTACGCGGTTAATTTAGAAAATGCACGCTCCATTAGAGCAGGGCTCTCACCCTTCTCTTTTCCTTAATATCCCAGAGCCTTGGAGAGACCTAAGCACACGTTTATATAGGAATTTAAATGGTTGGCTGGGAGTGGCTTCTGGAAATTACTGAAAAGAGCTGGGAAGACAGTTCTGCCAATAAAGTACTTGATACACAAGGACCCAATTTCCATCCCTCAAACTCACATTAAAAAGCCAGGTATGGTGATGCACGCTTTTAATCTCAGCACTGGAGAGCAGAGACAGGTGGAGCCCTACTATTCACTGATCAGACAGCCGAGCCAAATCAGCAAGCCCTGAGCCAGGTGAGAGATGCAGTCTCACAAAACAAGACGGATGTCTCCTGAGGAATGACACTCAAGGTTGACCTCTGACCCTTATACCCAAGTTCACACACACCCATGTACACATATACTGGCACATGTAAGTGCCCGCACACACACACACACACACACACACACACACACACACACTCATAGGAAATTACTTTAACTAATAGTAATACTAATAACTGAGTTTAACATGTTTAATAGTCAGAAATCAATTTCATGCATATTATTTCACTTAATCCTTACAGAATTCCATCATGGTGGCTAGGAACTGAGGAGAAGGCAAGGACAATCAATGCCTTACAGTGTCCTTCCAGAATATGCCCCAGTGATATAAAATTGCCCACTTCTTAAAGTTTCACCACTCATGGTTGAGAGCCAGACTTTTAAAACAAGATGGGGCATCAGGGCATGTCTCAGGTCCAAACTAAAGCATTAAGTGTGAATGACAGTCTGGACTCTCCAGAAAGCAGAAACCCCAATGGAGTTACCGGCATCTGTGGAAGAGAGGTTCACACGTGTGAGGCACAACAGGGAGTAAGTCAGATGGGCAGAAATGCCTACCTGTCAGTTAGGAGAGGTAGAAGAAGAGGTGAGCCAAGAACATCTTAGGTTATGATACAGACCAGGCGTTAGTCAACACCGTGAGAGTTCTAGAGAAGCTGTCGGCAGCTGAGTCCTTCGGAAGGTAGAAAGGCCAGGGCGTGAGTCTCCACTGCTATCAGTCAGTGTTTAGTCTTCCAGACATCCCATGGTCTTGGTGTGAGGGCTCAGGGAGAGTCTCCATCACTGTGGCTAGATGCTGTAGCTATCTGGGTGTCCTTTTCTTTTCTTTCTTTCTAAATTGTCTGTGTGTGTGTGTGTGTGTGTGTGTGTGTGTGTACCCATATGAATACAGGTATCCAAGGGAGCCAAAGGTATTGGATTCCTCTGGGAGGTGGAGTTACAAGAGGTTGTTAGCTCTCCAGTATGGCTTCTAGGTACTGAACTGGGTCCTCTGCTTGCAGTATGTAACTGCTGGGTCATCATTGCTCCAGCCCCACTTAACTGCACTTGTCGAAACCAAATGATAAGTTCCTTTTTTCTTGAAGGAAGGGCAAGTATCGTACTTCCATTGGAGCACAGCATAGGGTATAGTTATCTGAAGCCATGACATTTTCTCTACAATTTCCATGTAAATAGGCCAGTGAGATATTTTTTTCATTAGCATATTCTCACTTCCTAGTTTGAAAACTGGAAACCACATAGGGGCTAAATGTCCCAGTTTGAAGATACTCAATTCCTATCAGCAAGGTTAACAGAGGAGAAAGGATTACTTCAGGTTGAGGAATTAAACCTGAATAGGCTGGACTGGGTCAACGGTAACAAAACACAGACGTGTCATTCCATTTTTCATTTCCATGGCACACTTGGGCGATTGATCACAATGCTCTTCCTTATAAGTTGTGTTGTCTGCTCAAAATTATTCTCAACACAGTGCTCCAGACAGCCACTATCCATCTATCAATGCTGACACCTGAGATGAAGCCAATCTATCATGCTAACACTAGGTAAGAGAGGCAAGTATAGGTCTCCTCCCCCTCTCCCCCCCTCTGTGTGTGTGTATGTGTGTGTATAAGAGTGCTAAGAAAAGTTTGAGCTTGGGAGAAATATAATGAAAATGAACACTTGAGCTTGTTGAACAATTAGAGGCTTATGTTTCCAGTTAGAAGAGAGTACATCCGTTTGGACCCAGAACAACTCTCCCTAGAAACAATGTTATAACAAGGGTTATACACAAAGTCAACAGCTAGATTCGCTACTCATCCATGCATAAGTATCATGGAGATGTGTTTGGACTCTAAGAAGCTCAGCATTCACTGACAATAATATACAAGAGCTTATAGGTTCAGGCTTCTAAGTACAAAAGTTATGATTCAGTTATTGCTTCCTTCGTAGTTGTTAAATGGTGCCTGTTCATTTCAGACATTGTCTCCAGTACTAGAGAAATTCAGTCTCTCCCCAGGGGACTTCCAGTCAGGTCTTATGAACCATAACAGGATCACATGACTGTCCTGGCTTTAAAAATTAATAAAATTCTTATTTTGGTTTCCAGTCTCTGTGGTGAGAGCCACTAGCAGAAAATGTTAGGAGTGGCTTTTGTATAGTTAGCTGGTACGTGAAGGTGGCTAGAACTAAAAGCCAGATGTAGTTGTATTCTACAGTTAAAATAACCCTCAGATGCTTTTGATAACGGGTAGAAAATCTCTGTTCATTCTTTTACTAATTCTTACTTTCTGATTAACAAAAAAGTAGTTAGAAATGCATATGTCTGTGCATTTATTGGACATTATTGGACAAGAGTATATTCTATAGAGAAGGGTTTTAGCAAAATAAATATTTATTTTGATTTTCAGTGCAGCTATACTTTAAAACCTAATCCTTGGGTAGTTTTAAGCTCAAATGTTGTTAATACATTACCCATTCTTCATGTAATTTACTCCAGTAATATAGCGCAAACTAAGAGAATTTAAAAATTAAATTAACAATGTGCTATACTTAAAAACACAGCACTGAGGTTGACTTAAAAATATAACCACTGAGACAGCTCAGTGGTTGGGAGCACTGACTGCTCTTCCAGAGGTCCTGAGTTCAATTCCCAGCACCCACATGGTGATTCACAGCCATCTATAATGGGATGCGATGCCTTTTTCTGCCATGCAGATAGAGGACTCATATAAATAAAACAATAAATAAATCTCAGAAAATCCCAGAAATTGAGATTTTTTTTATCCCCCCCATGACAATACTTAAAATATACAGTACATTTACTACAACTTAAAGATATTTCAAAACACTTCTAGGTTTTTAAATGAGTCACATATCAAAATTAACAGCTTTTGAATGCTATGTGTTATTTTATGTAGAATACAGGACTAAGCCCTGAGGAAACTCTAATAACATGTTCTTATTAGACAACATAATATTTAGCCACACATAGTAAACTACTAGAGAAAAGTACTTCATCCTATGTACAGAAGCACAAGACATTGCCTCCTGACATTTGCTTCATAGAGCCGAAGGAAGGAAATTATGGAGGGGTATGTGTCAGTTTTAGGTCCTTACAAATCATAAACAATCAGGGTATATTTGAAGAAAGCAGGCACTGTTTGAATTGAATTTTTATTCCATTTCTGTCTATTGGGGAAAGGCCCTGAAGTCCTTAGTAGCCCAATTTCCTCATTAGATCAGAGGACTAACACAAAAATCTATTTTAAACTAGGTTATAAGTGGAGCCATTTGTAGGAAATTTCAACGTCACAAATTCAGTTCCTCTAAGTGTACCTCCAGGAATAGGAGCCCAAATCAGTTCTCAAAGCTTTTACCCATGGCTAGTGTTTTTGTTCATATATATTCTGTACCATGTGTGTCTAGAGGTTATAAAATAATATTTAGCATATTGAAGGCACCAAAAGTCTATTTCTTTTGAATATGCATAAGAACCCCCAAGCTCCAAATCATTCTCATTTGTCTCTAATGGAAATTTATGGAGGCAGATGATGGCCTTCCTTAGGGATTAAGTCCTTGTGGAATTAATTTGAAGCTGGTACCCACTGAGTGTCTAGTTACACAACTGTCCAAAAGTTTTCCACTGTGTCCCTCTGTCATCATCTGGCTGGTCCTGTCCATTAGCTCAGACATGACATGCTAGTGCGTTGGATGATTTGCTTTTTGTCTCTCAGAATCATTTTAATGTCAGATATTTAGTGAATTATCTGAGAGGATAACTCATTGTCCTCTAAGAAAGCAGAAGAATCTCTCTTTTCTCACCACTTTCAACTGTATGTCTGTAGAGGAGCAAGGCTTTACCAGTAGAAGTCAGTGACAATCTCCCAGTATCCTCTTCTTCCATCTTGCTTGAGACAGGGTCTCTCCTTTTGTTGTTCTCTACTGCAAACGCCAGCTGGCTGGCCTGCAGGCTTCCAGGGATTCTCCAGTCTCCAACCCACCTTCATCATTGGTGTATTAGGACTACAGAAGGATGCTACTACTCTTAGCCTTACGTGAGTTCTGAGGATTTGAACTCATGTTCTTACACTTGCACCACAACCATTTTAACCCAGTAAGCCATCTTCCCCGCCCATCACTTTCAGTTTTACAAACTTTCTTTACAGTCCACGGTAACCATGTATTCAAAAAGGACTTTTAACATCTCACTGCTCTTGGGCTAATTGGACCTGATATAGTTAATATTGCGCAGAAAAATTTCTCAAACAAGGTTTTCAAATGTCCGGAATCCATTGACGGTGAACAATACAAAAAGCAGCACTGTATATTCCGGCATTGTTGCTGGTCCATGAAACATTTTCTCGCAGATAGACTCAGTTTTATTTAAAGACACCTATTCATAGGTTAAAGTTGGTAAACAACACCTGTAACTAGTCTTCTTGCCTCACTGGTTTATTCTTGGGTTAAAGTGAGGGTGCTGTCCAAACAGTGAAGGGACATTGAAATCTTTATTTCCACAAAGACTACCCCATTCCCACATTTCCACGCTGAGGCACGGTAAACAGATCATTGCTATGCAACAGAACTGTCAACTCTTAAGTTTGATTAGCTGTAAGGTGAGAGAGGGTCCCTGATTCATAGAGGTGTACGCTCAGTCACAGCAGGAGGCCAAGGAGAAGTGAAATTCCTATCGCGGATACGCTGCGAACACCTTTCATTTTGCATGAAAACACCTTCCAGATCTTGCTTAATAGAGGGCACCTTTGTAGTCAATCACTCTACGAGAGTTCCGAGTTGGATCAAAAAAAAAGGACACAGGTTAAGATTAGGGTTAGAGGTTTCATATTACATCTCCGAGGGCCTATATAATTACACTACGGTGATTTTTTTAGTTGAAAGCTTGTAGATGATAAATTGAGGACTCATTTACTGGTTCGCCTGAAGCATTGTGGGAATCAAGACACATAGGTGCCGGCACATGTTCCCGTCAAGCAGAGGATGACAAATTTTTAGACTGAGTTTCCGGTCGCACAAATGGTACAAGGAAGAGGGGTCCAAAAAACAAACTGAAGGACAACAGAATGGGAAAACTTCAGGCAAACGTGCCTTGGCACACACTGTCGACGAGGCATCGGATCTTTTAAAGATACTTCCCTCCTCCAGTGCACTTCCTCTGTGGAAGTGGTGTTTTCCCTGCTGAGTGGGAGTGTTTAGGAGGAGCTCACGACTACAGCAGGCTTCAGGCAAAGCTGTAACGTAGGTGAGACCATGCCTCGGCCTACACATTGTCTCAGTGTTTGGCCTGTCTGTACCACCAGGCCTGCCACCTCTTGAGTTGTAAACTCTCCTGCCAAAATGGCTCCCTGCTCTTTAAACAGAGCCCTTGGCATGATCTCTCTCTTGATGCCCTCCAAAACGTAATGATTCGAATTTTTATTGACTCAGGGCCTTGGGTTGTGGACATTAACCTGTGCTAATCTCTCTAGAATTCTGACGCTCTAATAGCATTTCTGGAAAATTGTATTCGTTTATTTTTTTAAAGATAAATAAACTCATGATGAATGTATCTATTTCTCTAGGAAGAGTCCTCAGCCCCCCTTGTCTCCTCGGTTAGAGGGTGCCGTTAAGGCTTCCCAGTGTGTTTCCTGACCGGTACTTGGTACCTGTCAATTGGATCACTTGTGTAACTGTCCCCCTCACCCCAGTTCAGTTCCTGAAGTGATGGATTAGGAGAAAGCAAGGCCTATTTAAAAGCCAGATGGCTTCTACTACTGATGCCTCCTACTTAGATATTTTATAAGCCTCAGAAGTCCTGCTGATGAACCTTTGAAAATGCCACTTGAAAATAATAGATTTCAAGGTCCCTTTAAGTGCTTTAGAAGCCCCTTCAGCATTAGAGGTAAATGGTTAAGGATCATAACCCTAACCTACTCTGGTCATGAGTACCATTAATACACAGAAAATATTCCTCAAGTGTTCTGGTGTCCATGTTTTATCCAGCAACAGAGTCTGTGCTTCATAAGTTGAAATAATACCTTCTACTGAAATGGGGCATAAAACAGAAATATATTTGTATATGTATATATGTATACATATATATATACATATATATTTATACACATCATACATCTATGTGTGTATATATATACACACACACACACACACACACACACACACACACACACACACATACATATACATGCAGGGAACATGCAGGGAAGGCTCTGCTGGATTAACATAAGAAGGAAAGGAAAGCTGGTCCCTTACCAGAAAGTGTGCTATTAGCCATTCCGATGGAGTCTTCTGGAGTTCCTGGTGAGGAGGTTGGCAGGTTATGTCAGAGGCTTGCTGTTCTGTAACATGTGGCTCAGCAGTATAACTGTGGCTAAGATGTGTGCTCCTGAGTAAATGGCCTTCAGTCACTGTCAATCCCCACTCTTGCACTTGCTTCCTTTTATATATTTTTTTAATCATTTCCCCCTCTCGCTTCCTATCTGTCTTCGTCTTCCTTGACTTTTCCAGTGCTTCAGCTGATAATTATGTACAGAAGTGGTATACTACAAGTAAGGTAGTACACCAAACCCACTTGAAATCTCCAGCTGCGGCTCTCTTTCAATTTGTCATGTGTTACGCATACACATAAAACTCACTTATGTCAACTTGACACACAATAGATTCACCTGAGAGGAGGGAACCTCAGTGAGAGAACGTCTCTATAATATTTCTGTCTGCAAACAAGCCCATAGGGCAGTGGTTCTCAACCTTCCTAATGCTGCAAACTTTTAATACACTTCCTCATGTTGTGGTGACCTCTAACCGTAAAATGATTTTTGCTGCTACTTCCTAACTGTAGTGACTTCTTAACTGTAATTTTGCTACTGTTATGAATTGTAATGTAAATTATCTGACATGCAAGGTCTTAGATGACCCTTGTGAAAGGGTCGTTCAACTCCCAAAGAGGTTGTGATCCACAGGTTGAGAACTACTGCTGTAGGACGTTTTCTTAATTAGTGATTGATGTGGTAGGGTTCAAACGATTATGTGTAGGGAGACCCACCCACGGATGGACTGGTGATCTTGGTTTCGGGGGGGCGGTGCAGTATAAGAAAGCAGGCTGAGTAGGCCATGAGAAGCAAGCCAGGAAGCAGGACTCCTCCATGGCTCCTGCATCAGTTTCTGCCTTCAGGATTGTGCCCTGCTTGAGTTTCTGCCCTGACTTTCCTTGATGATGGATTGTGATGTGAAGTGTAAACAAAATAAATCCTTTCCTTCCCCAGTTGCTTATGTTTGTGGCGTTTTAACAGAACAATAGTACCCTAATTAAGACACAGGCACACACACACACACACACACACACACACACACACACACACACATCACTTAATACCCCCCCCCCAAGAGTCTTATTCTCTAGTAATTTCATTTTCGTGTCATTAGAATTAGTAAACAAATTCAGGTTAATTGATTTGACAGTGAAAAATTACTAGAATACAGAACATGAATTTTAAGTTACACAGTCTAGTTTCAGAGCCTGTATGCTTTTTCTTTTGTATCTAGGGACATAACAGGTACAAAGTAGGTAAAGAAAAAAGTTTTTTTTGTGGTACTAGGGAATGGAACCCAGGCCCTGACATGGGCAAGGCCAGAACTCTATTGCTGAGTCTCATCCCCAGACTCGATGGTATATTTATTGTTTGCCTTGGATAATGATGCAATGTTTTCGGTGCTACTTCTCTCCGCTTTAAATGAGAACATTGTTTTTAAAACTATAAGATAAGCATGAGAACCCAGAAACTAAGCATGCAGACATTCCAACACCCCAGCTGCTTCGTGGACATGTACAGAGTTCACGGACAGAATGTCTGAATTCTTAGCCTGGAGTAGTCAGCCACAGTCAGTGTACCTGAACTGGAATCTAGGATTCCAAGGATTTGGTGGGTTCCTCCAGCCCTGCATACTCATGGATTCCCACGGGCCACCTTGCCAAGTGAATGGCCTGGTTCAGGTACCATTTCAGATCCTGTTGCTCACACTTCATCTTTGACTTACACTGTGACCCTGAACAGAATCAGAACATTGATATAGTTTGATTTGCTTTTTGACAAGCTACTATTCTTATTTGCAACTTTTGATGGGGACCAAGAGTTTAGAATTCCCGTTTGTGAGGTATGTTGACACATGCATATAATCCTAGCATTTGGAAGGTTGAGACAGGAGGATTTCATTAAGTTTGAGCCTACCTTTGGTTACAAAGCATGTATCAGGATAGCCAGGGCTACATAGCACGATACTGTCTTAATGATGATGATGATGATGATGATGATGATGATGATGGTGGTGGTGGATGATGATGATGATGGTGATGATGGTGATGGTGATGATGATGATGATGATGATGATGATGTGGTGGTGGTGGTGATGATGATGATGATGATGATGATGATGGTGGTGGTGGTGGTGATGATGATGATGATGATAGAACAACAAGAAAAAAGACTGCAAACAAGTGAGCACTATGTACTTTAATCTTCACTAAAAGAGGAGATGCACAAGGCATTGCATTGAGAAAGTGTTCAGGAGTAGCAAAAGGAGAGAAGAAACATTTTGTTGTTTTAAAAAAAAAAACTGATGACAAACCCTTCATTCTGCTCAGCACACGATTTAACAGGTGTGTGATTTATTCATTTATTCACAGACTCTCCAACTAAACCATTCCATCACAGTGCTATTGTCTGCAAAGCAAAACACATTTACAGCAAACTGCATCAGCTTCATGCAGAGGCTGAATTAGCCAATCTCTAGAAATCCTTTGTTTCCCCAAAGAAAAAGAAGATTAACATCACCAAAAGAGTGACCCTAAAAAAAAAAATTAAACTTTACCTCAGTAAAGTCTTGCCCATTGTAGAATTCTGGGTCGTCTATAACAAGCACTTGATATGAAAGGGGAGAAAATAAAGGCAGTATATTATTTCCATGGACAAAATAGAAAAGTCTCCGTGTTCGACCAACATCATCAGGGCCCTTCTTGAATAAGGCACAGCTGCCTTTCCCAGCTAACTCTTCTCTTTCCTAGGAGAATCACTGTTGGGTTTCCTTTTGTTAATGGGGTCCTTAGTAGTTAAACAAGCTTGTCTCAAGTTACTCATTTTAAACTTGTTCCAGCTACCTCTCTTGAGTTCACTTTTCACTTGTAGGTAAGTGACTAGGTGTGGTTTTTGAGGTGTCTGGATGTGGAAGTGCAGCCCAAGAAATTGGGTTCAGCTGTTTTTCCTGCCCTGCGCTCTTTGGTGAATTTTGCCCAGCTGACCTTGGACTTAGACCACACCATATTACCCAATCCAGCTTCAACATTGGTAAAGGCCAAAACTTTACCAAGGGAAGGGATGGGTGGAGGAGTGATTTTTTTTTTTTTTTACCCAGACCCCCAAACTCCAACAGAAGCAAGAGTTCCTGAAGAGAAGCAGGGCAGCAAGGAGATGGGAGTGAGGAAGAAGGGTCCTTGATGTGTGTACCTGTGGGTGGGTGTGGAAAGAGCTACTTTTCAGTAGCTTTCCAACTTTAATACATTAGATTGTCCTAATTAAGGAAATGAAAGCACTGTGACAGTGTTCCCTGTGGCCACAATGCGGTTGGCACAGTGGGAACCAGGCAATCAATAAGTAAACAGACAGTGCCAGCCTGAAGACCTTTCAGAAAAGCATTTCTACTCAGGAGAAAAGAAAACCATTAGCAGTGGTTTCAATATCTTTAAATATTTCTCAAGATCTTTGTTATATTCCAGGGACACCATTTTGCCTTTAAACAAGTACCCCGTGCGCATGCTTGCCTTTGGTAACGACCTAACCTAGAGACCACTCAATATCCGAACTTTGAGTGTCTCAAAGAAATTCACGTGCAGTGAACTGAGTTTTGCTTACCAAGACAGATTCGCTTTTTGCCCTCTTCAGCAATCCATCAATCTAATGGGAAAAATAAAAGCTCTCATAATAATGAGAATAGACTTCAAGGAGCATGGGCCAATATCAACGCTTTGTTTATTAATACCCACTCTATTGCTATATATTTGATGTCAATCCAAATTTGATTTTAATTAAGTTTTTTTTGTCATTCCATATTCTCAATCTCTCTCTCACTTGCCTGCACATTCATGCTCTCTCTCTCTCCCCTCCCCCCACCTCTCTCTCTCTCTCTCACCCTTTCTCCCTCTCTCTCTCTTTATTCAGGTACCACACCTAACTAGGCTACTGTTGATGATTAGATGTTGCTGACATCATTATCAGCATATTGACAAACATTTCTAGAAGAGTCTAAATTTCTCACTCAGCTGGGATTTTTAGATCATGTCTCATTTGACAAAATACAACCCGAAACATAGGATATATACCTTTAAAGGTAACATATTAGAACAAGGTGTAAGTATAAAATTTCATACCGTTATAACAGAATCCATGCAACATATGCCACTTACAGTTTGTTACTGGATGCATTGGCATAGAAATCATCGGTAAGGTACTAGGTAACGTTTTAATGCATATACCCATTATGTAATGTTTGAATCATTTCAAGGATGTCTGTTTTCTTAAACATGTGTCATTTGTTTATGGCAAAAACTTTCAAAATCCTCTCTTCTAGCTTTTTGAAATGTTCATATATCATTGTTATCTGTAGTTGCTCCGCTGTGCAAACCAGACCTTCTTGCTTATAGATGTAATTTAGCATGCATTTCTTTATCTGGCTATGAAATATTGCGTCTCCTCAAGTCTTGGCCCTGGATGACACTTACTAAATGTGTGCTCTCTACAGCAGAGATCTGCTCTTATTAAATGCTTTATAAAATAGTTACTAGATACTCAGAACAGTGCTAAAAGTATTTAGAGCTCCCAGTACCATTAGAGAGTAGTAGAGAATGTCTTATCTCTGTTTTATGGATAAAGAAAATTTCATTTAGGATATTTTAGTAATTGTTTCCTGGTCTCATGGCTATGAAGTAGAAATAGTGGTCACAAGTAAAAATTCATGTTCTGTGCTTAGTGTAGCACACTGCCATTCATTTGTAAAGAGATCTTGAGGTGATTTAAGTCACCCTTAAGTCCAAGTCCTTCAAAACATCAATGACTTCAAAGTTTCACTTCCAAAAATCAACACTCTAATGTCTCAGAAACACTTCAAACTAAACTCACCCCAAAGTCAACTCCTATTCCCTTCTCTAAATCTTCTCTCTTTGCTTGTCGGTTGGTGCCACAGTACCCTGCCATGTTGCTCAGGTTGGCCTTAAACTTGCAGTCCTCCTGCCTCAGACTTCCTTCCAATCTTCTTAATTAAGTATTCACCATTCAGCAAGGAAGTCATCTTCCATTTGGTGGTATGATCCAGACACCTAAGCATCATCACTAGCCTATTCCAGAACCAAACAAATGTGCCTGGGAGTTTCTGGTCATTATCTTAAACTTAAAGCTATCTTGGATTCCAGGAACAGCAGAGATTTCTAGACACTCGCCCAGCAAGCAGTCTTGTCATGAAAATAAATGTAATCCTCAAGCAACAAGAGTTTCTTCAGGACCACCTTGCTGAACAAGAACTGAGTTAATAATCAACCAGCTCATGCTATGACCAAGAGTGTGTTACTATATATGCCTCTTGCTCTGCCACAATTCTCTCTCTGTTTAAACCTGAAGATCATGTCAGTAGCTCAAAGATGGAATTGGGGTCACTAAACCCTTTTATCTATATTATCCAATGTGAGCACATTAAATAAACCTTCGTTCTCTGCCTCTCACTACCACTTGCCTCTTTGATTGGTGGGTTAGATGGGTGGCTAAGCCGAATCTGGTAGGACTCCTGGAGTGGGACTTTTGTCTTTAAACAGCAGTAACAATACTTGATTTAGAAGGGTTTAACTTTTTTCTGGATCAAAAATCTCCCTTTTGACCTTAGAGGCATACCCCAAATATCTCACTGAAGAATAACACGCTGAAGGACCCTACAGTCCTTTTATTTTCTCAATGGCCTTCAGCACATAGCACCGAGAAGCTGCTGGCCTGGGTCACCATTACCAGGCTCCCAATTCCCTGCCTGGATGTTGGAAGCCACTTGGCTTCAGATTTTCTTCTTATTTCATCAGCTTTGGTGAGTTGGAGAACTGTGGCTTTGATGAAGACGGAATACTATTGGCGATGCTGACAGCTGCATTGATTCCTGCATGTGTGAATATCTGACCTGAAGTCCAAGAGGCTTTGAAGAAAGCATGGAGTAATAGAACTACAAGGAAAGAGGAAATGCTAGTAAGAATGATCATTTTCAGTATGTGTTGGGGAAATGACCCATGAGTTGATCTTCTCTCAGGCTGGCCTAGAAATCTGCATTTGAATTCAGCCCCATCCCTTTGATACACTTGGTCCCTTTATTGCAGCTTGAACTAACACTGGCACAGTGATAGCTTTTATGCAAAACGATGTTAACACATATTCTAAAAGCAAAATAAAATGAAAAGACAGAAAACAAAAACTCTCTTCTGTATTTTTCTCTCTGCTTACTTGCTTGGCATACCACTCACCCACGTCTTCCATGGGCTGATCTCTAGGATCCTCCCATGAAGGCATATTAATAGGTATCATTATGCTTTCATTCTAAGATGTACAGAGGAGCAGTTTCCTGTTTTTTTCTGTGAATCCCAAGAACATCTGTCGACCAACACCTGCTGTTCTCCATAACAGGTGTATGCTAGAGATTGAAAAGATAAAAAAAAAAAAAATCACATGATGTCAGCCCAGATCACAACTTGCAGCCTGTCACTCCTGCCAAATGGGTTAGTTGAGATGGAAACCACACATTGAGCAGATGTCTATTAGTAATTTGGGGAAGTGTCACAACTGAAGGTTACAAAAATAGAGAGGGAAGAAGAGAGACAGTTTGAAGCTATCCAGGGACCTCATTAATTTTCCCCATTCAAATTTCTCATCCTTTTCTTAATCTTCCATAAGTATTCAATACTTTTGAAGGCATTTTGTTTGCTTTTATCTATTATTTTTCTGAGACAGAGTTTCATTATGTGGCCCAGGCTGGCTTTCAATTTTGGTGATCCTCTGTGTCAAGCCCACTGACCGTCAGCATTATATAAGCACGTACCTCAACTTGTCAATTTCCAAAGATTTTTACGTTTGAACAAAGGGACAGATATGTATAAATGGTAGATACACTGGGGATTGGAGGAACCTCAGATTGTCTAGTTTACACCTTTCATTGCATATCTGAGGCAGTAGAGTTCCAAGGACACGATCAAGAGAAGAGAAGAATGTGTTATCTATTATGTCTGGAAGCCAAAGCAAAGCAAGTGTCTAGGTGCTGAAGAGTTCATTATTCTTTCTACACTGCCCCCAAAGTTGTAGAAAGAATGCTAGGCACAAGGCATGCTTAGTGATACTGTCTCTAGTTTAAATGTGTTATCTGTGTTGTTGTCTACGGTAACCTCAGCATGTAACATAGTGCTGGACACATTCTGAGCACTTGAATGCCTGGTAGCTTCCACTTTGGTGGTTCTGAAAACCTAGACCACATGAGGAGGTGTACTGGGTTGGATAATGTCCTCCTCAGCATCCTTACCGCACAGAATCTATGCACGCAACATTATTAGGAATTGGGGTTTTAAAATGATTTAATTATGTTTAAATGAAGCCCAACTGGTGTTAAGTACACCCAGATCCTATGTATGCTTTCCTTCTCAGAGGGCAGCATCAGGACAAACAAGGAGAATTGTGATACCACATGCAGATACTGGAGAGATGCACGTGGAAGCCAAGAAACATCACGATTGCATGCAGCCTCGAAGTTAGGGTCAAAAGAAGGGTATGGAAGAATAAGGAAGGACTTCTTAGCTGCAGCCCTCAGAAAGAAATCTTTACTTTTGAACTCCTAGCTCTCAGAACTCTAAGAGAGTAGACATCCTTGGTGTCTAGGCACCGTTTGTGGTTCTCTAGGAAATAAGAAGGCCAGCCTTGAAAATGAATAATTTTCAGGCCAGTTTTATAGCACCATGGGGTTAATCTCTTAAATGACTGTAGCCCCACTGCTGTTTAACACAGCAACATGGGAGACTCTAAGTAAAATAAATGGGACCATTAAGGGCTTGAAGCACACGGCCATCCTGGCATGAGATGTCTCAGACACTCTAGTTCACTTTAGCCCCCGGATGATCACAGTCCCAGCTGCCATCATGTGGCTTAGAAGAACTATCCCACACGGTGCGGTTAATATACTGAATTGTAAAAGGTCAGAAAATGATTGTTTTGATGAGAACAGTTTAGGTTCCAAAGGCTGATTCTGAAAACAAGAAGTGGTTATTTGAAGGCATTTTTGGAGAAAACTTGAATCAATATGGGGGAAGAGCAACAACAAAGTAGGAATAAAAAGAAAGCGAGAATGTAGTTAACAAGTGAAAATCTGGAGAGGGAAAGTTTGACTGAGTCCTTCAGGGAGGCTTGTAGACAGTATCGGCCACGTTCTCCCTTGTCTCCATTAAGGTCAAAGACCCTGGAGACCCCAAACTCCCTTACCCTTCAGTCATTGGTTAAGGCCTATCTTAGAGATACATAGATTCTCACCCCCTTCTTGCTCCTTGAGGAGTAAGTGCAGGGGGCTGGACAGTGAAGCCCTCTGACAAGGGTGCAGGTGCCAGGCCTTGGGGATGGATATGTACCCTAGGCAGCACGTGTCAACATGGCTAGTTGGGCAATATATCCTGGTTTTCTTTACAGGATTCACATTTAACTCCAAAAGTCTTTCCTTCTGGAAATTCACAGTCCTGGGCAAATGGAATAGTCACTCTAAGAAACCATCCCCGAGAGGACGTGGGTAGAGCTTGACATTTGTGTGTACAAATGTCTCCAAGCTAGAATGAAACACACAGAGGCGTTTAGGAAGGTGGCCATGCAGGTTAGAGGCCAACAAGAAACTGAGTCCACTTTTAATAGTAGCACCTTTCCACCCGTGATAGGTATAAGTGCTTTCACACTGTTTTGAACACTGCAGAAGAGCAGACGGTGATAAACATATTTTAGCTTAGCAAATAAAAGCATGGGTGAGGAACGAGAAGAAAGTCCCGTGCTATGCCTATGATGTGGGCTGCGGTACATTAGACACAGCACCACCTTCAGATGTGGATGTAAAGAGGACAAGAGGCTGGCTGGAAAGTCACCCTTGTCATAAATAAGGAAACTTTCACTTAAGTCAACCTGTGTAACTAGCATGATGGAAAGAAGGCATTTGTCATCAGTAATCAACATTCTGCAGTGACAGGAAGCAAAGGGGAAATTGCACTAAGCATTATAGAATAATGCATGGGTTGAGGGCAACAAATAAGCGTATGTTCATTGAATCTCAGCCTATTAAATGAAAAGAGGTTTTTGAAATCAAGACGGACATTTCTGAAGATAAACAAGAAGACTCCTAGTTTATTTAATCTGCATAAGAAAATACAAAGAAAAGACAATGCTAACAGGGAGTAACACTTAATGAAAATCCATCAAGAAGATCATCCGAGATGGGAAAATTTCACCTAAACTATGTGTATATGGATATACAGAATTGTATGTATTATAGATGTTTTAGGTAGATAATTCATAGCAATGCTTCCTTATGACTTTCAGACATCCTTACTGTTATTTTACCCTCTTCTCTCTTTCTTTGTGTTTATCTCCTTCCTTTCTGCTTCTTAAATAAAGCCCTTCTGTTTCCCATTTCCCTCTCAGATCACTTATATCCTGTTATTCTCTGTCTGGGGTGGTTTGAACAAAAATGGCCCCCATAGCTCCGTAGGAAATGCTGGCGCTATTATAAGTGTAGCCTTGCTGGAGAAAGTGTGTCACTGGCCTTTGAGGTTTCAGAAGCTCGAGCCAAGCCCAATGCCATTCTCTCTTCTCACTGCCTGTGGATCCAGACGTAGAACTCTCAGCTACCTCTTCAAAACCATGTCTGCCTTCGTGCTGCCATGCTTCCTGCCATGACGACAATGAGCTAAACCTCTGAACTGTAAGCCAGTGCCAAAGAAATGTTTTCCTTTGTAAGAGTTGCCTTGGTGTCTCTTCAAAGCAATAGAAACCCTGACTAAGACACTCTCTCTATTGCTCCCCCCACCATAAAGGTCCTTATTTTTTTTTTTTAACTTCCCTGGTTTCTGCAGTTACTCCAGGTTATACATTCACATTTGAAAAATTGGAGCTAGGAGTCTCAGATAACTGAGAACATGTGATGCTTGCCTTTTAGATTCTGGGCAATCTCAGTTAGTGCTATCTTTGTCAGTTCCATTCATTATAGGTAAAAGTCATGACGTAATTTTTCTTTACAGCTGAATAGTATTCCATTGTGCATATGTCGCACGTTTGTATTAGTCATTCATCGCTCGAAGGACATTCAGGTTGTTTCCATTTCCTAGCTGTCGTGACTAGAATAGCAGTGACCATGGCAGAGAAGGTTTCTGTGAAATAGAATGTTGCGTCCTTTGGGCATGCCAGTGAGTGGGATGCCTGGGTCCTTTGTTGGA
The DNA here is from genome assembly GCA_026225945.1 of Cricetomys ansorgei. Classification (NCBI taxonomy): domain Eukaryota; kingdom Metazoa; phylum Chordata; class Mammalia; order Rodentia; family Nesomyidae; genus Cricetomys; species Cricetomys ansorgei. The sequence continues at coordinate 2,479,905 of JAMJFZ010000181.1, read as the reverse complement.
TTTATTAGCTTTTTGAGGATTCTCCACATTGATTTCTAGAGAGTGGCCGCGCCAGTTAGCAATCTTACCAACAGTGAAGGGGGGTTCCTTTCTGCCACACCCTCTCCTGCATTTGTTGTTGATTTTTTAAATCTTTGCCTCTTTGACTGGAGTAGTGTGAAAACTCAAAATTTGATTTGCATTTCTCTAATTGCTAGGGACTATCAACATTTGTTGGAGATACTGCTTAGTCATTTAAATCTTTTTCCTTTTGAGAACTCTCTGTTCAGAGTCCATGCCCTTTTATTTGAATGAGTCTTTTTTTTTTTTTTTTTTTTACTTTTGACTCTTTGTGAGGTCGTTATATATTACGGATATTTAGCCTCTGTCAGATGTGTAGCTAACAAAGATTCTCGCCTATTCGATGGACTTCACCTGCTTCATTGTTTCATAGCTGTGCAGAATGATCAGTAACCCAGTACTTGGCTGGCTGGTAGGGAGGATAGGAAGTTAGCTCCAGGTTCAATGAAAGACTCTGTCTCAAGCGATAAGGTTGAATGATCAAGGAAGACACGTAGCATTGACCTTTGGCTTCCACATGCACGTGTACGTGGCTATGAGTTTAAAAGAGAGCAAGGGGGGTGGTACATGGGAGAGGCTGAAGAAAGGGACGGGGGTCACTGCCGATGACTACATCACTATGGCAGTGAAGGTAAACTGCTTGACAAGGCATCTGGTTGCTGGCATGCCAGGGAGATGGTGACCTCTCCACTTCCTTCTGCTGCACAGCTGCTGATAGTCTTTTCAGTCATGTTGTCTGTTTTGTTTATTGGTAAAATTAAAGATAATCTTTAGTTCAGCTCTTATGAACTGGAAAAGAGGCACATTGTAGAAAACAAGGACGTGGCGATTCCAGCACTGAAAGTAAATAATGATCTTACTGACCCTCACGTCCAAGACGCCCTATGTATATGTGAGAGATGTTTCGTGCCTAATGTCTCTGACCTGACATATACGCGAATGAGAGAGTTGCATGACAAAATTATTTCTGGCATAAAAGGCACTGATTCTCAAGTAAAAACGAGGGCCATAGAGCCAGGATAAGGGAGTTAGTATGTCTGGAAAGACAAGGACATGTGGATAATTGCCCCTGAGACTGTAAAGTAAAACTCTAATGGTCTGCTCACACTTCAGTAAAAATAAAGCTGCCTGTTTGATTTTGTAGCCCATGATGCCAGCCTGAAGCCGAGCCCCAGCTACGTGATGTGATTCTGAAAATGTAAAGTGAAACAATTGATGGCTTGCATAACTCGTGTGATGTTATTAGTCTGCTTCTGAAAATGAAAAGTTAAAGCAATTGATAGCTTTTGTGACTACTGTGATGTTGTTGGAGGAAAAAAGGAAAACTCGATATAATGCAGTAACTGGATGATTTTGAAAAAGTTCTGTACAAAATAAAAGCCTGGGTGATCTCGGCCAAGAGTGAGTGAGCCCTAAGCAAACTCCCTGGCTAAATCTTTTGCCAGCTTTCGCTTTAAACAGGTGTGCCTCCATCTCTTCTTTCTCAGCACTGATCCAGTCATCCCTCCCTCGGATTCTTCCCTGACCCTTGTCCTCCGGTTGCTGAGGCTGGGCCGCAGCAGGGAATGATATATTACATTATAATCTCAAAAACATTTAACCAGTAAGACAAATTTAGACCAACTAGTGAGTGTAACTCCATATTAGACGAATGAGAAAAAGTACTTACTATTTACCTATTCATTTTGTATTTGTATTTTCCTTGCTTTAACTCTTTGAAAGATATAAAAGTCCAATATAGGCTCAGTCTCTGCTTTCCCTAGGAGGAGTCACCGTTACGGTTTTCTTTTGTGGTCTCTAAGATCTTAAAAATGCTTGTATAGCAAATATGTGTTGTGTCCTAGAGGGTCAGGAAGTTCAGTCTGTTCTCTTCTTTGCTGTTGTACCTCTATTAGTAGAACAGTTTCTCAGATATAGATGTCCAGTAAGGTAGCGTGAAATGACTGAAAATATTCACTCACAGCGTTCACTTGAGTGTATATGCATTTGAATATATTCATGTTACTTCATTCACTTTCTGTCATGGCTATTCTTCGTTGTTAACTTGACTACATCTGGAATGAACTACAATCCGGAAATGGACAGCAGGCCTATGAGGGATATTTTTGCTTGGTTTCAAGTGGATGAATTTACTTCTAGACTGGATCTTTGAGACAGGTAGACATATGCCTTTAATATGGGCCATACCTTCTGCTGGAAGTCTATGAAAGGACATAGGAGGAAGAAGCTTTTGCTCTTTGCTTGGTGGCTCTCATCTTGATAACATAGTCATTCCTTCACCGGCATTGGAGCCTACTTCTTTGGGACTTAGCATATACTGAAGACCAGCTCAGACATCCAGCCTTGTGGACTGAGCAAGTACTGGATTCTTGTAGACTTTCAGTTCACAGCCAGCCATTGTTAGATTTATTGTAAGTCATTCTGATAAATCTCCATATGTATGTGTATATGTGTATATACACACACACATATATATATTCATACATTCTATAAGTTCTGTTAGTCTAGAGAACTCTAACTAATGCACTTACCAGTGTATCCTGGAGATCATTCTTTATTGGTATAAAAAAAATCACATTCACTATTTTTTTAAAGAGCTGAATTGTATTCCATCATATGCACACATCACGTTGTACCCAATCAATTTTTCATTCATGGACATTTGGTTTGTTCCTAAGTTTTTTCCATTACAAACATCACTACAATGAATATTTTTGGGATATTTGTATCAGTGAAGTAACGTTCTTATAAGAACAATGCTTGTTTTTAAGAAGCCATGCCTTCCTACAAATGTTTCAAATGCCGTCGGTAAGGGTCTGGATCAGGTAACCACAGATTTGTCTTGCACAACACTCCTCATGGTCTTTCCAGGGGTTACTAATGTTAGATGCCTTTGCTTGTTTAAAAAAGAAGGAAAAACCTCATAGAGATTTTTCAGAATGAAAGACTGTGATGTGTCAGAATTGATTAAATTGGTACCAGGATACTCAAGATCATGTCCAATGATTACAACAGAAATCAATTCTGAAAGCCCAGATTGTGGGTGGTCCTGATTGGACTATGAAGCTGGCTTTGCATGGTGTGGTTAGGTTTTAATGTCACTGGATAACACTACACATCAGTGTTTTTAATAATTTCAAAGGCATTTGAGTATCCAGGCCAATACATGTTTCTTTAGTGAACCTTCCTTCATCATAGCCTTTCATCTCCATCATAGCTTGGGGCTTTGAGCTTATTATTTTGATCAGATTCTGACTCTGAGGACATCAAGCTGAGGACAGTCTCCTCTTCATTTTATCTCAGCATTTCTTCTTATACCGGAGGGAGAGCAGAGCCAAAGCAGATATGGGTGACAGTGCTGAAAACAAACAGACTCAGAATTTTTAAGCCAGACATACATGCTATGCTTCTTTTGGTGCCACGTTTCCAACTGAAACTGGAAGATAGAGACAAACACCCACACCCTTAGAGGTGCTTAGACAGATGCTTCAAGTATCATTTGAGCTCTTCAGGCCTGAAGTCTTTAATAAAATTGGGTTATAGAATTAGTGAGATGAAGGACCACATCCAAACCATGACCATTTTTCATTATAAACTACTTTGACAGCTGCTCTAAGCATCTCACTCCAATTCAACACCTATGAACTTTCCAATAGTGTGCATGTATATTTTTAATAATCTGCTCTAGTTTCTTATGTATTATCTTCTGGGAACTGTGAGGTTCATTCGCTCAGTAGATACTTTAAAAATCCTCACTCAATTCTGGTGGATGCATCAGTCTCAGAAAGAGGCAGGGACTGCCACCCCCGGGGGGAGGGGGGTGTTGTTGCTTTTCTCTGACTCCAGCCCAACCAACTGAATGGCCTTGAGCAGGAGTCTCAGTTCCGTTTCCAGTTTACAGTAAACTCAGTTTACAGTTTCTCTGTAAATCATGTCAAAGACTTCAGCACAAATACAGAATGTGCCTCATGCATCTCGTGGCTCAATGAATAACTTTATTACGCAAGTATGTTCAGCAGAAAATCAATTAGAGATTAAGATTATTATTGATGTCTACACAGAATATTTTCTCAAATTATAAAGAAAATTATGATGTTCTGAAACAAAACCGACACGTTTAGCCTAAGACTTCCACCTTCAACTGAACTATATATACTTACAGATCACTGACATATCTATGTTTTCTACTTAGATATATAATATCATATGTGTTTATCTATCAATATACATAGTAAAACATACGTGTAGACATGTAATATAAATACAAAACAGAAAGATGCCAATGTCTCAATAGCAGCAAGCAAGCAACGACAGAGTACACCTCTCTCTATAGACAGAGATGAGTGAGTGAGGTGGTGCACGTCTTTAAGAGGAGAGCGGATCTCAGTGAGTTCAAGGCCTGCCTGTCTTAAATATTGAGTTCCAGGCTAGTCTGGGCTACATAGACAGACCCTGTCTACAAAATTCTGAGGAAAAAAAAATGTATAATCATTGGTTTCCATTGAACTGAGATGGGGAGGGAGATAATTTCTCTCCTCTGGAAGAGTTAGGGAATGTCTAGTCCTGCCAGAATGTGTTTGTCCATGGGGGATAGTCCATTTGGATGTCTCAAAAGCCTGATACGATGTTTTCTTATGAGACTTCCAGGGAAACATAATAGGAAAATAATCTATTGATCTGTTTTGTACTTCAGTGTCTGACGAAGCGAGGGCTCGTAGTCTGGGAGCTATGGTAGTGTAGTGCTGATGCTCAAGCAGGCAAGTGAGAATTTCCTGGATCCCACTAAAACGCCTACGGTGCCAGGCAGAGAATGCAGAAGAGTAAAGAAGGGAAGACAAGCATTTGTATAACCCACTTTCATCGTGTTTAGTGCTCAGAATTGCAAGTGCCTCATTTCCAGGAGACGGTAGGGAGCGGGAAGGATTGAAGTACAGTGCAGAGCATTGCACTATTCGGTCGGATTCTCATAGGTGGGAGTACAAGCTCTGTGTTGTGAGGCCTTTTGATTTTTGATTGAAACCTGTGATCCGGAGGATTTTAGTGGGAAATTCTCCTTTTCTGAATATTAGTGTGTGTGCACAAGTGCCTGAGCAATCACAGAAGGCCATGTGTGATAAGCTGAAGTGGGCTTCTTGAGGACCCATGGACCCTGTGGCGCTGGAGAGAAGGTGGCATGGAAAGCTGGTTATCACTGAGCACCAGGGTGACACTAATTCTTCCTGCTGTCTCACTTCTCTCCCAGAGCTCCACCTGACCTCCAGGGAGGAAGTGAAGGGCTTCTGAGCCACCATATGAAAGTCTGTGACTTTCTAGGGACTGGCAGACAAGAGATGCTGTTTCAGAAATGCTTAGCTTCCCATGATTTGTCAGTTATCCTGGATCTGCTGGCCATAAAGAAGTTAATGTGTGTAATGGAAACGTGCTCCGAAGCCATGTGAGAGAAAGTACATAAGGTAGACTGTAGGAAAGGTGGATCTGTGAAGCAGAACTAATGATTACTACTGTGATCGTGAACACTAAGCTACTTCTACTAAGGGGAAAGGTAACAGGTCTGTGATTGCCACCCTTGCCCTTGGGCAATGGCCTAGCTAAAGTAGAACATCTAAGCAAAAGACTTCTCCCTCAGTGACTCTGGGGAACTGGTTTGCTCCAGTGTCGGAAGACTAAGAAGCACTAAATGACTCATTGTCTTGCTTCTTTCCCTCCATGAAATGTTCCCAAATGCTAAGCAACAGGAAGGAAACTGAAGAAGGCATTTCTGTTCCCCTGATTGCCCAATTTTCTCACCCGTGAAAGGGCAGAGGCAAAGAACACCTTTCACAGTATGATAAAAGCTGATTCGGAAACCAAAGGCTTGATTCTTTTTTCTCTCACTGTATGTAGAAGTCACACACACCCAGTTAAATCAACCCTGCTCTGTTTGATGATAAGATCAAAGGACTAATAAACCACAACGAGTAAGATGTGTAACCTCAGGGGAGGAGGAAGATGGCCACAGAATTGGAGGTGGTTCCAAGGAACACAAGTAGGAGATACAGCTATGCCCATTGTCCCATGACTTCCCCGTAATAGAGGCGTTACCTTCGTTTTACAGCGAAGGGTTTCCCTCTTTCTTTCTTCCTTCCTTCCTTCCTTTCTTTCTTTCTTTCTTTCTTTCTTTCTTTCTTTCTTTCTTTCTTTCTTTCTTTCTTTCTTTCTTTCTTTCTTTCTTTCGAAGGTTTGCTTCAATGACAACTCAAAGCTGAAAATAATAATATAATACCTAGAAATGAGGGGGGAAGACAAAGAGAACTTTGGGAGGCACAGGCTTTTCATTTTGTCTGCTGAATCTCTCCCTTTCCTTCCTCTGGCCAGTCCTTAATGGTAGGAATTCCCAGCTGTTTGTCCTGTACATATTTGAAGAGTTTCACTCTTAGCTTAAGACACAGTCTCCAGGTAGAAAAATCTGTCTCTAGCCCTGGCTCTGTTCTAAGTCATAAAGTCTGGCCAACCCCTACCACACTCAGCTACCACCGGCACTTGTAAATGAGTGGGGCTTAATTGCTCATGGATAAATGGTGTGTGTTGGAGCCAGTCCAAGCGACAGTTGACTAAACAGCATCTATTTAAACTGAGAAGTCAGGATATTACTAGAGGCAGCACTTTTAGGCCAGCTACATCATCTGGAAAGCTCACGGCTGACACATGGTTTCCGAGGCCTGTACACAATTTAATAATGGGGGAATCATACCTACCCTAATTTCCCTACTTACTTCCTATTTCCCTACCATCCCTGGGCCCGGAAGCTCACATCTCACTTTCATTCTGTATGCAGGCATTACTTCAAGCTCAGCATTTAATACCACACCAACTCTGAGCCCTTGTTTGCTTTTCCTAGACTCAAACTCTGGGAATGCCACTTCTTGATTAGTTCCACAATCATGACATCCCTGGGCAGATTTATTTTTTTTCTCTGTTGGCTTTATCTAAACAAATGAAGACTTGGTCCCGGCTCGCATATTCCACTCTAATTTTTGAGTCAGGTTGTCCCTTCATCTCTCACGATAAACTATCTTGTACTGACCTTTGACGGAGGGTGTCTGCAGCCATCTTTTTTAGCATCCCTGAGCGGATGCTTCCAGTAGACTTCAACAGCGTCCACACTGAGGAGCATCTCTCTCCTTTCACCAAATATGGTTCATTTTCTATAGAATTCCCTGTACACAAGAAGTGGCAGTGGCAGTAGATACAGAATATGGCAGTAGTCGCGTATCTGTTCCAAAAGTTCTTGGCTGTTTCTCAGTTGATGCTTCTTCGGACAGTCATAATTGATGGTGTTCTTCATTCTTCTCTTCTGTCCTCAATTCCTCAGCTTTTTCTGCGTGGGAAGAATTTCTAATTTTGACAGCAGAGTTTGACCTTTTTACCCTTATTGTGATGGTTTAATACATATTTAAAAGTCACTTAATAAAAGCTAATTATAACTTGAGGAATCTTTTTACTATAAACAACTTGGTTTGTTCTTGTCCTCATATATCACGTACCGGACATGAAGGGCTTACATTCTTTGTTGCTTAACTTAGTTTCTCTGGATCCCATTTTCATGTGTGCAAATGGAAATCACACCTCCATTAGTTACAGAATAAAATGTGCTACCGGAGGTGTGTCAGTCAGCTTAAAGGAAAGAAAACTTATTTTCGCCTGGTTTCAGAGGTCTGTGGTTGTTTGGCCCCATTGCTTGGAGCTGGAGGGATTAGAAATAAAGCCTCTTTGTGTCCTTCAAAGAGGGAAGCAGCAAGACAGAGAGAGAGAGAGAGAGAGAGAGAGAGAGAATACCAGGGGCCAGGGATGACTACAATTTCAGAGGCTTACCACCAGCTAGGCCCCACCTTCAGGAGATTTCACACTTACAGAGGTGTCAGGTGAGGACCGAGCTTTTATTTAAAAAACAAAACAAAACCAAAAAACATGTTCCCTTTGTATTCTCTCTCTCTTGCTCTCTGAGTGTGTGTTATCAACTTGTGCTACAGTGTGTGTTTTTGTGTGTGTGTGTGTGTGTGTGTGTGTGTGTAGGTCAGAGGACAGGCTGTAGGAACTGGTCCTTTCCTTTCACCATGTGAGTCCTAGGTGAAGTCAGGTGGTCAGCCTTGGCAGCAGGCACTGTTATCCCACATTGCCATCTTGCCAACTTTGAGGACCAAGCATCTAGCACACAGCTTTCAGAGGACCTTTAAAATCCAAAGTCTAACAATGATATATTTATCAGAGTGCAAGTGAATTATCACTGTTTCTATCCTTGGGCCTTCTTGCATGCTGGCCCTGCTTCCTGGCACTTCTCTAGAAGCCTCGATTCCACGTCTCTCTTCAGCTACGTTCTGCTGTATGCGGCTTTGTTGTCACATTATCATAATTTATTTTCTTCTGTCCATTTTCTTCACCAACATTTTCTGCTGGGTTACTTGACCTTCAGGTCCTCCCCTCTTCTTTTCCTTCTAGTGTTCTGCTAATATTCACCCCTACAGCCCTACAATGCTCACCTAAACCCTCACGTCTTGCTGTCTGTCTAAAATGTCTCTGTTTTTCCTCACTATTGGATTCTTATCATCTTTCAAGAGTAATTCTGGGAATATTTGTTTTCTTAAAGTTAGAATTATTTCCTCACCCACGTTTCAACAACTGTTTATCATGAAACTTACTATTATAAACATTTTAATTACCTGTCTATATCTTTCCCAGAAGACTGGGAGCTGTTGAAATGAATATCTCATTCATGCTGTGGACTGACCCAGCCGGGTCCCCTAAGTCCGGGGGAATCAGGAATCTGGTACTCTGGTGGGCAAGGAGTCGGCAAAGTGACAAACAGACACAGACACAAGAATGTGTTGAATTTTAGTGTAATTTGCAGCAGTGAGCATCAGACTTATATATTATTATTAATACAGGGAAACATAATCATACAAGAATATGAATTGTGCCAAAATACATCAGGCCTCTTTTGCGAATTGTGTCAAAATACGTCAGGCCCCTTTCAAGGAAATGCTGTTAAAGGATACAATATGTGAGAACAGATCGTACCTTACAACGTGTAAGACAATGTGGTTACGGTTGGCATACAATGTGGTTACGGTTGGCATATCAGTAAGTATACTGTGGTTAATAATTTTTTAGAAGGCAGTTATTGTACTGGTTTGCAACAGAGGGTATCTATTTTTTGAAACTGAGATCAAGATCAAAGTCAGGAGTTACAATTTCAGGGGCTTTTGGAGATTGCTCGACATCTTTCACATCCATCTTAGGTGGGTGGACACTGGAGAGCATTGTAGCCACACTCCATAGAATAGAATAAAGAGAAGGAAAATGATAGCTATCAGACCACAGCCAACAATCGTAACTAGGGCACGACAGGAGAACATCCCTCTGTTTCTAGGGGCGCCAGCCAGGCTTTCCAGGAGACCAGCTTCCTTGAAGCTTTAGGCTCAATCCACGGAGCAGGAGTTTAGCCCTGTCACGCGGACTCCACTGGAGTTGGCGTGGCACATTCATATTTGGCTCTCTTACTACCTCACGGTGTATCAGAAAAAAATGGTTATTTGTCAAATGTTTATTGAATCTACACTCCATCCATGTACTAAACAGTAACTGCCTAAACCAAGAGGCTAGCAATATAACTGAAAGTAGTTTTTCTAGGTCACCAGCAACCTTTTCGATGCTGGTGGACTGCTGAATGTCTCCCAAGGGCAGAATGAATATGATGGCTTAAATTCATCACTATATCTCTCTGAATAAAATACGCAGTCGTGAACATAAGCAGAGGCTAATACTTAATGACTTACGAAGTCCGGAAAGTACATAGGAAAGAAATCAGGTCGTATGCAGGCAAATAGGTCAGTAAGAATAAGAAATATTGAATAAACCTTGGTTATGAATTTTTCTTTTTTTTTTAGTCAGCACGCATAAGATAGAATCCTTATTGAAATTTATGGTTGTGGAAAACTGGCCATTCCCACTTGCAGCACAGTTTGGTCAGGGACATTTCCTGTTATCAATAGGAAGCTGCTAGACAATTAAATGGATCAATGACGCAGTGAGCTAAATTAGTTTTTTTATAGTCGAATAATTGGACTAGCTGTGCATTCTACATTATTTCAGTTGTACGAGCATGATCTTTGAATCTACCGTGTAGGAAGATACCTGCACTGCGTTTGCCTATTGATTTGAGAAGCAGTAAAAGGTGATAATCAGGAAGGGCCATGAAGTACTATCAATAAAATGGTTCAGGGGATACACATCTGATACACAGAGTGGCTTTATGTAGACTTAATGATTTTTTTAGAACAATTTACAAATCTGTCCTAATTCGACTAGCACTATAATATTGTGCTTTAAAACATAGTGAGACAATACTGTTATGTACTTCCTGTGTTTAGCTCTGGTTTTTGGAACATTGCACTGCTTGTTGTCAGGGGTATGTGAGAAAATTGTCTGTTTGCCTAAAGCTCTGGTTCATAGTGATTTTCTATTTCTGTGGTGTAAACACTCATAAGGGGCTGGTGGTAAACTATTAACAGTTACCTGGCTCTCAGAATTTCTAAATATCCAACAAAATCGGCTTCAGAAATGGCAGGATCTGATCCAGAAGACCACTACAAGTTAATGCACATGATTTAAAAATTGCTCAATTTAAGAACTAGAAGCCAGTACTACCAGGTACTTTATGAATGCTTTGTGCTTTTACTAGCACGTCTAGACTCATGGTATAGTATCCCATGTAGAAAATTTACATAAAACAAAAGCAACAGGGCATGAATGAAAACATAACTCCATTACCTTTTAGGAAAAAGCTGAAGATGATTGGTAGCTCAAAAGCCAAGCAGTACGTTCCTAGCTGAGATATTGTGACACGGGAAGAAATAAGTTTGACTTTTACCTATAATTCCTGGCCCAGGGTTTCCAAATAGTTTGCAATTTCCTGAAACTTTGAAGTTTCCATTCCTACATAATGAAACTTCTACAAAAAGCCAAATGAAGGGGTTCAGAGGTTTTCAAGTCAGGGGCACATGAAAATCTTAGGACACAGAGGTGGACCCAAGGAGAGCCAAGGGATTCTTACCCTTTCTTTCACCCTACCTGGTGAACTTCACCGTTTGGTCTGTTTTCTTTTGCAGTAACAGAATGATACAGACTGGATAACTGATAAACAACAGAAACTTATTTGGCTCATGATTCTGACTGAGAACTTCACTGTACTGGAATCTGATAAGGGCCTTTATGCCGAGTCACCCACAACATGGCAGAAGGGCAAGTGCACACATGTACAACAGAAGTGAAGGTTAGGAGGTCAGGAGCCTCGACTGGCATCTGCAGTAGGGCAGAATTGTGGGACTGAGTCTTTCTGAAGGCCTTACTAACTTCTCTGAGTCAGAGTTGAATTGTTAGAAACTAATCAGCTTTTAGAAAATTGGCTGTTGATGTGAAAAAGACCATGTATCTGGTGGCAGAAGTGTTGTGAATATAAAATATATTTTTCTTACTGGTAAACTTTTCTGGACTCCTGAGAGTGCTCTATGCAAAGCTTATAGAGAGAGTAGCTGGGAAAGGTAACCAATGGGCTTGAGTGGAAACAGGATGCATGACCTCCATAAGGAGTATGGATGGGACAGGGTGAGTGGGAGGAGCTGTGGACCTAACATTCTCCTAGGGTGGCCAAGCTGGAAGAACTATTTGGCAACAGTGAAGATAGGAACAAGACCACACCTCCTAATCCTTCCCCAAAATTTCCACCAATAGGACCAAGCAATCAAACATGTGAGCCAAAGGAGGCCATGGTCATGCATAACACCACTCCCTCCCAGCAGCTATTAAGGAGCTATCAGTAGCTCCTTAGCTGGGTATGGGAGCACAAAGGCATTTTTCTTAAGCTGCCCACTTGATTTTGATGCATAGGCAACGTGAGGACTTTACAGGTTGCTAGTACAGAGAATGCTTTGCAGGGCAGGAAGGTAGTAGCCAGGCAGGAACTGCTAAGTCATACAAAAGGGGCTATGCGCAGGACCTTGAAGACATCCCAGAACTTCTCAGAGCAATGATGGGGGCAGGTGAAGGCTGTAAGCTGTAGGTGATGGCAGAAACAATCTGGTGGCCAGTTGGAAAGTATTGGTATCCTACTAACTGCAAGGACAGAGACTAGAGAGGACAGCCCAGGAGTGAATCAAGGTGCTAGTGTTAAGTCAGCACATTAAGTGGGAACTTTGTGTCTGAATTAAAAGCACACAATTACAGAATTCTAGTGCTTGAGACATTACTTAGACAAGTTAATATGATCACAGTCATTGCTCTCTCTGCCTTTATTTTAAATTCTAAAGAAACAGCTTGTAAAAATGCGAATTCGAACAATTTTTACTCATCTAAGAGAATGAATTTCTAATTTTAAAAAATATAATAAACAGTTCAAGGTTTGTGGTTTGGTTGCTAGATACAATAAGTTGGAAAAAAAATGAAGCTATGATAATCATTGCAATTCGACCATAAACAGGGTTACGTATTTTACTTTCTAAAAATCTACTATAATCCTGTTGTAAATATATTAAAAAAAAAGGGAAGGGGGTGTTGCTAAGGATTCAACCCCATGGCTCTTTGCATGATAGCCTTGCATTCTGCCACTGAGCTACATCGCTAATCTCCTCAAGACCTTTCTTACTTGTACACAAAGTTTAAGAGGAGCATTTGGCCTTATACTCTTCTGTTTACCAGCAAGTGCCCATATCCTCACGCTGTCGCATGTAGGGATCGTGGAATGCTTGCTGATCATCCATGCTGGGAGCTCTGAGTCAAATCCACAGCTGTCTCATCTCACACAGGCTCCTGGAACTAATGAAGGGATGGAACATGGAGTCAGACTGCATATGGTTACTACACCTATTTACATAAGCTTGTTCTCTTGTCAATTCTTATTCTTATTAAAGAAGTTTGACACTATTAAAAACAAACAAACAAACAAAAACAAAACAAAACAAAAAACACCTAATCACTGCTTGCAAATTTAAGGAAGAGAGCAATAGAAAAAAAAAACTTGTTTGGAGTGACCAAGGATTTGTTCTTGTCGGTTAGTAAATATGTTATAACTTTGTTTTACCCAGTGAACTACAGAATTTCAATGGAAGGTCACATTGGTTTAATAAATGGATTGGGTATTTGATTGAGGGAGAGGCTGCCAAGTCATGTGAAGTGTGTGCCATCCGTAAGAACTAGTATTTCGTATTAGCAAAAAAGTTGAAGCGGTCCAACAGATTTCTACATATCTTTTTCCCAGATTCTCAAGATGTTAACAATTTGTCATATTTTCCATTGTTTTTTTAGTGAAAGCTTTTGATGAATATTTAACAATATTATGTCACAGTGATTCTTTTAAATTCAGTGCAATCCTAGGTACTTGCTGTGAAGAGACTTGAGAAATAGTATCCCAAAACTATTCAGGAAAGAAGCATTTTTTTACTGTTATGTTCTTTAATTAACATGTTAGTTGTACATATCAGTGGAGTATAGTGTGTGACTTCAACACACGCATACAATGTGCACTGAAGTCAAATCATGGTAATTAGGATCTAATTATTATGTCCTGACTTACCACTTTCATCTTTCTCTGTACATGCTTAACTACACACACACACACACACACACACACACACAAAATTCACTTTCATTCTCTGAACCATTTAAGCTGCTGCCATGATGACAATTTATACCCAAATCATTATTATATATAAATTCTTTTCAATAACCACAGTTCAAATAACTCGAGTTAAGATGAAATTATCTAATTTACAGAACTTATTCAACTTTTTCCTGTTATGTCAAAATATACTTTGTAGCAACAGTCCTTATATTCTTCCTGGTCCAGGGTCCAATCTAGAATCACCATTGCAATTGCATTCAGTGGTCTCCTTTAGTCAGGAACAGTGCCTTGGTTGTAATTAATCATGACTTACCATTTTCTGAATAATTTTTGAAGCGTATAGGCCAGTTTGTACATGCCTCTCGATTATTTGTCTGATGTTCTGCTACTAGATTCAGGTTATGCATCTTCAGCAGGACTTACACAAAAATATGCTTTCTTCAGGCAGCAAATGGTGTTTGCCCATGGTTGGTGACATTAACTTTGATTTGCTTAATGTAAATGGTGTGCACCAGGTTTTCTATTGTAAACTGATGATTTTCTCGTCGGGAATTATCTTTCCTACAATGAAGCCATGCAGTCACCCCATTTCTCATTGAACTTCCACCTAGTAGTTTTAGCATTCATTGATGATTCTCTAATTAGCTACTGTGGTAGTTGCCAGCTGGTGATTTTCTAAACCCAGCATTCATTTCACACATCCGTTATTCTGTTGTAAGAGGATCATCCCCATCTCCCCATTTATCCACTCATTTATTTTTATCTGTATGGACCAGTGGTTATTCTGCAGTTATAATTCGTTACTATGATGCTCAACTTGTCCCTAAATCTGGCTGTCCATTGGACATTTCCCCATCATTATTTGAGTACTTTCTTTATGGAAGAGACAGATATTTTTGGCACAAATATGCTTTCCTTCCAAGTTTGGGAATCAGTTTTCTAAAAGGGACTGTAGTTGTTATGCTGCTGTGGTGTCTGAACAAGTACAACAACGAGGCATTCGCCACAGGTAGAAACCCTGCCAGACTTCAGCAGGGGGAATCACCGTCATAGCAAGCACCATACTGGACAGTGGAACCCTGAGAGTCTGACCTCAGGTGTTTTTATCGACACAAAACTCCCCAGGTGTTCTACTGTGCAGACCGTGAGCAATCCAACCTCTCCCACATAAATCCAACACCTGCAGACAATACAAAATGACAAGGCCTAAGTAGCCCTACCCACAACAGTGCATAAAGCAATTATTTTATACATAACCAAAAATAAACTTCCACAATAAGGGACTGCTTTGGTTTCATTAAAAATTTTTTTTCTAAGTAGAGAATTTAGATGTCAAGGTATGAATATGAGCTAGGTATTGTGTATACTTGTAGTTGGGCAGTCACTGCCTTTAGACCCTTTCAGAAAGCATGTAATTAGGCAACAGGAGCTGGGAAGATGGTTCTATGGTTAAACTGCTTTCTGTCCAAGCATGAAGGTCCCCAGGACCCATTACAAAGCCTGGTGTGGTCGAATGTGTCTCACAGTAATGGGAGACAAAAGACATAGAAAGATCCCTGGGGCTCCCTGGACAGTCAGGCTATTGGTGATATCCAGTTCAGTGAAGAGAGACCTTATTTAAAAATTAAGGTGGAAACTCATGAGTTAGACCCTCAAAGACACCTAATGTTGGACTCTGTATCCAAAGCTAAGACAGAACCTATTCAAAGAAGTTCCCTGCCAACAGCTATCATTACATTTTCTTCAAGGTTCCTCCATTGAGCATTGTGGAAGAGAATTTTAGACTTTCATGCTGCCTTTCATTCCACTGTGGACTAGTCCTGCTTACAAATTAAATGAACTGTTTCATTTGCCATTGTATTGATTGTCACCCTCTTGGGTAGTAGTTTATGATAGACATCAATTTTCTCTTATCTAAACTTAGAGAGTTTTAGTGAAAGCAAAGGGTGTGTGTGTGTGTGTGTGTGTGTGTGTGTGTGTGTGTGTGTGTGTGTTGTGTGTTGGGGTATATGTCTAGAAAGTAAGAGCTAAGAAAAAATATTTAGGGGAAAATGTATTAAATAGGATTAAATATGATAATATGTTATTCCCAAATATAAAACATTTTAAAATCAGAATTTACTACCAGTGCTTTTTACATCTTAAAAATAACAAAACGCTATTTTTTGCTTTGTGATCATTTTACCAGTTTTTCTTCCCCAGATTTAAGGCTTTGTGTGTGTGTGTGTGTGTGTGTGTGTGTGTGTTTGAGACAGGATCTTATGTATACCTGGCTGGCTTCAAACTCACTATGTAGTCTAAGACAACCTTGAACTTTTTTTTAAAATTTAATTTTTTCATAGTCTCTATCTAGTGTGTGTGTGCTGTGTATGTGGGGTGTGTGTATATATCTTAGTGTGCATGTGTGTAGACCATGGTGCTTGTGTGGAGGTTAGAGGACAACTTTTGGGACCTGGGGATAAAACTCCAGTTATCAGGCTTGGCAGCAAATGCCTGTACACATGGACATCTTGCAGGTCCATGAGTTCGAACTTCTGCCTCTTCTGCTTCCAAGTCTTGAATGCTACATTATAGGTGAGCATCGGCAACTGGCTTATATAGAGTGGAGGATCGATCTAGGCTTTGTGCATGTTAGACAAGCACTCTGTTAACTGAGCTATATCCCAGCCCCTAAAAGCTATTCTTCAATATTGCTTATTTGGCCGATTTAGAAACTCTAGTCTAGAAAATTGCTGAGTAAGGTGCCTAAGAAAAGAGTGTCAGTACCAGAGGCTAATCATGACACTCATCATGGCAGCTTCTACAAAACCGTGCTTAGCATAGCTGACTCCACACGAAAGGGTGGGATGCAGACACAGGCATGCTCATCTTTTCTCTTCATTCCAGCAGCTGAGTCCAGTATGGCTGGACCATTAATTAATTAAAGAAAAGTAATAGATTTCACAGGTTAACATGGATATTGAACATTTTTTTTTTATTTAATTTTATGTAAAGCTGAGGCAAGGGAAGTTTGGTTTCCTATGAAGAATTCTCCCACCTTTTCTCAGCTCCTCTAATATATAAGTGCTAGTGGTCACTGTGGAAGGGGACCAGCTCTGGAGGTCCATCCGAGGTTCCAGTCCTGTGTTAATAATCCAGGGTGACAGCAGCAGTATACGCATGACATATGGGCCATATATACCAGCTTCCACAAGGAATACGAAGAGAATGAGGCACCAGTCATGCATATGATATTGGTAATGACAGTGAAAGCTTCTTTGAACATGAGAATTTTTAAGTACTTTATTAAATAATATATTCACTGTAAAGGCTTTAGCCATCATAATCACTACAATACAGTATGTGTGCAAAAATACCCACTGAACATGCTTGAAGAGGTATAAATTGTGTTTGGAAATCCATGCAACATTAAAAAATAATTTGATATAAAAAAAAAACAAATAATCAGAAGAGTGAAAGCCCAGATGTCTTGATAGAAGCCTATTGCTTATTCTGGGGTAACAGCAGCATGCATGTCTCTAGTCATATTGCTCTTCTCCTTCAGCTTGGACTGCAGAAGCGTGTGCTGCACAACCCCGATCCTAATGTCCATCTGAACAGTTTCTTGCTTCAGCTTGGTTAAACTCTGCTTAATCTTCACCAAAGGAGCTGCAGAATAAAAACAGCACGGGATAAAAACGTTCATTTGGAGCATCAGTTTGTTAGAGAATTGCCTGACATTTTTCCTCCCTCTGTCTCAAGCCAGAAATGGGGTTAAAACACAGCCAATGACTCGCTGACATTCACACAGCTTTGCAGTGGTATTTTAAACACCTGAGAATTTCAGGATGGGAACCAGTTCAATATTTGATGTACTGAGGCTTAATTTTCTAACTTTTCTAGGAAAAGAAGTGCTAAGTGGATATTTAAGGATGTGTGTAACACAGTTTTGTCTATAGGAACAGGGGATGGAATGGTGGGTATTTAAGGATGTGTTCAACATGGATTTGTCTACAAAACAGAATGGAATAGTAAGAGAGGAAGAAAGATACAAATGAGACAAATCGTGAGCCCGCTGACAACACTGCAACCCATTCCCATACCCACTCTAGACCCCCAGTCTGCATGCAGAGCACCTGAACCCCAGACAGTCTTCTTGACATAAAAAGCCTGAGGTGATGACCGCTGGCCTGTGTCAAACTAAACAGTTTGTAATGGAGGATAATTGCTGAGAGATTAATTCTCTGTTTGAACCCTGCTCAGTCAGGGCTTCCAGGAAGGAGAGGGAAAAAACATCAAGGGTCGTCACGTCACAGACCCAGTGTCATCTGGGATAGCCTTAAGTATTTTTTATGTACATAAAACAATGAAAAGAGAATGATATATTTTCGAATATCGTAGGAAGAAAGTACATACCCCACTCTATCTTTGAGTTACTAGCTTGAGTTAATAAAATCAGAGGAAATATTCTTTCTCAGTTGATTTGTAACAAGCACAGTACTCTGATGATTAGACACCATTTTTGCACCGCGTACCTCTCTTACAACAAGTAAACACAGGCTATTTACTCATTTCTGTATTATTTGTGTGTGTGTGTTGAGGGGGCAGAGGGCAGATTTCAGGAATTGGTTCTTTTTCTATCGTGGGGTCTGAGAGAGAACTGAGGCTGCCAGGCTTGCGTGGAAGCTCCTCTCCCTGTTGAGCCACACTGCGGCCCGCACACACTTCATTTAAAAAAAGCCCCCTCCCAGCGGACTGGGAGCACGCGCCAAGTCAGCCCTGAGCGCACGTGTACTCACTGCCGTCCGTCATGCTGCTGCCCTTCTCTTCAATTTCTTGCTTTACCTTTTCTAATTCTTCTGTAATCTTGTATTGAAAACAAGGGAAAAAAAACCAAACTCCCATGAGTTCATTTTAATGAGCCTTGAAATTTCTCGAACGCTGTATTGAGAAAAATCAATTTAGATATAAGGAAGTAAAACATTATGATTATTCTTGACATAATTTAAATAAAAGACAAGATATGAAGTTACACAAAGCGTTTCGTTTTTTGAGACTTGCTTACAAAACACCAGCAAATTACTTTCACATTAGCTTTCTCATGCTGTGATATTTTAGAGTGAAGATCAAGTTGTTTGCAGTATGAAGCCCTCAAACTGTGCAATTATCACTAGCATTTACTACGCCGATCTCCAACAATTAGTTATTAGTCAATACAATGCTACTAGAACCCTGACTTGCCTTTCAAAAGGCTGTCTAGGCATCTTTCTGAATCGTATAGTTATTAGGAGGCCACGTTTTCCGTCTAGGCCAGTAAGACAATGCTTACATCCTATGGCGGGATACAAAAGTGCTCTATTATTCCCTCGAGGCCGGGAACTCTGAACTCTCAGAGGCATAAGTGCTGTCATCGAGATTCCAGGTGAATCTACACTTGATGCCAAGATTACACACGGCAGCCTCTGTGGGCAGCGCTCTATACCAGGGTGTAATCTCTAAAATTATATCCAAAATATAATCTCTAAAAATTGAGAAGTCGTTTCTACGTAATCTGGGGCTATGCCTTAACTGCTGTAATTTAGTAGGCTTTATTTCACATGCTGCTGAGTAAAACCTTCCCAGGGAATACAACGCTCATCCAAGCAAAGCAAATTAATTTCTTCTGGGCACCTGAAACATCACAACTGGTGACACCCACTGGCTCCAGAGGACTAAGTAGTCCCCGGACGTCCTTCAAGTATTCATTTACCCCACGTTAGTGAGCACTTTCCTTCTGGGGAATGTTTTATTTGCCTAGAAGCACCACAGGAGGAGGGTCTAAATATTTGTAAGGTTATATTTTAAAGTTAATATTGCAGAAATACTCTTTACAAGAGAAGCTTAATTCTTTACTGGCCAAACAGTAAAGCTTGTGAAAACTGTGCTGGCTCATACTGGCTTCTGATACTGTTGTAAGTCTCTTTATTTTTGAACCTCGTCATCTCCTATGAAAAATGAGAATGTGTATCAGGTCTCTCTTCTCTTGTAAGATCATGAAAGCAAATACAGTGACACTGCATATATTTTAGAGGTTGTAAGTTATTTTGATTGTAGAGAGAGCTATATTCCGGATCACACATGCTTAACCGCAATCACTGACAATATAAGCCTTGTATCTGGAAGAGTCACATTAGCGTTGGCTACAGACTCCTCAGGTGGTGCTCTATCCGCTCTTCAATTATTAATTACTATGTTAAATAAAAATCAGGGGAGGTTACCAATGTGCTGATAAGAGCAAGTTTAATGATTAATTTAATTCAGCAACTTTAGAAGTCTTAAAGAAACAAGAGAAGGATAATTGGTTCAGTCATTAGTGAACTTCTCCTAAAGCTGGAAGCTGGAGGAGGCAGTTATTGAAATCAGCAGCGTTCAGTCAGTTGATGGCTCTGACTGGCTGGGGCCCAGCTGACAGGTGAACAGCACATCAGAGAGCTGGTGTGTACCTCAGAAAGGAGTCTGGTCTTTTCAGTCACTCTGGCATTTCCCTGCTGGTAGCGCTCCCTTGCCTGAGGAGAAAAACACTGTGCTTAATGACAAATCCCAAACAGGAGCAGATTACTTAAATATGACCTCTGTGTGTATGCAATTTCTGCACAGCATTTTATGACACCCCCTTATTTGTGAATGCATTTATGAAACTGACATTTAACTGTAGCTATTTCATGTCCTTACTAATAGGCACCATGTATTTAAGTGAAGCACTAAAATGATGAACTACTGTAGCCTTCCCATAGCAGCTGTGTAACTCGCATGGGCACAGTTGACAATAAAAACTATCCTCCACCCTTTCTAAACACTCTGGGAGTGTGCCTCTCGGTCAATCTGATTTGTGTGCTATGCAGAGAAAATTAGTTCTAAAAAGAAAAAAAAAGAATCAATCAGAGTAGAGTATGAAGTTCGGCAATTAATAAGGATTAATAAAGTGTACGGCAGTGCAGCCAGCTAGAATATGTTCCTGGAAACTAATCTAGCAATCAATTATTCTATATTAATGTTAGATACACAGTGACTTTAACCAGAGGGCATTTTTAAAGTAAAAATGCTCATGAATTCATGTATATACGAGGGAATAATGAATTCAAATAGACTATAATAAAAAGTGAAAATTATTTTCAACTTGGTCTTTGAGAACTTCTGAAAATACGAGTAATCTCAAATTTATTTTTATTTTATTTCTACAAGTATTCTTGAAAAGTATCATTCACTGACAACTTCATGAATGTATACAATGCACTATGGTCATTTCTACCCTCATTGCCTCCTCCCAGTTCCCCTCCCACCGAACCCCTTCTTTGCATGTATTCTCACTAGTTGTTCTTAACATCAGGACATAAGGAGTTTTCCTTATACATTCCCAAGGAAAGCTATGGGGTTCCCTTTCCCAATTTCAGAAGCAAGGGATTTTATTTTTTGATCAAAATTCTGAAAACATGGCTTCATTTAATGAATTAAATTGTTTGTTTCTGGAGTCCTCTTGCTTTCATGTTCCTCAGTATGTAGCTGTAAGCCATTGTGGTGTGGGCTCATTCCCTCTCACACATGGAAATGCACATGTTTAAGGGTTCTTAGGGGATAATCATTTCTATCACATAAGAAATGGAGAGTTCTCGCACTCCCCTTGGCTCTAAGTGGGCATCTAATGCATACGGTTCTATTGATGCAATTTTTAAAATTTATATATTTTGATAATTTCACCTGTAGAGACACTTAGAATATATCCACCTCAAGCTCTCCCTTCTCCCCATCTCACAATTCATTAATAAATGTAATGTCATTTCAGGGATTAGGGTCATGAATGGGAATAAATCCCTGGAAAGCATTTGTAAATTACCTCACTCAGCTGGGCTTGGGCCCCGCGATATTCCTGAATCAAGTGCTCAAGTTGATTGTTGATGTACTTCTCCCGGCTGCCAATCTTTTCCACAGTCCGGCTAATTTCATTATGGAGCTTGTCCAAAAATCCCTAGAAATCCCATGGGATTTTAGTAGATAAAAGAATAAATACATTTTTCAAAGCTGGCAAAAATAAGTTAAATATTCTTCAACTCACTTCACAAATGATCAATCATGTGTGCAAAAGAAAACAGTTTGAAACTTCAATAGCAAAGTTTATGATGAAAAATGCTTTAGTCACACCATAATTTCTTTTCTTTTCATTTCTTTTCTTTCCTTTTCTTTTTTAAGAAGCCAGATACGGTGGCTCAGTCCTGTAATCCAAGGACCCTGGAGGCTGAAGCAGGAGAAATGTACCTGGGCTACATGTGAAAAACAAGAGCTGGCAGTGCCAGGCAACACTTGTCCTTATGCACACACAAACACCTAAAGCTTATATCACTGTAATAAGTTGTATATAAGCTGAAAAATCAAAGTAGTTGAGAAATAATATGACTTAATGAAAGTACAGTTCAAAGCTGGTGGGACTATCACAGTTACATGTAGAGTTCCACATCTGGAACTGGTCTAGCCTGGGACCCAGAGCTTTGCACTCAAGCTTGCTTGTATGTGGCATTCTCTAAAGATCCCACTTCTGCCATGGCAACAAGGCTGGGAGAGTCACAAGTCCTAGCCACTGTCATCCTATGGTGCATGCAATCTTGGGCATCAGGAGAAAGATCGAAGTGTGTCTAAAACATCTACTAGATATATAAGTGTAACATGGGATAGCCATAAATGGATTTCAGGAGTGAACGCTCATGTCTGATTATAAATAGCTCTTATATAAGTAGCTTGCTTTACTTGGCGTAAGCACTGGGGCTGTGAAGATATAATGTGGTATATTCAATTGTACATTTAATTAATCATCTCCTGAAAGATAAGAATTGTATCTGTTCTCCTTTCACGCTCTACCACAATACATCTAGATAGTATGTCCATGCTGATTTGTCTGAAGTAATTCACACACCTTGGTCTCCTTTAGAGCAGATTCGATTCCACTTTTGTGCTGGTGCATTTGGTCAACATGGATTCTCCAATCCTATTGGTATAAGCACACATAGAACAGAGTGAAAAATACCCCATTTTCCCCTTTCATTCATCTGCTGTGAAGTTGCGTCCTTTATCTTTATTACTTGGTAGCTGTCCTATTTCAGAGGCAGAGTCCTATATATAGTTTGCAATCAAGAGTGTAAAGAAATACATGTAGGGCACTTTAGGATAAAAGGTCTTAAGTAAATGTAAATTATTTTATGTGTTCACAGAGTGATATCTGGTAATTTGAATACAAATTATTCCTGCACTGCTGGTGGTTAATATTTATGACTACCCATCAAAATGAAAAAAAATCTAATTATTAGCAAAGAAATACTTGCTTAAGCAGTTACGATTATGTTTGCCAGGAGCAACTCTCAACTCTTTACTCAAATATCATGTATCAAAGATTAGTTTGTCTCTTGGAAACGAAAATGGGCTTTCCTCTTCAGCAAGACTTCCAAATCGTCCTTAATAAAGGAAGTCTGTACTGATTACTAGAGCCTAATGCTATTGGACTCATTTTAAATTGGTGTCAACTGTGTAATCCCCCAAAAAAATACCTTCAAAATATTTCAGCTTATATCATTATAAATAAATAAACACTTTAAATGACTCAGAATTACCAGTCGTGAGAGGTAAATTGAAGTGAACGATGAGACTAGGCTATTCTCAATCTCACAACTCTGCTTGCATAAATTGACAGACTTGCTTACTCTATCTACACAATTTTCTGAAGAAAAAAATGTGAATAGTTCACTCTAGTGACTTTTTGACTTTGAAACATGCCTAGGGCAACAGGGTATAAAAATGTCGTGGGTGCTTCAAACATACAAACATTCAAACATACCAAGTTATAGTATATTTAAGGCTCAGAGAACCTCAAGAAGCACCTGATCTCACACGCATCATCTCACAGAAAAGCAAGCAGAGGCACACAGAAGGCCACAGAAGGGGGCCTAGCCAAGGCCACATACATAGTGGTATAAGTTCCTGCTGGACATAGTGGTGTAAGTAGTTCAAAGGTAAGGAAAGGATAATGTCTATTTGACACTAGTAAGGGTTAAAAAACAGAAAACAAATAAGCACTATTCCTTTCTGGATTTTTCTTCATCATAAACAAAACATCTCAAAATATGAAGGCTGGAAAGGACCTTTGAGATTACCTCCTCACCCATTTAACAACTAGGTAGCTCAGTTTTCAGTTTACAGTTGAAAGACCTCTTTCCCACCTGAGTCTGACTGTGCAGATCTGGCAAATGGACAAGGCCCTTCCCACTCAGCAGCCAACACGGGAAAAGTGGGTGCAGAAGTGAGATGGGAATTCAGTGAGTGTAGGTAACACCTCCATGGAAAAGAATGAGCCTAATGAATATCATCATTCATCAGAACAAAGGCAGCACGAATTGGACGAGGTGGATCTGGGAAGAGTTGGGGAGTGGGTATGCATGAATAAAACATATGACATCATCAAAGAACAAATAATTTTAAAAAGAAACTATAATTTGATACCTCCCCAAAGTATTCATATACCTTGGCTCCCAAAAAGCTTTTAGAAGTTTTAATAAACACCAAGATTGAGTATTTACATGTCTTTTCTTTCTTCCTATGAGTCTATTTCTGTCTTTGTCTGTTATTTTCCAAATAAATGTTCACAGAAACACATAAACTTTTATCTATCACACCCATGGTACTAATTTATTATAATGGATATATTTAAGATAGTTTGTGGTCTCCTTTTTCTTCCTAGAATTGTATATATGAATATATTTCTTCAAGTATGGACATTCAAAATATTTTGAAAGAACAACACTTGACTCATTTATATTAATTATCATAACTTAAACTGATATAAAACCCTGCAGAGGAGACAGAATTTCTATAGAACCTTAAAGCATGAGTAACACAGCACTGGGATATAGAAGAGGAGATATTAAGTTGAAAGAGTAATGCAAACGAGAAAAACACATAAGGAACATATTAGTATAGTTTGGCTCAAGTATAAAACACAAGCTCTGGGGTGGGTGGTAGGTAGGGTTGACCATGAAGATATAAAACTGGAGAGGTGGATTAAATTATATCAGGGCTTTGTTTCTTACAACTGAGGGTTATGGCTTTTACCATGTAGATAATGGTATGCCATTAAATATTTTTGGTTTGAATTTTAAAGTCAAGTCTGTGTTTTGAGAAAGCGATAGATTGAAGACCCACTAGGAAAGCAAGGTTCTGAAGACTGATGGGAGACCAGTCAGGAAGCTGTGTAGTGGCCCAGCTCATACAGATTTGAATGAAAGTGAAGGGACACAGCCAAAGAACATTGCAGACGCACAAGAGGCAGGGGAAGAGTGAGTGCAGGGTGCCTGGAGTGGAGGCAGGAGGTAGAAAGATATTCTTTAAGGTTCTTACGGGTTCTAGATCGATGACTGAATGGAATAGTGAAAAATGTGATGTGCAACCAGAACAGGATGGACTCGGGGAAGCCAGGAATACCAAGGAATTTGGCTTTGGACTTGTCAAATTTCTATTTTTTTTTAATAGGCAATTAAACTACAAAGCTACTCATAATTTAGAATTATCTGCCAAAAAAACCCAAATATGTATCTTATTAAAATCTCCATGGACACATTTCCTGATGAACACACTGATTAAAAAAAGGCAAACAAACCTTTAAAATATTCTTATCTTTTAATCCAGAAAATTTAACTCCAGAAATTATTACCATTTCAAGCTGGAAACACACATAGATTCATGCACATGTTTTTCGTTAAAGTAAAACACCAGAAAATAACATGGCTAATTTTGTAACATTCATTCCATTAAAAATAATGCACATAACATGAAACAATTCTATAAACCTCAAAACCAAGCAGAACTCAGCGATAAACTGTTCAAGATACACAGAGGTAAAACACCCAGAAAGGGGAGCAGTTAGGAACAGTTCATAGACTTTAGAGTGGTAGTTACCATGGTTGGGGGAGCAAGAGATGGCAGTTACCTGGCAGAACACCCAGGTAACGTCAGGGTGCTCAAAACTCAAGTCAGGAAGTGGGCTGATTTGATTTTTGAGATATGAAACTGTATTTTGCATTACATATACATTATTATGTATTAAATGCTAAGTTCATGGCCCTTTAATGATCAGCAAAGATGTATGCTTAATTTCATACAGATAATGGAAAATAGTCTCAAAAGTCTAAGTATTTAAATTAATAAAAGTTAGTATTACGAATGTTTAAGTGTATGTGTGTGTATATATATATATATATATATATATATATATATATATATATATTATGGATGTGCATGTGTGGTTTTTTTTTTACATTAGTATATGGATTTGAATATAGAATAACAAGTTTCATTTTTATTATTTAAATTTTTCTAAGCTTCCCAGAGAATTTTATCACATTAATTATCAGAGGAAAAAGAGAGGAAAAAAAAGTCATAGTTTTCCAGGAAGTTTCTGAAAAGGTTTTAATATAGTTATAGTGGGAAGCGAGTGAGATCGTAACTGCGGCTTTTTAACGCGTGGATATATAAAGGGGGCATGCATGTGAGAGCGACATCCGAGATGGCTGAGAACTTTACAAAGGTTTGTGCGGCAAGAATGGAGAAGTGATGGGTTTTAATGACATGGAAGGACTTGAAGTCTACCTGGATTCTAGAAATAAGTAACCTTAAAAGGAACCATTTAGCAGCGCTAGCAATGAGAACATTGGTGGAGAACACAATAAGACACAGTCACTTTAACCTAACTTTGTGTATTTGAAACACAAAGGTTTAGAGAGATAAGTAGATACTATCATTGCTTCTGATCCATCTCTCCCTTCCCTATACAGTTTAGTTAAATTTGCTGGCTGGTAACTGGAGGACTATATCTTCCCCACTGGTGCTGGTGTTGGCTGTGTGATTCTTTTTCAGTAGAATGGCGGACTGTACAGGAGTTAGGAGAGGTGTCCATCTAAGAGAGTCCTTGTCCAATCTTTGATCAAGATTAAGGAAACTGCCTTTACTCAAGAGGTTTCTCAGCCTGAGCTTAGGACTGAGAAGCATGGCCTCCTGCCCCTGGGAATTAAGCAGCAGCTGACCACACATCAGTCAACAGTTATCTTGAGTGAAGATAATGTGCTACTGTTATTGTCAACCACTGTGGTTTGGAGGCTGTCTATTGCAGAGAAAACAACTACATATACACTTTTTATAGTGAGAAAAACTAGAAGTCAGATAGGCCACAGAAACTTTCCACTGTTTTGTCTGGAAATGTACTTCCAAACTTATGGATTTTCTTACGCCATATAGTGATTCTCTTTGTGATGAAACAGACTTCTAAATAAGTTAAAAGGCAGACTAAGACCATTGTATTATGTACCCCGTGAGTATGGTGTGTATATTTTTTTAAGCATTTATCCTGTCTGTTGAAGATAAGTGTTTCATGTAATTTTATAATTTTTCTCTCTCAATGGAATGGAATGATCCAGCATATCGCTTCCTTAGACTCACTTTCTGTTTGAAGCGTTAATGACTGAGCATGCTGGGGACTCCACCACCCATCTATATTTCCAGATCCTCATGTTTATTATTTTTCAAAATTCTCTCATACAAAATCTCACATATAATTCTATCACTGTGAGGGTGAATAGCAAAGGTATTATAAGCACAATCCCTCTCTTCACTCTAATTCTTCAGTGCTGAATTATACTCTGAATCTCCCCCTTTCAGAAATTAGAGAATTGGGAAGAAGTATCTGTAGCTGGTGATTCACAGTAGCATACAATCGGAATGGAAGCGATCTGGTTGCAGCTGCTGGGCGACTGTGGAGGCTTCAAGGTTCTCTGAGTTGCACTTCAGCAGAACACCACCTGATTGGTCTCTTTTGCATATGCAAATTCAGCTTAGTTTCTTTTTCATTTTTTTTGGGGGTGGGGTGGGTGGGTCCAACTCAGTGACTAGAATTTCTTCCCAAATTTTATGGGTGATGGGAGGCAAATATTAAACAAATTAAAGGAGTATTATCTGTAGGTAAGTTTATTAACACATAACTTGTAAAATGTCAGACTCTCCCTTCCATCTTAAATCAAGCTTGAGCTTCCATGCTAATGGACAGACACAGTGCTAAGGAAGCCCCACTGTACAAAAGCCAGAGCAGGAGCCCTCTGTGTGCTGGGATGTATTTTTCTTCTAGGCTTATTTTCTAGACACCACACAGAAGACCGTACGAGTGCACAGGGTCTACTGGAAGCTTTTGCTTCTCCACTCCAAAGCAGAGCAGGCCCGAGGCTCCGCTGGATCTTGAGTCGCTCTTCTTCCCAGGGACAACAATGTTACCTCTGTTCGGCCATCCGCCTCCCATTCTCTTCTGTTCTCCCTGCCTCTACCCAAGCTCCGCTATGGATAATTACCACTGAAATCTCAATTACATGCTGCTTTGCAGTTGCATTTTAATAAATATAAAACTGTGCGTTGGGGGCTCTTATAGGTTCTATTTTGGACAGTAATATATTTTTTTCCCATTAAGGCTTGGTTTCAGTTCAGAATTTTTCTAGGAGTTTTCATGGTTACTGCAGTGTATGAAGGAAGAAATCCTGTACTCCAGCTCAGGCTGGGAAACAAACTGGGGTTGTTTGATTTTCACAGTTTATCGTTAAGTGAACAGGAAACAAAATGCCCTTTCTGTCTCAGGCAGATTTTCCTTTACATCAAGTGGTCACTTTCATTTTCTTACCCTGTCCTCAATTTCTATAAGAAGCACAGAGATTCTGAGAACTCTCTATTCAAACATGCACACTGAATAAAATCGTTTTGTCTGTTGTTTTGCTGAAGTAGAGACACTGGGGGATTTTGTTGCTTCTAATCTGCTCCAGATGAACAAACTAGATAACCTTGCTAAGACTATCTCTAAAACAAAATAAACGACTTACAAAGGCAGATTTATAGGACTTTCCTACAAATAAATGAGCTTAAGTAGATACAGAAATGTGTGTATACACACATATACATACATACATACATACATACACACACACACAACACATGGACACATGCATATATATGCATTTTGGCTAGTCAGAAGCAACTAGTGAAGCAACTGTAACCCCATCAACCTGAGCACAGCTTTTGCAAAAGCACCACTGTAGCCCTTGAGAAACAGCAGGTGGATCCCCACTTAGGCCACTAGTGTGGTCCAGACTATGGGATCAACAAACACCAATAAACACCTCGATCCTGCTACCAGAAACACTGTATCTGTGAGGATCTTACACTCAGCCCCATCTTCGCTACTGAACCTACTGTATCATGCCTACCTGAACCTGTCTATCCTTCCTCTGTGCAGTCTTCAGAAAGTGATGGAGAGCCCAGCTTCACTGCTGTGTATCATTCTGACCATGGCAACCCGCCCCACCCATGAGAGCAGTATCTTTGCTGGGCGGGCAATAGCACATATTCCTGCAGCTGAGGTCCCTTACATGCTTACAGGCATTGTCAACACTGATTACAGCTGAAGAATGTACACAATGAATACACTACCATGTCCACCTGAGACACAAGTTAATGTATCATATGCAATCATATGGTGCTGCCAATAGAAAGCCTTTTGCTATAAAAGTCATCTTATTAGTTGGTAGGGCCAGCAGATCCATTTGAAGCATAAATAACGTATGTACAATGCATGGAAAAGCATGGTTAAATCATGTCCAATGGGACCCAGCAACTTTCTAGCAATGAAAAAGGAAATAGATGAATTGTTTGAAAAAACAATTACAAATGATGACTTCAATGGAAACTTAATGAAATATAAGAAATTTGGAAAGCTCAATAAAACAAAGAAAACAACTTTTAATGCAAACAAAAAATTTAGCAAATATAAAAACAGATCACAATAAAATAAAATATGTTGGGGAGATGGCTCAGTTGGAAAAGTGTTTTCTATATAAGCATGAGTTCATATCTGAGTTCAGATCCTTGGCCAGTGCTGAACATGTAGGGGCTGACATGCAACCACAGAGTTGGGGTTGGGGTTGGGGTTCTGGAGTAGAGAAGGCAGATCCTAGGAGTTCACTGACCAGCCAGGTTAGCCAAAATAGTGAACTCCTGATTCAGAAAAGGTTTCTGTCTCAAAGCACATCACATCTCACACACACACACACTCTCTCTCTCTCTCTCTCTCTATTCAGCATGACCAAATGAAATCTATCAAAGCAGTGAGATGGCTCAGTGGGTAAAGGTTCTTGCTGTGCAAACAAGCCTGGTGACTTAAGTGTGAGTTCCGGTACTCATGTAAGGGTGAATGGAGAAAGCTAACTCTATAAAGTTGTCCTTTGACCTCCAAATGCACACTGTGGCATGAATATTCCCCATAATGTGGATGCACACAGCAGCAGTAGCTGCCTGAACAATATCTGCCCAAAAACAAGTCAGTCAGTATTCTGGCATGGATTGGAGAGGGCAAGGAGTCCTCTACCCATAGCTGATGAGTAGGTATTGACAGTTGATGGCTTCTAGGAGAAAGAGAGTCAGTCTTCTTTAGGGATGTGGTTCATGGTAGGTTGATCATGCTCCTGTGAATGTCCCCACATCCATGCGTGCTAGTTGGACTGAGTGAGTTAGTAAAAATGAAGAGGGCATGAAGTTGGAAGGGGAACATGGCAGGAGAAATGCAGAAGTTTGAGCAATGCATAACATAATTACGACAGAATGCATTGTAGTATTAACAGGAATGGGGATTTGGCATTTGCAATAATATTGATGGAATGGAGGACATTATGTTAAGTGGAGCAAGCCACTGCATAAGTCAGCTCCTCATCAATTTGGCAAATGACTTGAGAAAAATCAACTAAAGGGAGGAAAGCTTTCTTTTGTCTCATGGTTTTAAACCATGATTGGCTGTTTTCATTGCTTTCAGACCTGTGGCAAGGCACAAACATTCAATGGGGACCTTTGAACACATACTCTGTGGGCAAGGAGACATCTGTTGTATATATGTATAGTGTATGTTATCCATTAGTAGAGATATTTCTTTGGGAAGTTCCTCTTTTCTAGCTACTCTTCTCATGCAAAGAAACATTCAACCATATATACACTGGGAACCCATGGCCATCAGAGCAAGCACAGGAATCCTCACACCTAGCTATAATCAAATTAAAACTGGAGACTCAGAGCCTCCAAAGGTAACATCTTGTTAGTTAAACAATCACACTTCTAACATGCACAGAGAAAATCTTTACTGACTGCCATGTGCTACTTTCACATGTTAACTAAGTCCTGTCACTTATGGCTATTCCATGCCACACTCCCTTTATATAATACACAGACCTCATTGAAGACTTACAAGCTTCAGAAAGACAAGGCTGAAGAGGAGATCTCACATGGCAAATATAGGTCAAGTTAGAAATGAGCATTTATTTTGTGTGATACTGAGTAACTACTGAAGACAACTGATGGATAAGTGACAACTGTTCCAGTTTGTTTGCCTGCTGTGATAAACATCATAACCAAAAGCAACTTAGGTTTATTTCATCTTAACACTTCCAGGTCACAGTTCATCATGGACAATAGCCAGGGTGGGGAACCACACAGGAACTGAACCAGAAACCACAGAGGAAGGCTGCAGACTGAATCAATCTCTCTGGCTTGTGTTCAGATGGCTTTCTTCCACAGACTAGGACCACCTTCCCAAGAGTGCCACTACCCACAGTAGGCTGGGCCTTTCCATGTCAATCAACAATCAAGACAATTCTCCATAGACATGGCTACAGACCAATCTAGTCCGGGCAATCCCTGGAGTCTCTCTCTTCCCAGATGGCTCTTGGATGTGTCAAGGACAACAGTTCCACCTAGGTTTAAGAGTCTGCTGATCAAAACCAGCAGACAAACACAAAATAGTTACCTTCTACATTTTTAAACAACCAAGAAACATAAATCATTACTTTGGTATAAAGAAACAGGCAAAAATAATGGAATAAAAACCATGGGAATAAAATTTTGTTCAACTATTAAGAAATCTGAAATAAAACACAGTGATAGTGAGAATGACTCTAAAATGGCTGATTGGAAAAAATGAGGCAAGCCAATAAAAACTACATTTTGTAGGAAGGTCCATGTGACAAATGGTTTCTGCTTCAATTCATATTTTATATTAAGCAATTCAAGGGAAACATTAAATCATACTTTACAATAATGAAATATTTAGGCAGTCTAGACATTTTAATTATAATCAATATATATTAATTCACCGCCCTCAATCACAGGTGTCTATTTGAGATCTGTGGGCAGTGAGGCATTAGTCTCTTGCCTCTGCAGTATTAACAAAGCAGGCAGTTTTCACTGGTTATTTTCTTGTAATCAGCCACCACTGCTGATGCTCTTTAGTTAAAGTTAACGGTAATCACTAAGGCAGAATTATTCTTTCATCTATTTTAATTTGTAATACATGTTGGACCTTTACTTGGTCCAGTTCAAACATTTATCACACTCAGAGTAAACAGAAGGAAAGGCATCATCAACCATGCTGAAACAAACCATATCCAAAGCATTCAGCAAGACGATGGCAAAGGCAACTGAAGATCTTGTCATTGATTAGGGAGACTTGCCTTGTCTCTGCTCCTCTGCTGTGTTACTCAGTGTAATTTTAAGCACAATGACCTTTCCCGCCACCTGGTATCTATCCATGATCCACATGCAACAAAGCAAATACAAAACCCAAAGCGAACAGCTGACCTTGCAAACACAACTTCCAGTCCACAAAATAACATCTTGCTTGAAATAATACAACAGCCCCAAAGAATACTTTGTGCAATCTCTGTTGAAGAATGCTTGCTATAAAAGTCCATCAGCGAGTGTTTTCCCTCATTCTGAGATGATGCAGCGGTTGAGTAATCATGCAGGCTGTTCCAAAAATGGATGTGTGTCTGGTTAATTTAGGCAGTTTATTTTGATAGCATTCACCTCTTTTTGATTATGGCAGGTGTTTGAAGGATAAATTTACTGAAAATTGTATTTTGTTTAAACAACAGCAGCATGTACATTTATGGCCGTGTTATATTAAAAAGCGTTTATTGTCTGGCAGCAATAGATACAATTACAAACATTTGTGACAGTAATTGGAGCTATTACTCCTACATGGGGCCTCATGGAGATCAACTTATTGCCACCTGTATTTACATTTGTTGCTATAATTGTAAAAGCTGACTTTTTAAATTGGGTGCCTTATTTTTCTTTAAATTACGTGAATTTTTTAAAATAAAAGTTCTACCAGGAAATCTTTAAGAATTATAAATGTAGTTTCTCCATTATGCAAATATCAGGCAGAATTCCATTTTAATAATGATCATGTACATGAAATTCATTCCTGTATTCCAGCCCACAGAATACATTACAGCATGGATGCAAAAATCCTTTTAATATTTCCTACCCCAAAACTAGAGAATAAGGTTTATAAAATGTTCCTGTTTCCAAACTATAACAATATATAAATATTGAGAAAAGTTAACTTTTGCCAGACCTCCTCATTCTACATCCAAATACAGTGAAAGGCACAGGGCCAAGCAAGCTAGTCTTTCTATTGCTTTGGAATGAGAGAAATGCTCTCCATTGCTCCCAGGTACAAATTTGTCTGCAATAATAAAAAGAGAAAGCCTACCCCTGTAACTTTCTGCAGGTCTTGGCTTCCAATTTGAAGAGACTGAGATCTAATATAGTAATTCTGCAGTCCCTCCAGGTTCATTTAAATGGAATTCTACTGCTGATTAATGAAGGCCACTCTTCTCCCTCTTAGGTTTTAGCTCTCATGATGACTGAAGAGCCCAAAGGCTCAAGACTACTGCATTCATGTTACCCTAAACACAATGACTCTTCCCAAAAGGTCTCCGCTGTAAGTCACCCAAAGCAACACCTGAGTGCTCTATTTACTTTAAAACAAAATTCAATTGCTTGGGTTGAAATTTAAAGTTTAAGGTTCTTTTTACAATGGAAGTCTGAGAAAGTCAGATGCTGCAGAACAGAGAAGCATGTAAAAAAAAAGCAGTTCAGTGAATCAAAGGTTTGAAATAATTAGAAATATATGCTGTAATACTTCCAAAGCCTTTAAAAATAATCACTTTATCTGAATTCCTTGTAATGAATCTGAAGATTTACATAATTACTAGAGACACTTTGGCAAAAGGAAGGAGGTACTACCCAACTATCTCTTAGAAAAACAAAGCAGAAAACATTTAATTATAATTTGGAAAAAAATCTATTTAAGACATTAATCAAATTTTTAATTACTATATCCATAGGGCATTGAAGCATATTAGAACATTTGTTCATTCCATTAAATACCTAATATTAAATCATAATAATGTACAATCTTTTAGAAATACGGCCTGCATAACTGAAGAAAACAGCCTATGTCAATATTCAGCTGAAAGCTGACATCACATTTCCCGTTTTTCCTTATTTTTGAGGAATACAAATAAATACAAGTCGTATTTACTTAGTTTCTACTATGGTAAAACAAACAGAACCATTTTAACTTGAAATAAAAAGGAATTCTTCTGATAGAGACTAATGGATCAACGATTTTAAGAAGTCATTTTCCCTTAGGTCACCAAATACACAAATGGACAACAGGCAAAATACCAAGACACATGAAAACCAGAATTCGAATCTACCATCTGCAGCCGCCAGTCCATGAAGCCAGGCCACAGGCTCTGTGGCGATCAGCCCCACGAAGACCTTGTTCAAGCACTTTAGACAGAGCCAAGTATCCTCCCTGTGATGGAGAGTGTCACCTGTCAGACTTTGGAATCAGCTGGGAGGTGGTCATCTGGGTAAACATGTGGGGACATCCTGACTACATCGATTGACGTGAGAAGACAAGCTCACAGTGGGTCGCACCATGCCCTGTCTGAGATTCTCAACTGTGTAAGTGAAGAAAGAGCAGCAGCCTGCATTCCTTCATTGTTCTCTGCTTCCCGGCTGCCAATGTTATGTGGCCAGGAACTTCAAGTTCCTACTGCTTTGACGTCCTTCCCGT
The DNA here is from genome assembly GCA_026225945.1 of Cricetomys ansorgei. Lineage (NCBI taxonomy): Eukaryota > Metazoa > Chordata > Mammalia > Rodentia > Nesomyidae > Cricetomys > Cricetomys ansorgei. The sequence goes on along the minus strand of JAMJFZ010000181.1, from coordinate 2,445,196 downwards.
GATAGACTGTTCTCTTGAACCATGAGCTAAACCTTCTTCCTTAAGCTCCTTTCTTTTGGGTATTTTACCACTGCAATAGGGAACAGTTAATAAGACACTGCGCTACCTAGCCAATCATGTAAGATGGTCTGCTTCTTATACCTGCTTCTTACACCCTCCTGCAGAGTCTCAGTCCTATCTAAACACATCTGAAGCTTCCATTTGCTCTCCTAACAGAATTTTTTAAAATTCTTTGAAGCTTTGTCAAACACAAGTAAGAGATGGTGGCTGAGCTCCTTGCTAGAGTGAGTTCTGAAAAGAAATGGCTTGCTTGGTCCCATTTGACCAAAGTCAAAGATTTTTACTTTTTATTTCAACAAAGTCAAAAATTTAGTTTAAGAAAACTCAAGACAATTCACTACTCTAGAGACTCAAAGTGAATCAATAAAACAGAAGGTCAAAATCTAAACAAACATTTATCCACATCTCAGAAATAATGGACATGCAGAATTCTTTGGAATTTCTTAGCACCCTGTTAAGTGAGTCACTTAAAAAAAAAAAGTTACTCTTTTCAAATTAAAAATGCTTGAGTCATGTAGAAAAAAGATTATCTTTCAATAACTATCATGAAGTGCCTTGAAAGAAAGATTTTCATATAAATTATGATTTCAAATTAGAGACTTCTGATTGTACGCACTGGGGCATCAGTTTTAGAGACTCCCATTCAGCTTTCCATTTAATCTGCATTTCTGCCTCCTCCCCCATGTTACTGTTCTCCTGAAATGACTAGCTGGGACAATCCATTGCTAGTGGCCTGCATTCAGTCCTCTGAATGTCCATGCCGGCAGTCTAACCACCCTAGATCCTTTAGACCTCTGTTGTGTCCTTTCTCCACCTGGATCCCAAGCCTCCTGGTTTGATTCCAACCTTCTGAGCTAGCTAGCTCTACTACCTGGAAATCAGTTGAGTATTGATGATAAGTGCGAGGACGGTCAACAGCCATTAATGTTACCATTCCTATTTTTTAACATGTGGAAAAACACATAATACAATGTTGTATTTTTTTTTAAAGCAGTATAGTATCAGTTGTATGAATAAAAACATACAGAAATGATGATCCTCAAGCAGTGGTTCTTCTGATACCATCCTATGTGCTTGAGATATGTTCATTCATTTAGTCTTCTAGTAACTCCTTAGGTACAGGATGGTTGAGTAATTTGCCACTCTAATCTGTAATCAAGTGACCTGGGTTCGGAACTTCTGCTTTTGATCATATGTTACATTGTCTCCACCCGAATATGCAACAGCCTGCCTTGTCACTCAGATACTATTTTCATTACTTACAAAAGCAAGTTACTTTTCTGTTTACAGTTCTTCATTTGCGGTAAAATGCACTTCCATTTCTGAGTGGTGGAAAGGGTTAAGTGAGAAAATGTACATAAACTGCTAGATCAGTTTCGGGCACATAGTAAACAGTAAATGCCAATTATTGCAATGATACTTTATTATGTGTACAGTTACTAGGGGAAAATGGAAAAGATTTACCAAAGGACATGGGATAATGATATGAACTTCGTTAGAGCCCTCTGCAAGAATATAATGTGGATGCATATTACCGCATACACTTTGTAAATCTTCCTGAATACTGATTTGGCATCCAAAGTAAAAGAATATAATAATAATAATAATAATAATAATAATAATAATAATAATAATAATAATAATATTTATTAGATACTGACTACATGTTCTGTCTTAATTACTTTCTTAATGATGTGTCAAAACACCATGACCAAAAGCATCTTATAAAAAAAAGCATTTAATTTGAGGATCACGGTTTCAAAGTGTTAGAGTCCACAGGGCATCATGGTGGGGAGCTTGGCGGCAGGCAGGCAACCATGGTACTAGAGCAGTAGCGGACAGCTCATATCTGATCCACAAACATAAGGCAGAGAGAGTGAACTAACTAGGACTGGTGTGGGCTTTTGAAACCTCAAAGGTTTCCTCTAGTGGCACACACATCTCCTCAAACAAGACTACACCTCCTAATTCTCTCCAAACAGTTCCACCAACTGGAGACCAAGCATTCTAATATATGAGCATATGGGAGTCATTCTTATCCAAAACACCATGTTCCACTCCCTAGCCCCCATAGGCTTGTGGCTGTATCATAATGCAAAATGAATTTAGTCTAACTTCAAAAGTTCCAGTAATCTTTCACAGTCTCAACACAGTTTAAACATCCAAAGTCCAAGTCCTTCTGAGACTCAAGGTAATTTTTTAATTGTAACGCCTGTAAAATCAAAAAGCAAATTACATACTTCTAACACACAGTGGCACAGAATATACAGTACCATTCCAAAAGTGAAGAATTGGGGCATAGTGAGGAAATACTGGACCAAAGAAAGACAGAAGTCCAGCAAGGCAAATTCAAAATCCAATAGCTCCATTTCCAATGTTCAAAGGGCTTAGATGGCTTCATCATTCCAGCTTTGTTGACTGCAACATACCTCTCCTCTCCTCTCCCCTCCCCTGCTATCCCCTTCCCTCTCCTCCCCTCCCCTCCCCCCCCCCAACACAAACCAGTCCCACACCTGTATGCATCTCTCTTTGGCAGGTAGCCTATGGCTCTAGCATCTCCTACATCTTGGGGTCTCTAGCACAATTCAGGTTTCACTTTAATAGGTTTACACAACTACCCCTCTGGCCTCCCTTGCCCCATGGCTGGCCCCATGCAGCTTCCCCTTACCTTGAAGGATGATTCTACAATACCTTTATTCCTGTATCCTTCATGACTCTAAAGTCAGAACCATGTGATCAGTGCTGCCAAATTCTGCTGCCTGCTGGGGATGAAAACTGGCCCCTCCTTGAATTAGGTTTGCATATGCTTTGATTTGTTATTGCTCTATTAGGAACTAAGATAAACTCTCAGGACTCTTTTTCACAAGTTGGAGGATTCACTGGGCAGGGTCTCACCCCAAGGGTATCATTCCCTTTATTCCTTTTCTTCTTCTGTCTTTCAGCAGAAGTCATGTCTCCAATATTAAATTTCCTGGGGATGCTCTCCTCAAAAATGTATATTTTGTATTTATTTTTGTCTGACTTGCTCTTTTTCATTCTAGACATAAGAGTAATTACTAATAACCACATCACAAGTCAATATAAAGCTGCCTTGAAATTCCCTTGACTAGTGAAATTAGTCTAAGATTCATTAATTTAGTCAGGCAGATTCTTAAGACAAGAGCAAAACCAGCCATACTCTTTGACATACTATAGCAAGAATGGTCTCTAATCCAGTTACTAATATTATTCCCCTCGGAATCCTCTTGGGATGGACTTCTATAGCCCACCATCGCTCTCAGTACTGTTGTCTTCCAAGTTCCTTCTAGGATGCCCATCAAGCTCTGCATGAAGCACTGCTTTCCTAGTCCAAAGTCTCAAAGTCGTCCACATTCCTCTAAAAATAGCACGGTCAGACTTGTCACAGCAATAGCCCTCTCCCTGGTAACAACTTCGTAGCTACTTTTCTATTACTCTGCTAAGACACCATGACCAACTTACATAAGAAACAGTCTAGGAGTGGTACTGCTCCTAGGGAGCTGGGCCTCCTCATTAATCACTAATCAATAAATGCCCTACAGATTTGCCAGGTCAATCTTATGATATCATTTTCCCAGTTAGGATTCCCTCCTCTAAGATATGTCTAGGTTTGTGTCAGGTAGACAAAAATCAAATAGAAAACTGAATAACTTCGGATCTCATTCACAGCATACTCCCAGCCCCTTCCTCTTTGAAACAGTACTTGTATGTTACTTTCATAATTAAAAACAAAATTGAATTTAAACTATTGTTGTATATTCATTATACATATATCACATACATGTATGTAAGTATACATATATACTCAGGACCCACAGCTCAGGCATGGCTCCACCCGTAATAGGTTGAGCCCTCCCATATCAATCACTAATTAAGAAAATGCCCTAAGGGCTGCCTACAGCCTGACAGTATGGAAGCAATTTCTCAGTTGAGGTTATCGCCTCTCAGATGACTCTAGTTTGTGCCAAGCTGATATAAAACTAGCCACCACAATACAATTTTATGTATCTATGTCACATCATGCAGTATTTGTCTATTTTCTATAATATGATGATCCCCAGTACTACCCATTTTCCCGCCAATGACATAAGTTATTTCTTACTTATGGCTTAATAAAACTCTATTATGCTTTTTACCACATTTTGCTTGACTCAGTCATCTGCTGATGCACACCTATGCTTCTTCTACAACCTGAGTAGGTGAAAAGTTCTGTGACACACACGGACATGGTATGTTGATCTAGCATCCTTTGGGTATATGCCCATGAGCTGTATAGCTGGGTCATATGATATATATATCATAGCTGGGTCATATATATTCCATATATATACATGGAATCCTCATGCTGAGTTCCATAATGTTACATCTGTTTATATTTCCATTAGCAGTAAATAAGGGGCCCTATCAGGCCTCAGCCTTGCTAGTGTTTGTTATTGTTTTCTTAATGATAGCTATTCTCACTGGGATGAGATAGAATCTTAATGTAGTTTTAATTTGCATTTCTCTGATAGCTGAGAATGTTTTTTTTTTTTTTTCCATGTATATTTGGCTATTTGTATTTTACCTCTGGAACACTGTCTTTTAGCCCATTAGTTGAAAGGGCATTTTATTTGGCAGGTTTTTGAGTTCTTTACTGATGCTAGAAAATAACTTTGTGTTAGGTGAATAGCTGGCAGAGATTTCTTTTCCAATCCTATAGGTTGCTTCTTCATTTGATTATTTCCTTCTCTGTCCTTAAGCTTTTTAATTTTATTCAGATCAGCAAACTAAGGAGAGGTGTGTTTTAAGTCAAGCAGCACATTGTATTTTTGGAACATATTCTTTTTTCCTAATTCTGTTTTGTTTACAGTAATATTAAGATTGGTTTCTATTCTTTGGAAACAGGCTACAGTAGCAAGTAGTGACATACAACAGACGTAAGCTGATTTACCGAAAAGGACCTGATTGAACCACTATGGAAGGGTACAAGAGAAAATACTGGTACATGATGGAATCTGAGAACAGATTCCATGTATGTAATATGTTAAAAAAAAATTCCCAAACTAAAAGGTTCCCTTGTTTTTTAAATTCCCTGCAAAAAATCATAGAATAAACTTAGCTTGAGAGGAAAAGTGCAAA